>OX388202.1:16250000-17500000 GCA_947578815.1 Epinotia ramella | reverse complement strand
AAAACAATGAACTTTGAAGTCAATATGGGATACTATCATTGCTTAAAGCCGTTGTTGTTAATATAATAAGCTACAAAAAACATTAGAAAACTAAGGGATTCAGATCGAAGGTCATTGGCGTATGGGAGCCCCTTAACAGGAATTTGATAATAACTTACAATATTTGAAGTAATTTGAACCAAAGTAAAGTAGTAACTAAGAAAAAAATTTAAATCTGCAAGAACTTGTTTAAAAAGGTGTTTAAAAATAAAAATAAATATCAGGCCAAGTACGAGTCGGGTAACATGGTTACCGTATTTACCGTACTCGCGTGTTTGGGGCATGTAAAAAAGAAAAGAAAGAAAGAAGACATTTATTCACTACACAAAAGACACACAGAGACAAAGGGAGTAGATATACAATACAATTGACACATATTGTGTGTCATCGCGGCATGTCTAATGCGGCTAGGTGTCAAACAGAATTTACATACGATAATATATTTACAAATTCACAGTTTTCGGAATTATTCCTGTACTTGTACTGTAAACACAAGTTATTTCTTGGCAAATTATACGATTCTATTTTGGAATAGGAGGACATTTCCAATTTTGGAATCCATGTAAGTATATAAATTTTTTTTGCAATTCACCCAGATAAACGTAAACCTGCAAACAGTATTGTGTTACGTCTTAATGAAGTAATTTCTTTGTTTTTTACTGCTGTTTTTATATAGCTGGGTGGTTAATTGAATAGGTAATAGGCTAGGCATATTCAAATTGTTAAATTTCTTTCGGTTTTTATTTATTTTCTTCCCAACCCCAATTTTGCTTCGTTCGTGTGACGTTTTTGTTATGTATAATGCACGGTATCTATACAATATAGTCAGTCTATATCCGATCGTCTTGTTTCATTGCCGCGCCTACCCACCTAACACTGGCGTACGAGAATAATATTACTTACTAAATTCGAACGACGCGTGCGTGATTTAACCTTAAAAATGCCGTTCGGGCGTATTGAGTGTTTTAATATCACTAGTGATAATTGGGACGCATATGTGAGACGTGTTGAACAATATATAAAAGTGAATTCTATAGACAATACTTTAAAAGTCGCTACGTTAGTGACTGTCATCGGCCCAGAATGTTACGAGTTAATGTGCGACCTGTGTGCACCGGCTAATCCGGAAACGAGAACATTCGAGGAGCTTGTGAGACTGGTCAAGGAACATCTTGAACCTCAGAGGTCCGAGATAGCGGAGAGGCACGTGTTTCGACAGAGAACACAGCGACAAGTAGAAAGTGTTCGAGACTACCTACAAGCACTTAAACATTTAGCAAAAACGTGCAATTTTAACACTTGTCTCGAGGTAAATCTTCGCGACCAGTTTGTGTCAGGCCTGTTTAATGAAGACATGAGATCCAGGATATTTGCTGAGCAAAATATAGACTACAAGCGCGCTGTGGAACTGGCGCTGGCGCTGGAGGCGGCGGAGCGGCACGCGGCGACCGCGTGCGCGCCGCGGGCCGCGGGCGCAGCGCGGACGGCCACACAGCCCGCCCTAGGGGACGACGGCTTGCATCGGTTCGGCTCGGGCCGGGGCGCCGGCGCTGCCGCCGCGCGCGCCGACTATCGGCAGCGTGCGTGCGGGCGCTGCGGCAAGGCGGGGCATGCTGATGGCAGGTGTCGGTTCAAGAATTATACGTGTGACAATTGCGGACAAAAAGGGCACTTAAAGGTAATGTGTAAAGTAAAAAGTGCAGTTGGTAGTACGAGCGGAAAGAAGATATCGAGAGGTCAGTTATATTTCAATAATCCCGACGATAGCGATGCCAGCGACGACTGTCCGTTTTATAATTTAGCAGTTAGCAGTGAGGGTGACGGCCCATATTATGCATCTTTGAAGGTTGAAAATGTAACTTGTAATTTCGAGGTTGACACGGGAAGCAAAATTTCAGCTATATCAAAGTATTTTTATGACCAATATTTTCAAGATTTACCTATTCAAAGTAAGCAGCTTACCCTTAGATCGTATACTGGTGACGTCATCCAAACATTAGGCTACATAAGCGTCAGCGTTGCTTGTGGCAACAGATCGGAAATACTTAATTTGTATGTTATTAAAAACGGGGGACCGCCATTGATGGGTCGAACATGGATTAAAAAGTTAAATATGACAGTCGATTGTCATAATATTGTCGAAGACGATTCAATGGCGAGATCCTTAAAAAATGAGTTCCCGGAGGTTTTTGCAGATGGGTTGGGAACATTTAAATCGGAACTGCGTTTGCACTTAAAAGATAAGACGCCGGTGTTTGTGAAAGCGCGCTCGCTGCCGCTGGCGCTGCGCGAGCCCGTGGAGCGCGAGCTCGACCGGCTGCAGCGGGAGGGGGTCATCTATAAAGTGGAACGGTCCGACTACGGCACGCCTATCGTACCAGTGGTCAAACCAAATGGTTCTATAAGATTGTGTGGTGATTACAAAATCACTATAAATCCATTGTTAAAAGATTACCACTACCCGATGCCGCGGATCGAGGACCTGTTCACGGTACTAGGTGGCGGCGAGCAGTTCACCAAATTAGACTTGTCCAATGCCTTCCAACAATGTTTATTAGATAAACAATCACAGCCGATGACAGCAGTGACCACACATATAGGTACTTTCATATATAACCGAGTCCCATTCGGAATAAAATGTATTCCAGAAAATTTTCAGAAAATAATGGAAGAGACCTTGAGTGGTCTGCCGTCAACGGCAGTTTTTGCCGACGATATTTGTGTCACTGGCAAGGACCAACCCACCCATCTGGCAAATTTAAGGGCGGTGCTACAACGGCTGAAAGATAACGGGTTAAGAATCAATTTCAGTAAATGTGAGTTCTTTCAAAATAGCGTTACATACCTGGGATATAAAATAGATAAATTCGGTTTGCACACAGACGAAAGAAAAATTGATGCCATTGTAGCAGCACCCGCCCCCAGTAACGTAACACAATTGAGAAGTTTTATTGGACTTATAAATTTCTATGCAAAATTTTGCGTAAATATGAGTGATACCTTGAAACCGCTATACAATCTATTAAAGAAAAATTCTAAATGGGAATGGAGTAACGACTGCGAAAGGGCATTCCGTGAAATAAAAAAGGTTTTAGGCAGCGCTCCTGTTTTAGCGCACTACGATCCGTCGCGCCCTCTGATCTTGTCAGTGGACAGCAGCAGCTACGGCCTGGGCGCGGCGCTCACTCAGCGTGGCGCGGACGGCTGCGAGCGCCCCGTGTGCTGCGCCTCGCGCACGCTCAGCCCCGCCGAACTGAACTATTCACAGTTGGATAAAGAGGCGCTGGCTATTTTGTTTGGAGTAACCAGACATCACCATTATTTGTATGGTAAGCATTTTGTATTGCGCAGCGATCATCACCCTTTGAGTTATATATTTGGCAAACATAAAGGTATCCCGGTGACGGCCGCTAGTCGTTTGCAACGTTACGCTGTAAAATTAGCCGCTTACGATTTCGAAATACAGTTTGTAAGGTCTACTCAAAATTGTTTCGCGGATGCACTTTCTCGGCTTCCTCTAGGATTGACGGAAGATCGATTTAGAGTGAAGCATCGGGAAGAGTTTAGTTACCTTCATTTTATACAGGACAACTTTCCACTCAGTTTCAAGGATGTGAAAACTGAGACGTCGAAAGACCCTTTACTGTCTAAAATGTATGGTTACGTCATGTTTGGTTGGCCCTCCAATGCTTGTGACGAAATTGAAAAACAATATTTCAACCGGAAAGAAAGTTTTCACATCGACCAAGGGTGCCTGATATGGGGATACCGAATTGTAATTCCTAAATCTTTAAGAGAAAGGGTTTTAAAGGAGCTACACGAGGGGCACCCGGGTATCGTGAAAATGAAGCAAATTTCCCGAAACTATATATGGTGGGAGAATTTGGACACAGATATTGAGCGCGTGGCACACGAGTGTCTGGCGTGCCGCTCGCAGCGGCCCGTCGCGCCGGTGGCGCCGCTGCACTCGTGGTCGTGGCCGCCTCAGGTCTGGTCCCGCCTGCATGTGGATTTTTTAGGTCCCTTTTGTAATGAATACTATTTAGTGGTCATTGACGCGCACTCCAAGTGGATTGAAGCCGGAAAGGTAAAAACCACTTCGGCGCAAGTTGTTATTGGTAATTTGCGACAAATGTTTGCGCGTTTTGGTTTGCCCCAAAGAATAGTTAGTGACAATGGACCTCCGTTTTCGTCATCTGAATTTGCTTCATATTTGATTCAGAATGGTATTAAACACACCTTGATAGCGCCGTACCACCCGGCCAGCAATGGGGCCGCAGAAAATGCTGTGCGCTCAATTAAACGTGTCTTAAAAAAGGCTCAGTTCGAAAACGAAGACCCAAATACGGCACTCTGCCGGTTTCTCTTCACCTACCGAAATACAGAGCAAGCTACGACCGGCCGGGAACCAGCAGTCATGATGATGGGCCGACGGCTGCGCGGGCGGCTGGACTTGTTGCGTCCGGACGCCGCGGACGCCGTGCGCGACGCGCAGCTCTCGAACGAGCAGCGCCGCGCGGGCGCCCTACGCCAAGCGCATCCCGGGGATGAAGTTTTATTTAGAGATTATTCAAAGACGGGGCATAAATGGCAGGAGGGCGTCGTAACAAAAAGGTCAAGTCCCGTATCATACGAGGTCAAAACGAGTGATGGGCGCACTCATAAACGTCATGTTGACCAGATTTTAACGAGTAAAGCAAATGTTCGTAATCAAACGAAATCGCGTCATTCGCTTAGCCAGGTACTTAATGAGTCGTCGAAGTCTCCTCAGCCGTCGCGGTCATCATCCGTAAACAAGCCAGATGATACAGGCAATGACGAGTTTTATGACAGCATGGCGGGCCACACGGCGGAGCTCGCATCGCCGAGACCCTCTCCGGGGACCCCGGGCTCGCCGGGACAAAGGTCACCAGCGCTGGATCGTAGTCCGCGTTTACGCAGGAAAGCGGCTTTAAAATGCCTAGAAAGGTTGCATAATGCCTAGCCCAACCGTCTTTACTCTATATATATTTTTTTTTTATGTACTCCTTAGTTATAAGACTTATAAGATAAGATAGTTACTTACAATCGAAATGATTGTACATAAAGTATGCTATGTGAATACCTAACCTATGTTGTTAAAAATAAAATAAGAACAAACCTTAAATGATCATAAACATTGTAAACACGATAGAAAAGACTTATTTGTACCTACCCGTGTATAATGTTATATATAGTTGTAATTAGAAATATAGCATGTCACAAATATACATTTGTAGATTTAAACTTTATACATAGTGCACATTGGGTCGTAATTGGAATAATTTGACTCGGCAACCCGATTTAGTTGTATTTAACTCATTCATTCATAATCATAACTCAATATCATATGAAACACGACCTTACACTAATTGTTCTAAGGTGGATAATAGTTTTACCTATATAGGTCTAATTGTGTTCCGCTTAATTCATAACCTCAATACAACAGCTGTTGACCCAATGATATAGAATTATATAAAGAAATAAATATTTCAGGTAAAAGTTTAAGTCCAAAAAAATTCTAGCAAATATATGTAATTAGCTAGTGATTGTTTGGAGTCTGTACATACATTTCTACCACATACCAGTAACCAGCTGTTTAGCTATGCAGATAAGTTATTGTTAATTGCTGTAAAACAATTAAGGGGGAAAAGTGTTATGTATAATGCACGGTATCTATACAATATAGTCAGTCTATATCCGATCGTCTTGTTTCATTGCCGCGCCTACCCACCTAACAGTTTTTATGTCATTTTTGTGACGTTTTTGTGTTAGACAAAAAATAGTTCAATACAAATTACCATCAAATTGGTTACTTTGTGTAACATTTTTGTGAATATTCCTTTGCGTCACGTACATTTTCTTTTGCAATTCGTGGATTCCAATCCGCCTATCTGCAATAAAGCGCAAAATGTAGCAGTATACAGCTACCGTAACACAAAGGAACGAAATCTTTCCCCGAACTTTGATATAAAAAAAAATATTGATATAAAATATTTGTTCTAGAGACCTGAAAACCCATTTCCTTGAAGTTTTACATGGTGTTAACAGACCACAAGCAAATTTCTTAGCCAGAGCTGTTTTCATCAAAGTAATGATTTTTTATTACTGTGTTACACAAAAGGCAGATAAAATTTGTATGGGAGCAAAAATTATTTTTCTTCCTTAACGTATTTTTCATACTTTTATCAAAGTTACAATATAAAACTGCAAATCCTATTAAAATATGAACAAGACTACGTGAAATCATATTTGGAATACATGTTACTACAATTCTATTGTTTTTATAGAATTTTGAAGTAACAGGAGGACATTTCCAATTTTGGAAAGTAGGTACAATTTTCTTGCAATTCACCCCATAAGTTAAATCCTTATGTTTTGCATAATATTCAAATATATTTTTTTCAAATTGAATCGAATTTAATCATCCTTGTTTTATTATTGCCGCTTTCTGAATAAAACAACATAATCCTACTTTTTCATAAATTCTGAACACGAATTAGAAGGGCGAAACTTTCTCCCATGAAAATACTTTCCATTAAAGCTAATACGGCGGGAACAAAATAAACAACGCAAAGTATTTAATTGATATCGACGGCCCTAATCTACGTCGGCTCAATTATTTTAGAATGTCAAGCTGATGGTAGGTACCTAATGCTTTGGCACTTCCAAACATGAAGCTAAGCTCTAGTGCAGGACAGTTACAGTAGTACGCAACCAAGGCGAGTCCATAATAAAACATCAGGTAAGTTTTCCGGAATAGAGCACCCTAGCATTCATAATAAAAAGTATTGCTTACTACTTGAACTGGTTGTGAAACATGGATAAGGAAAACGTTCATCGTTTATCCAAAAATACTCTTTGATCAAAGTTATTTCAACCTTTAGGTCAGAAATTATCACGATGCTGAAAAATTCGTGTTCGTATTATATAAGCGCTCTTTGATACAAACAGGCTCGGTTAACTATATTTCAAATAAATATTTACCGTTACAACGTCTACATAAACATTTACCGTTATAACCAGACCTTATTATATTATGTATGCCGTTTTAATATTATATGGTATTCATCTTGTCAAACATAAGTATCATAATTAGCTTTTTTTAACAGCCGATATTTGACAGTCGTCATCCCGGTACAATAAATATCAATGATGACATATGATGAGATAAATTGACACTCCATCAGGTATTTTGCCATCTCTCTGACAATGCTAGGTGGGCAGGCAATGGGGGTGGCAAGAGACCGGCGGATTATGTCATTAAGTGTCGCATGTCTTGCACTTTTTTGACAACATAGTCCGTGGTGACTAAGTCGGTCCACGTCCGTGCCACAAGTACATATGTGTGGAGTGCATACTGTGACCCCAAGCCGTAGACCAGTCGCCAGACGAAGGGAGGTGAGATCCAGAAAGGTACCGGTATTTGTTGAAGGATGGGCATGCCGCCAGTGATCAGCCTCTCTGGCTCTGACCGCCAAAAGCCTTGCGCGATCTGGACTTGAACTGCGGCTCAGAATCGATTTGAACGTTAAAACGCAATAAATATCGTCCCAGTTCCTTTGAGAGTTTAGGTTGTCAGGAAAATCTTTACCCGGGCAAGCAATTTTAAAAGCATTCTTGGCATCCTCCAAGCCTGCAGTCTCATAGTTTGTGGGCAGAGCCCTTAGAATATTACCTATGAGACGTGATGTGCTATGGGTGGACGACAAAAAGGCTGGGGAAGCAACACACGAGAATTTGCGGATTCCTAAGCCACCAAACCGAATAGAGAGGGATGCTTGTAACCAAGATGGTTCATTGAGCTGAATATTTAATATCGTTTCTAAAGTAATTTTGACTAAATCGTCTATTGGTGAAAGCAAATTTTGATGTTTCCAAAAGGGGCAGCAGCGGAGCACATATTACGTGAATTTAGGGACAAAAAGGCAAAAGTTTAAAATTACAAGAGCATAATGAGGACTGATTTGGAGTAAACAATTTGCATGATTTTGGAATTTAGAAATTGTGTTATTAATATACTTAATCAGGAAAAGATTCTTCAAAGTGACTTTCTGTCTACAATTTTTATGCTGGGTGTCAGATAAATGAATTTTGAAAGGTAGTTTTAATGTTTTGTAACTACCTACAAATATGATAACTGTATTCCAAAATTGTGTTATTATAGCGATTTTTATGAAATCAACCCGAACCTACACCAATTTTCAAGTAAAACAGTTTAAAATATTGTGAAGATTTTAAACACGATTTGTTTGATCTTTAAAATTAAAAGAAATCAGTTACAAAATAATATTAACGTAGCAATCTTTTCTATATCATAAAAACATATGATTCAGGTATCAGATAAAAAAAAAGTAAAAGTAAAAGTCGTGCAAACTTGCACCTCCATAAAAGAAATTTGCAGTATTAGGTACGACCTTTGTTATTGGGGACCTCTTTAAATGAGACCACATTTTTCGAACCTGGTTAATTGGTACGTCCTGGTTAGATTTGAAGGATGGAAAATTGCTGGCCCCTTGAGATGACAATTATTCAGGTTTTACTCTATATAATGTTTAACAATTTTTCTAGGTCTTTAGGCTGTGAGTTATATTTTTGATATATAATGGATTAGCCTTTTTAATTCCCGTTTAAGGTTTATATCCTATTTGTCATGGTATTTGATTCCGCTTAGCAAATCAATTGATTTCAAAATGTTTTAAACACGAGATCTCCTTTTTTTTTAAGTTCACTAGTGGTCTTAGGTGTGACTACAGTAGACATTTTGGATCAATTTTTATCAACAATTATTACGTCTTCTCATTACGTTATATTAAGTACATGTACAGTTTCAAACGTTATATTAAGAACCGGTTATCATAATTAATGATGTCTGATACAATTTCAAGTCTAATTGTGATAATATTAGAATGGACCCTCAGGGATTGATATAGTTTGCTCGCTAAGGCTTGTTTTCCGTGTTTACGGAGGCGGAGCGGCGCAGGCAGCAAGTAGTATAATAAACTTGTGAGAACCTACTTTCTTTAGGTCTATTATCGAAGCTCAGGTGTTCACCCGAGCAGACCGCGATTGTCTAAGACCAACGCATTGAACCGGAACAATGATACCTACACGTGCCTGTGAGACAGGTAGAAAAGCACACACAATTTCTGCGTTAAAGAATTATACGGAATATCGGTAGGATGGATTTTACCGCTTAAATTAAAAGTATAATTATAAATGCAAGAGTTTTGATGTTTGGATGTGTGTTACTCAATCACGCCTAAACGGATGAAATTTTGGACGACGATAGTTCATAGCCCGGACCAAAATATAGAATAGTTTTCATCCCAGGACCACGCAGACGAAGTCGCGGGCGGAAGCTAGTAATATACATACTCGTATTCGTACAACGTGCACTGTATTTGGAGCCAAGTGCTGCTCCTGCTGTGCTTAAATACATCAGCAGCATAACAAGTTTAGTGTTGTGTTTATACCTCAGTAGACAAAACCGCATTTATAATCGACGAGGCTGATGTAAAGAATTTGTCTTTTAGAAAGCGGTGTGAGTAAGCCCGCTAGAGCTCTATCAAGGTATAATATTTTTACTCAATTATTTTGAATTGAGGAATTCCCTGAGCGAAAAAAAAACTTGCTATAATCTATATGCAAATTATAGAAACAAAAGAATTGGTCATGTTTTTGGGGTTTCGTACCAAAAAGGTAAAAAGGAACCCTTATTGAAAATGGTTTTGATCGATACCTATCGAGACAGTGAGTCAGGAATGAGCAACACTATACAGGTACACATGTACTGAATTGAGAATGTCTATAGGCAACATTATTAACTGGTAAAGCGCCTTTGATCCCGCTCGCATTATGGTACGTCGGGCGCGGGATCAATTGGTACAGGTATTCAGAAATTAATAAAGAGACAACCTTAAGACCTTTGATCAATGGGATGCTATTAGCCGATTAATAGACCTCAATCATTTAAGATGGGTCTTTTGAATGATATGTATCTCAAGGATTGGTACTGGACAACGGGACACCGGCCACCGGACAAATGATTTTCGGCCCAACCTGAAGCATAGAACTTCGTTCGCTTCGCTCGCTCGTTCGATAACCCGTTGTACTACTAATCGAATGTGCTCCTTTATAGGTAGCTATAAAATAAAGATAAGAAAGAAAATCATTCACGTTCGCTGCCAACTAATTTGTAGCGCTGCGCTCGTAGCCCTTAACATGGGAAAACCTATGTGTAGAGGAAGTCGTCTACGAGCAAAGCAGCCACCTAGCGGGTTCCTGGCACTGAAAGTGTTATGATACGATTTTTATTATGACCGAGAAGCACTCCTCTCCTCAGTCATCATCACATCAAGTTTAGAGTCTGTGAGTTAAATATATCGTCGTCTAATTAGTTCGATTTGTGTAAGATTGTTCCCTGATATTTTAAAAAAGCGGCCAAGTGCGTGTCGGACCACGCACAACAAAGGGTTCCGTGCCTATTAAAAGGTCGTATCGTTACTGAATATATTATAATCTAATGTTACATCCTTTTCTTTAAGGAAGGCAGTTTTTTAGAAATGTCTCGAAAACCCTTGAACCGATCTTGTTAAAAACAATTTTCGCTGAAAGAATTGAATAGGCCCTATATGTCTATGTTTTTCTTCATATTTTTTAAATGCACGGTTCAAAAATTAGAGGGGGGGGACACAATTTTAGTGAATTTCGGGACGATTATCTCCGACTCTATTCACTTAATAAAAAAAATGCTGAGAAACCTTATATTTATTTTGAAAGGCCTACCGATTGAGGTGCCACACGTGCGCTTGCAATGAAAAAAAAAATTTTGACTTTCAGTTTTATGTATGGAGTGCACCCCTAATTTTTTTTTTTTTTTGTAATTTAATAACAAAACTATGTAGCGGTTAACAAAATACACCTATCCTCAAAATTTTATTCAAATACACGTTATAGTTTTCGAGTAAAATGCCTGTGACATACGGACGGACACACAGACAGACATGACGAATCCATAAGGGTTCCGGTTTTTGCCATTTGGCTACGGAACCCTAAAAATACAATATGCGAATAAAAACGATTTAATCTTGCCAGGCACTACGTACTAAGTGGAGTACGGTACAAACTTGAGTATTTTTTTGAGTTTGTGCATAAAAGGTAACACTGTCCATCAGCCAAGCCCGTTACGGGCTTTTTAAATTAGTTTTTGAACTAGTACTTTTACAACTACAATTATCGGTGGGTAAAACTACACTATAATTTGCTACAATTCGATAATAATCAATAGAACGACATCATCATATGAGAGAAACTTTTTTTTTGTGTTTCCGTCGCTTAAAAATTTTTATGAAATATTTTCAGTGATATTTGAAATAGTATTTTTCTTCACACATGTAAAAAATAATATACTACCCCAAAACCCATTATTGATTCCTAATATTCATTCAAAGTAAGAATGTAATTGTAATTACGTACAGTAAATACTCCTCTAAATTGTCCTTACATATATACTAAAAAACATTCCTAAGTATAAGGGTGAATATCCACCAGACCTAAGAAGATGTGTTTTCATAAGGAATTGAATTAAATTACAACCAAGAAAGATTAAAAAAATATAATAAATATAACGGTCAAATATGCTTTTATAGTCCCAAAAGAGATCACCAAAATAACATTTCTATTTTTTTCTCTTAAAATGTTACCTTTTAAGTACTTACAAATCATTGTTTAATACAAAAGCAGTTAACTACTGCCACATTTCAACTAGACACACCTTAGTTTCTAGAAATCAGTTCCTTGCCCTCCGCCCAGGCTACTGCCTGAAACTCGCTTCGCTTCCAAGCGCTGAGCTGACCCGTCGTTCGACAGGCGCCCTCGATCTACACTTCGCTCGGGAGGTCGCCGGCCCGCTTCGCTCACCACCTACCCCACTGGATTCGCTTCGGTCTCGTATGCCCGGTCAACTCATGATCTCTTTCACGAGCTCCTGGCTGCGCGGGCTATCCATACTAATATTATAAATGCGAAAGTGTGTCTGTCTGTCTGTCTGTCTGTCTGTCTGTCTGTTACCTCTTCACGCTTAAACCACTGAACCGATTGCGATAAAATTTGGTATGGAGATAGTTTGAATCCCGGGGAAGGACATAGGATAGTTTTCATCCTGGAAATCACCCTCTAAAGGGATGAAATGGGGGGTTGAAGTTTGTATGGAGCTGTGATATAAACGATTTCCACGCGGACGGAGTCGCGGGCAGAAGCTAGTTCTATATAGATATTGACGACCGCTTTAGCCTAGTTGGTAGTGACCCTGCCTACGAAGCAAGAGGTCCTGGGTTCGAATCTCGGTAAGGGCATTTATTTGTGTGATGAGCACGAATATTTGTTCCTGAGTCTTGGATGTTTTCTATGTATTTAAGTATTTATTTATCTATATAAGTATGTTTATCGTCGTCTAGTACCCATAGTACAAGCTTTGCTTAGTTTGGGACTAGGTCGATTTGTGTAAAATTGTCCCCTAATATTTATTTATTTATTTATATAAGTAGTCTAGGGATAGTACAGACACGACCATGTCGAAGTGGGGTGTTTTGATTCGGTTTTCTATAAGGGTTGAGCGGAAAGGTGAAACAAATCCGCGCTGGATCTTAACTTACTCGTAATTTAGCGTCATATTATTTTATAATGATAATTTGCTTGTTATGAGAAACTTCTAATTCTGTCAAATTGAACTCTACGATGACGGTGAACGTACACAAACTTGATTAACCTAACTTCTCGAGTACAACTCTTAATAAACTTGCTGATAATGTCTAATTGTGGTACCATTATTAATAACTTGCAGCTCCATCCTTATATTACGTGGCAGAAGCCATAAGCGAAACCGTGGCATAAACATACCTTTGTGATTGTCCATTCCCAACGTCCACTCTGCGTAATGGTGGAAGATTTTTGAGGTGAGAAATCGAATGAGTAGTTCCGTAGATTACCCCCTACACACTAACATATAAACCGACACAAAGACCCTCGAAAAAATTGATGTTGCTTAGGTTTCAGAACTAAGGAGCAGAACTGAACTGATTATTTAATTGTTTAAATTTATAGATACAAAAGCCGAATTTAAATGCGCAATTTCTACCAGTCAACGTTAAGTCCAAATAATAAATAATTGCTGGTGTGCGATAAATGGAAACGTTCAGCTATATCCGTATAAACTCAGATGTGAAATATAGGATATAAAAAACCAACAAATGTTTACCAAGTCCACGCTGCTTCCAACACAATCGCTCTTTCTCGTTTTGCATAGGAATTGGTAGAACGGACGAAATTGCATTTTGCCTGCAAAGAAATACTAAAACCATCCCGCAATTGGTATTCAAAGGATTTTCGATATTACCAGTGATCGAGGGATTTTCTCGGAAGTATGACAATGGACTGTAAAGCGATCTGAATCTGAGTTATTCATTATGTACACTATTCTTTTTCTGTAAAATTTCTCATAAAGCTCAAAATGGCTCTAAATATAGTCGTCATTACTTACCTCCGTGCTATACCGTAGCATATAAAGTAGGTTACCGTTATGCACTATTCAGTCACTGCCTTTCCCTAATGTCACTGAACATTGTTATGTTTAAACACATACTAACAAATATTACTTCATAGCTAAGACGTCTTTCAACGACCTAAGTACATAATAGTTTATTTTTTGAAAGCAACGGGTCGCACAAAGTTGCGTACGTCTTGTAGCGCTGTAGCACGGCTACGGGCGTAGACGTCTACGCGCTCGTAGCGACCGCGACGGACTGAATAAGCTACGACCGACCATTAGTAGGCTTTTTGAGCACTTGGGTTTTTTCTTTGAATCGTAATGAAGGTCGAGTCGCTAGTGGGAATTAAGTGAAATATTCGGTTAGATTCACTTGGTTACGAAGTCTTGTTACATTGAGTGAACGTGATTGACGCGTAGATAATTTGTCTAAAAGACGGAGATCTTTAACCGATATTTGGAAACCAACTGCTTTGAATTTTTTGTTAAAGGTATTCTAAAAAAAAGAAAAATAAACGGTATCAGATTAGCTGCCCACGCGGCTCCGCCTGACTTAACGGATTAAAAATATAGTCTATGTCCAACGGGAAGGTTCATTCTATACAGGGTGTGTTATTCAAACGGGGCAGTGAGGGAAAATCTGAAACTATAAGGGTGGGTTGCACCAAACAGCCATAATCGTAAGCGGTGTTTGTTAAAATCTGAATGTCTAGAAAGTTTGACAGGTTTCTATGAAATGACAGCTGCCGGCGCCATATTTAACGTTGATCGGTCTGTAATCGTAAGTAATTGCCGTTTTTCTTTAGGAGGGTTGCACCACCCGCCTAAAGAAAAACGGCAATTTGTTCTTAACACATTCACTGCCAAGAATCGCTACGCGCTACGCTCGTAGCCGATCCCGTGGTTTACCTCGTATGTAGCGGAAAGCGACTACGGCGTAGGCTAAAGTAAATTGTTTTATTGGTGAAAATAGTGCTGGCTGTAAACAACAATTGTTGCTAAGGGACCCAATATCACAGGAAAATGTGTACTATGAAGTACCTACTTGTTTAGTACGGGAATCTTGTTCTTTAAGTTCATAACCATAATAAATGATTATTGTATTATTCGTGAACGTGCGTTTGTAACGCCGCAAAACGTCGCCAGGTACACACTACACGGCGACTATTTTTTTGACGTTTCATGGAATAAACGATATGATACAGAGATAAAAGAATATAATGGAAAAATAAACCATTTTCGTCTGTAGCCCCCGACAGGACACGCAAAACAAAATAACATGAAACAAAAAATATTTTATAATAGTTATTTGTGCAACGAGAGAGCAAAGTTTGTTTTTGCTGCGAGTGCTGATTTTGAGTCCTGAGCAAGCGAAAGACTCTAAAATTGAATCACGAGCGTAGCGAGTGATTCAAAGTTTGAATCTTGAGCGCAGCGAAGGACTCAAAAGCACGAGATGCAAATACTTTGCTCTCGAGTAACACATACAACTTTTCACCTCAGCATTGAGAACATATTCACATTAAAAAATATATCACCTAACTATTAGTCTGAAGATTATTAAGGAAGAAAACTTAATTAGGCGTTCCTTACTGCTTGTTTTAACTCCTCAGCGCCGGCCGTGCCGATAGTCAATACTTTAGAAAGGCGCGACAAGGCGCGGGAAACCAAAGGATATTTCAGTATTGAGTATCTATACGAGTGTCGCGTGACACTAACATATCACTAATAACTAACCGTATTATTGTAACAGTTCACAGATTTTACTCATATCTTGGAGATGTTTTTGAAATATTTATCATTATCACAAGGTCACACTTTAGCATATTACGTGTATCTCGCGTGCACACCAAATAGCCGTACTGTTACGTAAAGCATTCGTCACGTCACTGACTTCACTATATTTCCTAGCTAGATAGAGAATTGATTTATCCTAGTAGTTTTATATTGAAAACCAATATCAATAACGCAAGAATGAAGTATAATATACCTAATAAAATCTGAAACAAATAAACAGCGCGCAATTTTTTAAAAGGGGCGGGGCCCCGCGCTTGCGGTCGGAAACTGCATCTGTGTTATACGTTCGTTAAGATTGTTGAAACTAGAATTATTAATTGGCTAGCGTTATAAAATTCATGTTTACCTATTTAATATGAAAAACGGAGTTTATTCTGAGATCTTTTATTTAAATATTCTTCAATTGTAAATTCCTTTGTATAATTATTTTGGTAATTTAAACTTGTTCATTTGGTCGTTTTCCAACGTGTTACTTGTTTTGCGCTTTTTGGGGGTCTACTTTGAAATTCGATGGCCGAACTATGGATCGACCTATGTCTGCCATTTTCTTTTTTCGTAATGTAATGAAAGGGACAGAGCTAATAGAGTCAAATATTCTGAACCTGTAATAGACCCCATACGACGAAATGTCAGTGCTCCGCATCAAAATTAAAAAGGTACTTTGTCTCACGGAGTGAGCAAAATCGCATTTTGCACACTGTTTTCACGCAGCAAAATATGCTTGTTCGAGCTGCTGAGGTGAAAAATAATTTGTTTCGTTACGATGTTTCATAAAATAATGCTTATTTACCTATGTCAACATTGCTAGATGCTATTAAGATGTCGCAGTCCTCCCAGTAGTTAGTGTAGGTCGACAGACTTGACCTAATTCGGATCGAATCCTTGAATCATGCTTTTTCTTCAGCGCCTGCTACTACAAAATTCAGTAGTAGTAGTAGTAACCAAATCCTCCAGCACATCAGCGAATCCTAAATTAAATAAAAGATACGGCAGGAATGTATAGGTTTAGGCGACCGTTTGAGGTAGGAATTGTTTCTCACCATCGTGATATTAAAAAAAAAATGTTTTGGTTCCAAAACAGATTTTATAACAACTTTGTGCGATAAGGTCAAAATTGTTGTGTCCAAGATTAGATTAGATTATTTATTTCATGATAAAAAATTACAGTACAGATTTGCATGCATGATAGTACATGATAATAGAACGAATCTTTTCACATCAAACGGAACGTGAGATATTTGAATGACAATGTAAGGTTCTTCTAAATTCTATAATTTCAAAGAACACAATTGTTCATAACATAGATCACCTCGCTTGTAACATCGTTCTCGCTATTTGAAAGTGTTAATAACGAGGTTTATATGCGAGGTTGGCAGCGGATTTGCATTAAACCGGCGTTTGACGTGCATGAAGGCCGTAATCGCGGCCTTACTACTAACAATTAGGTTGCCGTGTAATCATAGTCTAGACGAATAAGTGAGGTGAATGCCCAAGGCCCCTACTCATAATAAGCTTATAGAGCCCTACGTTAATATTAACCAGTTGGTGTGTTTAAGTATGTATGTCGTAGGTATATATGTCACTGCTTCATGGATATTATCATTATCACAGACACATATTCAGGGCGGGATGAACCGACCGGTATTCGGAAAACGTCAAGGTTTAACTTATTTTTGTTCAAGATCTTTAAATACTAATAATATATTGATATTTATTTAAACTTGCTATAAGTAAATACCGTATAGCATACGAATAATAGACAAATCAGAAAGTACACTAAAAGAGGGAATCATTTGAACTGCGTTCTAATAGAAATATGTTTGGATTGAATTAGATTTAGTCTAAATCGATGCCAAGCCAAACGTGAATCATGCTCAACACGCATGCAAACGATCATTAGGACGTGGAATAGGTGCGTCTGCATGATTTGTCTAGATATGGCCTGTAGGTATTACAACACACAACGTCATTTTACCGTGCCCGAGGAATTGTTGCACCGTGCACTTTCCGCTGGGTTAGTGATTAGGGCGCCCCAAGGCGACAACTGGCGCTAATTGGCGTCATGGGGCCGAATCCGAACGGTGTTTCAGAATGTGTGCCGTGGGCCTCATAAAGGACAAAGGGCTTAGTTTTTGTTTTTTAGTTACAAATGATACAACCCGTTTAATACCCATGCCCTGGTGTAATGTAAACCCCCTATGTTGGTTCCTATGTTGTGTGTGTGTTATGACCTTTTATTTAACTTGCAATGTTTGTATGTTGGTTTAGGTCATATTAGACCAACATCCGAACCTCCAACAGAATTGAAATTGTGTATACTTGAGTAATCAGATCAGGCCCCGTATCATGGTCGGCCTTATCACGCAATAAGTGACAAGACAGAGCGTCAGTCTCGTTCTATCGAACGGTGTCAGCCAGTGACGGACGCTGTATCTTGTCACTTATCGCGTGATAAGGCCGACCATGATACGGGGCCTGATGACAATGCGATAAGTACTATCAAGCGGGTCTGATGATGGAGACAGAAGGTGGCTAAAGTAAGGCAAAGCTGTCAGGTTTGTGCTTATACTTACAATAAGTCGTGCAAAAATCTTTACATTTAACCTTATTTTCAGGCATACCCGTAAAGGTAATGGACAATCAATTGTATATTAATTAAGCAACATATAACATGCTTTCATACCAACCCATTTAAGAAAATGTTAAACACTATGATTATGGAAAAATGTTTTTACTCATTAGGTGAATATTTCAATCATGATTTTGACCTAGCTTGATATGTAAGTATACAGTATAAATATTTACCATGTAGTTTAATTATGTTAGTCAGTATTCATCTCTTTGCTTGCTGTATAAACAGTAGGACATGTTGCACTTAAATAACTATACCTATACACATGTTCAGCAATGTTATAAATTTTCATTTTCATATTCATACATAAAACGCGGCGACATTGATGGCTAAAAAGAATTAATTTTGTTATTATGTCTGAAAATAGGTGAGAACGAGACTTCGTGTGACCATTGCGTGTGGCGGCGAACTTATGCACAGGTCATCGTTCGGGGGAACGATTCTAGTAACTTTCGTTAGTCATATTGAAAATTATACATTTGCCGTTATTGGATTTTAAACCTTTTATATAGGAACTTAAGAGCAAACACGAAGGGCGAGATAGTTGAGAAATACGTATTTGTAAAATGTATTGCTGTCGCGCCAACCTCAAGCCTCCCTCCGCAGAGCGCGATAGAGACAACTGTAGCTTGGACCGAAAATATCTATTAAAAGTACATAAAATCAACGTTTCGTAGTCCCCTGATTTCTCCTCCAAAACTTGACCTATTTAACTATTTTTTATATTAAAAATCAAAGAAAGGCTTTGGCCGTGTTACAATGTTTTCCTTTTTTAAATAATCTAGTCAAAATTGATTTCTGGATGTTTGAACACAGCTGAAAATCTGGCATTTTTCTTATGTTTTTGATGAAATAAATGAAAACATAGGAACATGTCAATAGTAGCTATAGATTTAAGGAAAAAAAAATATTGCTCTTCTGGCATTATCCAGGGAGAAAACAGGGGACTACGTTTGTATGGAAAAACGGTTCCTGTGTTTCCTCTTAAGAATGCCGATTGGATGTCGTTGATAAAAAAAATCTTTATTAAGTAATGAATACTTTGTGCCCAAGTGACATTACATATTAATGAACACTGAGATTGTCAGAGTACGTATAGAAGGAACTCAGAGTTATGGTCGTAGCCAGACGGGGTTTTCGGGGGTTCAAAACCCCCCTGAAATATTCAAAATATTACAGTAACGTAAATATAATTGTTGTAGGAGAGTAGGAATTATGTAGAACAATTGTACCTCATAGATTCAACAATGAGCAATGTCACCTCAACAAAATAAATTGTAAATAAAAAGTCAATGATTTTTTATCATTGCCCTGTATAAGTAACACAATATCTGATTTTGATGATAGGGTGGCGGAATCAAAAGATGAACGCCACACAATAGTTGGACGTTTTGTCGAAAAAAAAAACGGGACTTTTACGCACTCGGGATATTTTTTTCCTAACGCGGCATCCCTTTGGCGGGGCTGGTATACATACTCCCAGTGCGTTAAGCCACACATGCGGCCGTGAGCAGTCATCGCGTCCAGGCATTGCGCCAAAAACACCAATTGTATGGAGATGTACTAAATTCAATCTATAAATTACGTATAAAATTCAACTTTGCATTGTTTAGCGTGATATGGGCATTTAATGGATTTTGTATTATGAATTGCATATATATAGTTAATTGAAGAGATATTTCGTGTTCAACTAAACATTAACGAAAATATTATTTATGTAATTAAGAACATAGATTCATTCTGTAAAAAATCTGAACCCATAATTTTAACACACGAAATAAAAATAAAATAGCAGCCAAAAAGTTTTAGTGAACGTAAAGTATACAAGTCGTTTACGGGTCAATGTATATCCTTCTTAGGGTTCCGTAGTTGACTAGGAACCCTTATAGTTTCGTTTTGTCTGTCCGTCCATCCGCGGATAATCTCAGTAACCGTTAGCACTAGAAAGCTGAAATTTAGGACTAATATGTATAATATGTATATCAATCACGCCGACAAAGTGATATAACAAAAAGTGTTTTTTTATTTATTTAATAGGGTACCTCCCCTATACGTAACGTGGGGAGTGTTTTTTTTTTCATTTCAACCCTAACGTGTGGCATATTGTTGGATAGGTATTTATAAAAGAATAGGGGTTTGCTACAATATTTTTTTGATAATGTTAATATTTTCGGAGATAATCGCTCCAGAAGTAAAAAAAAATGTGTCCCCCCCCCCCCTCTAACTTTTGAACCATAAGTTTTAAAAATATAAAAAAAAATCTCAAAAGTAGAACTTTATAAAAACTTTCTAGGATAATGATTTTGAACTTGATAGGTTGAATAGTTTTTGAAAAAAAATACAAAAACTACGGAACCCTACACTGAGCGTGGCCCGACACACTCTTGGCCGGTTTTTTATAATAAATGACCTAATGAAATTTTGTCTCTACCCTTTCCAGATCTTAAAAATTACTTGAAAAAACATTGATGATAAAGGATGAGGCCCTGTAGGTTGAGGACTATCTAACTGACAGAAATGCATGGCCCAAACCAGAGCCCAAAATTGCTTAATCATTCATAATTTAATAGTCATTGTATCATACCTAGGGAGCTAGATGACACAGTTCCTACAAGAAAGCATACCCAAGGATTTAGTTAATATAGTCGCATTTCCATTTTTTTTTATCTCTGCCTTGTATTATGTAACACAGTTTCGGTCATTTTTTCTCGTAGAACAACGCATTGATTTTTTTTCTTTGTTTTCATATTCAGTTTGACTTATTTTAAGTGGTTTAAGTACTATCATTGTAATAGGCTTGTTTTGGCAAAAAAATACTGACTGTTGAGTTTGTTTTGGCGTGTCTTCTTAACAGTGGTCTTTTTTTCAGAAACGCTGGTAAAATTTTGACTTATAAAAGTGCCATTACGGCTTATTTGCAGAATAAAAATTCATTAATTTTATTTAATCCTTACTAATATTATAAATGCGAAAGTGTGTGTGTTTGTATGTTTGTCCTTCTTTCACGTCGCAACGGAGCGTCGTATTGATGTGATTTTTTGTATGGAGATAGTTTAGAAGCTGGAGAGTGACATAGGCTACTTTTTCCAGCGGGAAAACATCTAATTCCCACGGGAAAATTCAATATGTTACATTTTCCTATAACCACGCGGGCGAAGCCGCGGGCATCAGCTAGTGTTGATATAAATTCTTAAATATTTAAAATATACATAGAACTTTTATGGCATAAATGAATCGTTTCCTGGCCGCAAAAGTTAAACGTGAATATCGATTCGCAACACCGTTATTTTGGGGTTTGTTTTACTATGAAAAGCACCATGGTTCATAGAATAGAACCTTGCCCAGAACATGCACGAATAAAATGAACTCGCTCAGCTTTTGGCTTCCATAGCTGCATAGCAATAAGTGAACGCTTTGTTGATTTTTCGTTCGTTTCTTACATATCGTACCCAAAACTTGAACTTACAAAATTTCTACGTTCAAGTTTTAGTCAGGTTGTAATTTGAATGTCTTAATAGAAAAATAAGTACCTAACATGAAATCTGGCATACATGTATAAAACGAGTACATACTCGTAAAATGCCTTATCATTCATGATTTTTTTATCTTTTTCGTCCCAATGATACATTAATGACTAATTGCATCATCAATATGTAAAAATTGTCTCTAGTTTGTATTTCTATTTTAAAGGGTACATTGAATTAGTTTCTTTTGTGTTTAGTATCGATACGTATTGTGATTTTTGACTAGTATTAATTGTTATAACAACGATAATATGTGAGTGTGTTGTTAGTGAGACGGTTGATACGTTTTTCTTCGTTCATATATTGGTGTCAAAACGTTCAACTATTTATTAAATACTGTATTGTAATAGGAGGGTTTGAAATAGGCATATCTAATCTTGTCAATATACCAAATCATATTTAAAAAAAAAAAATGTGTACAAGCTGGGTTACAACTTCACGAAAAAAAATGTAACCTTAACATAGCACAATAATAAATACCAGTTCGTTATTAAATATTATGGTCCAGAAGCAAAAGGTAAATACCGTTCATTAATATCTATTGAAGGTTTACCTCATTTAATTATAGAGGGCGAAATATTTTCTATGTTAATGAGAATATTCACCTTCCTTGTTTATTTTCATCTTCGTGCCTACAGGGTGTCACGCAGAGTGGTTACATAAACAATTTATTTAATACTAGGTTAGGCTCAACGAGCAAGCTTGAAACTAACGTTAAATGGCATCTTGTACTGAATTCGTTACATACATACATACATTTACACCTTTATTCCCAAAAGGGGTAGGCAGAGCACATGAAACTTATGTTCCAGCGCCACTTTTAGCATAAATGTTTTAAATAATTAAAGATTACTACTAAAACCGAGTACCTGCAGTATTCCAGTGAGGTTTGGTACGTATGATGAGCTGTCATAACGATATTTATGACCTAAACACACACTGGGACACTTATGTAAAAAAAGCATCTAATAAAAATGATGATAATAAATTCAACATAAGCACACTGAAACGTCTAAAAGTTTTGTCTTAAATTTCGATTCGTAAAGGGTTTTACAGGACTTCGAACCTAGGACTCGAAAAGGTTACATTGTTTCACTTCAGATCACAAGACAGTCGTGGACAGTGATAAAGGCACGCTTAGCATTTGCTGGCCCAGACCGGCCATTGCGATCGTCCGGTTTCTACGTTCTGTATTTCTGCTGTGTCAACGTCAATATTCGATTCACTCACACCATTTTTCGTCAATCACTATAACAATAGGGAATATGCATGTGATTTAGAAATGGACAAAAAAAAACATGTGTAATCTATATTGCTTAATAAATATACACACATGATTATTTTTACAAATTATCACGTTTCTATTGATAAATTGAATTGTTTAAAAGTAATATTTTTCAAATTCCCTCGCAAATTTCCAAAACGCATCGCTATTGGCGGAGCGAAACGTGACGTCACCATGCACTCGGTGTCTACTGTTAACTGAAAGCAGTGACTCCTTGTGAAAAAAAACTCGCCACAATGACTGAAAGCGGTTTTGTCAAGGCACAGTAGGATAATCTGCCTAAAATTGATGTGTACATGATGACTAAATACGTACTTCGCAAATATTTGTGACTTTACGTCCGCTGAACTAAGAGGAGTAAAAGCTGCAAGGTAAATAAGTTACAGATATTCAATAAATTGTCATATTCCTTGTTTTTATACTCGTGAGATTGGTCAATTAAGTAATTATAACCTATTTTGGCGATTCAAATAGCTAGACTTTTAAACTACTTCAAATAGGTGTCTTTGTTAAATAAGTGGAATAAAAAACTAGTACATATTTATCCATACTATCCATACTATACTATATATTCTATATTACTATTTACTATATAATATTATAAATGCGAAAGTGTGTCTGTCTGTCTGTCTGTTACGTCTTCACGCTTAAACCGCTGAACCGATTTGGATGAAATTTGGTATAGAGATAGTCTGAGTCCTGGGGAACAACTTAGGATAGTTTTTATCCCGGAAATCATCCCCTAAGGGGATGAATTGGGGGTGAAAGTTTGTATGGAGCTATGATATAAACGAATTCCACGCGGACGGAGTCGCGGGCAGAAGCTAGCATAAATGCGAAAGTGTGTCTGTCTGTCTGTCTGTTACCTCTTCACGCTTAAACCACTGAACCGATTTGGATGAAATTTGGTATAGAGATATTTTAAGTCCTGGGGAAGGACATAGGATAGTTTTTATTCCGGAAATCATCCCCCAAGGGGATGACGTGGGGAGTAATAGTTTGTATGGAGCTACGATATAAACGAGTTCTACGCGGACGGAGTCGCGGGCAGAAGCCAGTATTATATAATCAAAGATATGTAGGTACCTATTAGGAATGTTAAATGTTGAGAACATCTTTATGAACTTTAACAAACTAGGTTGTTTTCGTCAAGGCTTATAATAAAACAAATTTGTGTAGGTCACTCAGTAAAAAGGATTAAATTCTTTCAACTTCGATCTTCGATCAACAGTGCAAACAAAGAAACTTAGCTAAAACGTTTCATGATCAAAATCAACACTCGTAGTCATCTGTTGATCAACAAAAATCATAATATTTGTAACATTAATAACTAAAAAAATTGGAAATCAGAATAGTTTTATGAATAAGTATATAATACAATTTTGAGGTTAGGTTATTGTTTATATTGTTCGCAAGTCCTAATAAAAAAAAATTAGGTACATACACATTTAATACTCACGTCGAAATGATCTTCACAACAATATAAACTACTCAAGCACGATACATTATCTCTCCTCATCGCCTTACACCACTTTATCCTTATATTTGTCCCTTGGGGCATATGAAAATATTTGCAGTTTTAATGTTATTTTCACAATACAATATTTATAATAAGCTTTTGTTTGCTCTTCCATTACAATAAGTTGATCGTATAAGCTTTAATCACTCACATTTATTAAAAGTGTGAATCAAACACTTTGTTGTTAATTTGTTCTTTGTGCACGGTGACGTCACAAATGAGCGCGCCAAAATGGTGGCGTTTTGATCGTCCGAAAATAATAGCATTTTTAATTATTATTGTTTAGCTTATTTAATAATATTGTGAAAGTGTTGTATTTTTTTCCGGTTACCTATATAATTACTTATAGAATAGATAAAAAAAAAAAACATGAATATTCCCTATTGCCCTATCATATATTTACCGAAAAGCGCACACCAAATTGGCCTCTGCTAATTGAGCAAAGACGTTTATCGTACACGGCACCAACAATAAATATAGCCGTGCCGGCGGACAACGAAAACACGCACCAGTTTGTTGGCATGCGTAATCAAGTGCATCCGATCAAACGGACGGAATTTCTCGAATGCCTCTCCAATTACAAATAGGTACCAGCTTTATACAGACAATCTTGGCAACTTTGAAGTGGAACGGGCGTATGTTCCAAAATACTCTAGATCAACCAATATTTAAATCATCACTCCTGAAAAGAACTAGTCCAAGGCGTCCTCAAAAAAAAGTATTGACAGATAGACAAGGAAATTATCCTATAAGGGTTTTTTTCCTCAGGTACGGAACCTTAAAACTTATAGCTTAAAGACTTACAAATATGTGTATATTTGGGGACAATCTCCACATGGATAAGGGCCAAATTCTTGGCCAGCTTAACCCATTCAGTTAAATTTTCTATGAAAGTTTTCCGTTGTGACACGAAAATTAACCATACAATTCTAATGGTTAATTTTTGTGTCACAACGGATTTTTTTTCACTTCTTCGGTTTGTACTGGCCAAGAATTCGGGTCCTTACCCACATATCGATCCCAGACTAAGCAAAGCTTGTTCTATGGGTACTAAGCGAGGATATACATAGTTATATATATAAATACAAAATTAAATGCATAGAGAACATCCATGACTCAGGAACAAATATTCGTGCTGATCACACAAATAAATGCCCTTACCGACATTCGAACCCAGGACCTCTAGCTTCGTAGGCAGCGGTCTACTAGGCTAAAGTGGTCGTTATAAAGCCATAGAACTTATGGAACTGAAAAAAATAATGGCAACACAAGAGTCAACTACTTAAACTACTACTTACTTCGTTTGTAAAAGTACTTAAACTTAGCAGACACGCACACACTTAACACACGAGAGCGTTACAACTATAAATCCGATTCTAATCCAATACGGGAAGAGAGCGCGGGAAACACATTAATATCAAATTGGGATGCGAAACGATGTCTCAGATTCATTACCAGCTGTAAGCTAAAGCCAGCCAAATAGTATTCATGCATTTGGTAAACAACAAAAACGTATGTGCCGCATATTTTTGAAGGCTTAACAGGTGAATCATAATTAGTATAATTTACAATTGGCCATCCAACGCTTTTGTAAAATAAAAAGTACAAAAGAATGAAAAAAAAAGTTTGAAAGTGTGCTTGGCCCTATGGTTGACTGTTGGAAAATTCCATGAGACATTAAGTCCGCCTTTTTTACTTTTTTGTATTGTTCAATAAATGTTTATTGAACAAAACAAAAAAAGTATTAAAGTAATTAAATTAAACTATTATTAGAGAGACCCAGTTGAATACCTATTAGCTATGATACCTATAGCCTTACGGATCAGTGGATCGTAATAGGATTACATTTCAATTAAGTTCCATTGGTATTTAACCAGATCCGAACCAGCACCGGTTTCGAATGACACTGTAACATGGATACTAATAGTAATAAATTAGTAGCAACTCGTGTTGCTGCTGTTGTATTACACTGTCATTGAATCTACATAAGTTTGCTGTCAAAAGTTAAGTTTAAACGTATAAGACATAAGTATTTGCAATAGGCGAAAAATTTATACTAGGCTCGTTAAAACGAATTGCACATGAGAATCCGTGGCAATCCAGGGGCTCTATGATTGATTGATTTACGCCCTTACTCCACCTACGCATTCGCATGCGGTAGCGAAGCGAAACGAAAGAGATGGCCTGATCGGATTCTTGCCCTCGCCGCGGCCATCTCTTTCGTTTCGCTCCGCTACCGCATGCGAATGCGTAGGTGGACTAAGGGCATTAGATTAGGATTTGTATTATTTGCACGTGCTCGAGCATGAGAGTCGAGCCTTAACAGTGTCACCAGACAGTG
Source organism: Epinotia ramella (assembly GCA_947578815.1). Lineage (NCBI taxonomy): Eukaryota > Metazoa > Arthropoda > Insecta > Lepidoptera > Tortricidae > Epinotia > Epinotia ramella. The sequence continues at coordinate 17,473,299 of OX388202.1, read as the reverse complement.
TCAAAACTAAAAAGAGCGACAAAACAGACTAACTCGAGGTTTATTCGAATATCAAATGAAATGGAATGAAAGTTTATTCACGAGGAAATATGATACAGTTCGTGTTATACGTACATTGTTGACCCTTAATACATTCTGCATTAGGGCTTGTGAAAATAGTTTTGACATGACTAGTATTTTCAACATATTTGGTTAAATAATTAATAATAATAATAATAAACATTTGCGGACAATCTACCACAAATCGACTTAGCAAAGGTTGTACTATGGGTACTAGATGACGATATTCATACTTATAAATAGATATAAATAAATAAATACTTAAATACATAGAAAACATCCATGACTCAGGAACAAACATTCGTGCTCATCACACAAATAAATGCCCTTACCGGGATTCGAACCCGGGATCTCCGGCTTTGTAGCCAGGGTCACTACCAACTAGGCTACAGAGGTCGTCACATACCACACAGCGCTTCCGAAATTGTATGCATATGTACGAGTATACAGCTGCCCTTGTGTAAATTTGCCGACGCCAAAGGTTAGGCTTTAAACTGTTGAAATATTTTTTGAAATCCGATAAACAGTTTCATTAATATTAAGTACTTTATAAGTTTAGTATAGATTCACACCAATCATCAATTATATTAAAAAGGAATTTAAATATAACAATGAACATAACAAGGCTAAGTAAGTATTATTATAAAAACAAATAAATTCATAGATACCATTATTCCCTGTACCCATTTTTATAGGTAAGTAATCGCAATGTTAACAATTATGATAGACCGAGGAAGGGTTACAAATTGTGAAAGCAATATGCTAATGCTACAGCAATTACGGTAATAGCAGTTACAAAATTACAGGGGCAAATTTACAACTTAGAACACTGAAAGCTTATTAGTTTATTACGTACATAGTCATATATAAATTACAGCCTACGTTGTCGTGTAAATTGGTGAATTTCAGTAATTTTGTATAATGTAGGTAGACAAAAAAGCGGTCATGTCGAGTGTCTCAGTTATGACAAGTTCTCAGTTATATACATTACGAAAACCTAAGGAAGCAATGTTCATTATTCCAATAGGTACTTATAATCACGTGGTTTTTTTTTCATTTTATGACATGGTAAACTGCAATTCGACTTTACAGAAAAATCCAAAACAAGACCAAACAATGCATACAGTTTAAATAAAATACACCTTCAACAAGAAAGTAAACAAGTAAAATCAAAATATTTTTCGTAAAACCCAACTGCTTTTTTTTTACTAATATTATAGCCTATGTCACTCCTACGATTAAGAGGAATCCAACGACACCTAATGTGTCGAAATCCGTCAAACGGTTTAGGCTGCAGGGCGTGCCAAAGAATAAGACATACACTCATACATACGCTCGAAAAGCTTAATCCTCCTATTCTTCGGCAGTCGTCGTGTAAAACCTACAAGTTTTTGTATAAGTGTGACGTTGAGAAATCATAACTGTGGTGACAAATAAGAGGAAACAAGGGCCGTTTTTCCATAGAAACTTAGTCCCCTGTTTTCTCCCTGGATAATGGCAGTAAAGCAATATATTTTTTTTCCATAAATCTATGGCTACTTTTGACATGTTCCTGTTTTCATTTTTTTCATAAATGTATTCTTAAAAGAGATATTAACCTTCAAAAACCTAAGAAAAATGCCAGATTTTCCGCTGTGTTCAAACATCCAGAAAACAATTTTGACTAGATTATTTAAAAAAAGGAAAACATTGTAACACGGCCAAAGCCTTTCTATGATTTTTAATTAAAAAAATAGTTAAATAGGTCAAGTTTTGGAGGAGAAATCACGGGACTACGAAACGTTGATTTTATGTACTTATAATAGGTATTTTCGGTCCAAGCTGCAGTTGTCTCTATCGCTCTCTGCGGGGGGAGGCTTGAGGTTGGCCCGACAGCACTACATTTTACAAATACCTATTTCTTAATTACCTCGCCCTTAGTGTTTCCTCTTAATATCAAATGCGCATTGCCCGACGGACGTCGCCCCTTGCTGCTCTTATCTACTGGCGTTTCCGACGTCAGAGCCACATTTCAGGAAGATATTTATCACGTCGACTTACACAAATGTTATTTCTTTCTAAACTACTGAATTCCTGTGAAGTAATAAGCTTTAATTGCTAAACCAAATCAGGGACACATGACTTTAGTGCTTGAGCATCTAGTAGCCTAGTGGAACCTTGCAGTTTTATCGGGACTGCTTTACCAACTCAGTTTTATCAGATAAATAACCCTCCTCTCCTTCGGCAGTCGGGTAAAACACAGGCCGATTCGCAACTACCGCGGTCCTCTAATTAGCGGCAGTAGGATACACATGCTCACCTGTCATTCTACTGCTATACACTCGGAGCGCTTACACACGGGGCGATTTATTGGAGTGATACAAACGCGCGCGATTTTTTGCAGTGATACAAATCGCACGACAGCAACGATACACTAACACAGAATATATAATAGTACTACGTTACTAGCCACTGATGTGTGTCAAAGAGTCGCCGTGCGTAACCGCTCTTAATACCTCAATGTTAAATTAAATCCGTTACGTAACAATACCTCGTAATTTATGTAACTAACTGCATTGGAACCATTGTCTTCGTGTTTAATTGTAGACTAAAACTTATTTGTATAAGAACCTTTACCTATAACCTTGTACTCGTTTGTCGGGTTGCGACCCGTATCAGTAAGTCTAGCACAACTTGCTGAAAAGTCGCTTCCCGCGCGACTGGGCGCCTCCTTTCTCACTCGCTCGCAATTAGACAGAGGAGGGTAGATCTTTCTCGACTCGCGTCGCGGCGCGACGTCAGTTGTGCTAGCCCCCCAGGTCGGATAACAGCCACAGGATATACATATTGTATTTGCATAACTAAACAAAGATTACTCGTAGATAGACGAAACAGCGTCGCAAAAAGCTCACTTGATTCGATAGTAAATTTAGGTTTAATGGGCCTACAAACATGCATGGACATGGCGAGGTCTAGCACCAAAACCTTGATTTGGTTCATCATCAATTTCGCATCCTTTGCTTTAACGTATAAGCGCACGCTCAAAGAAACAAGCGCAAAAATGCGAATTCGATGCGTAGGGTAGAACAAAAATTTACCTTTCTATATGTCGTCACTATTTCACCCATGTTACGTGAGTCACGCCCACCAGTACATTTTATAGAGCCAACACGTAAACTGAAACCGGAGATAATCTTTATGCGAGGGACTGCGAGGATTATTTACTACTCTAACGCACACGAGGGTACACGCTCCTGAAAACGTCGCACTTTATACATTAGTAGCACTATCATATTATAAGATTAAATTAACTTAGCACAAGTGCTAGTTATCAAACTTTCCTGTTGTAGCTTGACATTAAGGATGAAAGTTTGTCACTTTAAAGTTTAGAGTCCCTTATTTTTGAAAGTTGTGACTTGAATATCATTAATCAGTCCACAGTCGTTCTTAATTAGAATAAAACAGTATCGTGATTTAGCCATATCATAACGACAGAGTTTTTTTTTTTCATACAACGACGGTGGCAAACAAGCGTACGGACCACCTGGTAAGCGGACACCGCAGCCTATAGACGCATGCGACTCCAAAGGAGTAACATGGGCGTTGCCGACGATTGCTCCATCATATGACACATCACATAACACTTCACATACCAATTTGATCTGAATGTGTTTCGTGTGCTCGCTTCTAATGAGCATCGAGATAACGAGCGAGAACGAGTGCGTGAAACACTGTGATTATCGACATGTGTCAACGTCATCATCATCATCATATCAGCCGAAAGATGTCCACTGCTGGTTCTCGAGTGGCGACCACGTACCGGAAGGCGCGGCGTGGGTAAGGCCCCCTATATATTATACAAGGTGGACTGAAGACCTGGCCCCGTATCATGGTCGGCCTAATCACGCGATAAGTGACAAGATAGAGCGTCAGTCTCGTTCTAGCGAACGGTGTCAGCCAGTGACGGACGCTCAATCTTGTCACTTATCACGTGATAAGGCCGACCATGATACGGGGCCTGATGGCGTTATCACGCGATAAGTGACAGGATAGGCGCGTCATCTCGTTCTATCGAACGGTGTCAGCCAGGGACGGAAGCTCTATCCTGTCACTTATCGCGTGATAACGCCGCCATCCATGCTACGGGGCCAGGTAACGGTCGCGGGTGTCCGCTGGATGCGGGTGGCGCAGGACCGGTCACTTTGGCACTGTTTGGGGGAGGCCTATGTCCAGCAGTGGTCATGTGTCATAATTAGGCTCAGGACATTTGGTAGCATACCGTGGTTCTAAAATCCATGGAGTCGCCGAATGTGAAATTTTCGAAGTGAACTTCAAAGTATGAAGTTATATTAAAGGCTTTTTGAAACATATCATGCTTTTATATTTTATGGAATTTTTAGTTGTAAAATAATATATAATAAAGAAAAACAAAAAAAATAGTATAATGTAATATATTAATTAACAATGCATTTTATAACGGTGATATAAAAATTAATAATAAATTAATTAATTAGTTCTTCGTAAGGTTTTATCCAACTTAGGATTATACTATTCTCATCACTGTTATTTTGATGAGATATGCTATTGATATGGTTCAAAACAAACATTTTTTTTGTCGCTGTAAAATATACATCACAAGGAACAATTAATACTATATTTTTCTTCATTATATTTTAATTCCTTAAATGGCTGTATCCAGTATGTATATTATTCATTTTAGATAAAATCAAAAACCAATTTGACGGTCTCGTATCAAAAGTGTCAACTGATTATGCCAATATTTTTAATGTTAAATTGCGATTTAATTTGCACTACTCACTAAACACGGGCATTAAAGAGGATGTATAACTAGATAAATAATATTGTAGCGTTAGGTACATGTGATCAGTAATTAGTATTATTATATAGGTTTGTGATAACATTAATTACGTTCGATTAAAATGCACTCAGTAACGATGTGACAGTATGTATACATCTTTATAGTTAATAAGACATCATACTTTTTGACTTTGACTTCGAAATTTTTACACATGGCGACTCCAAGATTTTAGAACCACGGTGTGCTACGAAAAGTCCTAAGCCTCATAATCATAATTATATGCATTTGACCTATCTGCCTTTTTTCGTACACATTAATTTTGAGTTATAACTTATAAGTCATAGGCTGCATAGGAATTTGGCACGTACGCTTTCGACAAGGGCGTAAACTTTCGCATTGCAATGTGTGTCGCTCGTCGTACCTACTCTCGTATCCGAACCACATTGGTATGCGAATACGATACGAAAGTGATGAACCAAATCAAGCCAAAAAATATATTGTAATTACTAATTAGCTGGGCAGTACTGCACGTACCGCCCCGCTTACGCATATTGCGGCCTCTCGCTCCCAAATATGGCGCACCGCTGTCCTGGCTGCCGCCGCCGCTGGAAGTCGTGGCCTACTCCTTAGGTTAGATGTGATCACGCGCGATAAATCACAACTACCAATAAGGTTGGTATCCAATAGATTTTCTAGGTGATAACACGGAATAATTACTTCTAATATAATTTAGTAACGAAAGGATCTGTCAAAGGAAATGTCAAAACAAGGCGAGAGTGAGACAACGAAAGGAGTTGTCAACTGATCAAATAAACATCCAATGAAATTATAGCGCGTGTTGTTACACCGTTGCCGGGAGACAATCGCAAGAAATTTCTGCAATAACTTTAGAGAGCGTTAGAGAGCTAACGGTGTCTAACTTTAATACGATTCAAGTGAACGTTCGTACTTTACAGACTTGGTCTCATCTCGTAGTTTTAGGTTGTGACTGTTGAAATAAATTCCAACCTATAAACCGTTGTAGCAGCCTGTCCAACACAACATTCGCCATTGCCAGAATCCGCCATTGCCAGAATCTGCCATTGCCAGAATCTGCCATTCACCGAAAAAGGCTTGTGACGGCCCTGGCGAAACACCATCATTTCCATGAAGCGTTTAGATATAATTGATGACCTTGTAGCTATATGTACAAATTTAGAAAATGTTTCATATAGACACAATTAATTAGTGCTACTGTTATGTTTTCGCTTTATTACTCAAACAACATACTTAAAATTAAATTCATTATCAAGTATAAAATAAAAGACGTGACATACATTTGCTTGTAACCTACCAGACCCACAGTGCTGCTAGTTAATAAGCATACTTAACCCAATTAAGGCAGAAAATCCGTCAAAGTATAGACGAAACGAACGCTTTATACTTAGGTCATTTTATAAAGGGTTCATGAATAAAACGTTCTGTTCGTAACTCTACTCGGGTTTACAACGATGTCACATGCGGGCCGTTCAGATTCCGCATTCAAGATTACGACATTTGCTCTTCGCTTTGCTCACGTGTGGTTACATTTTCAGTGGATATATCTTAGAACAGTTGGTACAGTTTGCTCCAAATATAAATGCGGGCATAACTATCTCTATTTCACTTTTTTTTAGGGTTCCGTAGTCAACATATTATGGGTTTCTTACTCAGACTACTCAGAGCAAAGAATAAGGCAGAGGCCGCGTCACGAACTACAAAGTGAAGCAACTTTTTTAAAGATGTGTGCGGTAAGTGTTGCGGGTAGAAAGAATCCCTATAATTTGGGTAATCTAATTTAGTTTGAGATTGTTAAGCAGTAATATGGGATACTAGCTTTTGCCCGCGGCTTTAGTTTTGCAATAATTGTTGAATTGTTACGCCGGCAACGGCCTACTACTACTTACTTCCCCTATGAATAACCCTTCGTCAAAACCCGTTAAGGTAAATATTTTTTTATTTACTATTATTTTTATGCCGGTGTGGTGTCGGGTTAGAATTTCACCGCCCCCTTTCTTCCCGTGGGTGTCGTAAAAGTGGACTGAGGGAGCAGGGTTTCAACCCTGTGCACATTGTGGGCGATGGGCTAACAACCTATCACTGCAATATCACATTTTTTCGATCTTTAATACCCACATTTATGCTAAAAGTGGCGCTGGAACATAAGTTTCATGTGCTCTGCTTTACCCCTTTTTTTTGTGGCCCGGACATTGCATTCAAGTCTATAACTTTCCAAATGAATGATTTCCATGCAACGGCTCGACCCCTATTACACCCCCTTAAAGGATGAAATTTCGAAAAATCCTTTCTTAGTACACGTTCACGTACTGTAAAGAATATTATGTTCCAAATTTCATGCTTATATCGTTAGCGGTTCAGGCTGTGCGCTGTCTGTCAATAGATTAGTAACGCAAGAGTTTAATATATATAGATTACTTTTGGTATTACTAACAAATACTTCGTATTCTGCACATTCTACATCCTTATTAAAGCTTTTAGGGGATGAATTTCAGAAATCGCGGTAGTAGGTACTCAGCATGTTTGACTATAAAAGGAGCCTATGCGCAAAGTTTCAACTCTCATATTATGTTTTCCATATGGCCTTTCCACCCCCTAGGGAATGAGTTTTGATGAAAACACTATGTCAATTATATGGTTTATAAATAAAGAACGTATATACGAACTTTCATATTTCTAAGTTTTTAAAAGAACGTCTTCTCGGTACAACTCCTATTTCACCCCTTTAGGGGGCAAGTTAAAAAATATATATATATATATCCGGATAGATCTACATATTATAAAAGAAACCTGCTGCCCTGCTTTCATGTTTCTAACCACAGTTTATCATTAAAAATCACACAATACTTATGTTAACTTTCAACCCTTATCTTAACCCCTTCAAGGGATAAATTAGAAAAATCCCTTATCAATGTTTTTGACAGTACATTAGGAGCTTGTGACCGAAGTTTTAAACGTCTAACTTTAAAAACGACATGTTTCCCGTACAAACTCTCAACTCTTTTTTAACCCCCTTAGGGGATGAATTTTAATAACAACGCTAAATCATTTGATTTGCTTTTTAGTGAGAAACCTTCATACAAAGATTCAAGTCTATAACTTTCCAAATGAACGATTTCCATACAACGGCTCGACCCCTATTTCACCACCTTAAGGGTTGAATTTCGAAAAATCCTTTCTTAGTACACGTACACGTACTGTAAAAAATATATGTTCCAAATTTCATGCTTATATCGTTAGCGGTTTAGGCTGTGCGCTGTCTGTCAATAGATTAGTAACGCAAGAGTTTTATATATATAAGGTGCTAACAAATTAGGTACCAATACTTGTAGAGCTGATAATACTCGTCTCTAGGAGTAGAGTTAAGTATGAAACATTTAAAAGTGTGTATCACTTTTTGGAGATAATTAGGGATACAACGTTACTGCGTAAAAACACCCTGTTAATGAGATAGTCAACAATCAATCATTGACGTATGTCACAAACGACGATGTTCACTTGACAGATAGTGTTTTAACATCTCGTCAGTTGAATGCACAGGCTGATTATGTTTGGTCGAAATTTTAATTTATTTATTTTGTACCGGAAATTAAAACAAAAATATCATATGAAAAGTTTTCTTAATTTCTATTTAAAGTCAATTGTTTTGATGTAATGTAACACCTCTTAAAATATTGGTACTTAATTTGTTAGCACATTATATAGATAAGGCGTATCCCCATAACAGTTTGCATGCACTCCGCCCGTGTGGAAAGATGGTAATGGGTAATCAAGCAATCCCACAAACAACTCGTACCTACCTATCTCAAAAAGAAGATGTCGCTTTTACTGTTTTAGATACCTAGTTATTATTTATTTATTATTATTAAGTATGTATGTCTTTGCCATATCTCTGGACCATGAGGTCCCGGACCTTTGGGAGGCATGCGTGGGGCCGAGGCCAACAGCCAATAATAACTAAGACAATAATCTAAATCGAGGGATACACATGGCGGATACCATCTCCAAACGTACATCATAATACAACCGGTGATGGTCACCGCCTGGTGCAAAGACTATGGCAGCGCAGCACTGAGACTGCGATGGTAATTAAGGTCATGGGCTATTGAGTTTCTTGAATGTGGGATGTGGGTGGATAATGGGCTATAGAAGGAGACTAGCGGACACCTGCCGTGACCATCAGTCTCCTAAACTGTTTAAAGGCAGGCGGTGACTCGCCAGCTCGCCGAGTGGGCCCCACAAAACAGTTGCACGCACAGTGCAACAATGGGGCAACACCTCTGAGCGGCTGTGAGGTTGTTGAGAGGTGAGTCTGCGGTGCGCCAGATCTCGGTAATCCCTTTAAGGGCCACCAGCGTTATGAGAGTTTACACTTCCAACCTGGAGCATACAAGTAGGTTCCGCTTTTGCGATTCCACTCTAGTCGACCGGTTAAGGTTCTCTGGAGGTTAATATAAATATATGTTATATTTTTTTCCTTTTCCATACACGTGCCTTAGGCTCGTTTACAACTAAGGTACCTGAGGGTAATATGGTCATCCGGTTAATATGGTAATTTCGCTGTATTCCAATAAGTACAACACAAAGTGGATATATGGCACTGTAATTAAAAGCATCTAGTAGCCTAGTGGAACCTTGCAGTTTTATCGGGACTGCTTTACCAACTCAGTTTTAACAGATAAATGACCCTCCTCTCCTTCGGCAGTCGGGTAAAAACACAGGCCGATTCGCAACTACCGCGGTCCTCTAATTGGCGGCAGTAGGATCTTCAAAAGTGCGATCGCAAAACGATAAAAAATAAACACACACGATAGTACATTGTGATACAAGTGAGGTATGTTGATAATCACACAATGACGCGGAACGTGATAAGAGAGCCGAGGATGTAATTATTAAAGCTCACGCGTTTCATACTACGTTTTTCAACACATTTTGCGAGGAAAAAAAACTTTTCATAAGATGAAAATTTTATAGGCCTGCCAAGCTATTTTCTTTACTTAATGATGGGAACAGGTTTTTACTCACATATTTTACATCGCCAAGAATTTCCAGTGGCGTACATTCTAATTATCACTTTTCTAGTCACCATCACGAGTCAACATTTTTGATAATAACCAAACACGCATTAACAATGTTTACAAATATTTGTGAAATAACCTATAATGGCGCGCAACAGATTTTTTTTCGTGAAGTTTGCGCAGTGCGCGCGCATGTGTTAAGCCAGAGCCAGACTTAGATGAAATCTCTAAACAGCCAATACAAAATAAAATAAATATTTTCGTTTTAAATTGTTATCTTTATTAATTCATGTAAAATGTTATCAAAAGTGAATAGTTTTACTAAATAAAACGTTTATAATATATCATATCCAAAAATAAATAGTCAATAATTTAACAAAAAGGATTTAATTTGTTTAGTCGAGTAAGAATCCATTTGCCGAGAATTAAAAAAAAAGCTGTACATTCTGTACAACCCGGTTAATTTAAGAATGCACCGTGTTCATGCATACATGTTGCTGCTGCAAGGTGCCAACGTGACTTAATCGGGATATAACCATAACACACGCGTGTTTAATACCCAGGATTTAAAGCCTAAAATCGACATAGTAAGAGGTATACGTTACGAGCAAATGTGTTGAAAAAGATATTTACGATTGAAACAAACTGAAGGCTCGTCTCGGTCGAAGACTAATCCTCAAGTTGGAGGAAGAAGATACAATTGGGGATGGCCATAATAACCGCAAGTGCCGGAAATATGGTCATTTACCACTTTTTTTAAAGGTGATTTTTTAAGTAGTTTCTAATTATTACCAAAGATATTTTGCAATCTTTTTTATGGTATATTAGTTGGTTTTTAATAACCGTGTATTTTTTATCCACAACCTGCACTTAGGTACTTATTTTTTTACAGAGCGTCAAAGCTTATTTATATTACCCTCACGTACCTTATTCCAAATTTCAATATGATAGCACAAGTAGTTCTTGAGATATTTAGCGTTGTGACAGACAGACGTACAGACGGACGAGTCGCACTTTTTTACCTTTTTGGTACGGAACTCTAGAAAGAATGATGAAAATAAAAAATATGATGGACGAAAATTGTCCAGTCTGGCCTGGCCTTTACATGTTAATATGTTTAAAAAGGTCACGAATAACACATTCGGTTTTCAAATATTCTTTGCACTCGTGTAGATAAAATACAGTTTTGCTACCTATCTGTTTCAGAAGAATAAAATCGGCCAAGTGCGTGTCGGGCCACGCGCAGTGTAGGGTTCGGTAGTTGTCTGTCTATCATAGTTACATCGACGCGCGCGCCAACTAAATGGTTGCGTCGGCCAAATTTGTACGAAAGTTGGCCTTTCTAAGTACATTTTAAGCTATCCAACGATACCCCACACACTATAGATTTAACGAGAAAAATTAATTACATCCCCACTTCAGGTGTAGGGGAGGTACCTACCCTAAAAAAAAGATTTTCAAGATTTTATTCTACTGTTTTGTTGGCGTGGTTTATTTACAGTTTTCTATTAGTAAGGGCTACTGAGCTAAGCCGAAGACGGACGGACAGACGGACGGACAGACGGACATGGCGAAACTATAAGGGTTCCTTGTTGACTACGGAACCCTAAAAAAGGGCTTTCCGAGCTAGTGAGCTGAAAATGTGTTTATTGAACTGTGCATTGTTTGTTAGTCGGTCGAGATATGCAGCCAGCAAAGTAAGACAGGTGTGTTGATGTATGGCTGGGTGTAGTTGCAGGCGCTCTTTGCCGCCCCACCACCGCGAAATACCGAATTCAATTTACAGAGGCGCTACACTTGAAGTATTCTTCAGAATACTAAATGCTAGGAACTTTTCATATAGGAAAGCTACGTGAATTATTTGTTTGCGCGGTCTCTCAGGTACGAAACTTACTTGAAGGAAGCATAGTTCAAATAAGAGTTTAAAAAAATACCATTTGTGAGTACACCCTAAGGATTTTCTTTTTTATAAATTTCTCTCAGTAGAACTCTGCCATTGAAGACTTCGGTTTCCATCAATTGACAAAGATCGTTCTTTAGTAACAAGTTCTCGCATCGCATTTAATAAAAAATTCTTATGAACTAGGTACCTTTGTCATGAGTTAAGATTTTTTTTAGTTTGTTAATGACGACAGAGACGCGTGACACGTTGCATACAAAATAAAACCCCGTGGTAATCCACTAGGTACTTATTAAGTATTTTGTACATTTCGTTTGTAGTCATTCCTATCCTATTTTGTCCGTTCCACGATTATTCAGTTCTAACATAATAAAGATAGTGTGAGAACGTAGTTTATTTCTGTGAATGTCCATTTTAAGAACTATCACTCAGGGGTTCCGGTTTTAGAGGAAGCCATTAAATATGTAGGTACTCCGCAATGCCAAGAGCAGACATTTTGTACGTGAATAATAGAGAACACTTCCAAACCGTTGCTTTTTTCTGTCACGCCACTTATGCTCTGATAAGAGGCTCAATTCCAGTGGGGCTAAGATAGTACAATAATATATGAATTGGATTGTCAACGACGTTTTATGACACCACGCGGAATCAAACCAAACTGACGACCGGTTTAGTTAGCCTAGTTGGTAGTGACCCTGCCTACGAAGCTAGAGGTCCTGGGTTCGAATCCCGGTATTTTTCATTTATTTGTGTGATGATCATGAAGCCTTGTTCCTGAGTCATTGATGTTTTCTACATATTCAAGTATTTATTTATTTATATAAGTATTTCTATCGTCGTCTAGTACCTACCCATAATACAAGCTTTGCTTAGTTTGGGACTAGGTCGATTTGTGTAAGATTGTCCGCCAATATTTATTATTTAAACTGTCACACACAGGTGAACATCCCGTGACTTGCCAAGATATTTCACTGTTTATTTGTGTGATGTCATCTGATCTTGTAAAGCAGTGAGTGGGTACGGTCAACATCAAATAGTACCACAACACACACGCTGAAAAAAGCCGCACGAGCCGCCGAGCACGAGGTGGTTGGCAGGCCGAGGCTTGCCGAGGCCGGCCAAGAGACGAGTCAGGCAACCCCGGATTTACCCAAGGTAAACATAGTGCTTTTCTCAAACATGTGAGGAAATAAACAAAGACATTACAAAAACATATTGTGACATACCTAATAACGCGGTGATACTTGAACTATGATTTAGCTGTAAGTATTCTTTCTACGAATTCTTTCAATGGCGCTATTCACTTCACACTAACATTTTACACTCATTGTTTCAAGTAATTATTATAGTCGACGAGTATAAAAAATACTATATATACTTAGTGTCACGTTACATTCCCTAACTTACATTCAATACGAAATATTGCTAAGACTAAGTAATCTATTGTAACTATAGGTATAGATCGGTGGTCTAAGTGGATGTTTTAGGCACCGGTCCAGCGGCCAACAGCTGGCGGTCACATGACACCCCGGATATTGTCCCAGTTTGCCAACCGCATTGATATTAGAACAAACTAACAAGCTTGATACAAATACAACGCAAACATTTCAAAAGTTGAGATGGATATTGGTTGATTAAGAAAACGTGGTACAGTCAAGTGCAAAAATATGTATCGATTTAATCCTCTCATAAATATGTACCAAAACCTTAATCAGCTGACATAAGAGCTACGGGACATATTTATGAGTAAGTTGTATGCACCCATATTTTTACAGTTGACTGTATCTAATTCCTTACGGCCGTATTCATAAACGTTCTACAAGCCTATTTTAACTAAAATGGCGTTAAAATTCGTTTGTCTTTATCTGCCACTTTGACATTTGTGTTCGTCAGAAAGGGACAAAGCACATTTTATTTAGCAAAGGCATTTTAAGTTTTATGAATAAGGGGGTTAGTGTATATTTCGTGATGCAGGTATCTTTGGTTTTGAAGCCACCTCGGGTACACGACAGTAGATCAACCACAGCAGACACGTCCGAGCATAAAATCCTTTTCTCGAAGCAGTTCAGGATTTTTATATTTGCATATATATGGCAAATGTGTGCATATATATTCTTGACCTTGACTGTTTGCCACCAAATTCTTAGTTTCAATAAGTAAATAAATATCAGGGGACAATCTTACGCAAATCGAACGGGCGCCATATAGTCCAGTCAATGAACTGACAACATGTACAGTCAGCATCAAAAGTAGCTTTACTTATGGACAAAATTACAATTTTGGAAATAATTTATAATACTTAGCTTACTTTTTCTGTGTAACGGATATATTATCAATTAAATAGTTAAATGATAAATTAAGTAGCTTCTGAAAAGTCAGAATTTTTTTTTTTTTTTTACTTTATTTTGGTTCATTTACATTTGCTATATAATATTCAAGATAAATCATACAAAAAAAGACAATGCATGATTCATTTAAATCTACATCATTACTTCCGGATTCTTGAATAAAGCATAAATAACATTTTAAAATGAAATCAACAAAAAAACGCAAAACCGTATTTTTCCTGGATTACGTAAGCTCAGCAAGCTCAATTATGTAATTAAGTCGGCCTTTAGAACTTATTTGTTTTGTACCTACAATAAAGATTAAAGAAAAAAGTCTTGTAAATGTGTACTAAGATGAAACGTCTGCTATCGAACATCCAATCAAAGTAAAAAGAAAAATGAACTGATTTAAATCATCTATAAATAAGAAACAGTGTGTTTTACACAGTTTTATATTAAGAAAAACAAGTACATTTAAGAAATCACAAAATACTACCTGTAGCGTGGCGTCAAATATAATTTGTAAGGAACCCGGAGGTAAATTGGCTTAGGTACTTATTTGTTCAAGAGCTAAGTATATAGGATGTCTTCAATCGTTTTCACATAGGCCAACCGGTAGGAACCGAACTATACGGACGCCTCGCCACTGTTACCTACTCACATAATTCTAACACTGTCTTATATACGTACATAACTCTTAATTCGTTTTCTGAATAAAAATCGGAAAAATGTGTATACAGTAACAAAACAAGGAAAACATTTAAAACATTTACCGTTCCACTGAACGTACACTCGCTTCCACGCTTGTGTGCCTAACTAAAGCCAGTCCCGCTACCCACGCCGACAGCAACATCAGACATCGCGCGAATTCTCTTGTCATGTCTGACAACATCGCGCGACACGATATTTAGGCCGTATTCACGGACAATATCGGAGCGATAAGCGGCGCGAGTCCGAGTCAGAAATTGCTAAACATTATATAATACACGAACAAATGCACAGGAAAAAATAAGATCACGGTTCATCTTTTCCTGTGCCCAAGACCTGACTCGGACCTGCCCTTATTTCCGGTACAATGCCCTCCAAACTTACTAGGCAACTCAGACTCACGGCCATGACAACGTTGTCGCATCTTTGCCTTGCATTTACAGCAGCTACAACTAGGGACCTCTCTGTATTTTCTTGAAAGACTCACTACCTTTGATCGTGGTTACTACGTACGTACTACTACGTACTTAAATAAACTAAGTACGCGTTCAACTTACACGAAAAAAATTAATAAAATATTTTATTCTCATAAATGTCTGGCAATTTTTACTTTAATGGTTAAAAAGCAGGACGTGTTCATAGCTTAATTGTGGTTAGTCAAAAATTTAAAAATATATAACCCTGCCGGCTTAATTTTGCTCGGCGACAATGTTGCTGCATACCTACAAATTCCATAATTTGTCGAGGTATAAACTTTTAAAAAACACGGCCATATAAAGCCCACATCATTAGCTGTCAAATTTACTATTGTCCGCCACCGCAGGCCGCGCCAGTGTGTTGGAGGCCTATAAAAAAGGCATTGGTCAAACAGCCAGAACGGAAGATCAGTAGGTGCGACTTAACGCGACTTTTTAATAGTCTCAAATGACTTACGGCGTTTTAGGAAGAAAAATAAGCTTCTAACTTATTATTAAAAAAAGGCGGCGGTTGGACTAAAGCAAAGGGGACTTATAAAAATTTCGATGGATGTTGGTGTTATTATAACACCTATTTATTATTGTTTTATCGTAAAGATTACGCTAAAATAAGCATGTTTTATAGAAAAGACTTTTTCTCTAAAATCAAAAACAGCCGAGATATTCGCCCTCAGAGTTTCAAGGGAGCTAGGACTTGGAAAAATTTCAATGGATGTTGGTGTCATTAACACCTATTTATTATTGTTTTATCGTAATAAATACGCTGAAATAAGCATGTTTTGTTGGGGCAACTTTTCTCTAAACTTGATAATTACCAAGATACATGACGGATTATAAAATGTAATTTTTTCAATGATGGAATATTATGTATTCAATATTAGGCTGCGAAAGTCCGAATCTAGCTAAAAAACGCTACGCTAAAATAAGCATTGCATTATCATAAGACTTGCCACAGAACCGAAGCTGTCAACCCCGATTCCACGTGGTCTTGTCTGCCCTACCCCTAGAGTGTATATAAAAAGCCGGAGGCGCGGAGGGAGAGCAGCCCTCGCCCGCCGTGACAAAGCTCGGGAGCCGTGCGGAGCGGAGCGGCTGAGGCTTGTCGCCGAAGGCGACCAACAAGCCGAAGCTGCGAAGCGGAGTACGGGCGACCGTGCTTTGTCACGCAAGGGCGGAAGGGCTGCACTTCCCGCAGCGCCGGAGCTAAGGCAGTGTCTGACACAATATAAAAAAGACATGAGGAGATAGGGAAAGTCACTATTGACATTAGGTTAGATTAGGTTTTACAGCTTCCTTGAAAACCATCAATCTTTGAGGGCGAATATCTCGGCCATTTTTGATTTTAGAGAAAAAGTTTTTTCTATAAAACATGCTTATTTTAGCGTTTTGAATAAAATTTTCCTAAGTATTTTATGATTCCTATACAATTTTCACTTTGGATCAAAAATTTTCTAAGTCCTTACTTTGCGCCCCCTTTGCTTTAGGCGGACCAAGGCGGCAATATAAATATTGTGGCTAGTTGTTTTTTCGGAAAATATCCAAAATTGACGTGAAAATTAGTGACGAATGGAATATACACCTCCAGATTAAAAAGAAGCTGCAAAATATTTTTGTTGCTTATTGATAATTTGTTCCCGGCAAAGCAAAAGACAAATATCTAACGGCCTATGACAATTTCATAAAGAGGTGAGAAAAAAGCATCTCCTACATTTTCAGAAAGTATATTTTCGATAGTACAGTCAAGGGCACCAATATGTATTCACTCAAAGTTTCATATGTATCATCATCATCATCATATCAGCCGAAGACGTCCACTGCTGGACATAGGCCTCCCCCAACAACCTTATTGTTGCAGATATAAGGTCTGTCGACATATTTTTTGAGACTGTGGTGTATACATATTGGTGTCCTTGACTGTACCATGCGACGAGCGCACGCGAGCGCGATGCCATGTTTCAAATTTTCTAGCTGTGGTAACCGCTGGGACTCCCAGCTGTAGAGTCCGACCCGCAAGTCGTATCGCAAGAAAAGGCGGCAAAAAAACGGATGTTGGTAGTAGCTTATTTCACAGGTAAAATTGTTGCCATATAAATAATTTGAAAAAATGCTTTGGTCTCGCTGGCCAGACTCTACCACTAAAGATGAAGGTATATACCACTAAACATGTCGCCCCGTTGCACACGTCTCCTTTCTATAAGGCGGCCATAGTTCCATGTCTCGGGCGACATGTCAAGCGAACTACGGCAACGGTCACACACACGCAACGGCAACGGGTACACATGATCCGACGTTGCTGGCGAAATGTGTCGCGGGATATTTGGCTGACGATAGTTTGTTATTTACTTCATGATTTCTTATAACTTTTCATTTCTTTTCCGGTGTTATCGGGGTGGTGGAATAGTAACACTGAAACCAAAAACTCGTTTTAAGACTATGCCATTACTCGGTCCCTCCAAAATAAGTTTGTCAGTTTATATTTAACCTCCGAAGCTTCTCTATTTTTACTCGCGAAAACTTACTGGAGACAGCTAGGTGCTAGGATAGTATGACTTCATAAAAAGGAATTATACCATTTTAAGGCCTTTTTTGAATTTTGTTAGACTAACTAAGGCTACGCGGAAACTACGCGACCAAAAATTCATAAAAAAATAAATCTTGTAGGTACTTTGCTATGTCACTACCTACTCATTAACAATTTTATTGTTTGTAACTTGACTTTAAATATTAAGCCAAAAAAATACGAGTGGTTTGCAGCTTTAATTTTGCTTCCGTTTCTAAACTACAAGTGATACAAATTTTAGACAAGGGCGAAGAGCACAGCATATCGGGCTAAATTTACCAGAGCACAGCATATCCGGCTAAATTTACCAGAGCACAGCATATCGGGCTAAATTTACCAGAGCACAGCATATCGGGCTAAATTTACCAGAGCACAGCATATCGGGCTAAATTTACCAGAGCACAGCATATCGGGCTAAAATTACCAGAGCACAGCATATCGGGCTAAATTTACCGAGCAATGGAGACAACATTGTGATGGTTACATTCGCTTTAGCCGACACTGGTCCCATACGACTAGGAGGAACAGTAGGAACCTACTAAAATGCGGTTTAGAGTTATGTATACTTCAACTTAGGGCCTGTTTCACAATCTCCAGTTAAAACATATCCGTCAGATAAATGTTGGCTGTCACTTTTCTTTTATATGACGGGAGAAAAGGATAGCAATAATTTTAACTGGCAGATAACTTGATGCGGCGATTGTGAAACAGGCCCTTAGAGTTATGTAATTTGCTACTCTATCGCATTGGGAAACTGTAATGGTAGAGATGTATTGTTCTAAATAAATAAATAAAAATATTTTAATAATAATATAGGTACAGTCGACTACAAAGAGATGTATCCATACGATGTTAAAATACAAAAATATGTATGCATAGACTTTACTACCATACTAATAAGATATACATACATAATTTTGTAACATTAAAAAACATACTTGTCTTTGTAGTCGACTGTACTACCGTAGCTACCGATAATCAAAAGAAAATAATCCCACCTCGTGTAGTTCTTAGCCACTTCATCGACAGACTTGACTTTAGCACCCGGTGACTCCTTATATTTAAACATATCCGGAAGTACTTCCTTGTACTTATAGTTAAATAGCTTTTTGCATAAAAACTTCGGCATATCTTCAATTTTGGGTTTCGGGAAGTAGGAGGCTATACCTATAATACACAATGATAAACTGATGACAAGTATTAATACGGGATGTTGCAAACATCGCAACCGCGGATGTAAGCCTTGAAATATCCGCATCCGCGGATGTCTATAAAGTCGCATCCGCGGCATCCCTGATACAATACCATGGTAAGCCGTAGTTACGAGTACACACCGGACTAATGAACGCAAAGAGTATAATAAGTATATTTATGTAAAGAGTGGCAACACCAAGAATTTACTGGTCCCACAGCCGCCTGGCAGCGAGTGGATTGAACTACTCTGACGCACGCATGCGTGCAGTGTGCACGCTTCACATACACACTAACGCACACATACATATTCACGCATCACGCACACACGTATACAAAAGTTGTATTCTCTGTTTGGACTTTGAAGCCTACAATGCGACTATCAAAGTTAGGAAGAAAACGTTTCTAAAACATGATATAAATCACATTTTAGTTACCTAAGTACGCTTCCCTTCATACTTTGCCAGTCACATTGTAGGTTTCAAAATAATCACACAACTATGAAATGGATCTGAAAAGTGAAACATGCAACATTCATATAAGTATTTATTCAACTTAACAAATAACAAATTATGTAACAAGAACTTTATAAAGCACAACCTTTTTAACAAAAAAACACGAGACAAGGACGAGATGTAGCTTCAAAACTTTAGATTAAATCTCCTGGACCAGATTTAACAAATCCACGTACAGCCGATCTACACTGCATATTACTCAACCTCAAATTATTTACTGCACACATAATACCTAGATATTATTTTTATAAACAGATACTGTGTCTAAAACTATTCCTGATTTTATTTAAATATGATTTAAATGTGTTTTCATTCAATGTTTTTATAGACAATACATTGACATTTATTTACTGACTGACACGTAGGTATGTATACTTCATCTAAAACCACAAAGGCCAGGCCGAACAACAAACACAATTCCATATTAATGAGATATTTGTTCATGTTCAGTTAAATAAAATGGATACTTAATAAATTCTATCTCAAAACATAAAAAATATATTTTATTTCATTTCAAAATCTTAAAATTTATTGTCGTGGGTCTATTGTACTGACATCTATTTCCATTTTCTGTCAACAACATTAAATACAGCGATCCGCTTCGCCAGAGATGTCACTACTTTCCATACAATAAATCGGCGTGTCGCCTCTTTTCTAAGTTTCCAGCCCCTGAATGAACGTCAACAAATATTGACGCTATAACATCAATAATGTCTGTTGCCACGGCTACGGGTATGGCACAGTTAAGTTTGCATCTCGTTGAAATGAAATCCAAGATCATCGACGTCAGGTGCAAAACTCAACCAGATAGTAGGTAATAAGCAGGGAGCGTACATTTCATGCCGGTTTCGTCATAATGACGTATTCATATAAACACACAGCGGCGCTACCATGAACTTCGAAAGTCGAAGTTCGTAATATATGCATCCCTGTCACTCGAGTAAGGGAGTGCGATAGAGATGGAAATACCCGAACTTCGACTTTTGAAGTTCGTGGTAGCGCCGCAGGTGATTCAAAAAACGAAGTGACACGACTTAGTAATCGTAAACGTATTTAGTAACTAATATTTTATTTTTAATTACCTACTTATAGGCTACAACAACGTGAAATTGGTCAAGTCCATGTTAAAATCAAACTGTGTTTCTTTATGTTCCTCATGTTCTTTGTGTTTTATTGTTTGCAAATGTAATTTGATGTTGCTTGCTTTTGGTGGCAAACTTTGCTGACAGCAGGAACAATAAATTTGTTTATTATCTATAACTAAACATGGATTTATTTGGCACAATAATTTTATAGCCTCCATGGCGACCTAGGCCACTAGCAAAGCATTAAGTTTCCTGATCTTATTAAATTTTACTGAAATGTTGTTTCCGCATGTCTCCTATTTGTGACAAAGAGTAAACTTTGATGTGACAATGTCAGATAAAGTTCTTTCAATGTCCGTCTCAAGTGTCAATATATTAGATCTACTTATACGGAAGAGGTTGATTAGATAACAGTGATTAATCACATTTTCCATTATTGGGTACGGATAAATAAACGTTCGTTATGCCGTTGCTCTTTTCAAACTTTTTCCATCCTGTATGTAGCTTGACGTCATACGCCTGTCATCGGCATGAAATGTACGCTCCCTGGTCATAACATGACTCATTCACCACTGATTAGAAAATTATAAATGTGAGTTATTACTTATTATCCCGTATCGAAACACCGAGTAACCGGTTAGAGAGCGCTCCGAAATAACGCTCCCAAATCAAATTGTTCGAACGTAACCTAAACTTTAACCTAAATAAACCAGTAAATTTGTAACCGGGTTACAATCCCTGGTCTTAGCCGTGGGCGCGGCAACAGACGTTAGCTTAAGGTGGTTCGACGACTATACAAAACGTTTCTTGACATTCGCAGGCTAACGGCGTGATATTTTAAGAAACTTATGTAACAACATACAAGTTTATTCTAGGAAATGGGGAATTTGGCGCAAATCGAAAGGCAATTTCTGAAAGATTGTTAATACTTCCCACAAGGTCTGTCGTTAATTTCAGGCCGTTCGCCGGATGTGAATTCTTCGTTAATTAGACATGAATTACTTGAAGTTAACGACGTACCGAGGTAGGTACCCCTGTACCCTGTTCCTAGTAAACAACTTTTATTAAGCGTTTAGTGTCGCTTTTTAGTTGTAAAAACATTTCATTATCATCGAAGGCCTATGTCTTGGGCGATTTCATTCTTCAGGTCGGTCTTAACAGTTTGTTCAAAAGATTTACCGATATATTACATTACTTACTTCAATTTGTAACACTGAAAATAAAAAATAAACTCTCTCGAGATTTTCTAAACTTAACATACATACAAACATACAATGTGAATTGGAATAATTATAAACTTAATATAGCGAGTCGAATATAGGCGAGTAAATATATGTATATAAAATAAAACAATAATTGTTTAGAACATGTTTATTTAATAACATCCATAATTGTATGCAGCAATTTTCAACTACACAGACCTCAATAATAAACCTGTGATAAAATTGCATAACCTATATGAAAAGCAGTTCATAAAATTGATCTACATAGATATATTGTAAACGGGACCCTAATATTAGTCCACAATGATTTATTGTCGAAAAATCATGTGCCATTTGCCAAACGCCGAATAGACACTCGTGAAATGACTTTGAATCTCATAATGTGCGCAGCTGATACTGTAACATCGCCGATGTAATAACAAATTAGACAAAGTAATACGGTTTACATCATTTTAATATACATCCTCACAGCAACATATCACTTTGTATCGACCGATACGAACCTAATTAAAAATAAATTATGAGATTGAAATTATAATACTTACAAATACATTAAAGAGGTAAATGTTTCGCCCTGCGAAGAAAAAGTCTCACTATTGTCAAATACTGAACTTAAAAGATAATACTCAACGAAATCTGGTTCATGACTTTTTGATTAAAGTAAATTTATTCTATACTTTACGTGTATCACTATTATTACAGTAGGTATAATTTTACGTTCCAACACTACTCGAATACGTCATTGAACACCAAAAACTAGTTCTGTGTGGAAGCACACAAATAAAGCTATCTAGAGACGTCGAATATTGCTTAAGCTTTACACCATTTTTCTCAGCAGCCGTTAAAAACTCTTTCATCGTTCTTAAACACATCTTGCCACAGCTTGCTTAGTGCCATATACAAATACATACTTGGGTGAATCAATAATAAATATAAAGTCGTGGTTTTACATACATTTTACATACAGAACCCTCGCGATCCGACTCGCACTCGACTGTTTTTTTGTTTTGAGATTTTTTATTACTAGTATTAGTACTTCCTAAGTGTATACCACATTAGATATTATGCCATTTTTGTATTATTTGGCGATCTGATAAGCGTGGCGATCAAAGTATAAACGTATATTTTTACTATTTAACTCGTACATAGTTAAATAAATTACTAAAATTAAACAAAATAAATAACAAAGTACTCTTACAAATACTGTAAATGTGAATACGTGTTCGAGTAGTGGCGACTGTCGACTATCGCAATATTAGTAACATTCTCAATTCGTGTTTACTTAGGTCCTTAACGCTATATACGGGTCCAACAGGCAGAAAACGTACAACTTGACTTGCATTTATAGGTACGTATGGAACACTATTTTTAGTCCATGAGGCCTCGAATGGCATTTGTGATAGTAGTAGAAAATAGACGATATTTACTTTCTATAATCTTTTTATTTTCTTTCAATTATATGAATACTGGAACTGATCTATAGAGATATTTCTGAAGACATATAAGCATACTTATCGAAGCTATGATAGTTGTAATGCTTTTCTTATAATTTTCTTTCTACACTTAGTAAAACAAAAATCAATAGAGACAATAGCAGCACATGTTTATAAGTGCATGCACCACTGCCCAATCACACGTTTTCTACCAAATGGCAACGTAAACATATTACCACAGGAATGAATTTATAGACAGTCAAAAGATCGGTCAAGTATACAAAAGTAATCGGTCGACAAACATCCATCGGTGTGTGAGTAACACCACAATGGAGATATTTTAAAATTGCTAATGCTAATCGAACCCAATCGAATTTGGATATCGGACCCAAAGAAGAAATACAATATTTCCGTTCGAACCTCACGAAACTCGTAACAAGAATTAAAAGTGCATTAAATAAGATGACCTGTATTATTTAAAGACACTTTTTATGCTGCGGTGACTAGAGTTTTATCTTTAAGGTTACATTTACTATTTATCTATTATTTCGAAACGCTCACAACATTATATTCACCTGATTATATAATTACTGGCTTAACGACGAAACAATTACGTAAAAGTTACAATCATAATCATGAAGTGACAATTACACACTTGCAAATAATGTTCATGATTTTATAAATGTGATAGTTAATTCCTAATAAATATTCAATAACATTCCATTTGGTCAAAAATAAAACAAGAATAAATTCTACATCCAATGTAAACTATTTATATTAAATACTAAGTACTTTTTTGAAATACTATAGTATTGTTGCTTAATATTACGTGTTATTAAAGCTTAAAGTACGTGTGCCACCTAGCGCGTCGATTGGAAAAGAACGGAGGCACCGCTAGCCATTATAAAACAATATGTTTTTAATTTGAATTTTAAACTAGGTTGGTTTAAATACTGTCTGTTTCGGGCGCCATTTGTAGCGGCCGGTTGGTTTAAATTTCGCTCACATTCTGAAAAAAAAAGATAAGGCGCCTCCGCGATTTAAAGTGCTTGTTGTGACACGAACTTGACGTGACCTGTTTCGGTCTGGTCCTATCGAACGCACGTACATTAGTACGCGTGAAGCCAACCGACTTGCTAGATGGAACACGTACTGAAAGGCAACACAATAACAATAATTTAAATACACATATTTGAACATCGTTTCCTAATACTACGAACTTCTGAAAGTGCTAGTATTCATAGGAACAACTAGTTTATCTACATGAAAATAAATAAGCTTACATGTATACAGTTCACTTGTACTGGTTACTTTTTCTAAAATTGAGTAATACAATTGGTAATACTTTGTATGTAAATCACTAGGATGCCTTAGATTTTGCTATTGTCTTTTTTTAAATGATTACACTTAGTTCATTAAAATAACATGTTACTGAAAACTGACAGAAATGCGTTAGAAATGACAGGTAGCCCGGTTAACTATTTGACATGTTTACCGTTGTGTTTAGATGTTTTTGGGAACTGGTTGGATGGGTCGGACGTTGAACGTTTCTTCGGGTTTCCACTGCCATACCTCTGGCATGGAGCTCTCATAGTCGTGGCAATAGATTTGGCTTTCAACATGCTTGGAGAGGTCCTTCGGTTCGGGATACAGTGACGCTAAGCCTGAAAAACAACCGACCATAGAGAAAATAGAAGTCCAATATTTCGCTGAACTATCAACTATTCGATTTCAACAGTGAACAAACAATTACATAATATGCACCTAATAAATACCCTATATACACACGGCGCTAGAACGCCATCTCCATGTTTTGTAATCTCTAATTCTAATATCTAAACTCGACAAAGAGTACTATATTTAAAAAACAAAACAACCTAATAAAACGCATTACAGGTAAAAACTTATTAAAATAATGTTCGTGAATATACATAACATTTTTGAAAGCTGTATATACCGCAATAATTCATACAATACTTTCAAATATAACTAAAAGCAAAAAAAAATATTTCATTATTCAACGATAATCAGCCAATAAGTATATAAAAAAATAAACAAACCATTCGATCCGTAAAAAAAAATGTTCATGCAAGAACTGATAAAACTGACAAAAAGCAATTACAAATATTACAAGGGCTATAAATCAGAGGTTATTTCCTTTTATAATTATAATGTCACTCAACGATATGTATGTAGAATTATCAATCGGGAAAAAGAATACAATGCCTGTGCATTGATTTAGCACTAAATTTCATTCATAAAAATCATTGCATCGCGAAAAGCCTTTAGATTATTACTATGTTACCTTCATTATTATTATATTATTAGGTTGATCAAAAAGATGCAAAATTATGTGCACATATTTTTTTTATACATAAAATATCAAAACTATAAAAAAACCATTCAACCCACACGCTTATTTACGCTTTCATGAATTATAATGTGTGGGGCACGACTGGCCAAAGGTGTATAATTAAAACAATAACCGTGGAACAAAAACCTCATAATCAGTTTAAACGTATAGTGAGAGTGCAGTATTACTTTTGTCAATAGCAATATATAGAAAAGTGTTTAAAACAATTTAACAGGTTTAGTTAGGCACACAAATTACATTACTTTTCAACGTTTCTCATGTGTCACTACACTACTATCTGGTAGTCTCCCTGAACCATCTTAAACTGATAAATTTAAGATAAAATGTGAATTGCCAATGGGTCATATTCTACTGTCACCATCATCATGCTCCCTAGTCTTACTGACTTCGTCATAAAATTAAATATTCCGGACTTGGTCACAAAAAGCCATTCAAGTAATATGTTTAGAGTATCACGTAGTTGTACCTTCATCATACGCCATCTTAGAGACTTCAATTGCGATCTGAAGAGACACCTCCTTCACTTGGGATAGCGGCGGGTAAATGCGGCCAAGGCTTAAATCATCTTCACTGACAAAGTTTGCAAGAGTCTGAAATTAAATATCATTAAATTAACACATTGGCACTAGGGGGAAGGACTATGTCCAGCAGTGGCCGTCTTTCGGCTGATATGATGATGATGAAATTAACATACACCCCCTCTGTCAGTGTGAAAAGCCTTTGTAAAAAATGTCAAGCAGAAGAATTTACACGAAATATTTTACTTAGGTACAGTAGTACCGCAAATATAAGTTACAACGATGTACCTGCGCAGAAAGCATTTTTTTAAAATATTTTAACCAATCATAAGGCAGCGCTTTTGCGCGGGTAAAATCTTCAACGCCCATTGGCCAAAATTTTGCGCGCGACGCCGGCAGCCCCGGCGCCCGCCATTTTGTCTGGTGCCATTAGCGGGAAAGCACGAGTTCACCTGTCATTGCATATTATACCTTACGAATCGGTCATACGTTCGATTTCATTCGGTACTTGTCAGCACTCGTCGGCGTGGACGAAGATTTCTGATGTAACTTATATTTGTGTACTGTAACCGAGCACGTATTACTCATACGAACGTACCCTGGCGGCGGTGAGGAACATGGCCTCGGGTATGTGGTGCGTCTGCGTGGCGATGACGCCGAGCGCGACCCCGGGGAAGATGTACGAGTTGTTGCCCTGCCCCGTGAGGTACTCCTTGCCGCCGAACTTCACCGGCGGGAACGGGGAACCGGACGCGAACACGCATTTACCCTGCAACAATAATTATCTACGTGTTATGTATATCATTCAATCTACGAAGACGCGTCCCACTCCTAATGCAAACTAAAACTCAGAGTGGGGTGCGTCCTAGTGGATTAAATAACCGGCCAAGTGCGAGTCGGACTCGCGCACGAAGGGTACCGTACCATCCATACTAATATTATAAATGCGAAAGTGTATGTGTGTGTTTGTTTGTTTGTTAGTCAGTCTTTCACGGCAAAACGGAGCGACGAATTGACGTGATTTTTTAAGTGGAGATAGTTGAAGGGATGGAGAGTAACATAGGATAGTTTTTACCCCCGTAATCATCCCCTAAGGGGGTGAAGTGGGGGGGTAAAAGTTTGTATGGAGCTGCGATATAAACGAGTTCCACGCGGACGGAGTCGCGGGCAGAAGCTAGTTATCTATAAAACCGGCAAAAAAAAACCACGTTTGTTGTATAGGAGCCCCTTTAAATATTAATTTTATTCTGTTTTTTTTATAGCGGCAACAGAAATACAGCATCTGTGAAAATTTCAACTGTCTTCCTGGGTGATGAAGGGGAACGTTTCCAATTTCAATAGTGCACATGTGCAGCCGAGTAGGCAATCCTACTTTGGCTGATAATGAGACGTCTCAGTTACGGTTTTTTTTTAAAAAAAGCTGATGAATGATTTCTGGTTTCGTATGATGAATGAACCATGATGATATGATGGTGATGTAAGGATGAATGAATTAGTTGTGGTGATGCGATGCGTTGCCGACTCCGTGCAACAGTTGCTGACTTCGTGCAACAGCTGCCGACTCCGTGCAATAGCTGCTGACTCCGTGCAACAGCTGCCTACTCCGTGCAACAGCTGCTGCGGGTGTTGGTGATGAAGAGCGGAAGATGCAGTCGAGGACGATGCACGGTCAGGAGAGGCCGTGTCGGATGTTCAACGGTTTTAAAAATGCCTTAAACGGCCCTGTTGACATTAGCTGTCATTTTACGCGGGAATAGTTCTAGATTGTCACTTTTTGATGGATTCTTGTACGGTTGGTTTGTATAAAACGTTGCTCTTATGATTCTTATTGTAAAATAGTAGATTTGATCTAAATTCATTTAATATTTGTAGAAAAAGTGATTATAGTTGTTATTTAAAAACCGTGTGACTTTTATTGCTAAAAATATAATATAAAAATAAATAAATATTTTGCGGACAATCATACACAAATCAACTTAGTCCCAAGCCAAGCAAAGCTTGTGCTATGCGTACTAGACGACGATAAACATACTTATATAGGCAAATGAATTCTTAAATATATAGAAAACATCCATGACAAAAAAAAAACAAAAACTAGGCTAAGCCGGTTGTCAATTAAACGATTATAGGGTGTTCTTACATCAGTGTTGTCATAAGCCGTCTGCGCAGTGCACTCAGCTTTGCTGGTGGGGTTGGACAGCGCGAATACGACCGGCCTGTCGGTGTTCTTCGCCATTTGCTTCAAAATTTCAGGCGTAAAGGCGCCGCCGGACGTCGAGCACCCTGGAACACATACGTATCTAAATTAATAATATGAAGAGGAAACTATAAGCTACTAAGCCTAGTGGTTCAGGCATGCGGCTGTCAAGCAGCGGTCCCGGCTTGTACAGTCGAGGAAATTGAATGTTTAGCACTTTTGGACCTTAACGTCATTGTAATAGAGTTGACATGTGCCAAACATTCAATTTCCTCGACCGTACCAATGAGTTTAACCGATACAAATATTACCGTTAGCTTATCGGTGAAGGAGACATCGTGAGTAAAGCGGTTTCATCCCAATAAGATACCAAATCTTGGGATTAGGTGTGAACCGGGAATAACGCTAGGAGGATAATGATGATGAACAGGAAAAGTATAATATGGATGTAGAAGATTATCGCCAAAACTCAAAACAAACACACATACTGTTCTGTGTTATTTTCATCAAGCTCTGCAGAGGCTCTAGTATAAGTTTTACCGAAACAAAACGCTACGACCGCGTTTGCGTTTTACCCTCAATTTGTATGGGATTTGACAACTAAACGCGAACGCGGTCGTAACGTTTTGTTTCGGTAAAACTTATACTAGAGCCTCTGAACGGTTAATATGCACTTAATCTGAGGTTAAAGTCAAAAGTGTTTCGGCTTATTTTGGGACAAACTCTATTCTTATTTGGCTCAATTGCTGTGGATGACGTAGTATAATCACGTAACAAATCATATGGCTGACACAGTAAGCAATGAGCGTATTTCTAAATTTACACATAAACACAAGACGTAAGGCTATTAGTCAAGGTCGAGTTCTGAACAATTGTCTCTTATGCATGTATTGACACAACTTGTTAACCAGATGTGGGCATTTAAATGCAGTGTCTTTCAGCGACTACTCATAAAGATAACGATATTACATGACATAATTGTTCTCCGGGATTACCAAATTTTGTGAAATATTGCAATGCAATAGAAGAACAAATAATATTTTTCGAGCTTTCCAACTCCCGATTTTACAACATGATAGCCGCTCTAATAATACATTATTGTCGAAGCAAGGGAAGTAGGCAATTGCTGGCTGAGCATTAATTTAAAACGGACGACCTTGGGAGTCCGATTAATTTAATACGAAGCCAGCCAGGCCTTTAAAACGTTATAAAATGAACCGGAATTATAACGGTATATTCCGTTAGTGTTCGAAAATTACGTTATAACAAAATCAATATTCTCCATAAACTTTGCACCCCTATTTAACCCCCTTAGGGATGGGATTTCCAAAAATTCCATCTTGTCCCTTCTTTTTAGTCCCAGTAGTTTCGGCTGTGCGTTGATGAATTAGTCAGGAAGTCTTCTTTTACATATATAGATAAATCAAATTTCTCATTCTCTCCACCTCATTTTAAGCATCTTAGCTGACCATCCATCCGTAATGTGCGTGCTGGTGCCATGAGACCGGTTTAATTTATTTAAACTTTGTGACACAATACAAAAAAAAGTATATATGGTGGACTTAATGCCATAACTCCATAAGGCATTCTCTACCAGTCAACCAACGGGCTAAGCAGAAACATTTGATTAAATTATTAATAATTTACCATGTTATAACAATGCCATTAATATCTGGGGGAACGGCAGTGCCCCCGCCAAGTCGAGCGCGAAGCAAACACTGCCGTACCACCCTTTACTGGAACCATTTCGCCACATTTTCAGGCCCCTATTTGAGAACCTCTGGATAAGACCAGAATGCAGAAATTTTCGTCATCCAGTAAGCTATAATCACATACTTAAAATCCAAAATTTCAAGTCTGTAGGTCATTTAGTTCCGAAGTTAAGCGAAAGCAAAGTTTCGCATTTATGACACTCACTCACTCATGATCATCAAAATAGAACTAGTACTTCCCATAAACTCAGAGAGTTGAAATTTGGTACAGAGTTAGGGTTTAATGGCCACATAAAGGGAAAACTATAAAAAATTGCTATTTGAACCCAGTTTTCTAGATACACCAACTGTATACATTACTTTGTAATCCTATACAAATATATAGGATTACAAAGTTACATTTGCAGTGAATGGGAAAATTCAAAAGCAAGAATGGGCCTGCATTCATAGTTTGTATGTATGGATAACACATTAACCTACAAAAAGAAGTGAGATTCCATAAAAAACACTCCATGTAAAAAAGAGGCCAAGTCTCGAAACTCTTCCACCGTAAAAATTTGTGAGATATTTCGTAGAGCCAAGTTTCAGGCATTCTTATTAATCTTTATTTGCTTGCTAAATAAAATTTTGTGACTTGGCAATCACACAATACTACATAATTTTAGGTAAGCAGAAATCCATGAATACAGTTAAGTTGTGTGATTGCCACGTTGCAGAATTTTATTTAGCAAGCAAAAACATTCCATGTAAAAAAGAGGCCAAGTCTCGAAACTCTTCCACCGTAAAAAGTTGTGAGATATTTCGTAGAGCCAAGTCTTAGGCATTCTTTAATCTTTATTTGCTTGCTAAATAAAATTCTGTAACTTGGCAATCACACAACTTTCCTGCATTAATGGATTTCTGCATACCTAAAGCTATGTAGTATTGTGTGATTGCCAAGTCACAAAATTTTATTTAGCAAGCAAATAAAGATAAAAGAATGCCTGAGACTTGGCTCTACGAAATATCTCACAACTTTTTACGGTGGAAGAGTTTCGAGACTTGACCTCTTTTTTACATGGCATGTTTTTTATGGGATGATGCATTTCCGATTAATGAGGCACAGAGTAGCTAAAGACAATCTGATTTGAAAATTATTAGTCAGGATATTCGTATCAGGCTTCAACCTGCGCCGACAAGCCAAGCAAATCGAAAAATTCTCTATTTTACTATGACGTCGTGCACTCTAACAAACAACCTACGTTACGTAATCACATCGCTTACATTGCACGAGTAGGCTATACTGAATGCGAGAAAGGGGTAGCCTATAACGTTATGACATTATTATATCGGTTAAAAAAGTATCGGTTTTATATTAATGGTTTAGATTTATAACGTTATAATGGATATCGCTATACAGCGCGTCAAATATCGTTTTTGACTATAGCGGTTTTAGGAATAATAACGTTATAAATGATAGCGCTATACGAAAATAGCGCTATTTAAAGGCCTGAAGCCAGCAATTGCCCTTCCAGCTGAGACAAATATAGTGCTTTTCTCAAAAATTGTGCAAGAAACCAAAATATAGTACTTTCTGAAAATGATAGGCATGCTTTAATTTCTTCTCGCCACTTTATGAAATTGTCGTACGCCTTTAGATATTTGTCTTTTGGCTTTGCAGGGAACAAATTATCAATAAGTGAGCTTGCAGCTTCTTTTAAATCTGGAATCATTTTCACGTCAATTTTCTATATTTTCCGAAAAAACAACTTACGTTTGTTGTGTTTTTACATAGAGTGGCATGTAAAAACAGAATATTTTTTGCATTGCCGCCTTTTAATTTTTTTTAATAACAAGTTGGAAGTGTATTTTTCTTCCGAAAACGCCATAAGTTATTTGAGACAACTAAAAAGTCGCGATAAGTCACAGCTACTCTTCCGTTTTGGCTGTTTAGGACCTATGCCTTTTATTTATATCGCCGTTTTAACTTTTTAAAAAGTTTGTACTACGACAAATAATGGAATTTGTATGCAACATTGTTTTCGAGCAAAATCGAGGCGGCAACGCGGCAAGGTTTTTAATTTTTGACTAACCATAAACTATGCACTTCACGTCCTGATTTTTTAACAATAAAGTCAACTTTGCTGATCATTTTTGAGAAAAGATAAACCGATGGCCTTTATGTCTAATGAATTATTCTAAACCTCTAAGCATTCTCTCAAGGGGTATTCTATAAGTAGTGAGAGTCGGGCATGATTACGTCTCATGATGATAATTTCTGATTATTGGTCATAACGTGTCACTATTCACAAATACAGTGAATAAGTAAAAAAAGAATAGTAGTCATTTGTTTTTCTTTAGTAGCTAAACAAAGATGATGGTATAGAACAGTATTTTTCAAAGTGTGGGTCGCGACCCCCAGGGGGGCCGCGAAGCCTTCTAAAGGGGGTCGCGGCTACTCATATTTTCAAAGTTAAAGTGCTGTAAGTATTTTGTACAGCGTAGGGTGGGGGGACTTTTTTCTGTTCTAAGGGGGCCGCGGCATGAAAAAGATTGAAAAACACTGGTATAGAACAATTCTGACGTTACTTAAATGTGAGGATATTTTGTTAAATGTTAGGGGCGGCGTTGCCCTCGGCTTCTACATGTGTCCCTTGGCGCTACACTTAAATTCATCTACATACAGAGCTACCATGCCTTGATTTCAGACGCGGATTATCCGGGTGGCCGTCTAGTCGCATAACAACTATTGTCATAATATCGATTGTCATACAACATTACGCATAAAGTTGATGCTCATATTATTTTTTGGCATAAATTATACTATGACATAATAATAATAATAATGTATAATTCACCAGCAACTTGCTCTCCTATACGGTCTTGTGGTCTCCGAAGTGCCTTACTATAAGTACACACCTGCGCCAGTTCTCGAAAATGGTCGTGCCACGCTCTATTGGGATCGATCTGTCATCACGGACAGGACTTTTCTTGCCAATAGGCCTGATATCGTGCTGACAGATCGATCGAAACGCCAGGCAGTGCTCGTCGACATCACCATCCCCCATGACGAGAACCTCTTGAAGGCCGAGAAGGACAAAGTCAGCAAGTACCTAGACCTGGCTCACGAGGTAACCGCCATGTGGGATGTTGATTCGACGATCATCGTCCCGATAGTCGTTTCGGCGAACGGTTTAATAGCGAAGTCTCGACCATCACCTCAAGAGACTCTCGCTAGATGGCTGGATCAAGGGTCAGATACAGAAGGCGGCAGAAATTGTTCCCTGTCATAATTATACGGAGTCATAATTGGTATAACCATAATGTAGAATGTCATACATTTATTTAGTCATAATATTGATAATTATAATTATTTTTAGTAATAATTGTAAATTTCATACGTTTATCAAGCCATAATATTGATCATCATAATTATTGCACCATTTTATAATACTTTCTATAATTAATACAAAAAGTTAGTAAAGTTTGAGATTTGATCAAAAAACAATACAAAGGCTGGGCGTCAAACAAACATTTCTCTGAAATCAATAAATGCCAAGATAGTGGTGTATAAAGTTCTAGTTTTCACGTAGGCAGTAGGGAACAGGGGACTTAGTGGCAAAACCGACTCGGATCGCGGATAGGTTAACGTCTTCGAGGTTATTATAAAAGAGCGGAAAAACTTGTTATTAAAACTTGTTTGTAAACTTTTATATTGACCGCCCTTTGCTATACTGTGACCCAAACTTAAAAGAGAACTTTGTAACTTACTTGCTTCTGGAGAGCAATTTTCTACTAAGTCATCAAAGGACAGTGGTATTTCGTTCGCTGGTAAAAATGCCAATGCATATAAGCACTTTATGTCAGTAGGAAAAGTCTCTCTTACAATGTTGTGAATAACGCAATTTACTACTAAGAAAATCATAGGCTTATACGTTTCTTGCGGCCCGCGGCTCTCGCGAGCCTCCTTGGCAATTTTGTACATAAAGATCGTTAAATTAAGAATTCAGGAATTGCCTGATAAAGTCACAAATAATTTAGAAGTGCGGCCCGCGTCGTTTTTGTAAACTCCTACGTGGCCTTTGGTTGCTAAAAGGTTACCCCTGCCTTAGGCGATTCTCCCACTGCACCACGTCCCGCTGCGGTGCGCAGAGCGACAGATTTTACCAGTGTATGCAAGAATCTCAATTTATATAGAAAACACGCCTAGTACAACACACTGCCGACACGGCAATGCGCGTGAATGCGCGTGTAAAAAATCTGCGGCTCGGCGCACCGCGGCGGGACTCGGTGCAGTGGGAGAATCACCTTAAGGCGCCATAGGTTCAGCGAAGTTAAGCGGACAGAGTTTTTGAAACAATATAATGCGTCTGTTTATAATAAAATGGTTTCAAAAAAATACGAATAGTAATCTTGAGGCTTTTCTGCAGCGAGATCAGTGATTCGAGACATGATTAAGCAATTTTCGCCCGATATAAAAAAATCACGAACAAAGGTCTAAAATACACTTAAAATATTCGTAACAAATTATGCACAAAAGCTAAAAATATTAAAATTGCTTCTAAAAATCGGCAATATCATGTTTGAGAGAAGTCAGTGATTACTTTGTTATTAAAAAAAACATGATATCCGCGCTTCCGAGCACGCACTTCCATCTCGGCCACGCTTATGCTCAGTGAGAGGGAGAGAAGACCATGAACCTACGGCGCCTAAAGGAATCTACTGAGCTGCAATGCTACATACCGATGAGGCAGCTCGGCTTGATCTTGGCAACGGCAGCGGCGAAGTCCTTCTCCGGCTCGATGTCCTTGCCGAACGCGACCGCGTGCGGGGGCACGCCGCCCTCGCGCTTCGTGGACAGCAGCCCCTCCACGTCGAACATGTACACGCGGTCGCGCGCCTGCTGCTCCGTCAGCCCCTCTTGCATCATCGCGGCGACAGTCAGGCTGGCGATACCGTTGGCGGCCTGAATTCAAATGCTAATTGGTTATAACAAAAAACCGGCCAAGTGCGAGTCGGACTCGCGCACGAAGCGCTCCGTGCCATTATCTATAAAAACGGCAAAATCACGTTTGTTGTATGGGAGCCCCCGAGTCGAGTAAGCTCGGCCGAATTTCACCTTCCCACACAAACGAAGTTTCGTTCTCATTTTAAAACTACGTGTTGGATTGTGACGAAACTTTTCATATACAATAACATGAGGTATATCTATAATTAGGGTCTGTAATTAGTTTATATGGTTCCAGTTTATAAAACAAACGAAATACAGCAAAAACAAGTTTTGTATGAAAAACTTGAATTCGCTGTATTTTTGAAGTGAAAACTTCTTTAGCGGCGCTGAGCACTTTTTGGGGTGGGGCGAAATTGTTAAATACGCGACAGATTTTTGTGACGTCAGATGTGAAGGAGGTCACAAACTTTTATATTTTGCTGCTAGCCGATTCGACTTCATTCAAAACTGAACGCTATTCGTAAGAGTATAAAGCCGTTAAACACTTTTTGCAATAGCACATTCTGCTAATAAATTTGTAATTTTGTTCACGCGTCCTTCACCGTTTTGCTATTGAGCAAATTCGAATAGTTCGAATTTGGACGTTATTCCTAAAGAGATAAAGCTTTCAAAAATATTTACCAACGCAACGGCAAAAACAATTTGATATTTTGTTCACCGCCGCCGTCCGCTGTTCTTGCAAATTCGAATAATTCGAATTTGGACGTTATTCCTACAGAAATAAAGCTTTGAAAAATATTTGGCAATGCCAAAAACATATTGGTATTTTGTTCGCCGCCGGCGGCGGGCGAGCCGGCCCGTCGCACCCAACGCGCCCGCGGCCCGTCCGCCTAAATAATTGATAATTGTTTATAAATTTGCGACAAATTCATTTTTAGGGTGACACCGTAAGATGTCACGTGACCTGATCGAAAAACTGTTACATACAATGTTATTGAGTTTTCACTTCTGCCGGCACTCCCGAAGTGCAACCCGGTCTTTTTTTTTTTACTATGGTATCTGAAGCTACATAAACTAATTACCAAGGATAGGACAAACGCCCGTCATTTTGAAAACTTAACCCTGTTCTGTACAGTAGAGACTTCCTAATGATATTTTTTTTTTTAGAAGTTTACTCAAAATATTATAATTTAATGTACTTCAACACATTTATCAATAAATTACCTATTCTTCTATCATCGTATTAGACACTACTTGATTTCAATGACTTTGTTTACTACTGGCCATTTAGATAAAATAGGTAATATTCTAAACATCTTTGTCAAGCATTGACGTTGTCACTTTAGAAACGTAATAATAATATATAAATAATAATAAATAAATAAAGAAATAGTATAAATTATGGTACTTAAAATAAATTTATAAAACATTACTTTTGTCCTTTGTTTTGTATTGTCACGAATAAACTATTCTTATTCTTATTTAGTACCTAATTTTTTTTATTAATATAAGGAAGTCTCTACTGTACAGAACAGGGTTAAGTTTTCAAAATGACGGGCGTTTGTCCTATCCTTGCTAATTACAGACCTGGATATACCGCATGTTATTGTATATGAAAAGTTTCGTCACAATCCAACACGTAGTTTTAAAATGAGAGCGTAACTACGTTTGTATGGTGAATCGAGCTTACTGAGGACCCTTAAATATTTTAGTTAAAGCAATGACGCGTAATTCAATGTTGGAAAGGCAACCGCATGGGTCGCGGTAGCCTGAAAGAGTGTACGCTGTTTATATAATGAATTTTTTATGCCATCCCTCCTAGTGCGACCGGAGCCGAGTAAGCAAGCGAAGATATTTTTTTTTTCATTAGACAAATAGCGTACACTCTTTCAGGGTACCGCGTTTCATCCGGTTGCCTCGCGATATTTTTTTTTTTTTACCAGCCCTCCTATTTCCGAACCAGTCACAGTTGGCTCATTTCGGGTTGCACAGGGTTCCACGTCACTTCGGGAGCTCAAATACGTTGCCTCTCCGACATTGAATTACGCGTCATTGCTCTGAATATTTATTTTATTCTGTGCTTTAGTATTTGTTGTTATAGCGGCAACAGAAATACATCATCTGTGAAAATTTGAATTGTCTAATTCAACTGTCTAACTATCACGGTTCATAAGATTCAGTCTGGTGACAGACGGACAGAGACACAGACGGACGGACAGAGGAGTCATAGTAATAGGGACCCGTTTTACCCTTTGGCGCAAAATTACATCGTTGGGTTTCAGCGGCATTGAGACGGATATTATTACGACGGGATCTAAGGCATATTTAAAGCAACTGTGCGCCATACAATTCGTGACCAGAGACAAAAGAGGAATCCATGCACTACAAACAATGATTTCGTAGTTAAAAAATACAGTCACTAGTGAATATTTTTTTAATAGGAAGTTTTTGTGCTACTAGTACTGCATGTTTTCCACTCGGTTTCGGTCGTACCATGGATGTCGTTAAATGCGCCGAGGAACATGTAAATGGTCTCACTGAGCTTCTGCTTAGTCACGCGCACGGCGGATGAGCCCCGCCACGGCCTCGCTCGCCGTGCCCTGGAGGTCGTTGAACGTGCAGTTGTTGAGGTACTTACAGAGCCGGCGCCGAGGAACATGTAGATGTTCTCACTGAGCTTCCGCTTGGTCATCCGCACGGCGGCCATGAGCCCCGCCACGGCCTCGCTCGCCGTGCCCTGGAGGTCGTTGAACGTGCAGTTGTTGAGGTACTTACAGAGCCGGCGCCGAGGAACATGTAGATGTTCTCACTGAGCTTCCGCTTGGTCACCCGCACGGCGGCCATGAGCCCCGCCACGGCCTCGCTCGCCGTGCCCTGGAGGTCGTTGAACGTGCAGTTGTTGAGGTACTTACAGAGCCGGCGCCGAGGAACATGTAGATGTTCTCACTGAGCTTCCGCTTGGTCACCCGCACGGCGGCCATGAGCCCCGCCACGGCCTCGCTCGCCGTGCCCTGGAGGTCGTTGAACGTGCAGTTGTTGAGGTACTTACAGAGCCGGCGCCGAGGAACATGTAGATGTTCTCACTGAGCTTCCGCTTGGTCATCCGCACGGCGGCCATGAGCCCCGCCACGGCCTCGCTCGCCGTGCCCTGGAGGTCGTTGAACGTGCAGTTGTTGAGGTACTTACAGAGCCGGCGCCGAGGAACATGTAGATGTTCTCACTGAGCTTCCGCTTGGTCACCCGCACGGCGGCCATGAGCCCCGCCACGGCCTCGCTCGCCGTGCCCTGGAGGTCGTTGAACGTGCAGTTGTTGAGGTACTTACAGAGCCGGCGCCGAGGAACATGTAGATGTTCTCACTGAGCTTCCGCTTGGTCACCCGCACGGCGGCCATGAGCCCCGCCACGGCCTCGCTCGCCGTGCCCTGGAGGTCGTTGAACGTGCAGTTGTTGAGGTACTTACAGAGCCGGCGCCGAGGAACATGTAGATGTTCTCACTGAGCTTCCGCTTGGTCACCCGCACGGCGGCCATGAGCCCCGCCACGGCCACGCTCGCCGTGCCCTGGATGTCGTCGTTGAACGTGCAGTACTTGTTGCGGTACTTCTCCAACAATCGACCGGCGTTCAGGAGCGCGAAGTCTTCAAACTGAAACACAGCTTGAATTTCTTAAGGTTCAAAAACTTGAATTTCGCTCGAAAGCATATAACAAGTTGCTTGCTAGAGTAGCTAAATTTTACAGCGGCCAATCAGATTTTAGAGTCATATTTGCCGCCGTCTTGATTACATACCACCACACCACATCGATATAATATTTTCGCTAAGGTAGCCTTGTGGTTCAGGCATGCGGCTGTAAAGCGGTGGTCGTGGGTTCGAATCCCGGCTCGTACCAATGAGTTTTTCGGAACTTATGTACGGAATATTTACCGTTAGCTTTTCGGTGAAGGAAAAATCGTGAGGAAACCGGTCTAATCCCAATAAGGTCTAGTTTTCCCTCTCGGCTGGAAGGTCAAAGGGCAGTCGCTTTCGTAAAACTAGTCGCCATGCCAAATCTTGGGATTAGGTGTCAAAGCGGACTCCGGGCTTCTATAGGGGTACAAGCGGGAATAACGCTAGGAGGATGATGAATATGATATTTTATTCATTTATTCAACATCATAAGTCATGCGCATTACAAGGGATGTTAATTAACACAGGTAGGTGGTTGGTACATGACACCCTGAGAGGGCACATAATGTTTTCTAGCGCTTACATATTGCAACAATAACACAATGTTTAATTTTGAAAATTATACATGCACACAGAAGTGGATAAAATTCTTAATACATTACGCTGTCAAAGTTTGTTCATAATGAATAATACATTTCAATTAAAGCAATTACGGGTATATATAAAAATGTCAAGGTTAAGAAAATGATAGAAATAATAATGTAGAAGGTCAGCTAAAAGGTAATTGAAATTAAGCCATAATTAAAATTATACTGATTACAATGTTTTGGTCTGGCTAATACAACCAAATACACACACACACACACACACACATCGGGACATCTCCCACCCCTTGTTTCTGATCGTTGTTGTGGATAATTTTTAATAACAATTTAAATCGAATAACAAACTAAATTAAGATATATAAATATAGACAGATGGCCTAATCGTAATTCTTTAATAATAATAATATAATAAATCAGCCTATAAACGTCCCCAAGAAATTTAAAGGTGATTGTGAGTGAAGTCCCCAACTCCTTAATATCCAGGCAAATTCATATAACTAGCCTGCAATACAAAATACATGTCTAATAACGGTGACAGTGTATATACAACGTGTCCCTAAAGTCAATGTTAAACCGGAAACAGGCGATAGGCAAATTCATAACAGTTATTAAAAAATAAAAAATAAATCCAAGTCATGTATAAAAAATCCTAATTTCAAAATGATATTCACTTGCTAGATTATTGAAGAAAAACTTATTTTTAAAGGAACGTGAGTTGCTTCTACTTTTTTATGTAATACGGCATAGGACATTCAAAAAACTATTTCCATCAAGGTTTTTTTTTTTTTTAAACTTGACTTGGTTTTTTTTCCTATTTTTTTATAACTTTTATGCCTGTCACCCGTTTGCGGCTTGACGTTGGCTTTTGGGACATGCGAATCCAACTTGATTGGAAATATCAGATAGAATCAAAGAATTTATTTGATATGGGGTGACATTGTCATCATTATCTAAACTTGGAATTCAGGTGATAATCTAAATCACATACATAAATCACGTGTTGTGTGATAAAAATGACTGCCAATGCCGTTTTTCTTTATTACTATTTGTTCAAAAATATGCCTTGAATCAATACGATAGAGTTTAAATTGACACAAATTTAATTAACACAAGTG
Source organism: Epinotia ramella (assembly GCA_947578815.1). Lineage (NCBI taxonomy): Eukaryota > Metazoa > Arthropoda > Insecta > Lepidoptera > Tortricidae > Epinotia > Epinotia ramella. The sequence continues at coordinate 17,432,854 of OX388202.1, read as the reverse complement.
TGTTACCAACTGGCACGGCGTGAATGAACGTTTATGCAACGTCCGCTGTAGTTTGTCGTACGTCATTCATTATTATGTTCGGAGAATCTCCAACACGCTTTATTGAAAGTATCTGGGCGACTCGAGACTTCCGTCCGTCTCAAGCGTTTGTTAGTCCTTTACCTCATAAGCATAAATTACTTGTAGTTATTCACCGGATCGCATTTCACCTCGATCCTATATTTAACTATCCACTCACTTGCTTGTGGCAACCACAGTTGCCGATTTCGCAGACTCCTAAACTGATGGTGGCAACTGTGGTTGCCAATCGAAGTATGGGCTGCCTTGATAATGAAAATAAGAAGCAGTTTAGGCTACCTTTTTTAAAATATGAAAGCAAGTGAGCGGCTATGGCGTTGTGTCTCAATCGTATTTTTTTGTTGTCGCTATTAGTTCTAGTCGCATTTCACCTCGATCATGCATTTAAGTATCGCGTTGTCTTAATTCTGTTTTTTTGTCGCTATTTGTTTTAGTCGCATTTCACATCGATCATGTATTAAATTTTCGCTTTGTATCCTAATCGTTTATTTTTGTATTAGACAGTATCTTTAGTCGCAATGTACCTTTTTCGCTTATTTTTCTTATAGCATATCGTCGTGAATAGGTACAGTCAGCAGCAGAAGTAGAATAACACGCTCACAATGAGCTACACAATCCTTACTCTGTTGACAATAGAGTCGTGTGCCGATCATTGTGACCACTTGGAATGCTTAGCTGACTGTACATGCATGTTAGAAAGGGAGGCAAATTGATATTGCAAATTGTAGCTACTTATATAAAAAGCGATCCCGGAGATAAACTACAACTGCGAAATGCGTTTAAAAAAAAGCGACATATATATAGTGCTTAAATTAAATATCGCGTTAAGCAAATAACGCTATGCAAAGAAATATTTATCGCGGTGAAAAGCGACTCAAGTAAAAAACTACGCGAAAAGTAAATAGCCTATGAATTTTATACACCGTTGTGACTGGCGACAAGAAACTTTACTACAATAAAAAAAATTGTTCAGACATTTTGAGATCGCGACAAAACGCGATCCGGTGAATAACTACAAGTAATGTATGCTTATGAGGTAAAGGACTAACAAACGGTCTCAAGTAGCACATAATTAATTTTCCCAAACATAAGACCTCGATACATTTTTTCCTTCGTTAAACGCTTTACGAAAATGCAATCACAAACAAAACATCCCCGCGTTTTACATAAGTGTATGTTATGTTATTATAACGGGATGAGATACCTAATATCGGATAAAAAATTATAAATTCGTATTTCCGGAGATACAACATAGAAGGTCACCAATTGACGAATCTATTTATAACATTAAATTTGTTTAATTTAAATATTGTTTTGTCTCTTAAGGTGGGTTGCACCAAACCGTCTGTAATCGTAAGCGGTGTTCGTGAAAATCTGAATGTATGGAAAGTTTGACAAGTTTCTATTGGATGACAGCTGCCGGCGCCATATTTAATAGGAAACACTAAGGGCGAGATAATTGAGCAATAGGTATTTGTAAAATGTATTGCTGTCGCGCCAACCTCAAGCCTCCCACCGCAGAGCGCGATAGAGACAACTTCAGCTTGGACCGAAAATACCTATTAACAGTACATAAAATCAACGTTTCGTAGTCCCCTGATTTCTTCTCCAAAACTTGACCTATTTTACTGTTTTTTTTTTTATTAAAAATCAAAGAAAGACTGGCCGTGTTCCTGTTATCCTTTTTAGGGACCCGTAGTCAAAAAAAAAAGATGGCAAACCCACGTGTGGCACATCAATCGATAGGCCTTTCAAAATAAATATAAGGTTTCTCAGCAATTTTTTCACTAAAATTGTGTGTCCCCCCCCTCTCATTATTGAACCGTGTATTTTAAAAATATGAAAAAAATCATGGACAATAGGGCTTATTAAATTCTTTCAGCGAAAATTGGTTTTGAACAAGATCGGTTCAAAGGTTTTTGAAATATTTCTAAAAACTGCCTTCCTTAAAGAAAAGGTCGTAAGTGCTATAAGATTTCAGTAACGATACGACCTTTTTAATAGGCACGGAACCCTTCGTTGTGCGTGGTCCGACACGCACTTGGCCGCTTTTATTTTAAATAATCTAGTCAAAATTGATTTCTGGATGTCACAGCGGAAAATCTGTAATTTTTCTTAGGTTTTTGAAGGCATATCTCTTTTAAGAATACATTTATGAAAAAAAGGAAAACATAGGAACATGTCAATAGTAGCCATAAATTTATGGAAAAAAAAACCGGCCAAGTGCGAGTCGGACTCGCGCACGGAGGTTTCCGAACCTATATCTATAAAAACGGCAAAAAAAAATCACGTTTGTTGTATGGGAGCCCCCCTTAAATATTTATTTTATTTTGTTTTTAGTAATTGTTGTTATAGCGGCAACAGATATACATTATCTGTGAGAATTTCAACTGTCTGTCCAGCTACCTATCGCGGTTCTTGAGGTACAGCCTGGTGACAGACAGACGGACAGCGAAGTCTTAGTAATAGGGTCCCGTTTTTACCCTTTGATGATGATGATATAAATGTCGAACTAGTGGACACAGTGACTTTCTTGGGTTTTAATCTTGATAAACACCTTAATTGGAAAGGTCATGTTGATTATGTGTGTAAAAAATTGGAACGATTTGTTTTTGCTCTAAAAAGACTGAGACAAACTGTATCGTTAGCGGCAGCCCTTATGGCATACCACGGATATGTCTCCTCAATTATAAGCTATGGGCTTTTAATGTGGGGAAACTCAGTAGAATCTGATAGGGTTTTCAAAATTCAAAAAAGGTGTATCCGGGCATTAGATAAAGCATGGTTTTTGGAAAGTTGTAAGCCTCTATTTCAGAAATTTAAATTGCTACCGCAGCCATGTTTATACATTAGAGACGCATGTCTTTTTGTGAAGGAAAACCCTGACTACTTCCTAATGCGTACTGACTCCACTGTAAGACACACTAGGGCTCAATACAGAAATTTGTTATTACAGCTTCCATGCCAATCTGCCATGTACAAAAAAAACTGCTATAACATGTGTATCCTTATATATAACAATTTACCTGACCTCATTAAATTAGAAAATAGGAATATATTCAAGAGGAAATTAACTGACTGGTTGCAATGTAAATGTTTTTATAGTGTTAAGGAATATATGACGAATAATGTAAACTAGTGTCTAATGTTATTATTTTTTACTTTTTATTTTATTTAAATTTATCTGAATAATTGACTGCTGTAATTGTAATTAATCATATAATGCTGACATTGTAATTGATAATAATAATAATAAATATTTGCACATCTGCATGCAGGTAGAATATGTACGTACTTACTTAGCTTTAAGACCTTATGTTACCATATTCTGGCAAATAAATATTTGTATTTGTATTGTATTTGTATAAATTAAAATGTTTTATAAAATATGTATACATATTCTCCCTAGGGGCTAAACGTACCACTTCAGCCCTGCTTGCTAAGCCTAATATGACGCACTTTGTGAGCATGAGAAGTGAAATAGTTATTTGTTATGCAAGGCTGCAAAGTTGTTGTTTGGCGCAAGTGCACGTATTGAAAGCCGAGCTAGCGAAGGATTGTAAGATTGAACCATGAGCGAAGCGAATGGTTCAAAAGTACCATCCTGAGCATAGCGAGGCTTTCAAGGCACGAGACGCCAAACAACTTGGCTACCGAGCGAAACACACAACTTTTCACCTCACCACTGCGAGGAAAATTGAAAATGTAATGGAAGTAATTTGGACCTTATACTCATTTACAATAAAGGTTTGTTTACATCTCATAAAGATATAGCATTTTATAATTATTAAATGTAACATAAACATTTTTCCATCTTTAATATAACTCCACTCCACCTACACTAAAAAAGTCAAAGTATTGTTGGGTACTCACGCACGAGTAAACTAAGGCTCAAATACGCTTATTTCACTTTTTCCGCTAACTTAGCAGGCATTAAAATTCATATACTTATGTATATCTTCTGCACTAAAATCTATAAATAGCCACTAACTATTATTTTGCTTTTACTGTGGCTTTAAAACAAAAAAAATTAAAAGTAGGTACATGAGTTTTTTCTTAAATTAACTTTTCAAACGGTGCGTTCCAAATTTGGAAAAAGCGAAAATTTTTGAAAGATAAAACTACGTTTTAAAATTATTTATTCGTATTGTACCCTTAGTTATAAGTCAGTCTAAATATTGATATTTCGTATGTAATTAAGAAAGAATAAGTATTATTAATTTAATTTTATCAAAAGAATAACAATTAATTATTGGTAAACACCATCAGTTTCTGAACGCAGGATAATGACCTTTCTTTCTGTATAGAAAAAAGTTGGATCTGGCGATTGACCGTCACGTTCCAAATTCAAAAACTCTTTCCACGCTAGCGGATATAATGGGCTTTTGGGCGCAGATTTTGAGCGATAAAGCAAGCCTTTTCGAGCCGGTGAGGTAAAAATAATATTTGTATTGTATTAGTTCACTCACTATCACGAGTGACCGTCTGCTGTTTGACTCACCTGAAGTAGAGTGTTCTGTCCGTATCTCTGGACGCAGGCATCCATGAATTCGTCGATAAAATCATCATACTCCTTGCCACGGACACGTTTCTGCCTCAGCCCGATGTAAAGAGGGTCTTCTAGGAGGTCCTACAATATAATATTTTGCTCAGATTAAGCTGTTATTTACTTTTAACAAACATTTTTGCCCTCTCAGTAAAGATACTGGGTCAATAAATTGCTTGAAGACTGTTCATCAAGTTAATAGTTATTTACGATACAAGTGCCGAAAATAGAAAACTCGCAACGAGTGGTGATAAATTAAAACACGACCGAAGGGAGTGTTTTAAATCGACACGAGTTGCGAATTACCTATTCGCACGTGTATCGTACAACGTTTTACTGTATTACATATGGCTCTTTAAAGTTTCGACATATGCAAGAAAAGTGCTCTTTTTCGCACTAGTGCGGGAAAGTAGCACCATATGTACTGTAAAATAGTTTTTCTTTTAAACTTATGTACCTAAAAAAAAACTTAATCTTTCCATTAAGTTTATACTAGCTTCCGCCCGCGACTTCGTCTGCGTAGATCCGGGATAAAGACTATCCTATATTTTAATCCAGGCTATAAACTACCTTTGTGCCAAATTTCATACAAATCGGTTGAGCCGTTTAAGCGTGATTGAGTAACAAACATCCAAACATCTAAACATACAAACTTTCGCATATATAATATTATAGTAGAATTTTAGTTGTAGGTTATATCTATAAATAGGGATGATGGATGACTAAGATTTTATTGTGACGTCATTCGAACCAGTTTTTGGAGAAGAACAAATGTTTGTATGGGAGCAAGTACAATTAAAAAACATAAATATCTAAAAATTTGAGACAAAGATTGACCTCGCTGGCGGCACAAGCGCACAAGCATGACGTCACATTTGTACTAATCGTAGTATGGAAAATCAGGTAAATTGTTGTTTCGGTCGCGAAATACTTCGTTTAAGTACATATGTAGTTGTCATACAATTTTGTTTCTAGAAAAGCGTAAGGATTCTATTGGTAGCTTTTAATTTACTCTTAGAAAATAAAAAAAATGCATATTTTTTCTAAACTTTCAAAGTTTATACTTTATTACGATAATTTGATGTTTACTATCCATTTAGCATCACTACGTTACCAATTTGAACATGAGGCATCATGCCTATTGTATTTTAGTTCATTAGGTTAGTTTACTTATATGAACTTCTTTAACGAGCGATCGAAGCGTAGGTACGAAGTTCTCCGTTTAAGCTTGGCCAAAAAATCTTTCTTACGTTCGGATGTGCGGCTGCTCTCCTCGACAGCTTGCATTACTGAACCGATTCTCGTGAAATTTAGTGGGCAGGTTCGATAATATTTTTACGTCACACCTGGCCATAATGTGAGTATTACCGCACGCTACGCGTACGGTAAAACTCGCTTTATGCCCAGATGGAGACTTAAAATTGTGTACTTACCACGGGCAGTAAAAAAGAAAGCCCTCTATCGCATATTTACAACCGTCGCCTGCGGCTCGGGTCACAAATACCTGCGATTTCGGGCTTTCTTTCTTTCACAGCCCTTGGTAAGTAATGTACTATTACAGTTCATATGGTGCTACTTTCCCGCACTAGTGGTGCGGAAAGAGCACTTTCCGTGCATATGTCGAAACTTTAAAAAGCCGTATGTACAGTAAAACGTTGTACGATACACGTGCGAAAAGGTAATTCGCAACTCGTGTCGATTTAAAACACTCCCTTCGGTCGTGTTTTAATTTATCACCACTCGTTGCGAATTTCCTATTTTCGGCACTTGTATCGTAAATAACTATTTCGATTCAGTTGTTAGAAATATATATTTTCTAAAAGAGTTCTACAGCTCACAGAGTCACTAGTTCAAAACATTCACCAAATCTATTTTAGTTAAAATTCCGCTTAAATCCATTTGTCTTTATGTTACTTAGACCCTTAGACATTTGTACGGGACAAACGATATTTTAGTAGCAGGTATTTGTTGAGTTTTAGAGTACCTGGTTGTTAGTGCCGACATCCAAAGTGATCGGCAAGCACTGGTGCGGCTTGATGCCGGCCAGCGCGGTGTAGAGCGACAGCTTGCCGACGGGGATGCCCATACCGTAAGCCCCGAGATCGCCGAGACCCAAGATTCTTTCTCCGTCGGTGAACACGATGGCCCTCACGTCCGGTTCCGGCCTGTGAATAAACAAATATGTATTCGCGTTGAGCCACACATCTACCCTGTTTTCTGTCACTAGTTGCCATGGTTACGTCTCCTGAGACTCTTTAAAGAAATGCGATTTATGGGTTTTAAATCACCAAATTTGGAGTTCGCTTGTCAACCCCTTTTTGTAAGGACCATCTTCTAGGCACGTTAGACGACGACAATACAGACTATTGTAGCCATTTTTCTAAGAAACTCTGTAATTTTATCTCTTGGCTAACAGGATAGAATAACAACAAGAAATAGTTGATGGACCCATTTAGGAACTTCCGTCATCATCATCATCATATCAGCCGACAGACGTCCACTGCTGGACATAGTCATCCCCCAAAGAGTGCCAAAGTGAAACTTCCGTCAAATTCACTATAATTCGGCAGTTCTTGCCCAAACAATAACTTCTTAAAATATGTATATTTAAGTAGGTATTGGGATAACTGCTCTCTTAGAATTTATTAAAGTTACATAACTAAGATTTTTCTGGTCATTTACTGCTTATGTCACATAATAAATGGTTGGTTATTCGGCGTCTCCTTTTTATAATTCAACGAGTGTTATTAAAAATAACAACACAATAAATATACATTCATACTTAAATTATTGTTTATAGATTTGTTCATAAAAAAAACTAAGAACATACAAGTTTGGTTAAATAGAAGCTTACGAAAAAGCAAATTGATACATCTACACTACAAAATACCGACATCAAATAATAAGTCACTAACCAGTTTTTAAGAATGTTGTAAATATGTCCCTTATCGTTGATCGTGATAAACAAACCCCTCGGTCTTCTGTAGATGAGCCCAAACCTCTGGCAGGCGAGACCCACGGTCGGGGTGTACACGATCGGGAGGTATTTCTCAACATTCTCAGAGAGAAGCCTGAAGAAAAGCTTCTCATTCCTGTCCTGCAAATAGTTTAATACCTCTGTGTAAAATATTTAGGTAATTCTTGAAAAATTATGTCTAAAAATAAGTGTAATATTTGCCTCTTAAAAAAACGGCCTACACAAGTCCCACTGCTCTGCCCAAGCCTCCTCTCATAGATGAGAGGGAACTGGCATTAAGGCGGTGCATTGGAAATATCGCGTGCTTTGAAACGCCGTTCTGAATAGATTAAGAAACAATAAGGTCTCATTTTCAGACATATGATTCTTGACTATATGATTGTTTATCTGATTTTATCGATACATGATAGCTTAAAATTTCCTCGATAGAAAAAAATAAGTTGGGTCTGTATTTTCCTTTTTTTACTCAGCCTACTCAAACTATACATTATTTTACGACACAATCAATTTAATACTATAGTATTTTATCTCATCTAAAATCTCACTTTACGAAATTTAAATATAACTTCACTAAGTTAGGTATTTATCGAAATTTGTCCAAAAAAGCCATTCCCGAAGAGTGTTACATCTCTTTTCCTCGTGCACGCAAGGCATCAGCGTGTCTTTGTCTAGGGGGCCTGTTCGACTCATACCAAGGCATCCCCTTAAGTCTCCACGCTTGTATATTGCCCTTTGCCTCATGCAGCATGTAAATCGTGGCTACTTTATTTAGTATACCTACGTGACACGAGCCAGTCAAGTTTAACCATAATTGTATCTAATGAATTGTCGTTTACAAGTAATTGGCGTGTAAATCATATGCGCGCAATTGCCGATAAATACTGTACTACTTAGGAGAGCAACGCAATGTGAACATAAACATTTTTAAATAACTCATTGTTTGTATTACCTTCCACCACGCTATGTTAAATATATGGTTGTATATTTTAAGTTAATTTACCCAAGATCGAAATAGGAACGTTAAAAAAGGAGTTTGTTACCTGTTAATAAAATATGAAAAAATAACATCCAAAAACCACTAAATTCCAGTTGATAACGAATTTAAATGTGCGTGAGCAGAAAACGGATATCATACTAGTAAAGTCAATTCCGTCTTCCGTTCTTTTGTCGCTGTAGTTTCCGAAGCAAATCAAATCACTTGACTGTGTCCTTTAGCCAATGTTATACAACCATACAACCCAATGTCAGCATTAGAACATACTAACAATAGGGACTTCATACCACCATCGTTTAGGATAACCGCAAACTGTTAGCTCCCCACTGCCACCGTCCAACCTTTAATAGCATAATGATAAAATAATGGTACCTGGATCACTCTTAGTCACCTGTAACTCGACGAGGTAGAGGTACTTGTTCAAATTATCCTCGTATCTGTCTATAGAAATTCTGCAGATGTCCAGTTGTTCTTCTTGCGATTTGAACTTGGCTGCTAAGAGGCCATGGATGCCGAGATATTGGCGTTCTTCTAACGTAAAGGCGAGACCCTAGAAGAAATAATACATTATATCGATCAGTGATCACCTTTAATTATCTAACTAAACCAATTGTAAAGCCTAGTGGGTTGCCTACCCTGGACCCTGCTTACGAAGTTCGAAGTAATTTTAGGGTTTTGCAAAAACCCACCCCTAAGGCCCCATACGCACTTGCGGTGCGGTTGCGGCCAACCGCTTAGGCCACGGTCTCCTATAAATCACGCCGTACGCTGCGTCACAACGCTTACTATGGAGATGTACTGATGTGGTCGTCGGCCAGTGCGTAGAGGTTTTGCGTTTGCGGTTTCATATGTTTTGTCCCACCGCACGGCAAGCCACACGCAGCTAGCCGCATAGTGCGAACAAGGGCTAAGCGGGTTAAATAGGGGTGCAAAGTTTGTATGGGGGAAACTCTTTATGAACTACAAAACGCAGCTGAACCGATTTAGTTAAAACCTCCTTGTTTTATAACGGACGCATGAGTGACAGATACAATTTACGAAAAACACCATTACGCCCTATGGGCGTATAGTTGGCCTATATTAATTACCCCATGGTAATATAGGCCATCGTAGCTCGGTATGCCTGAGCGTTATGAAACCTTTTACGAGCAAGAGTGATGAAAATCTATTTCCATCTTGGGTGTAAACACTTGAATCCCTTATCGCTCCGGATTTTAATTTTAATAAACCATAATAAATTTGCTCCCTTGAGACACAATCTACTATTATTGCGCACCTCAATATACGAAACTAATATACTGAACATAATCTTTAAGTAGAAGTAAACAACAGGCGGTCTTATCAATAAAGAGCTTCCTTCCAGAAAGCCTTTCGGTAGCGGAAAAATATAGAACATCAGTATAATATTTTTATCACGGTGGCACATTGAGGAAATCAAGGGTGAATTTGTTAGGCATACCAGACAGTTTATGCCTTGAAAACGGTACACTAATTTAATTCAGACATTAAAATACACGTGTGATAATCGTAGATTCTTCGGCCTAAAATAGTCATGCGACGTCCGTCTTCTATTACCAAGGTCAGGCAGGACGAGTTTAATTCAGACATTAAAATAAATACATTAATTCAGACATTAAAATACACGTGTGATAATCGTAGATTCTTCGGCCTAAAATAGTCATGCGACGTCCGTCTTCTATTACCAAGGTCAGGCAGGACGAGTTTAATTTTGAGGCGGACTTTATTCAGTCAAAACTAGAAAATAATAGCACTACACAATATTGTGTAATACTTACCAATAAGTATACGCTATAGCCGAAAATATAAATTGGAGTGAATAGGCGATCTCGGCGTTACTTTTAAAATTATGTCAGTATTGACATACCTAATAGGTAGGCCATTTTATCCGACGTGGGCAGTTTTAGAAGTAAACATTCAACGAGTCAAAAATAAAGCGTTACCAAGCAGAAAGTACCACTTTACTGGTAGCGAAGAAGACATAATTGCCATAAACATACAATTAAAAATCCGACCGATAGAGGATTTACTTTTTAACGACACAAATAATTACATCAAAAGATGTCAATATTAAAAGTACACCAACGTCGCCAGATTGAACTTACAACGAAGAGCAAAAACCCCAATAAATGAAATAGGTGTATACGTCAACGAAAGGCGTTTACAAGTTCACGACCTCCAAGACGCCCTTGGCTACGAATCGGTACTGGATAGGTATACGTAAATACAACGGGCAAATTGGGATAAAACGGGTAAACGCTTTATAGGTATTTACATTTCATTAAGGGCAGACAACTGGGATGCTGCCTGGTATTTAATTTTCACACCTTTCATTCGGAAAAGTAAGTTTTGCTCCACGGCGAGAGGGATCAAATGCTACTTTTCTGTTCAAGCAACTTTCTTCATTTATTCATTGGCATGTAGCATTTACGCAATGTGCCAATTGAACACAGATCTTAATAAAATAATCGATTGTAATTTCATCGTAATCGAGTAAAAACGAACATATTTCAAGTTTTAACTTTAACAACGTTATATGAAAATTTATGAATTTGTCGTAAATTCTATTTAAAAATTAGTAATAAAAATTAAGAAAATTTGTTAAAACTTCAAGTCAGTAAGTCTAGTAAGTAAGTTTAATGTTCTACTAATAAGGCAAAGTAGTCAACAGCATCTTTTTTAAATTTCTTCATAGTCGGTGTGAAAAATAGTATACATGTGTCACTCGGTAAAAAAAATTATCTTCGTCTCGGGCGTAAACACTTGTATCCCTCACTACGCTCAGGATTCAATACACCGCTGTCGCCGTAAATATACTATTTTGCTCCCTAGTGACACACATAACTGTTTACGATAAGGCTTCGTTTATCAGGTAATAAAATAAAGACGCGACAAAGCATTTTTCTGTCACGAATCTGACTCGCCCGTTAGAGAAACGTTACTTAAGCATCATATGGGCCCATACCCATACCGATACCTACACATTTCAACTATCATACCACCCGTATTTTTATAAGTTGTTTTTTAGTAAAAGTAGCTGTTAGCAAACATGTAATGATTTAAAATAGAAACTTTCATGAGATATGTTGAAATAATACAAAAATTACACGGTAAAGTCACGTATTAAATGTCACTACGGGCGACAACCCGAAGAGTTCGAAACATGTCGGCCGTAGTGACATTAATACGTGAGTTAACCGTGTAATTATTAGTACGTAATGATTTACCGTTTTATGGCTCGTAATGCGTTTATAGGAATAATATTTTTATGTACGAAGTTTAAAGATGTGAGGTCGGGGTTCAGTTCGCTGTACAATCGGCCGTACTGCCCGTAATGAGGCTGACACGATGGACCTGGATCAAGTTAAGAGGGTTTCATCATCATCAGGATTACCACTGTGTTGTGCGACTTTAATTGTGTGAATCATCTCAATTAGAGGCATTACAGCGCAAAGTTCTTTCTGTGGAACATGATATAATAGTGCTAGTGGTACGCCAAAATATGCGGCAAATGGTGTTAAAGTTTTAAAAATCGGTACGATTGATCTTTAGGCCAAACGAATCAATTTGCAATACAATATACCACAAATGATACGTGATATCCTCATATTTAACCTCAAAAATCAATTTTGATAATAATGATAATAATTTAATATAGTATTTTTTTATAATTCTTAAAAATTACAAAATGTGATAAAATCACAATCAGTTGAAACATGTATAAAAAGTTCAATTTTAGACACTGAGGATGATAAACACTAATGCGAGAGGAGTTTTCAATAATATTTATATTATTAATTGATATTATTTTTATTTGAAAAATAAAAATAAACTTTTCAGATCTCTGTAATAGTGTCTAACTTCTTTTCAGATGGAAGATCGCCGTTTGTTGACCTCCTAGTAGAGCAATTGCTTCTTATTAAATATTTACGGTCGTATTCATAAACGTCAACAAACCTATTTTTCACTTAAAATGGCGTTCAAATTCGTTTGTCCTTATCTGTCACTTAGACATAACGATTTTCAAAACTTTAAAACCATTTGCCGCATCTTACTGAATTACGGTGTGTACCGCTAGCACTAATAAAGAATGTTTGTGACTTCTGACGGACTATTACCTAAGGGGTAAGTAATACGAGGTATAACAACTTACGATATAACGATCATAATATATACGCTCACTATGTATAAGCTTGCTTAGTATAACGTTCATTGCACATAATGAACGAAAGGTATAATGTCAAAATATATATTTTCGTAAAGTATAAAGTACTTTAGACATAATATCAATTGATATATCGTTTCAAGCATATAATATTCATAACACCTAAGGTTTAAAACGTATATTATTCAATTTATCTAACATCAAAAAGTATAATGCTTGTATAGTATAATCGCCTACTGTTATTTTAATAGAATGTGAATGTGAATTTCTTAGAGCGATAGCCTCCAATTTGAGTAAAAAAAAAAAAACATTAAACGTTTCTAATATACATACTGTATAACGTATAACACACCTATGAAAGATTATAATTAAATATTTTTTTGAAATCAAACATGCAAATTATTTTAACTTAACCTAACCTAACCGCCAGCGTGTCGACGTCACCCCGCTTTGCGGGGTGTATATTTCCGCTCTAAGGGACACAAGGTAACCCTAACCTAACCTACAAATAATACCATTGTTAACAGTATTTATGGTTTTTTACTGCGGGGGGCTCTGCCTCCCGAGCCCCCCCATCCCCCCTTTTTCTGGCTGCCCTTACCTAATTTTCTGTATAATATGCGTTATGATCGTTATACGTTATGTTTGTTATACGAAAAGATATTATATGCTATGATCGTTATACTTTATGTATGTTAACGAAATAATATGAGTCAATTTGTGTTATAGAAAAAAACGTTATATAATAATATGATTATTATGTCAATTGACCGTTATTCCTTATAAAAGTATTGGTTTTGTTGTTATAGCTAACGTTCATTATATCTTGTGAACGTTATTAATATGAAATTATATATATTGTTGTTATATCTCGTGGGACGCACCCTTTTACCTAAGTGATGTGTTTTCATGCAACACAACTGAACATATTCACTTATCTGAATTTAAGATATAAATGTGATGTCTTTGTCCCTTCAATACCTATATTGTTGAAAGGTTTTAAGCTTACTCAGTAGCCTCTCCTCGATTCCCTCAGACTAACCTTGTTAAGGCGAGGATCTTTCAGATGATCTATTCCTCGAATCATGTTGGGGCATAATACATCGCCCGTGACTTCGTGATGAGCCCGGGAGAGGGACGAGCAGTCGCCTATAGCCGGACATTTTGCTAGGGCTAGCGCTAGCACTCTGTTGGGAACACTTGAACTTGTGTTGTGTCTGAAACAAATTGTACACAATTAGAGTCAAATAACGATACCGGCGACAGTCATGTGTCAGTCAAACCTGTGAAGGCAAAAGACGTTAAAATTTGTTTTTCCCCTCTCTACCTCGGAAAGGCGTCCTTTATCCTTTAAAACGCATTTTACCCACTAGTGGGGAAAGTAATTTGACCTTGGAGCGTGACCATTTGTTGTCGGTTTTTGGCGGCGCGGCCAAGGAGCGTCAGTGTTTTGTTCGCGCGCTGTTGGGACGGATGTGTTTTGATTTCAGTTGGCTCCTACGGCCGTGCGAGCATGTACAACAAAAAGTCATCATCATCCTCCTAGCGTTATTCCCGGTTCTGCCCTTAAAGGAGCTCGGGGTCCGCTTTGACACCTAATCCCAAGATTTGGCATAGGCACTAGTTTTACGAAAGCGACTGCCATCGGACCTTACAACCCAGAGGGAAAACTAGACCTTATTGGGATTAGACCGGTTTCCTCACGATGTTTTCCTTCACCGAAAAGCTAACGGTAAATATTCCGTACATAAGGTCCGAAAAACTCATTGGTACGAGCCGGGATTCGAACCCACAACCGCCGCTTGACAGTCGCATGCCTGATCCACTAGGCTACCGTAGCAAAAAGTGTCGTACTTTAATTAAATTATACGACTCTAAACAGCTTCTATGTTTGTTGTGAATAATGTGATAAATAATTATGAAAGCGGCAGCTGCACGTCGACGTGATACGTCCATTGCCGAGTACAAATGAAGACTGATTTGTTATCTTAATTAGATAATTACAATTTTAAATAATGTTATATTCATGATGATTATAATGTGTACAAATAAAGACTTTTATTATTTATGAGCTGTTTTTTGCATGTTGCAATTTCCTTAGTGCAAATGTATTTTACTTCTTGTGTGTTGAAACACTCGCTACGCTCAAGATTCTATTTTAGAACCAGTCGCTTCGCTTGCTCATGTTTCAATTCCACAGTCGTGGGTAAAATACAACTTTGCACCCTTGTATAACAAATAACTATTGTCTTTATCTGTCAGTTAGAAATTTGTGTTTGAGAGAAACAAAACGCATTTTAGCTAATTGATATGTAGAGGATTGTTATGTGTTATGAACAAGAGGGCATAACTTTAGTGTCCTTTTTGGAACGCTTGAAGTTACATGAGCGTTCCAAAAGGTTTAAAAGTATCCGTGCAACCTTAAATGTCTTAACAATAAAGTCACGATCAAATATTTTTGATCACTTTGTCCGTTCACATATAGTGGAACTCAACTGTACCCAATTGTCTTTGGGTGCACTTAATTACATGAAATAAACGAATTACAGAAATGCAATCTTTATGTCAATGCCGTAACGACTTTGACAGGGAATAAGTTTTCTCACTTTATCTGTATACCTACGTGGCGTGAATAGGATATCAGAACCACCACATCTTGTCACACTTCAATTGCAATGTAGGTTCAGACAATCTACCTATGAAAGAAGACTTTTCTAAACTCAAGAAGATATCAGCTAAATCACATGTTACGGAGAGACATTGTAGGGTCAATACAGTCACCTTCGATTCATATCTGATGCGGCGTCCAAATAATCTGACATGCCCGAACGGCTAGTTCTACAAATACGGTTGTGTCAGATAATTGCTAACACCGTGGCTTGTCATGTATTATTGCAGGAGATTACACTATAGGTACTCTATATACTCTAGCTTAATTAACCAAAATTATTTAAGTAATTTATGATGTCCATAAATACGACGATTACACACGACGAGTTACATGCAGACCTTTAAAACGTTATGAAAAAAACCGGCCAAGAGCGTGTCGGGCTAGGGTTCCGTAGTTTTTCGTATAGAAATTATTTCGTATTTTTTTCAAAAACTATTCAACCTATCAAGTTTAAAATAATTTTCCTAGAAAGTTTTTATAAAGTCCTACTTTTGAGATTTTATTCATATTTTTAAAACTTATGGTTCAAAAGTTAGAGGGGGGGTCACACATTTTTTTTAACTTCTGGAGCGATTATCTCCGAAAATATTAACATTATCAAAATATGATTTTAGCAAACCCACGTTAGGGTTGGAATGAAAAAAAAAACACACACGTTACGTATAGATATTTTTTTTTTTCACTTTTTATTTTACCACTTTGTCGGCGTGATTGATATACATATTAGTACCAAATTTCAGCTTTCTAGTGTTAACGGTTACTGAGATTATCCGCGGACGGACGGACAGACAAAGCGAAAGTATAAGGGTTCCTAGTCGACTACGGAACCCTAAAAAAGCGGAATCATAACGTTATATTTCGTTAGTGTTGTCATTTTTCGTTATAACTAAATCCGTATGCCCCATAACGATATAAATATCATAACATTATAAAAAATACGGTCGAATAACATTACCTATAGTATCGTTTTAAAATTTTGACGACCGCTTTAGCCTAGTTGGTAGTGACCCTGCCTACGAAGCAAGAGGTCCTGGGTTCGAATCCCGGTAAGGGCATTTATTTGTGTGATGAGCAGTGATCGGTTATTTGGATTCTCCCTCGCGGGATGTCAAGTAGAAAAGTTAATATAGATACGACAGTTTCCCGCGATACCGAACAAAGCGTACAAATATAAAACAATTCAAATTATCTCGGAATTTTTTACTCTTACATGGCAACCAGTTGAGACAAAAACTTCTATTAAGCAAAATATTATTAAAACCTCCACAAAGTATTAGCTTATATATCTGTCATGATGGAAAAAATACTTCAAAATCTTGATATTGACATTTCATTATTTTCTTTGGATTTCAGTTCTAATTATTTGCTTCTAAGGATTGCATAAATAAATAGATATTAGCTGTATAATTTATGCTATAATATTAGGTCACAGGTTATCGTATAAGTGAAAATACATAGATCTTATAGCTCAAAGGCGATCCAATAAATAAGTATCCACGTTAAGTTCGCACACTATGATTTATGGTTCAATTTTCATTTCATCGACTTGTTTCTGAGATTATCTTTTACGACAACTGTGGCTTACTCTAATTGAACTTTTTATTCGCGTATGATTGGAATATTCTCGGGGAGTACTAGACCGATCTCTGTTGATAACGAATTCATTTATTCAAACAATTAACCCGTAGTAACCATATATTAGCTGATAGACACGCGTACTTACTCGCTGAACTTTTATCCAAACGGTACAAAATGTGCCGCTTTGGAGGCAGCAAAGTAGCGTAAACACTTGTGCTCATTTGTTCGATTTAGACAAAAGAACGGAGAGTATATAAGTACTCGTCTATCAGCTACTTAGATGTTTTAAAGTGTAATAAAATAATCACATTGTATTTTTTTGCCTTTTCTAACAACATAAAGCCCGGATTCCCGGGGCATATCCATACTAACATAGTGATTGAGGTCGTTCACCCCATGTCGAATCCAAAAAACCGATCACTGGTGATGAGCATGAATATTTGTTTCTGAGTCATGGACGTTTTCTATGTATTTAAGTATTTATTTATCCATATAATTATGTTTATCGTCGTCTAGTACCCATAGTACAAGCTTTGCTTAGTTTGGGACTAGGTCGATTTGTGTAAGATTGTCCCCAAACATTTATTATGATTTATTTATTATTAAAAATACGAGCCGCGCTGTCGAATGGGCGAAACCACACGAACGAAAAAGACACACTATAAGCCCTATAACGTTATTAAGCTATTATGTCGCTTAAGCAAGTATTGTAAGTATAAGTACTATTGGGTTAGATTTATAACGTTATAATGGATACCGCTATACAGCGCGTAAAATATCGCTTTGAGACGAACGCGTTTTTGGAATAATAACGTTATAAACGATAGCGCTACGCGAATAATAGCGGTATTTAAGGCGCCGTAGGTTCAGCGAAGTTAAGCGAAAAGAGTTTTTGAAACAATATAATGCGTCTGTTTATAATAATGTGGTTTCAAAAAAATACGAATAGTGATCTTGAGGCTTTTCTGCAGGGAAATCAGTGCTTCGAAACATGATTTAAGCAAGTTTCGCTCGATAGAAAAAAATCACGAACATGGGTCTAAAACACACAAAAATACACTTTAAATATTCGTAACAAATTATGCACAAAAGCTATAAATATTAAAATTGCTTCCAAAAATCGGCAATATAATGTTTAAAGGAAATCAGTGTTTACATTTTTATTTATTTAAACGGCCAAAATAAATTAAATTAAAAAACATGATATCCGCGCTTCCGAGCACGCACTTCCATCTCGCTCACGCTTATGCTCAGTGAAAGGGAGAGAAGACCATGAACCTACGGCGCCTTAAAGGCCTGGTTACATGAACGAACTATATCCAATAAACAATGACATCTTAAAAATCGTCATCGTGACATAGCGAACATATACTCGTAGCTCTAGGTACGATTCATGATGTAGAGACACACTTGATTAGTTGAGCGAACAGAAAACAATGAAGATCAATACTTAATGGAATATTCAATGTCAGCTTGTTCTATTCTAACTGTTACACATTACACTTGTGAAACAGTCTTGGCGTTAAGGAAAAATCTGAACTTCAATAGCCCTTAAGTGCTTTTGCCCGCAAATGGTCCATTGCATCCATGAAGAATTGAGGAATTGACAACATTTAAAAATTTAAAATATGTAATGTTAGTCATTTTCAGATTGTTTCTCTCACTGGGTCATGTATGACTATGGGCTTAGACTACTTTCTCGATAATTACCATACATCGGGGTTTTCGGAGCGGGAACGTTTGACATTAGCCAAAGAGTAGGTATTTACTTAAAAACAGATCGTACCCTAGTAGGTTTCTACCGAATGAATAATTGATTGAAAAATAAATAAAGATTAATCATACATATAGGTACATATTTTATATTGGTCATTCATTATCAACCTCTTCAGTTAAGTCTATTCATTTATAAGAAAATGCTTCATAGATATCGAGCGTCAAGATTGACATTGTATTAGACACCTATTGTCAACCGTTACCCTTGCTTGTCTAGTAGATAAACTTATATGCAATTGTATTTTAAAAAACTGTAAATAATCAGTCAACACAAATATGCCTCCGAGAAAAAAAACTCGTTACGAGTTTATACGTTCGTGGATAGAAAATAATCCAGAGATAGAGGTTCGAGATTCTTTATTATTTTGCACCAAGTGCAATGTGAGCTTCGCTCAAACGAAATCTAGTGTAACGCGACATGTCGCATCTAATAAACATACAGGTATGAAATATGATTTCAATAGTGAGCTCTTGAAATTTGTTGTGGGCTGTAATATACCATGGACGCAGGTAAACAATCCGATATTTAAAGATTTTATCGAAAATTGTGTTACCGGTAAATTTGGAAAAACTGCAAAAGTTCCTTCGGAATTCTCGTCGTCAACTGCGACGGGAATATTTAAATAAAGCTTACGATGAAAAAAATAATAAAATACGGAGCGAGCTAAAAAATGAATATATATATGTGAGTGTTGACGAAACCACGGATGATTATGGTCGTCAAATAGCTAACGTAATAGTGGGAGCATTACGTGATGATCACATTGGCACTCAACACTTGATATCCAGTAAACGGTTAGACAGCACGAACAATGTATCAATATCCAATACGGTCACAAGTGCTCTTGATGAATTATGGGGTGCTAACCATAATAATCACAATAAAGTACTTTTACTTTTAACTGACGGTGTGGGCTACATGCTAAAGGCTGGAAGAAATTTAAAATGTATTTTTCCCAATCTTTTGCACGTCACATGTTTGGCTCATGGTTTAAATAGAGTGGCTGAACTAGTAAGAAAACTTTATCCAGATGTGAATGATTTAATCGCAAATGTTAAGAAGACATTTTTGAAATCTCCTAAAAGAATACAAAAGTTTAAAGAAATGCTCCCCGGAGTGCCTTTACCTCCTCGACCAACAATTATTCGGTGGGGAACCTGGATAGAAGCTGCAACGTATTACAGCAAACATTACGATGAAGTGAAACGTGTTCTAAATACATTCAGTCCCACCGAAACCCAGAGTATTAGAAAGGCAAAAAGAGCGTTTGGAAATGCAAATATAAAAAGCGACTTAAATTTCATAGCAAATCATTTGATGACTATCCCAAATGCTATTAAAAAACTACAGGATGCGAAGCTGTCCATCAGCGATAGTTTAAAAATAGTTCATGAAACCTATAGAGATGTTTCCAAATTAAACATGAGCGTAAAAGGAAAACAGATTTATGATAAACTGAAGTTGGTGTTAAAGAAGAATTCTGGCTATAGCACACTAAAAATTATAAATTGAGTTGGTACAGTCAGCGTCTTATAGTTAGTCGCAGCCAGAGTAGCCAAATATTTCGTAACACACCCTTATTCTTACAGTAATAAAGACGTGTACCGAAATATTTGGCTACCTTGGCTGTTACTAAATATGTGACGCTGACTGTACAAGGCAAAGAAATAGAACTTCAATCTCAAACTTCTCGTGCATCAATTGATTCCTACAAAAAATTTAAATATGCACCTATTACAACTGTCGACGTGGAAAGATCATTTAGCTCCTTGAAATGGATATTTACAGCAAGACGCCGTAGATTAACTGTCCCAAATATAGAAAAAATATTAATAGTTTATTCTGAAAATCGTGTCAACTATTCAATTTACAGCAGGTAATTAATTAAAGTTATTTTAATTGTTACCTTATAAGTTATAAGACTTTTACGGAAATTAAAATAAAACTTTGTCACAGATTGTATACAACTCACAGAGAGGTAGTTATTCATTAGGCATAATAAGATATTTTCTTAGACTAACATATCTGTTTATCTCTACTCTTTCTCAAATCATTCCCGCTCCGAAAACCCCGACGTATGATAATTACCGTTACGGAGAACGTTACCGAGAACGTTACCGAGAACGTTACCCCAACATTCTCTCTCTTACCGTAATTTACGGTAACGGCACATCACTACATACATAGGTATATTAATTTTGATTCAGACCATTTCCTACTAAATCAGTTAAGCTTAAAGCTAACCCTAGACTAGACCTGGAAACCTAGAAGCAATGTTAACCTTTTAAATATATATCAATATTGTTTTTGTCTTAGAAAATAGACTTTCAAGAATATTAGACCATAAATCGATTCGTCGGAAAGGCGGTTTTTTATTTTTGTCACAATGTTTCCAGGTAGGTTTTAAACAAGCTCTTTTCCGGTTGAAGTGAGCTTGACTATCACTATCATGACCGCTTGGAATAAACTATCGATAGATTGGGTGAAGGTAGGTTCCTACTTTTCCCTGTTCATTATTTTCTTATCAAACTTCTTGCGCCTGGCGCAATTCAAATACGAGAATTCTCGAGATCCGGTAAAAAAAATTGTTCGCGTCTTGAATGAAGCCAAATTCTAGTGATACAGAGGAGAGACCCTAAGTGAGGTACTCCAGGGTCGAGACCCAGCAGCGGGACACATCTGATTCTATACAAATAACCCCATACAATTGTTTTTGGAAAGCAGTCTATGAAGTGGAAAGAAGATATGAAAATGTGCATGTACTTACAGTCAAGAGAAAAAATATGTATCGATTATATCCTCTCATAAATAAGTACCAAAACCTTAATCCGGTGACATAAGAGTTATGCTTATGGGACATATTTATGAGTAAGTTGTATGCACCTATATTTTTACACTTGATTGTACAGTCGACTACAAAAAGATCGATACGGCCAACGTTACAAAAATATGTATGCGCGACCTTAATGTTAAGGCAATAAAGTCGTGTATACATATTTTTGTAACGTTGGCCGTATCGATCTCTTTGTAGTCGACTGAATGTAGGTATGTCTTATGGCGAAGTACTAATTTGAAGTCGTTTTATTTTTCTAATAAACGATTGCTTAATGAAGATCATTCCATGAGACTTCTTGGATAAGACTATCACGCCTATATAAACTCGGATATACATACCTATATTTAATTGAAACATTCTCAACGCTATTCAGGAACGGTAATAACGTTACATTGCCAGAAACACGTCGCGATCTCGCGATACGTGAAGGTGTTCCTCGCGTTGCATGCATGCCTATACAATACATAGTTCTTTTCGTTGGCGAATTGTTTACGTCCGTCACACGTTGCCAAGTCATAGTTATACCTAATTACCGTTACGTCATTCAGATCATTTATAAATCGTTATTTTTATACCTATCGACATCCAAACTGCCCCGAAGGTTAGCTTAGAAGTAAGTATTTTTAATTAGCTAACATATTGAAAATACGTTTTAAGACGATATAATTTCGTAATAGTTCAATACGATACAAAGAACCGGTGAAATAATGTTAACTTTTATATACTGAACCTTGCATAAACCGTAAGGCATAATTAATTTATCACATCAAATACTTATTACTTTATTACGCCGGTAAATGTCAATTTACTCCACAGATTTTTTTTTTTTTTGGGTAAATACAGGTGCGTTAAATCCATAATGAGAAGTTCTCAGAATCCTGCTAAATGATGACGAATTCGATGAATTACCATATTAGGTACTTATACCAAGTTATTGAACGTAATGCAAAGCTGATAGCTTACATCATTCGTCTGATTTCATTGCCACTAGTGCCGTTTTAATCCTGTTATTTAATACTATATACCTAAACGGCAGCACGTTTCGGCTAATTACCATTTCCCGCAACTATCGTTTTCATAGTATGTGCGTTACGTAATTAACTATTTTTAGCACAGTATGCCTTTACTATGGGTAGGATATGTATTTAGATGCTTACTACTGAGCGCTCCGCAGCTCAGCCGCGCACTGAACGAGTCGAATTCGATTCGAGGCCTTCAGCAGGCTTTGACAACGTTTAGCAGTAAATTTCTCAAACGATTTGATACAGCGAACAGATAGAAAGGAAAAATAAACTATCATCGTCTTCAGCCCAAGACAGGACTTATAATAATTATTTGTTTCGTTAAGAGGGAAGAATACCTTTGGAATACTACGTAGGTAAGGTACCTACTCGTCCATATAAAAACAAAAAACGTTTTTCCACTTCTAAATATTTTTTAGTACGTTATTGACACAATGAAAGACAAGGTTTATACCGCCTTCCTTTTTTTTAATTTGTAATAAATTCAAACTTATAAGAACCTCAGTACTATTTTTTGAAGTGAAAACTCCTTTAGCGGCGCTGAGCACTTTTTGGGATGGGGAAAAATTGTTAAATACGCGATAGATTTTTGTGATGTCAGCACGGCTAGTACGCGACGGCGCGCGAGCTCTCTCGATTTTTCTCGCACTATCCGTCTCTCACTTATTAGAACACTTAGAACAAGAGGTATAGTTCGATAAAAATCGAGAGTATGTCGCGGCCGTCGTGTGCTAGACGTGCTGATGTGAAGGAGGTCACAAACTTTTATATTTTGCTGCTAGCCGATTCGACTTCATTCCAAACTGAACGCTATTCGTAAGAGTATAAAGCCGTTAAATACTTTTTGCAATAGCATATTCTGCAAATAAATTTGTAATTTTGTTCACGCGTCCTTCACCGTTTTGCTATTGAGCAAATTCGAATACTTCGAATTTGGACGTTATTCCTAAAGAGATAAAGCTTTAAAAAATATTTACCAACGGCAAAAACAAATTGATATTTTGTTCACCGCCGCCGTCCGCTGTGCTTGCAAATTCGAATAGTTCGAATTTGGACGTTATTCCTAAGAAGAGATAAAGCTGAAAAATATTTGGCAATGGCAAAAACAAATCGGTATTTTGTACGCCGCGGGCGGCGGGCGAGCCGGCCCGTCGCACCCAACGCGCCCGCGCGCGGCCCGTCCGCCTAAATAATTGATAATTGTTTATAAATTTGCGCCAAATTCATTTTTAGGGTGACACCGTAAGATGTCACGTGACCTGATCGAAAAACTGTTACAATGTTATTGAGTTTTCACTTCTGCCGGCACTCCCGGAGTGCAACCCGGTCTTTTATTTTTTTAAAGGCGAAACCTATAAACCAAAGTGTTTTCTTAAGATTTAGTTAGTGGAAACCGTTTTCTCCTGAACTGGAAATCTCATCAAAAAAGTACCTAGGTATCCTATTGTCGGTCGCGAGCTGCTAGCTGCTGCAAGGCTTTTCTTCCCTCTTAAGAGGTAGGTATACTCAATTTCGCACTTGAAACTTTTTCTCTTTGTCAATCCTAAGAAGTTAAAAGGTCTAGGTTCTTTACTCTAGAAGGTCAGATGGTGTATTTTACAAATACTAGTGACCATATGGATGGATATCCGATTGCAAAAACCGGAGGTATCTATAGATAAGATAGATGCAACATTGTGGCCATGTTATTTGGGACTGTGTGCTAAGCCGAATGTTGCCCCCAATACCTATTTGGCAAGTTGTGGACAATGCCAGCTATTATACAACAAAATGGGTCATGATAATACTATTACATATATTTACTTTCTTGAATAAATGATAGAATAAAAATAGGGACCTATATAGATATTTAACTGCAAGAAGCTGCCTTTAGAATCTTTAGATAGATAGATAAAAACTAGCCTTTCAGCCTTTATGATATCAACAGAAGACTGAATTTCATCTGGCCTGTGGAAAAGGTTGTTTTACTATAGGATATCAGTCTCTGTCTAATTAGAACGCTTAGAAAGCGACGGATAGACTATATTATGTCGCTGGCCGTCCTGCGATAGTCGTGATGTAGATATCTTTTAGGGAGATCATAATCGTTATCTATCAGTTATCACCATGCAATGGTATGCGTAATACGTATAATCAAATATTATAATACAAGTTATTATCAAGTTTGATTGATGGTTACTCTGACGGTCCTGAGGGGGTTACCACACCAATCGATCGATGCATTCGATCCATATCGATCAATAAGGGTGTAAAAACCAAATAAAATAGCCAATAATGTTGCATTTTCCTGAAAAAGGATTTAAAATATCGTCAAATGAGGAAAAACAGTAAAGCAGGGGATTAGATAATCACAAAGTTAAGTGTCTAAAGTTTTAAGAGGGGGGTATATTCTGTCCCTTTTCAGCAAAACGCACCATATGTTGTGTTTAGTTTATCTACCGAATTTGCTTCACATATTTGCACTCCAGGGCCCCAAGATACAGGCTCAGCCTAGTTTCGGGTCCGCCGGATATCTTTGTTTGTCTATACAATGGCGTGTCAAAGCGAATAAATGTTTTTGAATTTTTTTGGATTTAATTTTGAAAATATGAAACGATTGTCATTTACTATGACGCTCGCAGATCGTGACGTTGCGATCTGCGAGCGTTTTCTCTCTCTAACAAGCAATTATTATTCGTAATTCTTTGAGATATCTGAATGGGATTTTCGTCACTAGGCATATTTTTTTGCCTTTCTTTTGGAGTACCAAATAATACATTTTGAGTCTTCACCCGTATTGATGTGGTAGTCTGTCAAGGGAGTGGAAAATGGCCGCTAATTAAAAAAAAACGCATGTTGGTACACGATTGTATGGCGGCGTAATAGATACAATAACTGGCAGTTTATTTCATGAGTAAAATTGTTGCAATATAAAGAATTTGATAAAAATGCTTTGGACACGACTCGCTTGACAGACTCTAAGTTTGGCTGACGTGGAAAATATTGGTATGGTAACACCCTTAAGGCCGCCCGTGTACATGGAAAGATAAAAAACCGGCCAAGTGCATGTCGGAACACGCGCAGTGTAGGGTTCCGTTGTTGCTTGTTACATCGACATGCGCGCGCCAACTAAACGTTACGGTTGCGTCGGCGTGATTGATTTAGGTATATACGCACGCCAAATTACAGCTTAAGTAAGGGTCACTGAAATAAGCCGCAGAACCTTGTTGTCTACGGAACTGTGAAGTGTTGAAAGACGGCAATTATTAAAATAATCATTATCGCATTATGCCACAAATAGTCCTAAAATAGACTCCTTATCTTAGTGTTATCATAGATCTTATGGTACGAGTATGTAAATATTGTTGTATATATTAGTAAACAACCTCAGACTAAGAAAGAAAAGGCAGACGGAGCATGATGAACAACCTAGTAAGCCGGTTTTCAACCAAGCCAAATAAGTTTAGCAAACGCTCACGAACACATAAACAAATTAAATCGCACAAAACTCGTGCTGGAGATTTTGAGAAATTTTGTTTGTATAATATGTGCGTGAGCGTGTGCTAAACTTATTTGGCTTGGTCGAAAACCGGCTTCACTACATTGTTCTTAATGCTCTATCTTTTTTCTTGGCCTGAGTAAACAACGCGCATATTTTAAAAATATTCGCAATTCGTGCGAGTACCTAAATGTATATTTTACGACACTCAGTGAGTGGTTGCCAGCACATTTAGTATGGGACTGTTTATAAATAACGAATACCTACTGGCAGTCATATTCGCCAATTTATAAACTGGTGGAAAAATTACTATGTTTTTCCCTAAGACTATGAAACAGATATTCATATCCTTCATCATTGTGAGGAAACCGGTCCAATTCCAATAAGGTCTAGTTTTCCGTCCGGGTTGGAAGGTCTGATGGCAGTCGCTTTCGTAAAACTAGTGCCTATGCCAAATCTTGGGATTAGATGTGAAAGCGGACCCTGGGCTCCTTTAGGGCACAACCGGGAATAACGCTAGGAGGATGATGAAAGAATGTCTGGCGGAAAAATGTTTGAAGTTAATAATGAATTATGGACATCTAATACAATTTATTGAACTAAATACAAAATCTTATTGCCATTTCTGCAGAAATGCTTATTTGAATCTGCCCAGCTAGTACGACAGGTTTTATCGTTTTGATTTACGTGAAGTTTTAGTACATTTTAGCCGTAAAACGTGACGATAAAACCTATCGTGCTACTTAGCTGGGCAGATTCAAATAAGCATTTCTGCAGATTCAACACACAGAACACTATATTATATTACAAGCTGATGCAGTTAGCGATATTTTCTTGGAGTGTGTTGCCATCCATACTATAATATTATAAATGCAAAAGTGTATGTGTGTTTGTTTGTCCGTCTTTCACGGCAAAACGGAGCGACGAATTGACGTGATTTTTTTAAGTGGAGATAGTTGAAGGGATGGAGAGTAACATAGGATAGTTTTTATCCCCGTAATCACCCCCTAAGGGGATGAAATGGGGGGTAAAAGTGTGTATGGAGCTGGAGTGGGTATCTCCTACCCATCATATACAGAATAAAAATATTTCACAGCAATAAAGTTTTAAATGGTAAAGTTTACAAACGGAATTTTATGTTTTTTTTTAATGAAAATCATTACTTATACTCGTACACATTTTTCATTTTGCATCCTTGGTTGTTTATTTTAAAATGATAAGTAGTTAGCAACTTTAGTAGATATATTTATACATTCATCTAATTAATTTATTGCAAAATGTTCAATAATTATGGTATACACCTAACTTCTACCCAGAATAAAAGACCTTAAAAAATGTTACTATTTATCCTCCATCTGCCCAAAGACCTACTAAAAGGCATCCTGTTCAATAGAACTTATACCATACTAAATTGGAACAGAGTTGCATTTGTTTTGTTTCATGCAATTTAAAAACAAAACCAGCTTTTGCTTATTTATTACTAGCTTCCGCCCGCGACTTCGTCCAGCGTGGACCCGGGATAAAAACTATCCTATATTTTAATCCAGGCTATAAACTATCTTCGTGCAAAATTTCATCCAAATCGGTTAAGCCGTTTAAGCGTGATTGTTACTCAATCATCTAAACATCCAAACATCTAAACATCCAAACATCTAAACATCCAAACATCTAAACATCCAAACATCTAAACTTTCGCATTTATAATATTAGTAGGATTACAGTTGATTCTATTACTAAATTTTCCTTGTATAGTGGACGGCTGGTAAAATTTATATTTTATTACACTAATCAAGTCCTTGTTAAATTGTTCATCAAAAATATATCACTTGTAATAAAAATACTTTATGCATATTATGTATGATTTGTTATTGTTTTGTTGAAAATAACAACAATTAAAACTACCGTTATCACGAAACAAATTATTTTAATTAAATATTTTGTTTTTGTGTTATTTTTAACGAGGAAGTTACCCTGATGTGGTTCGATGAGAATGGAGTGAGCATAAGCTCGCCCATTAGAGGTGTGCCAAGGCTGTGAAACAAGTCTATAACACGATACAGAGGGTGCTAGTCTTAGCGGGAATGTAATGCAGAAATACACAGCGTAAGTCAATGTCCACGTAGCTCAGTTGGTAGCAGTCTAGCGTTAATAGAAAGGTCGCAGGTTCGAGTCCTGTCGGGGGCTACAGACGAAGATGGTTTATTTTTCCATTATATTCTTTCTCTGTATCATATCGGTTAACAATTAAAACTATCAATTTTCATAATTAAATTGTATGTTCCTCTAAGGCCAGTGGAATGAAACAAAAATAAGGACTTAACCAGAGGTTTAACTGTTAAAATCTTGGAATAAACAGTATTCCAGTTTGATTGAATTGATCAAAACTGGCCTAAAGTTAAGTGGTGATTTAGAAACAAGGAAGGAGAAAGAATGTTACATTCAATGTACCTATCCCCTAGCAGGAACCATAAACATTGAGACTTCTAAATTGGCTTGATTAGCTGGATAATAGAACTATTAGGGCTGTTAAGCTTTGGAGATTATGTTTGGATACATTTTCATGAAAAATATTTTGTGGCATGAATATGGTAAAAGTTGTAGCAACTATATTTTTGTTTCTGGTACTCTTTGGGGAGGCCTATGTTCAGCAGTAGGTGTGTTTTGGCTGACATGATGATGATGATATTTAGTAGGCCAAGTGAAATAGCTCAAATAACAACCTCGCCGGATATCGGTCTCGGAGTTTATCACCTATAAGTGCCTTGAAGCAGGAGTACCTACTTAAACTAGTGTCGCGATTAGCTAACGCCAAAGTTGTAACTCATTTTCTACAAAATCCACTCCTCGATAATGTTGTGTTTTACAGCTTAGCCGAGCCATCAGGGCTAACGCGAATCTTTTCAGTAATACATACAACTAGTCTTAGCTTTAACGGCTAAAGTCTTCAAGGCTCGACCGATCGGTAAATCACAACACCACTAGAAGATATTCTAAATGGCCCTCATAAAACGGTGCCCTTGCAAGTTACTCGAAAACCATTACTGTATTATTAACCAAAATTCGTTTAAAATAGTCTCATTACGTCTCAACGTCACTTTTATTCATAAATTCAATAAATACAACTGTCAAGTTATGTAAACTCCAAATTTAAATATACTTACAACAATGATCTTGGGAGCGTGGAGAACATTTTGAAATTATCTCTTCATCGACAGTTCTAAAGCCCAATCAGAATTGACGTCTAACCAGTTCTTCAAACACAAATTTTCAGGATAATTGAAACGCCCTCCATGCGTTTAATGGCAGTGATGACTGATGAGATGACAGGTATGATTTGACCTTCGAAATATAGTCTATGGATCTCGTAGAGCAAGTTCATAGAGCCATACAATAGGTCTCGTTCCTATAAAGCTGCGAACACATCGAGCCAATGAACACCAACGAATACTACTATTAAGACTGACACACTACTACTGTACTACTACTACTATACTACTACTGAATATATAGCTACCGAGTGAAATATATATTTCTCACTCTAACAAGTAGCTGTTTCCCTAATGATTGTTGGCTTTCGTTTGCGCGGAGTGTACCAGCAATTCGACAACTTCGTCTATAAATACAGCAAAATTACTAGCCTCTTTGTAAAACATTTGTCTATAAATAAGATAGCTTTTAATTCAAAACAATATATACTTTTTCCCTTCCTAATAATTGAGTACATTTAAAGGCTTCTCTACACCATCGTGCAGAGAGGCTGGATGAGTGGCCCATTGGTCATCATTGCGCAGGACAGGGACTCAGTTATGTGTTGGAATGATATCTGTCCTTGTATAGTCTGGCAAAAAAGTAGAAAATAATAGAGGCACCACTATCGCTCATACGGCAGCACGAATGGTACGAGTACGACCTAGAGATTTTGATACTTCACATTTTACTAGGACGTTAGTAAAATTTTGTTCCAAATTAAGAAAAATGACATACGAATACATATAGGTACAGACATACAAAATCAGCAACAGTACCACTATATAATGGTTAATTGGTTATGTAGACAGAATGCTAGAGTAATTTAAATACAAGTTTTGTTAACCAATTTTATGAAATAGTACAATATAGGTACTGTTTCTGCTTCCTCGAAATATTGCACTTTGGTTACCTACAGTTACAGTGACCGTTACATTTAAAATTCATTAAATATATTGCAAGTAGCTACCAAGTTGGTTTTATGTAAACATAACCTCTAAAATGCACTGTGTAAACAAGAAGAAACTTATCAATTTACTGTAATTCTAGCGTAAGGAATAAATAAAATTAATATCATCATATCAGCCGAAAGACGTCCACTGCTGGACATAGGCATCCCCCAAAGAGTGCCACAATGACCGGTCCTGCGCCACCCGCATCCAGCGGAAGAGCTTCTCTTAATATAACCATTTTTAATTTAGCAGTTATTAGTGGTCTACAAAAATTAAAAACCTGTATTTCCAGCAGTTCATCTATAAACATTGTCTAATTCCGACAATATGATTGGGGCTTGATATTCCGCAAGACATCGCTTGTATACATTATAAATTACTTCCCGAGCAGAACCGGGTATTGTCTTGCTCTTTTTATGGAATTTTTGTTGTATTTGAATGTTAATTAATCCGCGAAATCTAACAAACACGGTAAAATTTAATCTGGCCAGGGAAAGATGAGCCTAGAAAAGAGCGACAAATTAAAAAAAACAGCGTGTTGCAACACACTTTTTTTAATTTGTCGCGATAAAATAATAATGATACTTGAAAAATTATACATTTTCTTCATTTCACAAAATGCAACTGAGCAAGCAGAAGGAGTTAAAATAATACTGTTTTACTTCCTTCTACTTTATATTGAAGAAGAATAATAAAACCACTCTAAAAATATTAAATCCACCCTTTAATTAGCTGAAAAGGCAAAAACAGTCCAATTTATTATGGAACAGTTACTTTCTTAGTTATCATATCAAGTATCAAGATTTTTTTCCGTAATTTGTGGCTTTTTGCTACTTAGGCACTTTGCCAAGGATCAAGATTAGGACGTCAAACTAATTTAAGACGTTTGACACATTTGAAAAGGATTTTACTATTGCCATATAAAAAATGGCTCATATTGATGTTGTTACAATGACAATATAAAGGGTGTTTTTTTAGAGGTATAGAACTTTAAGTTGGCAACACTTTTTTAACTGGCGGCCATTTTGTCAGCTTTCAAGTGATTTCAATATTATCGCTTTCGCACTACGTTTACTCTAAATGATAATACGCATCCACAGAGATGTCGTACAGTGCGTGTAGAGCGTAGCGTAGAGGAAGACCCGAATCAGTCTATCCGCCATCTATATGACAAGTTTAATGAAGTTAACAGGGTCGAAAATAATTAGTTCCGTTTCTAGACTTTTTTGCCAAGCTGTAACACATAGTTGCGTCCTGAATGATGGCCGTTTGTGTACAGGAGCCTTTATATTTGCAGCATTTGTCAATTCAATTCAATTTTTGTTGTGAATGGCTGCTGTCCAGAGGGACAATTGAGCCAGCGTCAAGGTTGGAAGCTACAAGAGATTAAGAGCCGAAAATGTTGTCCAAATGTTGCAAGTTGATACTTGGCCGGTTGAAAAATCTAAAACAAAAGAGACACCACAATGTACAGTTAAACTAACTACAACAAACACATGGTTATTTTTATGATTACTACAGATCGACCTACGGATGGAAAACTATGGATGAAGGATTAGAGCCTGATATTAAAGTTGTTAATAAATTTCGCAAGTATGTATACAAATGGGGTGTCAGCGAATGTAAGGATGTAACTGACGTTAGCAGGGCGCTGAACGAAATCAGGAAGAGAGTCGTACAAGGAAGATGAAATATTTGGGCAGCTAAAAAAGATATGATCTGGAGTGCCCTCGTCCAGGCCACACTCGCACAAAGAATGGTCTCTAACTCTAATTTTGGCAAGAAATGACGGTGAACAGATGTGACCTAGTCGTAGCCGGATTATGATAGAAGTGGCGAATTTGTTAGCTTCTCCTGTAAATACTGTTGTTATGGGAGGACTTTTAAAACTTAAAACTATCTTG
The DNA here is from genome assembly GCA_947578815.1 of Epinotia ramella. Classification (NCBI taxonomy): domain Eukaryota; kingdom Metazoa; phylum Arthropoda; class Insecta; order Lepidoptera; family Tortricidae; genus Epinotia; species Epinotia ramella. The sequence goes on along the minus strand of OX388202.1, from coordinate 17,400,611 downwards.
TATTGTGGGATCCACACAGCGGAACCCACACATCCTTCATTAGACAGCTTTGAAGCATCTGTAAATACAAGGAGCCATCCATCCCATTTTTCGGATACAAGATTTTTTTCCGTAATTTGTGGCTTTTTGCTACTTAGGCACTTTGCCAAGGATCAAGATTAGGACGTCAAACTAATTTAAGACGTTTGACACATTTGAAAAGGATTTTACTATTGCCATATAAAAAATGGCTCATATTGATGTTGTTACAATGACAATATAAAGGGTGTTTTTTTAGAGGTATAGAACTTTAAGTTGGCAACACTTTTTTAACTGGCGGCCATTTTGTCAGCTTTCAAGTGATTTCAATATTATCGCTTTCGCACTACGTTTACTCTAAATGATAATACGCATCCACAGAGATGTCGTACAGTGCGTGTAGAGCGTAGCGTAGAGGAAGACCCGAATCAGTCTATCCGCCATCTATATGACAAGTTTAATGAAGTTAACAGGGTCGAAAATAATTAGTTCCGTTTCTAGACTTTTTTGCCAAGCTGTAACACATAGTTGCGTCCTGAATGATGGCCGTTTGTGTACAGGAGCCTTTATATTTGCAGCATTTGTCATTTGCGTAACATCTGTTCTGTTTGACATTGACACTTTGACACTGACAATTGTCGTGAAAACAGGCCCGACGGAGAGAAACATGTATTTATTATGAATGTTAATGTTTATTGAAGAGTAAAATATCTACCGTTGCGGCTAATATTCCGAAAAACATGATTAGAGAAGATGATCCTCGATTCCGGATTACTCCGTTCCAGCAAATGGCATCAGCATGTTCCGGTGCACTTGTAACCTCATTATTCAGTAAGTATTCTGCTCTAATAGAAATTGTGTCCTTCAGTGTTTATTTATTATATAAAGCGTGTATTCGTTTCCAGTGACTCCCTTGGACGTGGTAAAAATACGATTGCAGGCACAACAGAAGGCGTTATTGTCAAATAAATGTTATTTGTATTGCAATGGACTGATGGAACATCTATGTCCCTGCGGTGAGACAGGATGGATACCACGGCGAGTACATTTTCATGGAACTATGGTGAGTAAGCAGAAACAAATACAGTCCTGCTTCCATTCATGTTTCATTAGTATATACTTCATGGAGAAGTCCTGACTTTATTTTGATGTAATCGAGGTCTAAAAGTGATGAATCATTTCATTCCACCACTATACTTATTTAATGGTTTACCCTTGTTTTACCGACAACATTTTCATCGAATGTATGTTTCACAGAATTTACACTTCATGGAAAACCATTTTCTTCAGAAACAGGAAACTTTTCAGGATTGTTATAAAACAAACCTAACTTAACCTAATGGGCGGTACACAATTACCTTTTAGCCGTAACTAAAAAGTTAATGGTTTCTGAGTCAAAATAATATTATGAAATGAAATTTTGGTGAAACAATGCATTAGGTAAAATGTTTGTTGGTAAAATAAGTGGAACCCCTTGTTTAATGTACATGTATTTGGGCATATTAATTATTTTATGTCCCTTAAATGGATAGTTATGTATAGTAACAAACCGACTGTCAATGTCAATTGTATACATTTAGTAACAAAACCGACAGGTTAGATGTGACTTAACCCGTCGTATGCTTAGACACGGATCCGTGCCAAGCATTTGAACCTACAGTTTTCAATCTCAAGGTCATATTTTGATCAGCAATTTTTGACATCCGCATACGAGGGGTTAAGCATCACTTTAGTTAACCGTAATCTGCCATTTTTATAAACTCCTCATTTACATAGAGCTGAAAGCATTCCAAGTCTAACATTCAATTCTAATATTATTTTTATATTTAAGGATGCTTTCTATAAAATTGCAAAACTGGAAGGGGTTCCTGCTTTATGGTCTGATTTGAGTCCTACATTGATTTTAGCGGTGCCTTGCACTGTAATATATTTCGTAACCTACGAACAACTAAGATATAAAATGAAAACAAAAAATAATATTATGAAATGAAATTTTGGTGAAACAATGCATTAGGTAAAATGTTTGTTGGTAAAATAAGTGGAACCCCTTGTTTAATGTACATGTATTTGGGCATATTAATTATTTTATGACCCTTAAATAGATAGTTATGGATAGTAACAAACCGACAGTCAATGTCAATTGCATACATTTAGTAACAAAACCGGCAGGTTAGATGTGACTTAAGCATCACTTTAGTTAACCGTAATCTGCCATTTTTATAAACTCCTCATTTACATAGAGCTGAAAGCATTCCAAGTCTAACATTCAATTCTAATATTATTTTTATATTTAAGGATGCTTTCTATAAAATTGCAAAACTGGAAGGGGTTCCTGCTTTATGGTCTGGTTTGAGTCCTACATTGATTTTAGCGGTGCCTTGCACTGTAATATATTTCGTAACCTACGAACAACTAAGATATAAAATGAAAACAATGTACAATGACATCACAAGAACAAGTAAGTATTAAACATATATAGAACATGTAGAATAAGAACCCGTATAGTTACTAAATTAAGTGCAGTCATTACATCACATCATTAATGATGTCTACATTATTACAACTTCATTTGAGTACCCAACAACTGCAGTCTTACCCCCTTATTCATAAAACTTAAAATGCCTCTGCTAAATAAAATGTGCTTTGTCCCTTTCTTACGAACACAAATGTCAAAGTGACAGATAAGGACAAACAAATTTTAATGCTATTTTAGTTAAAACTAAAATTTATGATGTTAGACATGTGTATTTTTTTTAAATATCGTTTAATGGATTACCATATACACATTTGTTTTCCCATATGTAGCAAAAACTGCTTACGAACAACCTGCCTAGCAGATTGCTGGCATTGAAAGTGAATATACAAAGATTTTATATTAAAATGTTTCAGCATATCAACCCATGTGGATACCATTAGTATCAGGCGCAACAGCGAGAACTATAGCTGTGACCATTGTGAGCCCATTGGAACTTATACGAACAAAGATGCAGTCAAAAAAACTAACATATTCGGGTAAAAATTTTCTTACTTACTCTGCAACCTATTTTATAGATTTTTTTCATCAATTTAACTTAGAACTATTAATATCTTTTTCACCCCAGCATGGCATATCTGTCCTCAGAAAGGCATGTCCTATATAATGCCGGCTGTACACATTGGGCCAACGTTGGCGCGTGAGCAGGATGCAGCTATGCAAACGCATGAGAACGATATAAAGCCCTCTTCCTCTAACGCATAGCTGCATCTGCTCACGCGCCAACGTTGGCCCAATGTGTACAGCCGGCTTAAAGATACACTTTGTACAGTCAGGGGTATTCATTTACGTACATTAATATGGACGTAAATAACTGTACACACCTTTATGACTTTGACAATGAAGTCCTGTACAGATATTTATGTGCGTATATTAATATTCCTGACTGAACCTTTGACATTCTAAATTCTGGACATAAAGCTAGTTGTTTACATAATAGTATTCCATACCCTACTCAAATTAACATAGACAATTAATGTTTAATAAACTTATAACGGTAATATCTAATAAATTATTGGTAAAAAAAACTTAAGTAAAGGCTCCTCTTGATTGTAGTTTTGAACTGTTCGAACATGCATTTGTTGCACACTTTAAATTATATATGTAATGTCTTTGAACAGCTCTCAACAACATACAAGAGGGTCATTGTCAGATTTAGGTTCGCGTTTTTTCGGTGGACATTGCCAAAGTTAAGGACTTTAAAGCCTAATTTTTGGTTGAACTCTAAATCCGCATAAACGCTGTCGCCTCTTTTATAATTCTATGCGATAAAAACATACTATATATAAACATAAGCCCTTAACTATTGCCCACTGAAAAGACGATTTTTGTTTTACTGACTGACAATGACCCAAGAAGGTCCTTACAAAGGGTCCAACCACCCTTACTTAGCTTTAAATCTCTTTTATGTTTTTATTCAGAAATAAATACAGCATTAAAGCAGGTTGTGAAATATGAAGGCTACAGAGGGCTGTTTAGGGGACTGGGGTCAACTCTTCTCAGAGATGTGCCATTTTCTGGTAAATTTCCTAACTTTTTTTTATTATTTATTGTGACTAATGATTATGATTATGTAACCTTAATCATTAATTACAGGTATATATTGGACAACATTTGAGACTGTAAAGAGAAAATTTAGCCAGAATGATGCAAACCCTGAGAAGAACACATTTTTGTTCAACTTTTGTTGTGGTTCTGTTGCAGGCAGCGTGAGTATTAATCTTTCAGTGTCATACAAAGTGGAACAACTTGTTACTAACAAGGGAATTGGGTACTTTAATTGGTAAAAAATATGATTATATTTAGTCCGTCAGTTACATTATCAAAAAATATTACTATTTTTTTTTTGAGTCAAACATAAAATGATGAAGATTTGGCCCGTTAAAGTTCCGCGCGACGTCACATTATGCTAAAAAGTGTATTCACTCCAATAGGGGTAGGTGTTGTGTACGTACTTTCTAATCATGTAATATAAATATTATCTTTACAGCTAGCTGCTTTTATCACGCTACCTTTCGATGTCGTGAAAACACATCAACAAATAGAATTGGGCGAAAAAGAAATTTACTCAGGTTTGTCAATTCAGTTTATAAAAAAAACTCAAAGCAGGTAATTTTGCCTTAAACAGGCTCCATTAATTGTAACATGCTACTACGGGATCAATTGCAGCTATCAAATATAAATAGCCATGTAGCCTAGCAAAGGGTATTTTCAAAGCAAGCCTTATTGTCGGAAAGCACAATAGATTTTGTGTGTTTATATATGACTAGCTTCTGCCCGCGACTCCGTCCGCGTGGAACTCGTTTATATCGCAGCTCCATACAAACTTTTACCCCCCCCCCCCCCCCCCCCAATTACGGGGATAAAAACTATCCTATGTTACTCTCCATCCCTTCAACTATCTCCACTTAAAAAATCACGTCAATTCGTCGCTCCGTTATGCCGTGAAAGACGGACAAACACACACATACACTTTCGCATTTATAATATTAGTATGGATGAATGTAGGATCATATCAGAGTCAAACTACATCCATAGGTATCATATTTCATCTATATTAGTAAAAAAAAAGACCGGGTTGCACTCCGGGAGTGCCGGCAGAAGTGAAAACTCAATAACATTGTAACAGTTTTTCGATCAGGTCACGTGACATCTTACGGTGTCACCCAAAAAATGAATTTGGCGCAAATTTATGAACAGTTATCAATTATTTAGGCGCACGGGCCGCGGGCGCGTTGGGTGCGTCGGCCCGGCTCGCCCGCCGCCGTCGGCGCCAAGAACAGCGGACGGCGGCGGCGAACAAAATACCAATTTGTTTTTGCCATTGCCAAATATTTTTCAAAGCGTTATCTCTTTAGGAATAACGTCCAACTTCGAACTATTCGAATTTGCAAGAACAAAATTTGTTTTTGCCGTTGCCAAATATTTTTATAAAAGTTTGTGACCTCCTTCACATCTGACGTCACAAAAATCTGTCGCGTATTTAGCAATTTTTCTCCATCCCAAAAAGTGCTCAGCGCCACTAAAGAAGTTTTCACTTCAAAAATATGGTATTAATAGAATAAGTTCAACTAAGCATTTTGTTACTATGGTCACAGGATAAGTAATAGTAATAAGTATGGTCGAACTGTGAAGCAGCTGAATGTTTTAGTACATGCATAGTAATATTAGAATACTACTCTACTACTAGAATACTACTAATACAATGGGTAATATTCGTTTCATTTATATTCGAGGCTAGCTTAGCTTCTGCCCGCGTCTCCGTCCGCGTGTAATTCGGTTATATCGTAGCTCCATACAAACTTTCATTCCCCATTTCACCCCCCCAGGGGATGATTTCCGGGATAAAAACGATCCTGTGTCCTTTCCTGTAATCCCTTTGATGAAATTTGGTATGGAGATAGTTTGAATCTCCATACCAAATTTCATCTCAATCGGTTTAGCGCTTTAAGCGTCAAGAGGTGACAGACAGACAGGCACACTTTCACATTTATATTATTAGTACGGATGTTGTGAATATTAACACTTTCGCTACCGGACTAAGAATGTAACAGAATTCGCTAGGCGTGTAAGTTCATACTACTGCCCGCCTAGCGGGCTCAGCCGGCATCTGAGCAAACATTACGAGTGCCCGCTAGGCGGGTTCTTGGTTGCGAACGTGTTAATGTTTGATTGTATCATCAAATGTCATTTCGTGGTTTACAGATGGCAAACACCAACAGAGGGCTTCCAATATGCAAGACATCGCAAAAAATATCTACAGAAACCATGGCATAAGAGGGCTTTTTACTGGCATGCTACCTCGAATATTCAAAGTGGCACCGGCATGTGCTATTATGATAGCGACTTTCGAATATGGAAAGCAATTTTTCCAGACTTACAACACACAAAAATATAAGGAAAAGATGCAAAGGTAACATTGGCTTTCATTTTAACTGTCCTTAGTTTAGCCTGACAGAAATTTTAGCATGTGCTATCGATTTTAATACTTAAACTATTATTTTAACGCTTTATAAGACAAACAAATGCCAAAGTATTAAGTAGTTGGCAACATTTAGCATTATAAATGAGCATTATGTTAGCTATTTCAACTAGGAATCAGGAGCTCTTTCGACCCTGGCAGGACAAAAAACTGTCCCAAAGAAATTTTTCCTATTGTGTTACCATTTACCTTATATTTTGTATGATGGTAACACAATAGGAAAGTTCAAAAATGTATGGACATTTTGGGACACTTTTCTGATTTCTTTGATTTTGAGTAGAATTAACATAATAGTTGCAGAAAATCTCCGAAAAAATGTAGCTACTGGCATTTTTTTTTAGGAACGTTCAAATTGTTCTTAGGCTTAAATTAAAAAAGATGCGTTAGACCAAATGTCAGGTTATATTTAAGTAATTGAGTAAATTTTTGGACATAACTAACCGAAATATAGTCTAACGGATCTTTATAAAACCAGAGGGCATAATTATACCAGCGAACGAAAAAACCATAGAATGCAAGCTCCTTACAAATTTCTACACAAACACGTGCCTAAAACCCGGTATGCGCATGTTCGAACTAAACGGCTGCCTGGCATCGTTTTGACACCCCGGATTTTGGATAGCGCGCACACTTTGTATCGGAGTAAACGAGAGCGAGTGTTACTGGGCGGCTCGGTTTTTGAAGATAATATTACATAAATATTGAAATAAAAAAAAGGGTGGATTATTTGCGAAATATTATGTGAAATATGTTGACTCATGTTTTTAATTGCAGACCCATACGTCAAAAAAATAAAGACATAGAACCGTTTAATGTGATTTTAAGACCAATCTTTGCAATTATTTTCTATCGAGCCGATTTCGTTCAATTATGTATCGAGCCCGTCCACGGTCTTTGAAATATAGTGAATTATATTACATATATTTTATTTGATGTGCTAGAACAAATAGTTTTTCTTAAAAAACTGCTTAAATAACATCAATATCACCAAATTAGGTCTAGTCAGCCTCTTAACAAGGTCGCTATTTGTCTCGAAGATGAGCTGTGATGAAAGTGAGAGATCTGTCTATTATCGTAATTGTATCTAGCTGTGAACCAACCAGCAAATCCTGAAATCAATACAGGGTGGGCAACGAGCTTGTGATTCTTCTGAAGTCGCAAGCGTCCATAAGCTTTGGTGTCTGTTTACTATCAGACAAACCGTATGCTTGTTTGCCACCGTTTTAGTATAAAAACTGTTTTAATAGTATTACAAAATGATCAAATGTCACAAATGTATACAATGTGCCACAAGTAAACTACCTACTTAGGTAGGTACCCAAATAACCTGACCCCGCATCATGGTCGGCCTTATCACGCGATAAGTGACAAGATAGGAGCGTCGTCTCGTTCTATCGAACGGTGTCAGCCAGTGACGGACGCTCTATCCTGTCACTTTATCGTGTGATAAGGCCGATCATGATACGGGGTCTGACATAACTTAACTATTTCATCAGCCATTTCCATATTACAGGCGTGGCATAAAAGTTCGAATACATAAAGATTAAGTGGCTTGTAGTAAGCTTTACAAGGTACCAGTGCAGTTTTTAATTTATTGTTTGTAATTAGATATCTGAACTACCTAATCAGTACCTACTTGAGATTATTTGACTTGTCCGAATTGCATCAAAATTGTCCTTTCTAAAAGCAACTACCGTCCTAGGTATAAGATTCTAGTTCTAATGACAGATTTATAAAAAGCTGGCCACATTAAATAATCTCAACCATATATCTACTAGTCTGGCGAACTCAAGCAGCACCCACTAAATTCAATATTTGCCTGATTTACATTCAGCCGATGAGCGAAGTGGGCAGGGCGGGCGTAAAATGCGGTGTACCGCTCGTCCTGCCCACTTCCCTGCTCACTTCGGCTGAATTTAAATCCGGCATTACGCCGCAGCACTAAACGTAAAATACAGCCACACTATGCTCCTCGCACCGCTCATCGTTCTACTCCTCGCTGCCGCGATATTGCCCTCTCTCTCTCTCTGGCCACACACTGCTCTACTCATGCGATTAATCGCAACGCTCCGCACTAGGTCACTTGCCTTTATTGCCGCTCCTTTGACTCACGCCCAAAAAACCGAGTCAAATCAGACCCCGTATCATGGTCGGCCTTGTCACACGATAAGTTACAAGATAGAGCGTCCGTCACTGGCTGACACCGTTCGATAGAACGAGACGACGCTCCCATCTTCTCACTTATCGCGTGATAAGGCCGACCATGATACGGGGTCAGGGAGCGGTGGGCATGACGAGGAGCAAGATGAGTAACGTTGCCACACTATGAATCTGCCTCCTTTCCTCGCAATTTCTCACGTCACTCGACGAGTGTGTGGCAGGGGTATTACGCATTGATTTTGACCAACAGCGCGGTTGAATCGTGCGGGTTCAACTTGCGTTTGCTAGACTTTATTAGAGACTAGTTTATTATCTATACTAATATTATATAGAGGTGAAGTTTGCGAGTGTGTAGGTACGTTTGTATGTTAGGGGGTAATCTCCGGAACTACTCATTAAATTTCAAAAAATGCTGCGTTATTTGTAATACGTATGGCAGAGCCGCGCATTTTTAATTAACATAGGATATATTACTTATATTCCGCGGCCCCACACGGTTATCACAAAACGACAAGCGAGCTGTGTCGCGGCGAGATAGACTATCTGTTTCTTTTTAAGTGTTCTAATTAGATAGAGGTGGATAGTCTATCTAGCCGCGACACAGGTCGCGCGCCGTCTTGTGATAACCGTGTGGAGCCGCGGAATATAAGTAATATATCCTATGTTAATTAAAAATATAAGTAACATATTTGATATGTACTTATGGTATCCCATACATAAAAACTCACAACATTACGTCTTTGCATCATCAGTATAGATAGACTAGTCTCCGAGCCTCTATCCTAGAAACTGTAAAATAGAAGAGTAAATTATGTTGCATTCCATGTCCATTTAACAAGTAACAGCAGCGAACGAAAAAAACATAGAATGCGAGCTCCTTACAAACTACCCAAACACGTGTCTAAAACATAGAATGCGAGCTCCTTACAAACTACCCAAACACGTGTCTAAAACATAGAATGCGAGCTCCTTACAAACTACCCAAACACGTGTCTAAAACATAGAATGCGAGCTCCTTACAAACTACCCAAACACGTGTCTAAAACATAGAATGCGAGCTTCTTACAAACTACCCAAACACGTGTCTAAAACATAGAATGCGAGCTCCTTACAAACTACCCAAACACGTGTCTAAAACATAGAATGCGAGCTCCTTACAAACTACCCAAACACGTGTCTAAAACATAGAATGCGAGCTCCTTACAAACTACCCAAACACGTGTCTAAAACATAGAATGCGAGCTCCTTACAAACTACCCAAACACGTGTCTAAAACATAGAAATCGAGCTCCTTACAAACTACCCAAACACGTGTCTAAAACATAGAATGCGAGCTCCTTACAAACTACCCAAACACGTGTCTAAAACATAGAATGCGAGCTCCTTACAAACTACCCAAACACGTGTCTAAAACATAGAATGCGAGCTCCTTACAAACTACCCAAACACGTGTCTAAAACATAGAATGCGAGCTCCTTACAAACTACCCAAACACGTGTCTAAAACATAGAATGCGAGCTCCTTACAAACTACCCAAACACGTGTCTAAAACATAGAATGCGAGCTCCTTACAAACTACCCAAACACGTGTCTAAAACATAGAATGCGAGCTCCTTACAAACTACCCAAACACGTGTCTAAAACATAGAATGCGAGCTCCTTACAAACTACCCAAACACGTGTCTAAAACATAGAATGCGAGCTCATTACAAACTACCCAAACACGTGTCTAAAACATAGAATGCGAGCTCCTTACAAACTACCCAAACACGTGTCTAAAACATAGAATGCGAGCTCCTTACAAACTACCCAAACACGTGTCTAAAACATAGAATGCGAGCTCCTTACAAACTACCCAAAAACGTGTCTAAAACATAGAATGCGAGCTCCTTACAAACTACCCAAACACGTGTCTAAAACATAGAATGCGAGCTCCTTACAAACTACCCAAACACGTGTCTAAAACATAGAATGCGAGCTCCTTACAAACTACCCAAACACGTGTCTAAAACATAGAATGCGAGCTCCTTACAAACTACCCAAACACGTGTCTAAAACATAGAATGCGAGCTCCTTACAAACTACCCAAACACGTGTCTAAAACATAGAATGCGAGCTCCTTACAAACTACCCAAACACGTGTCTAAAACCCGGTGTGCGCATGTTCGAACTAACTGGCGGCCTGGCATCGTTTTGACATCCCACCCTCATCCCATACTGTGGGGCCATTTTGCGGCGCTATTTAAGACTTCTATGTTTTTTCTGTTCGCAGCGTAACTGCCATTTCAGTGATCTCTGTGTAGGTACTTAAAAAAAAAATGTGTATATTCAAAAATAATTAATGAATATTGACAATTTTTTTAATAGTAGACTTCGAACCATAATTGGGTACTTGAGGTTATTCCCACCTGTTGCCTCCAATTCGTGACCAGTGGTAACAGCTGGGATTTTTTCCCCATCTTTTCGTTACCTACCACTAAAGTACTTGGTGGTAACTACTGGGAATAAAAAAACCCAGTAGTTACCATGAATTATTATTCCCATTAGTTTCCACTGGTAACAAATTGGTGGTAACAGGTCGAAATACCACCCCACTTTCAGACTTTTGGCCGAGTATGAATATATTTGAGCAAGACCATTCATGCACTTGATGCTCTAGGATGTCTGCTTACCTTCAGGCAGGCTGTATGCTTGTTTGCCACCATCATAGTATTATGAAAAATCATATTCGTACGAGTATTTTGAGTATGATTGATATGATTACCTGTTGATTTAAACGAATGAATGACAAAAATCAATCCAGAATGACAAGTTATGTCATGCCTTGATAAAGCATATGCTCTTTTGTTTTATGACTTCTCAAATCTTCTTGGCCCAAATGGGGCAAACTTACTGTTAATAAAATAAAAAAATCAGCCTATATACGTCCCACTGCCCACTGCTGGGCACCTGAAAGGGAACGGGCAGTAGTCCCCACGCTGGCCCACAACTTACTGTTATATTAGAAAATTAGTTAGATGGGCGTTTTTCAAAAAAAGTGTACAAAACTTTCGTTTTTTAGATTACGTTTTTTTTTGGTTTTTCTTACTCAGAATCGTTGACACTATCGATCCTCATACAAGAAAAGTGTGAAAAATTTCCATTCCAGATCGTCACATTTTTGTATGCAGTCTTTTTTTTGTTTATATGGTCGTAACGCACCGGAAGAACACACTTACATAGTAAAATCTGGGACACTTTTTTTCTTGTATGACGATCGACAGTGTCAACGATTTTGAGTAAGAAAACAAAAAAAAAGACTGGGTTGCACTCCGGGAGTACCGGCAGAAGTGAAAACTCCATAACATTGTAACAGTTTTTCGATCAGATCACGTGACATCTTACGGTGTCACCCTAAAAATGAATTTGGCGCAAATTTATAAACAACTAGCTTCTGCCCGCGACTCCGTCCGCGTGGAACTCGTTTATATCGCGCAGCTCCATACAAACTTTCACCCCCCATTTCACCCCCTTAGGAGATGATTTCGGGGATAAAAACTATCCTATGTCCTTCCCCGGGACTCAAACTATCTCGATACCAAATTTCATCGCAATCGGTTCAGCGGTTTAAGCGTGAAGAGGTAACAGACAGACAGACAGACAGACAGACAGACAGACACACTTTCGCATTTATAATATTAGTATGGATTATCAATTATTTAGGCGGACGGGCCGCGGGCGCGTTGGGTGCGACGGGCCGGCTCGCCCGCCGCCGCCGACGAACAAAATACCAATTTGTTTTTGCCATTGCTTTATTATTAATAGCTTTATCTCTTTAGGAATAACGTCCAAATTCGATCTATTCGAATTTGCTCAATAGCAAAACGGTAAAGGACGCGTGAACAAAATTACAAATTTACTTGCAGAATATGCTATTGCAAAAAGTGTTTAATGACTTTATACTCTTACGAATAGCGTTCAGTTTTGAATGAAGTCGAATCGGCTAGCAGCAAAATATAAAAGTTTGTGACCCCCTTCACATCTGACGTCACAAAAATCTGTGGCGTATTTAAAAAAAAATCCCCATCCCAAAAAGTGCTCAGCGCCGCTAAAGAAGTTTTCACATCAAAAAAACGAAATCTGAAAAAAAAAAATTGTACACTTTTTTTGAAAAACGCCCAGATCATACATTCATCACTAATCATTAGTTTCTACTAAGAACTTGTACTAATTGGGATAACAGATAGTTATTGTTTTTTTTTTTCAGACATCAGGAGTTAGTTTTAACAGCCAATGCGAGTAGAACTGAATATTCCTAATTTCAAGGGTCAGTATATAAAGTTCACCAGAACAAACGACTTGATGCTTGTAGGTTATTAGGTATACAAAAATATAGTTCTGCTTTATTTAGTTACAGACATACTGCATTCAAATAATTTTGGACTTCCGTTTCACGGACAATTGTAAGACTTTGTTCAATTCAATGTATGTAAATATTGGATTTATAGTCTGTAAATATGTGCAATAAAATTTCATGTATTCAATTTATTGTATTATTTTTGTATTTAACCCTTTTTCAGGCAGACGCGTTATATCAGGCACATAAAACCTGTCAAACACATGTCTCTTTAATGTCAATATCAAACTGACAGTTGATTGTCAGTTTTTTAATTGCCTGGCTGGTAAAGGGTCCTATCATCAAACATCAATAAGGGCTTAGAAAGAGTTTACTGCATGATAAGAATTTTAGTTAATTATAGAGTATGACTGTCATGCGATGCACGTATGAGAGGTTAAAAGTAATTTGATTCCAACTAGACCAAGACGCTGACAGATTGAGTAAAATTTGCCTTGAAAGATAAAAATATAAATTATAAATTCGTCAGAGAAAATAGACAACTTTTTTAATAATGATGCAAGGACCAAACACACTTAGGTCCCTTAACTTAAAAGAAAACATTTATATCCTAGGACTTATACCAGTATTCATAAAAATTCAATATTCTCCTCAATTGTGTTCGATTGATGAAAAATACTGGTATTCAATGTTGGTATCCAACATTGAATACCACTCAGTCACTGTAGCATTATCTCCTGCCATGTCTGTTAGCAATCTGTCACAGCAGAAGTTAGATGTGCGGTTTCCGACTCGATTTCACTTGGTCAGTCCAGCACATACGTGATCTGCCGCGCGATCTTGTTCCTTCCTTTCCCTGTATACTAAGCTGCTCTATGCCTAACCTCTAATCATATTTCCTTTTTTTTTAGCTTCTTAACAATAGGGTGAGGATTTTAGATATGAAACACACACTAACTTATAACATATTTATTAATACAAGAGTTAATGTGCAATTACCCCTAGAGGTTCAGCTTTAATGTTACCAAGATCCAGTCGACTATCAATGGATTCGTCTATCTGCCCCACGATTGCAACATTGTCGCCTCGAATGATATGCAGCCCGAGCACCACTTGCGCCACTCCAGTAGACGAAGAAAACACTCTTTCGTGAGATTCGTCTAGTATAATGTTTATTGTTTGGTCAAAGCCCTTCAACGTGCCAATGAAATTACGTCCGTCGGATGTTATCACAGACACTGTTTGATTCACATAGTTTTCGAGGCCGGATGCCATTTTTTATGTTATTTTATTTGATGCTAAGAAAGCTTATAATTTCACGAACAACTTAGTCTTGCGGTTTTATTTTTGATGTGACAAATGAAATGACAATGACACATATGACAGACATGACAGTGGTTTTTTTTTTTTTTTTTTTATGGCTTCGCGCCCTCGGCTCATTCAGCCGACTAATAAGATTTTGTACTGAACAACGAGTAAGAAAGTGATAGAACAATGTTATCTGCCAGAGGGCCTACCGCGAAACGAAAACGAACTTCGTTCGTGTATCTCCGTCTCTATCGCACTTGCATATTCGAGCGACAGGGAGAGAGATACACGAACGAAGTTCGTTTTCGTTTCGCGGTAGCGCCTCAGGCTGGGCTAGTACACTAGCACTTTGACAGCTTCTATCATCAGTCATGTTTTACGTCCAAGACCTGACGTAAAATTTTTTAACGTCATGGGCTAATATGGTAGACCGTCAGCTACGTAAAATGTAACCATTCATGTCTTGCACATAAAACGAAAATTTAAACGTCAAGTGCTAATATGCTCTTGATTTAGACATAAAATTGCCGGTATAAACCGATGACGGGCGTAAATTTATGTAGGACGCTCGAGACCCCCGGTAAAATTTAACACTATGAAAACATCTTCTGTCACAAGTTCGCAATACATACGGTTCAGTTTCAAAACTAAGTTCGTTTGCTGTTTTGTCTATTTACATGCTCGGACTGATTTAGTTTTTTACGACATTTCGCTTGATCATTGGACTTCGATATTACCGCATATCACGACGACCCTCGCTTACGTATATTGGACTAGGTTTCGCACCGGGACTTACAAGGTGTCGGGCAGGAGCCCGTTTCATGAAGCAACAAGTTACAACTTACAAGCGGAAGTCTCTTTCTATCAAAAGGTATTGCAAAGAGACTTCCGCTTGTAATTTGTAACTTGTTGCTTCATGGTCTTCATACGTCATTGTCTCCCACAGACTAAAACAGACCCGCACCGCAGTATTAAAAAAGACGATGTTTCATATACTTGTCTCTGTCTCTTCCTATGGTCAGCTGAGGTGAGTTAGAATGAGACGAATAGTACGGTATTTTAAGGATCTAACGCTTTAACGAATTGAATCTACTGCGCACCAGTTTGTCAAAAAAGTAAACAATACTACCGGGACGTCAACGTCAAGTCGACACATATATAGTGTTGCATGGTATAACAACACAGGTACTCTCTTCCGAAACTCGCGAACCACGTGACTGACAGAAGCCTACGTCATCAAACGGCATTTAACAGCATGATAACGTAGGCTTGTGTCAGTCACGTGGTTCGAGAGTCTCAGAAGAGAGTACCTGTGTTGTTATATCATGTAGTGTTGTAACTATTTTAAAGTGCATATTCATCGACATTTTATCGGCGTGAATTATTTATGTAGACAGAAGTTTGGTAAGTTTGAGAGACAGAGGCTGGAAATAAATATGTGAGTGAACCGGAGGTTTATTTTTTCTACTTCCGTATACCTACCACATTAGTTATTGTATTGTTTATTTTAATAAATAACTAAAACTATAGAGATTATTATTATAGTTGTTAAATTCTACTTAACTACATTTTAATATTTATCCAATCAAGTAGCTATCTAAACCTCATGTAGGTACTTATGTCTCAGAAGCAGGATTTACGAGGGACGGCTGAAAAGAAATCTACCTAAGTATGAAACAAAAGACTGTCATGTATGTATTTTTTTTATTTTTCAATATAGTCCCCTGCTAGTGAAATACACTTATTACATTTGTCAAATATTGACATTAACCCATGAAAAAAAAAATCTTTCGGTTTCTCGTCAAAAAAGTCACTAACTGCAGCCTTCATTTCGTCATCGGTCAGAAATCGTCTTCCTCGGAGATCTTTTTTGAGGTGTCTAAATAAAAAATAGTCGCATGGGGCTAGGTCTGGACTGTAAGGTGGATGGTTAACGACATCGAACCCTAATTCCTTCATGGTAAGCATTGTTGTGCGGGCGGTATGCACAGGTGCATTATCGTGTAAAATCAGGATCCCTTTGCTAAGTTTACCCCTCCTCTTTTCTTTTATCGCGTCTCGTAACTGATGCAGTAAGCTGGAATAATATTCAGCATTCATTGTCCTTTTTTTTGGTAAATAATCTATTGCTAAAATTCCTTCTGTATCCCAAAATACGGTAGCCATAAGTTTGCCTGCCGACGGCCTGACCTTAAACTTCCGAGGAGGCTTCTCATCCTTGAATTTCCACTGCAAAGACTCTTGTTTGCTTTCGGGGTCCCACTGTCGAATCCAGGTCTCATCACACGTCACCATTTTAGAAACAATTTCTTCCTCATTACCTCGACTCATTTCCAAAAACTCCTCACAACATTTGACACGTCGGTCCTTGTCAAACGCCGTTAACATTCTGGGGACCCAACGTGCACTCACCTTGGACATATTCAGATGCACATGAATTATCTCATTGACTCTTTCTTTACTGATGCCCACATCTCTAGCAATCTCCCACTGCTTCACTCGTCGGTCTTCTAAAATTATTTTTTTAACTTTGGCTACATTTTCGTTTGTAACGGCAGAAACCGGCCTTCCACTACGAGCGTCATCTTCCAAGCTCTCACGACCGAGTTTAAATTGTTTAGACCAAAACTTTATAGTAAATTCGGAAGGGCACGAACTACCGAACACACACATCATACGTTCTCGGATCTGTGAGGGAGTATTTCCTTCTTTTGTTAGAAATTTAATCACTGCACGATGTTCAATTTTAGCGATATTCATTTTTTCAACCGATATGTCGCAAACATTCGAGAATTGTAGAAAAATGGAACGGAAAAAACAAATGAACGTCAAATAATTCAAAAAAAGAATAACCAAAGAACAAGAATGCATTTCAGCCAGTATCATTTTCGCATATTTTTTTAACCAAGGAGATTACTTTTCAGCCGCCCCTCGTAGGTAAGTTAAGGGTTAATAATGTAGTTTGGTTTTTAATGTGGTAAATACCGTAAATTACATTTTGTATAGTATGGAGTTACAATGTATTTACGAATGGCGCAGATTACGAATATAATATATGAACAGTAAATATCGATGTCGATAACTTGTAAAGGAATATCTTTCGCTGCATTAAATCTTGAGCGACCGAGAGAGCGAGATACATCGTGCGAGCGAGAAAGCGGAGACCATAGACAATGTATACCTGGCAGATATCATATCATAGTTAGTGGCCTTTCTTACTCATTGTTAATTACTAAAGTAAGAAGAGATGGGGTATATAGAATACTTTCAATTTATTATAGCCTATCTGTCTTTTTCTTTAATCTGTGGTCGAAACGCGAACGTGAAGAAACGTCAATGTCATTATGTCACTGACAGATGTTGAAGGTGTTAAGACTGTTAAGTGAAATAATAAACATCGTGTCCATGTGATGTTCTGGCGGCGATTTAAATGATCTTTATTATTAATTTGAACTGCTAATTGGATAAGTTTGCATAGCCACTATAAGTTTCGTTCCATTCAGAAAACGATACCTGTAGCGTACCGTCACGTCGCGAATCACCGTGGATTCATTATGGCAAATACAGTAGTTCAGTATGTTTTTCTGCGAAGCGATTTATTGAAAGAGTTGGGTTGGTCAATTGGTGCACTGGTGGCTCAAGCATGCCATGCAGCTACGGCAGTTTTACACCTTTACAAAGACGACGAGCAGACAGTTAAATACTTGAACGATTTAGACAGTATGCACAAGGTTGTTTTAGAGGTTAGTGGTAGTTGTCATACTTTTGATACTTTCTATGTTTGTGGACGATGCGTACGTTACATGCCTTGCAATTTGTCACAACAACCGACAGTAACTCAGCTATAGTTGGTGTGTTAAGCAATACATGTCTTTTATTCTAACTATAGCTGTGTGTGTCTCTGCCAGTTGTGTTAATTTGCATAGTTTGTTTACTATTCCAGAATGGTTTAGACAGAAGAAAAGAAAAATATTTGTAGTAAATATTGACTTATAATTTTTGCTACCTTTTGCTACATGTTTTGCAAATAAATAAGGCATATATTTATAGTTTTGTACTTACAAATAATGTAAGCCTTAAAACAAACTTATCCAATAAACAACAATCTGCAAGGAAATGTTTATGGTAAAAAGGCCCCTAGGCAAGGGGCAGTGAACCTGTGAGCACATGAGAAACCTATTTTATTTTATTTTCTTTGGAATGGAATGTTGTGGTATAAGTAGCAGGGTCAATCAACTTTTATAAGTCCTGTCCTGGCGCATCTTCGGTATGCCACGCTTCTTGGAAGCTATAGCTTAGCGGGGTTATACCGGTCGTTCTAGTCCAGGCCTCTACTCGGGTCAGGAACTCGTCGGGCCCAGCCCTGGCTTCAACCGAGTAGAGTCTTGCAAGCCCGGGCTAGTAGCGAACATATTTGGTAGCAGAGCGTGGTTCACTCCAACCCCGTCAAATTCTAGGTTATACTACAAAAATGACAGACGTCAAACGTCAAATAGTGACGTGTCCTTTTCTTTTCCGATTATCAACCGAGTGATGCCCGCGGTAAAAGACTGGTATCGAACAAGTCCTGTAAGTACTATGTTTTGTCCCTGACCAATAATCGCAGTTCTAGAGAAAATTAAGTGGTTCGTTGGCATATGTCGCATTTATCTTATTATTAAGCAAACATACGAGTAAATTATTTTAAATAAATCACTATTAAACTGGAATTTTAATGGTTGTCCATGTGACAAAACATCTGATGTAGTGTTTTTTCGTTTGTCCCCCAGTAGCTTAGTGCAATTAAACATTACTTTATACAAAAAAATACTATATGGCAATTAATTACGCTTGTACATAATGGTTCATTACAATGTCTACTATGATGCTAGCATATAGATTTTTGTTTGCTTCATAATTTTAACGAGTTTTTTGCATGTTCATTTTGGTCCCTATTATATTTTATTATCCTGACTTCCACCGGACAACGGTAACGGTAACCGGTAAACGTTCCGAAAACAAAACATAGATGGCGTGATCAGTGCCTTGAGAACAAGTCGATTGATTTGGTGACAACACTCATCCAGCCGCTATTTTGATTTCATCTTTGCCGCGGCGTCAGTCGGCCGAGTGCGTTTTGAGAAAGTGGGTGGCTTTTTTGTGTGTCTACCGGACAACCAGCACAAAAACGTAAACATTTGATATATCGTAGTAAATTAAAGTGAAATGTATTCTATTTAATCTATATTTTTCACTGCGCGTAAGACCTAATTCAAAATATCACTATTATTACCAGGAAGCGCAAATACTGATAAATGTCACTCGGACAACCAGTCACTTGGACAACCAAAACCGTTGTCCGTGGGACATTTTGGTTGTCCATAGGACAATAATGATAGAATCAGCATAAAGCAATACTTTTTCTTTCAGTACTAAGATCGTTAAAAAATAGGTATAATAAAACTGATAATTATTATCATATAGTTGTTTTTGTTTTTACATAAAAAAAACAAATACAGGCGATTTCAATCCTAGTATCTCCTTTGGACTCCCGAGTATGTCCTATGGACAACCGTATATGTCCACTGGACAACTATTTTGTCCCTGTCTCCTAAAGACACATTATCGTAATTTTTACTTTAAAAAAAAACAGTAAGGTTTACAAAATTTTCAAATATGAATGTAACAATTAAAAGTGAATTCATAAAGTGTTAAATATCACGTATTAATGATTATTTTACAAGTTAAATGAATAGTTTGTTACATTTAAAGTTTGTCGTTGTCCAGGAGACAATATTATTGGTAATAACTTATAAATTAAAAGTCGCGTCATTTATTTATGGAAGATAAATTGCAATCCATCCTATATTTAGTGAGAATAAAGTGACGGTTTACAATTTCACTGAATTACAAATGGTTCAGAAGTCAATTTAGTTAGTTGTCCAAGGGACTATGTTAACTAGAGTCATGTGGACTTCGGAGTCAAATTTACTATTTTGTTTAAATAAATTGTTCTGCTCCATGTGAATTCTTAAAATATAAATAATTATCTACAGCAAAAATGTTGAAATATAAAAAAAAAAAACAAATAAAATTAAAAAACTCAAATTTTCATTGAGTGTACACTGAAAAGTTGATTGACCCAGCAACACATTTTCGCCTCCTTTAAAATGCCTATGAATACTTCACAGATAATGTTTATAACTAGGTTTGAGACTTTTGATAGCATACCAGGGTTCTAGAATCCATGTAGTTGTCATATGTTAAAATATTTTAGAAAGTCAGTGTAAAAATAAAAAGGTATATATTAGATGTCATGATTTATGTTGTTAAATCGTTAATAAACACAATGTTAGGACATTTAGAAGTCACTAAAATTGTTACTTCTACATGGCTGAGGAGGAACCGCTAAATTGCTAAACCATCCTTTTCAGTCTATTTATTTTGTTACAGGTTCCAAATGAAGAAGCCCTGAAAAAATTGGCAGAGAAACTGAAAGAGAATGATATAGCTCATAAATTATGGATTGAGCAGCCAGAAAACATAGCTACATGCTTAGCCCTCAAACCATACTCAAAAGATGAAGTAAAAAAAATTGTAGGAAAGTTTAAGCTATACAAAACCACACTTGAGATTTCAAAATAATCTATTTTTATTTCTTACATTTTAAGGAATAATGTTGAATTATATAATATAAAAATATAATATATTCAGTGACCAAATCATATTACCTGTCTATTATTTCATAATATGTATATATATATACTTACTAAAACATGCGCAAAGCGACGCATTATTTATTAGGCATATTTAAAAAGTTAAAATGGTTCCCGGTCTAGGAGTTAATTAGTCCATACAAAACCATTATTTCACGCTGCGCTAAACTTTTGAAAATCCTGATAGCACTATGGGGTTAAATACCGCCTTGAGTGTAAAAGATAGTGTGAAACCACTGAACAAGTAAATACTATAGAAATTATAGTGGGCGGGGTACGCGTAGCCGGGTTTATGATTAGACAATCATATAACTGTCAAACAAAGTTGAAAGGCAGATCAGTTGGCATTTCAATGTCGGTGACGATTTTTGCCGAATTAAAAATAAAAACATGCAGTGTTGTGCAGTTTTGTCGTGCCGACAGGCAAGCAATGACAAAAAGGTTACCCTGGGAGCGATTTCCTATCACCGGTAAGTACTGGAATACCTGTTTTTTTTTTTAGTAAATACGCAATCGATGATGACATTTCGCCATTACTCCGTTAGTAAGGTAGAAACGACATGGATCTTGACATTGCTTGCTAGCCAAAGCTGCAGAACTACCGTAATGTCACAGCAATATTGCGTAATTCGCGTTTGCCATTTTAACGGGGCGATTGCCAGTATGACTAGAGTGGTACCATGCCTAGTGTAGCGGAGATTTACTCTTAGGGGGATGTAATAATAACCTCGCTAAATGCATCTATACATATATAAAGCACAGCATATGACAGCTACTGTACCGACCCTGAATCAACAATCGATGGGCGCTCAATTCCATCTACTCTCAAACTCGTATCTCTTGTTATGAATTTAACCTCAACTCTCTCGGGGAAAATTAGAAGGGCCCCAAGTCCCGTGGCTCATATCGGTGGATGCACGGCACAACTGAATCTCCACGGGAGAACTCATCGTGCATCCCGCAACTCATATACTCTCATATCTCTTAACTCAACTCAAATAGGTATGCGATAAGTACTTAGGTGGGGACCATGTGGTCCCCGACGAGCCTCCACAACAACCCCTACAGCTCATCCATCAGCCTCCATAAAGAACCTCCAGCAACCTCACTTGTTACATTTATACTCTTCGCCAAACGGTTTCGCCAAACATTAATTTATAATAGCCTGTGTTTTTTTTTTCCGTCATAAATACATATTTTAAGATACTATATTTACGAATCTTACAAACTTTCGACCCGAAAGTAGGTATAAAAAAATACTGTCAAATAAACGCCGATTTTATTAATTAAAATTAATAATAGTTGTTTATAATCGTCAACACAACAATATTATTGTCTTTAACCTGTAAACAATGACATCCGACATTTTTTTTACATGTAAAATCAATATATAAACAAAATGCATGGCTTGGGTGACAGGTGACAGAAGTTGGTAGAAAAAAATTGTAATAAGTAGTACTTTGATTTGATTCTCATAAAAATAATTGATGAACCTATTTTGCTAAAAATCGTATAGATTTTTGTTTAGAATTGCATATAAATACATTTACTCCAATAAACTATCGGTAAATATATTTATAGGACCAAATTGTGTCCAAATTTAATTTAACTATATAGATTATTAAAGTAGTACATGAATCCTACAGAAAAAAAGTTTATGTAAAGCATAATACACATTTGAATAGTCCTGTTTAATTCTACAATTGAACTTGAACTCTTTCCGCGTGTGTTAACGATCACATTCGCTCGCAACGGCGGCACGCAACGAGTCGTTTGCCGAGTTCGCATTCAAGGTCGCGCTTTCTGTGACGTGAAGTAGATAGATACCTACATTACCTACGTAGATTATTTGTAATATTTATATTTATATCGTCTTTGACGATATACTAGTAGGAAAATGCGACTATTCACGGTGTAATAATGGCGTGAGCGGGAAACGCGCTAACATATATTTAAATAAACATAATTATTTTAGTAAAAACATGCTAAGAATTAAGTAAATTTCTATGTTTGATGTCTCAATGCTTCATAATTATTTACTGATAATAAATGTCATCATTATAAAACACTGACGACAAAAACAGATGATTTCCTACTTAAAGTAGTTTAGTGTCGGTTTAGCAGAGTAAGTAGTTTGTAGTACGAGATCTATCTGCAAATTATTGTAGTAACGAAAGTAGTAAGGTACTTTATTTTTGGTATGTGTAAGAAAGAGAACTCTGCTAAAATACTGCTAAGCTAACACTAAACTATACAGGGTGGAAAAATTATATGGGCCCTGAAAGAAAACCACCGTAAATCCTTAACATTAGTGGCGTGCACTACATAAAGGCAGAAAGACATTGCCTACCCTACTCAAATCTGTGATATTGTTTATTTATTTACAATCACAATTAATACATTCCAAAATTAAAAATTTGCTTCATCTGTCAGGCCACTAGACAGTCTATCTGGGGGCAGGCGCAGGACACTCCGCGATTTACGTTCATCGCTGCAAGTACATGCCGGAACCCCAATATTGGGGTCTATTCAGTGGCTGCCACGCTGTGCATCGGACCGCACGCGCATGCTGCTTCGCGCGCACACGCTTACGTAAATATATCGCAAGTGAACGGTGCCGCATTCGTCTGTTTGTGTGTTGCATTGATGCTATTGAAAAGAATAAAAAGACAGCGAGAAGATATTGTATCGCAGCGGGTGGCAGAATTAATGATAAAAATACGAAAATTGTAAACATTTTTTTTTTCAATAAAGCATCAAGATTTTGCATTATTGGGGGTTGCAGCAAAGCCAATAAAATGTGGCCTGGCCTTGGTGTATTCAATTCGTCCAAATAGTGAGATTCATTATGTTAATAAATAATGAAATAATGTATGTAGAATATACCTACATTTATTGCTACCTATATTGAATGCAACCAATAAATGGGCAATACATTATTATCTATTTTTAGTCGTTGTCAGCCCTCACTATCGACGACGCGGCGAGTGAGCCAATTCATTTTCACCGTTCGTACACAGCCTTAACGTTCCGTTTGGATTGCGCTGGAGTCGACGACGCCAGAGAGCCATAAATCATAATTTTTTGGCTGAGAAAAAAGCGGCTTTTGTAAAGATCAAAGGGGTGTCCCTTATGTACTTGTACTATTATCTATTCTGTGCTGGGGGTGCGGTAGTACCCCCGCCAAGTCGAGCAAAAGAACGAGGCACGGCTAGAGATGGGTAAGGGTGGGTAATTACCGGGTAAATGCACCTGGTAAATACCCGGCTACTCGTATACTTAAATTAGTGGGCTATTTCGCTTGGACTTTTTCAAAAAGTTACATTTTGGTGCTGTTTTTTTTCATGAAATCTTACAAGCCTTATTAACAACTTTTTTTATTTAGAGATATTCATTATGATGCATACTTTACATGATACATACCCGGTACATACCCGTATTTACCCGTAGGTTTTAACCCACTACCCACCCATCTCTAGGCACGGCCGTACCATCCTTTTCTCGAAGCCATTCATTTTTAACATTCTGTGATTTTGTGCTGGCTAAAGCCAGAACCCTGAATGTTCAGTAACATATAGGGCATAATATGGCTGACATAAAATTAAATTTGAAATTTTATTCTAAGAACTATTGTCCGTATATGTACCTTAGTTTTGTCACTGTCATACTTACTAACTTACTACAGTTAACTGATGATCAACATAATTCTAAGGTACTTCTAGCAGACAGCTATATCGACGGGTAAGGCCTTAAATATCTATGCTTTGCTGACGACATTGCTATATTTTCTAATAAACCCGAAGAACTACAAACAATGATACAAAAACTACAAATAAACAGTAAGCAAATCGGACTCGATATGAATCTTGGTAAGACTAAAATCCTGAGCAACGGACAGAGAACAAAAATTTATATCGATTCGGAAGAAATAGAGCACGTACAAAGCTTCATATATTTGGGCAAACAAATGTCATTTGGAAAAGGCAGAAGCGCTATAGAATTGGACAGAAGAATAATAAAAACATGGAGTAAATTTTGGAGTCTAAGAGGTTTGAAAAAGCCATATGCCGATAAAACTAAAAAAGAGCACGATACGTGCCTACTACCGTGCTTAAGCTACGGCTGCCAGACTTGAATGTACACCAATAAAATAAAGCAATAGATAAGAACTTGCCAAAGGGCCCAAGAAAGAAGTATATTAACCCTGAAAAGATTAAACAGAGTAAGAAACACAAAAATAATATAAATAACAAGAGCACTAGAACACTGTTGGAAAATAAAAAGGTTGTGGGCGGGACACGTAGCGCGGATGGATGACCAAAAATTGTCAAAAAGGGTGACACTGGAAAGGACCATTTGGTGCCAGGAAACGAAACTATAGTTATGGCAGACAGCGTTATGGATGGAATACAAAAAACTCAACGGGGTTACGTCGGTTAAGTACTGAATTCCCATGGCCACCTTCTGTCTCCATCATCATTTCAGCTCGATGGTACCATAATATTTAATTGTCATCCAAACTATACTTATAAGTAAAAAAACAATTTATTTATTGCTCTGTATTATTTTCATCAAAATAGATTATTTCCAACTCTAGTTTTCCATTGCGGCTTTAGTTTGACGAGACACACTTGACGTGCGTTCAAAACCAGCGATGTATAAATAGGCTTAACAAATTGCCGAGTCGCTTCATGGTCGATTTATTCATTTTTCTGTCACTAGTGCTGTACCAGTGTGCTGTACACTGTGATTTTCTTACTCGGTTAAATCGATTATAAAAGTAGAGAAATGAAAATTACGTTTTTATATTATTATCTACTCTTGCGTTCCTGACCGATTGACAGACAGCGCACGGCCTAAACCGCTACATATATAAGCATGAAATTTGGAACATATATTCTTTACAGTACGTGGACGTGTACTAAGAACGGATTTTTCGAAATGCAACCCTTAAGGGGGTGAAATGGGGGTCGAACCGTGGTATGGAAATAGTTCATTTAGAAAGTTAAAGACTCGAATCTTTGTATGGAGGTTTCTTACTAAAAAACAAAACAAATGATTTAGCGTTGTTATAAAAATTCAACCACTGAGGGGGTCAAATAAGGGTGCAAAGTTTGTATGGGGGAAACTTTACTTTTTGAGCTAGCGACTTGAAACTTTGTAGAAATATTACATATTAAAATACAAAAATAAGAATTTTCAGTGTTTTAGGAAATACCACCACTAAGGGGGTTAAACAGGGGTGCAAAGTTATTATGGGAGAAATTTCATTTTTTGAGCTAGAAGCTTGAAACTTTGTAGAAAGATTACTTATTTAAATACAAAATAAAAACCTTAAAGCGTTTTGGAAAAATCCACCCCCACGGGGGTAAAAAAGATGTGAAAAGGAAACGGAAAACGAAAACAAGCTGCACCTGATAACGGTCATAAGTCAAAAGGTCGGCGTAACAGTTTCGGAGCATGACGTAGTAAGCGTCACTCGAGTTGGAGCCCGTCGTGTCGTCCAGGACCAGGCTAGCATTCGGAACCAGGAGGGGTCGAGCGACAGCGTCGCGGAAAGTAGGGCCCCGAACGACGGGGCTAGCACGTCGGGCTCCGTGACGGCGCGGCCCTTGGTCGTCCGGTTCGTGCGGCGTGCCCGGCGGGACGAGCTGCTCCGCGCGGCCCGTGTGCGCCGTGTCATTGATACCGTGGGCTTCGGCTTCTCTGGTAAACCGAGTCGAATCTATGTGAACGAGCGTCTTACGTCTGTAAACCGGCAATTGTTTTACAAGACCCGCATGGAAGCCCGTCGTCTGCAGTGGCGAGCCCCTTGGACGAGTCGTGCGACGTGACGTTGGACACTCTGCGCAAAAACTCACTTCCGAAGCTAACTTAACTAGGGCTTTTAAGTGCGAATAAGTTAGCACCATGTATACTGTTGATCTTTTTCATTCTTAGCTTGTATATAATCCTATCTATGTTTTCAAGCTTGTCACAGTTTAGTCAATTGTCTATAAAAAGCATATTTTATTTATTATGGTCTACCTACTGTATTAGTTTACTTTATAAGACTTATAAGTATTGCAAAAAACGGATACAAAATATGTTTACAACTAATATCCCTAAGTGTAACGACTTGTGTCAATAATGCTTACCATAATGTCGGACAATATGTGTTTATGAAACTATTTATTAAGACTGGAACTCATGTTTGTAAATTAGGAACCAAGAATGAACGCATGTTTATTTCTGTAACTTTTCTTCTCGCGCTACTATTTACGCATGAAACGCATGCCATAAAATTATACATAATATGCATCATTAATGAAATAAATATGTACTTCCTATCTATAATATATATATTTTATTGTTTATCCATCTATAATCGTCATATCCATGACCTTCAGAGACAACGTAACGTTATGCATATCGCAGTCACACAATCAAGCATTTTGAATTTTACATCAATTGAACGACGCCATATGACAGCCTTAAAGCAGCTGCTTGTTAATTGCTTGTTTTGTCAACTAGTATTTTCCTATGTGATACAATTCATCATCAAAAGACCAAATCTAAAATTGGGTTTACTAAATGCTGGCTCGCTCGGAACCAGGCATGACGAGTTTCTGGTAGCTCTTAACCGTCATCCGGTGGACATTCTAGCCATAAACGAGACATGGTTGCGCGCTGGTGAAGAAGAGCGAGCGCCGTCCCCTCCAGGGTTCCGTCTGCGGCACTCGCCGCGACCCGCGGGTCAACGAACCCGCGGAGGCGGCGTTGGTTTCTATATAAGTCGAGACATTAGCTCGCGCGTACTAACGACCCCAATATCCCCCTTGGTTGAGCAAATGTGGATCCGTGTAAACCTTAACGGCAGTAAGATCGCTATAGGCACTGCTTATCGTCCTCCGTGGCAGAATGTTGACGCCTTTCTCGAGGCACTCACCGAGTCAATATGTTCATTGTCGACATTCGACCGCATTGTTTTGCTGGGAGATTTTAATATACTTAAATACTTTGCGTTTACACGATTCGAACACAAACAAATTATCTGACTTTTTAACCACTTTGCAACTTTCACAATATGTTAATTATCCTACTCATTTTACTGATCACTCAGAGACATTGATAGATTTAATATGTTCAAACACAAGTATAAGGCATGTATCCATCAACTACATTTCCGATCTAAGCAGTCATGCGCTTATTACATGCGAAGTAAATATTAAAAAAAAACAAACCGTCTCCTAGGTGGGTATAGTCTATCGACCGCTTAAGGATATTGATATGGAGAGTTTCAACGCTGACCTTGAATCTATAAACTGGGAACGCCTGATATGAGGCAATATTAATGATACTGTATACTATTTCACTCTGTATGTATTTCAACTTTTTGAACATCACGCTCCTTTTAAAAAGGTCCTCATTAAAAAACAATCATACCCGTGGATTACTCATACTGTGAAAGAAATGATGCGGCTGCGTGATGACGCGCATGCAAGAAGTCGTCTTACGGGCCTGGAGATACACAAACGATACTATAAGGACCTAAAGTCTATCGTCAATACTGCCTTGTTTACCGAAAAGTCGGCTTTTTACCAATTTCATATTATGCAAAATTATGATGCCCCCAAATTCTCTGGAAAAATATTAAACGTAATATAGTCGATTTTAAAAAGCGTAACGACCTACCGGCTGATTTTAGCAACCCCGACCAGATCAATAATCATTTTCTTAACTTGCCCGCGGGTCGAAACATTGCCATATCAAGTTTGACATATTATGAGTACCACAGGTTTGGTTCCTCAACATTCGAGTTATGTCCCGTGGATGAAATAACTGTTTTAAAGGTCATTAAATCCTTCTCCAGTAATGCTATTGGTACTGACGGCATCACGCTGGACATGATCGAATTAACTTTACCTAGAACGCTATATATTATCACCGCCATTATTAATCAATCCATCAGTACCAGCACATTTCCTGATGCCTGGAAGTCCGCGATTGTTAAACCGATACCCAAAATACCCGAGCCTACTGCTTTAAAAGATCTCCGGCCAATTAGTATTCTGTGTTGTGTGTCCAAAATCTTAGAGAAACTGGTGTGCATGCAGTTAACTGATTATTTGGAAACAAATAACATATTACCTAGTAAGCAGTCAGGATTCCGGAAGGCACGCAGCACGGCTACGGCTCTCTTGGATGTGATAGATGGCGTCCTGTCAGCACAGGATAAAGGAGAAGCATCGCTACTTGTCCTATTAGACTTTTCCCGCGCGTTTGACACAATTAACATCTCGCTGCTGCTATCCAAGCTTGCATACTATGGTTTTCGTAACAATACGATAAAGTGGTTTGCTAGCTACCTGTCTGGTCGTTCTCAGCAAGTTGGGCTGAATAAGCCTTCCGGTTTAACGGATTTCTCCCAAAATACTCCTGTGAACTGCGGAGTTCCGCAAGTTTCAATTTTGGGTCCCGTGCTGTTTATCCTGTACGTGGCTGACATAACTAACTGCTTTAGAAATTGTGACTATCACATGTATGCGGACAATTTACAAATTTACAAAACTTTTCACCCCTCGGAGACATTAAGAGCCGTAGACTTGTTAAATGAAGACTTGTTGCGCATTGATAACTGGTCTAGAGACTGTGCCTTAGTTCTTAACCCGCTCAAGTCTAAATTTCTAGTAGTTGGCACTAAGGGCCAGGTGGGCAAAATTTCTAGTCTCAACCTTGATGTGATGTTGGGAGAGGAACGTCTTGAGCGTGTTACTATGGCACGCAATCTTGGCCTACTCATGGACGATCAGTTACGTTTCGAACAACATGTACTGGATACCGTTAGGAACTGCTACTATAGGCTAAAAGTGTTGTACCAGGTTCGAGCGTACCTTAGTGTTGACGTTAGGATCAAGTTATGCGATACATTAATTCTGTCCAAATTAAACTACGTCGACACGGTAATTAACGGATGCCTTTTAGCTCGCTCAAAAACGCTTATTCAACGGATCCAGAATGCCTGTGCCCGTTTTTGTTTCCCTATCCCACCACGCACTCACGTCACACCCTATCTTAACCAAAGCGGGATGTTAAAAATGGAGGCCCGTCTTTCTCTTCATTTTGCCACTCTGCTTTTCGGTGTAGTGTACGATCGTCAGCCTCAGTATCTATACGAGAAGCTCACATTCACTGCCCGGCCGACCAGAGATGCGATCCGTCTTGTTTGCCCAAGACACGGTAAATCGGCAGCATTTCGTGGCAGTTTTCGCTACTCAGCCACGAAATGCTGGAACAACATCCCTCCGCCTATTCGTAATTCTAAAACTGCAAGTACTTTTAAGCTCCACTTCAAAAAATATCTATTTACCCTACAACTCTCCTAGCCCGTGTCGTTAACTATTTCATATATTTATGTTAGTCGTATATAGCTGTAGGTATAGCGTCACGTTAGTCTCATAAATCGTCATAATTTATCCCATATAATTATTATCCAATATTCTGTTATATAGTCCGTTTCCTTAATACGCGTAGTACTTAATATGCATGCAACTTGCCACGTACAAACCTACTCCTAACTCTTCTTACAAGTAATTAAATATTATATTCTTAAATAAAAATTATGTATATACTAGGTATGTAAACGTTGTTTATCATTTTATCCCTAAATGTAGGTTGTAGTACCACGTTTGTCACTTTTTGCTGTTCGGAACTACCTTACAGCCCTGGGCTCCACGGAAGACCAGCGCTGTGGCATTGTTCAATGTCAGAGCATATGCTGAGTGGTGTCCACTTGCGGCCACTACGAGGGCTGCCTTTTAAGTTCTGTCGTTTGCAAACCTCCCATGATTACATAAAAAAGAACTAGTGTCACGTTAAAATATTTGAATTTAGAATTCGAAAACAAAAGAATGACTCGAAATCGGCCCAACCGTTTTAGTACAGCGTTCGTTCAAAGTTGACAAGTCAGTTGTTAAAATGGAAATTTCGAAGGAAAATTTACGTGCGATAATTTTTTACAACTTCAAAAGGGGCTTAACGCGACTTCAGTGCTTCGAAGAGTTGACTACGGTTTTCAATGATAAAGCACCATGCCTTCGGACTGTGGAACGCTGGTATTTAGAATTTCAACGTGGTTGCTCTAGTCTTGGTGATAGACATCGTGAAGGTCGACCAAAAACAGCCGTAACCCAGGAGAACATTGATGCTGTACGGCAACTGATCATCGAAGATCGCCATGCGACATACCGTGTGATAGAAGCTTCCTTAAGTATTTCAGGGACCAGTGTTCACAGTATTTTGCATGATCACTTAGGCGTAAAAAAGTTGATCTCACGCTGGATACCACATTTACTCAGTGAAGAACAAAAAACGGCTCGCGTTCGATGGTGTCGCAAAACTCTGCGGCAATTCAACCGAGGAAACTCGAAACATGTTTACGACATTATCAGTGGTGACGAATCTTGGATATATGCCTACGATCCCGATTCTAAACAGCAGTCGACTGTTTGGGTGTTCCAAGATGAGCCAAAACCGACCAAAGTAATACGCTCACGGAGCACTTCGAAAAAAATGGTCGCCACGTTTGTGGCGAAAAGTGGCCACGTTGCCACCATCGTGCTCGAGGATCGTAAAACGGTTAATGCTGACTGGTATACCACTGTCTGTTTACCAGAAGTCATCGGCGAGTTTCGAAAAAATAACCCAAGACGTCGTATAAGACTGCACCACGATAATGCGAGCTCGCACACCGCCCGGCAAACTATTGCGTTTTTAAAAGAGCAAAACGTCGAAATTCTGGAACACCCGCCGTACAGTCCAGACTTAAGCCCTAACGATTTTTTTACTTTTCCAAAAATCAAGCAACGACTTCGTGGTCAACGGTACCAGACGCCTGAAGAAGCGGTTGAGGCATACAAAACGGCCATTTTGGAGACCCCGACTTCGGACTGGAATAAGTGTTTCGAAAACTGGTTCGATCGAATGAAAAAGTGTATTACATATCACGGTGATTACTTTGAAAAACAATAAATACCATTTAACACTTAAATTGTCTTTAGTTTTTCCAAACGACACAACTTAAAAGGCAGCCAGCACCAACAGCCTTCTTAAGTACATGTTATTTTTAGTTTAAGCTGGTATTTATTAAGTTTCTTTTTATATATTGTGTTTCCTAATTAAGAACGAAATTGTGATGTGGTGTTATTTTGGCTGGCAATAAATTCATTTCCATTCTATTCTATTCTATTCTAAAAGTTTGTATGGGGGAAACTAATTTTATAAGCCTGAGACTTGAAACGTTGTAGAAGGATTACTTATTAGAATAAAAAAGTGCTTTTAGCGGTTTCGAAAAATTCCACCCCTAAGAGGGTTAAAACCGGATTCAAGGTTTATATGGAAAGCAAGAAAATACATTGAAAATACAATTTGGTCTTAGCCTGTAGGTATGTAAAAAGACTACAAAACTGATTTCAGTTTTTTTTTTATCCATCCCTTAAAGAGGGTTCAAAGTTTGTATGGAGAGAAAAGTAATTTTTAAAGTAAGATATTTTTAACTTTGGTCTTAGACTGTTTATTAAAAGACTACATAACAGATTTCAGCGTTTTTTTTCATTCATCCTAAGAGTGTTAAAAGGGGGTTCGAAGGTTGTATAGAGAGCATGACATTTTTAAAGTAAGAGCTTTATAACTTCAGGTTTAGACTGTTTAAAAACTATAGAATTTTCAGTGTTATTGACTGATTGCCGAAGGAGAGGAGGGTTATTTTGAAATGTTGTAGGTATATGATGTCCGTAGTGAAAATCAATATTATTAACAAACAGGTTATGGTTACTTCTAAATTGCAATTTTGTTTCAGTTTTCCGAATGATCCGCATGTTAAAAATAAATGGATTGAAGCAACGGGTCGTATTAAATGGTTTCCTACAAAATACAGCCGGATTTGTTCCATACATTTCCACGAAGACACCTTCAGAAATTTGTTCAAGATGCTTAGGGAGTGAACATACTAAAAGTCGCGACGAGTTTTCCTTATAAAAATACTGTAAAAAAAACTAAGACTTTTTTAAGACTATTTTTCATTTCTCTGTCGGTTCTTATCGATATTTTGAATCGATACAAAATTATTACAACTGCCGCGTGCTAGTCGATGTTGACGAATCGATTTCGCGCGGATTATGTTTCTCGTCACTAAATTACGCTTGTGACGTCAAATTACCTACGCAAAATGTTACACGCTCGGTTCCCATACTAATCGGCGCGCACTTTCCTTCTATCTTGATATAGTTCTGTGTTGATTAAGAATAGACGGCCATTTGTCATTTTTTTGGAATTGGAAATTGGACCGCAACTCGCAAGTAATGCAGTTTTGAGTTACTTTGCGTTCTAAAAATTACAACTGTTGAAATCATAATGAAATTAAAAGCTTTTACCAATTAGAAGCGTTTTGCAGTAGTGTTGACATGTATAAATTCAGTTATGGTTGTGTTGGGGTGGCTACGCAGGATCCCTAAGTAACTAGCTAACACGCCGCTATCATCTTATTTAAGTATTCCGTGGTACCGCTTTTGAAAGAAGTCTTAGAAATAATTATTTCAGCTAAATCAAAGTACAAACTTTGTTTCCTCACATGTTTGAAAAAAGTACTACCTTGTACCCTGGCAGATCTCGGCCCGCCAACCACCTCGTCAGACAACCCCTTTCTTTCCTCGCCTCAGCAATCATTATTAAGATGAAACACAAAGGCCGTTTTTCCATAGAAACGTAGTTCCCTGTTTTCTCCCTGGATAATGGCAGTAGAGCAATATTTTTGAAGTGAAAACTTCTTTAGCGGCGCTGAGCACTTTTTGGGATGGGGAAAAATTGTTAAATACGCGACAGTGAAGGAGGTCACAAACTTTTATATTTTGCTGCTAGCCGATTCGACTTCATTCAAAACTGAACGCTATTCGTAAGATTATAAAGCCGTTAAACACTTTTTGCAATAGCATATTCTGCAAATAAATTTGTAATTTTGTCCAAGCGTCCTTCACCGTTTTGCTATTGAGCAAATTCGAATAGTTCGAATTTGGACGTTATTCCTAAGGAGATAAAGCTTTGAAAAATATTTTTCCCCTCACTGTCTCGGAAAGCCGTCTTTTATCCTTTAAAACCAGTGAGCAAAAACGCATTTTATCCACTAGTGGGGAAAGTAATTTGACCTTGGAGCGTGTTTAAGTAGCTTTTGAGACTATTGACAGATAACAAAACGTAAAACACTCATAATACAACATTTTCAGAAATTATGTATTTCTGTTGCCGCTATAACAACAAATACTTAAAAACAGAATAAAATAAATGGCATATGTTTAACGGACCACCAGATATAGTAAAATATGAACACAAAAAAAATACTTTTGACGACCAAAAATAGTAACTGAGCACCTAATTTTTTTCACCATTTTAATGTGAAATGATAACCTAAATAATAACATCTTACTATCCTTTTTAAAGAAAATGTCTCCTAATTAATCATTGCTAACACATAAATAGTAAATGATCACCAAAATGTTACCACCATTTTTATGTTAAATGAAAACCAAATTATAACATCTTACTATCCTATTAAAGAAAATGTCTCCCAACTAATCATTGCTAACCCAAAACTAACTCAGTCTCCCGCCCTCCGCCCGGGCTCCCGCCAGAAACTTGCTTCGTCGGCCCTTCGTTTCACGTGCGCTCAGCTCAGGACCTCCTTCGCAAGCTTCTGTCTCCGCAGGCTTTTATATACACTCTAGGGGTAAGACAGACAAGACCACGTGGAAGTGGGGTACGCTGATTCGGCTTTTGGTAGCTATTTTTACCTTTCGATCGCTATAAACAAGGAATCATTTAAGTTACTAGAAAATGTTTACTAACCTGATACCTCTTCATATTCCCTAAATTCGCGGCGCGGGCGGGACGACGGAGTTGAGCGGCAAGTACTACTTTATTTGGTAATATGCATACATTTTATGGCAATCATAGTGACTTATTTAGGTAGACATATTGTAATAATTTCTTCGCTAAGATTAGGTGCTCAGTTACTAAATTTGGTAATCCTAATCATTTACTAAATTTGATCTTTGAATACAATTTAATTGTGCAGTCGTTACTAAAACAGGTAGTACCATTGTAATGGTAGAATTCTTTTTTTGGTGTTCAGTACATTTTTTTGGTAAGAAAGCTTGAGGGTATCAAAGTATTTTCTGGTGGTCATTATATTTGTTCCCAAAATAAATATATAAGAACTTTTAAAGAATTGCTTGTTGACTTCATTCAGACGCTGGGTCTCAAAATGTATGGGAAAATTAAAACCCGACTCGCACTTGACCAAAATTGTACTTGATATTACTTAAAGTTATTATTACTATTTATTACTGTTAAAAAATACATATATTAATTATTTAAATTAAATAAAGTTGTTTTGCATGTTGCACTTTCCTCGCTACAGTGAGGTGAAAAGTTTTGTGTTACACACGGGTGCAAATGTATTTTACTTCTCGTGTGTTGAAACACTCGCTACGCTCAGGATTCTAATTTAGAACCACTCGCTTCGCTCGTGGTTCAATTATACTATAGAATCCTTTCGCTTGCTTGTTTCAATTCCACACTCGCGGGTAAAATACAACTTTGCACCCTTGTATAACAAATAACTATGGCAATGGCAAAAACAAATTGGTATTTTGTTTGCCGCCGCCGACGGGCGAGCGGCCCGTCGCACCCAACGCGCCCGCGGTCCGTCTCCGCCTAAATAATTGATAATTGTTTATAAATTTGCGTCAAATTCATTTTTAGGGTGACACCGTAAGATGTCACGTGACCTAATCGAAAAACTGTTACAATGTTATTAAGTTTCCACTTTCTGCCGGCACTCCCGGTCTTTTTTTTCCATAAAAGTATGGCTACTATTGACATGTTCCTATCTTTTACCTTTTTTCATAAATTTATTCTTAAAAGAGACCTTACCTTCAAAAACCTAACTAAAATAGCAGATTTTCCGCTGTGTTCAAACATCCAGAAAACCATTTTGACTAGATGATTTAAAAAACGGAAAACATCGCGCAACGGGAAACACGGCCGAAGCCTTTCTTTGATTTTTAATAAAAAAAATAGTTAATTAGGTTAAGTTTTGGAGAAGAAATCAGGGAACTACGAAACGTTGATTTTATGTACTTTTAATAGGTATTTTCGGTCCAAGCTGCAGTTGTCTCTATCGCGCGCTGCGGGGGGTGCGGGACGATTTATCAATATAATGAGGGTTTCCAGAATGTATTAAAATTATTTCTTTCTTTCTTTCTTTCTATTATGTCACCAGCTGGCAGCACCGTGGCGAGAGGTCTAGGTGTCAAAATTCACCAATCATATTTAATCATCATCAATTTGGTTGGTGGATTTTGACACCTACACCTCTCGCCACGGTGCTGCCAGCTGGTGACATAATACATTCTGCGGCGCTACCACGAACTTCGAAAGTCGAGGTTCGGGTATTTCCATCTCTATCGCACTCCCATACTCGAGTGACAGGGATGCATGTATTTCGAGCTTCGACTTTCGAAGTTCGTGGTAGCGCCGCTGGAAACCCTCATTTAAGACGTTGGTGCCGTTAAGAAGTCTAAGTCTTCTGGTAGATGTCGCTACACGCCTCCCTAAGGCGTTGTACGAAGGAACTGATTGAAAGATTTGGTGGCCGAACCGGATTGTTCCGACATTGGTTAGTAGCGATGGGCCATGAATGCCTGTGGTCGCCGGTTCTTTATAATTTCGTTAGCAGCGTTACTGCTTAGTACAAAATTAATTTATTGGGTACTACTCTGAATAACTAAATAACAGCGCACACGAGTTATGTACATTTTGTATTCTCATAAAGTAAGTAGAAATAAAAGTACTGCATATATTTGTACATTTTTAATTATAAATAAGTACCTAATTTAATACGAAATTTATACTCATAAATTTAAAACAGTCTACATTACTTAATATTTTATTATACGTCGCACAATAATTAATTTATCTCAATACTTACTACTTACTTACATTTTGCTTCTTGACGTATTTGTTTGTAGCGTTAATAAGCAATACATTTAAACTTCATATAATAAAAAAGTTTAAAACCAAAGAGCACAGAAATACGTCTTCACAATCGCTCGCAGTAACAAGTGCCAGCCAGCCCTTCGATTATGGTCCCAGGGGACTGACTTATGTCATGGTGCAGGTAGCCTGACAATATAATATGTCATGTGCCGAAATTTACGTATCTATTTATTTCTATTCAAATCAACTTCAATAAAAAAGGTTATCAACGAAATTACA
The DNA here is from genome assembly GCA_947578815.1 of Epinotia ramella. NCBI lineage: Eukaryota > Metazoa > Arthropoda > Insecta > Lepidoptera > Tortricidae > Epinotia > Epinotia ramella. Next base: position 17,363,271 of record OX388202.1, on the reverse strand, counting down.
CAGCCACACAAATATATAAAATAAATACCCGCAATATCATTACAGGTCAATGGTTCTGAAATATTCTTCTTAAATTTAAAATATTTCAGTTTGTTCATATGAATATATGCTAACAAGGACCTGCGATGAAATCCAAATGCAATGACTTGATGCTCAAGAGCGCGTATTCTTTTCAAATTAGGGTTACCTTTTCTTAAGTATCCTGTCATAAACATACGGGTATATGCTTCCGCCCGATGTAGCATAGCTTCACCATCTTCTTTGTAAAACGCTGCTTCCAAATAAAGGTGAGCCAACCTCGTTTGCAGTGTAAACCGTTTTCTTTTATATGCAACTGATTTTAAACAATCATAGCCGTTTTTACGTAATGCACTGTTCTGTACCAAACCCCCTATATCCAGCTCTTCGTTTCCCTTCATAAAGTTGTACAGAGATTTATGTAAGCATAATTTATAATTATGCTTTAGTATTTCCTGTAGAGTATTAACATCTTTATAATACGTAGGTCTTGTAAATATACTTGCCAAATCGCATTGGTAAAAACACGTGATTAGCCAAGTGAATAAAGCCCAAGTTAGCATGAAATACGTAGTACTTTTTTTAGAAGCATTGTTAGTGAAGTATCCGTACAAGTCTAATGTCGTCAAAACGAAATGGTGCCAATTTCTTTTACCATTTATGGGTAAAATAAATGCTACTAGAGAAAAGCATGCGAGCGCCAGCAAAATAAGTCCCCATACCAAAGGCTGAAACACTGTGTACATAAATTCCCATTTGCCGATGTGCCTTGCTTTTGGTACAATGAAAAATAGATTGTCACACCAATGAGGGTAAGTAAAATCAAATACTTGCAACCTGTAATGAGAGAGAAAGGTTCCTCCCAAGACATAGTCTACAACACCATCCTGAAGGTTCTTAAGAATACCTGAAACCGTGAAATTTTCACAAACTACACCAGTACTACTATAGTCATTTGTACCATTACTATATGAATACAAAAGTCTAGTGAAATTAATTCTCTTTAATATTCTAATGAATTCTTCTTCGTACCCAAAAGGCTCGTCCTTGTCATCTAGGGGATGAAAGATGAATGGCTCTATGGTTCTAACTATAACTGACATATTGCATTCGGAATATGGTGTTCTATATTTTCCTTCCAATGAGCCTTTTATATGTGCCCAAGTAAGTGAATCTTGGTCTAACGCGAGACTGTCACATTCATAATCCTTAATAGCACTCACAGTAAACCTACAATGGTCACCCATATGAAAATCATAAAAATGTAGACGAGCATGAGCCACTACCACTGTCTTGAAAACGTATAGATGATGTAGTTTTTGGAAAAAAACTTCTTGAGCGTAGCTGAAATTTCTAATTGTAACGATGAATATTGCATTGGGATTCCAATATCTGTCTTTTACCAAGTCACTGAAGCCTTTTTCGCATTCGTGCAGGTCATCACATTGTACTAAATAAGCCTGGTTAGGTTCTTGAAGATGCGTCGCAAAAAATGTCCGCATTAGAGTTTTGATACGAAGAGAATGAATATCTTTGACAAAGTCATTGTTCTTTGCATTAACTATTGTTATATCTTTTACAGCTGAGTTTTTAATGACAATCCAAGAACAGTTATTGTTATTATAGTTCTGTTCGTCACTTAATTGCGTCAACGCAGTTGAACGCACGCCACAAATAGCGGTCATTATCATTAGCAAGATGCCAATAACGTAGGGAATTAAATGAGCCATATACTCTTGAAGTTGGTCGTAATATTTGTTAGTTTTCAATTCACCGGCACAGTATGATGCTACCGACGCGAGATTATTTTGTAGTTAGTTGGTTTCCTGTAATGATAAATATTACTTATGCCTAATGTATTGGCAGTAGTTTCATTAATTACGGGACATTTTAGGAATCCGTCACAGTATTTTAAGGACCCTCTTAAGGTCACAGTCATTTATGGTCATCGTACATAATATATTCGCCTTTATTAGATAATGACTTTTCATACCGTATTGCTTCGTATTGATGACACAACCACGGACAGATGTCAGAATTTCGATGAATATTCTCACAGACTTGACTTTATGATGCGTGATGGACAAAGGGCTGTTCTGGTGATATTACGTGAGAATGTTACCCACGAATCTAAGGAACAAGAGAACGAAATAAATGTATTTTCTCTCGATAGTAATATTACACCATACATTCTAATGAAGCAGAAACAAATGCAAACTTTGTCGGACCGGCGGGCGAATGTTTTTCGCCGGCTTTTCCCTGATGACAAGATACTACAACAACAAGAAGCACATTAGGCTGCACCGGTGGTCCAGATGCCCAAACCAAATGGGGAGACCCGGGTATGCGTAGACTACTGGAGACGTAAAGCAATTGCAAAGCCGGATACCTACTCAAGTCCCAAGTGGATGAGTTGCTACATGTTGCTCCCTGTAGGTCAACATTGGGTACTGGCAAATCAGTGTTCGAGAGGAGCACCAGGAGAAAACTGGATTAATCACGCCATTTGGCTTTTTTATTTTTAAACGAATGCCATTCGGTCTCCGTAACGCGCCTGCGATGTTCCAGCGTCTGGTGGATATGAATCATATTAAGTCACTAGCTTCTGCCCGCGACTCCGTCCGCGTGGAACTCGTTTATATCGTAGCTCAGGCCACCGGCCACCGGCGGTCAGGGCGACAGAGACAGGAACCTCCTGACTATCCGCGCAGTATCCAGGAGTACCGCCTTATTATTATTGTTCATATGGATTATGGATTATGGATGAGCATACTTGAATGATCTGATCGGGCTCTCCAATTAATTTGAGGTGCACTTGCAAGACTTTGCCGGTGTTTTCAAAAAGGTACGAGGGTCATCCAAATCGTAAATCGACATAAGTGCCAATTTAGATGCTCTTCACCCGATGGCCTACCAGTGGAGCCAGGCAAGGTGTCAGCTACATTGTACCTCCCGGATCCTGAGAATGTTGGTGGTCTGCTGACCTTCCTTTAATGGTACCGTAGGTTAATTCCCAGTTTCTCCTAAATTTCGGAACCACTTTAGAGGCTCACCAGGATAATTACTGATTGGAGTAGACTGTTTATACAACCGAACGCTAAAGAAATAAAATGAAACAGAATGCAGATGAAAGGTAGGCATACAGTGGTGATGCAAGCTGCTATGCACTGTGTGCAATTCGGGTCTAGACGGATGGGCCTGAAGAACACTCCGTAGGTACCTACGCACGCCGCTTAGGTACTTATCCCAGCAGAACGAAGCTATTCCACCACCGAACGAGAGGCGGTGGCCTTCGTGGGGGTTGTAACAAAAATCTAAGTCTATATTAAAAGGGTTACGAATTACGAACCGTCATCAAAACAGATCACCAAGCCTTAAAATGACTTTTATCATTGAAGTCCCCGACAGGCAGATTGGGCAGATGGGCCTTAATGCTACAAGCATTTGACCTCGCTATGGTACGAGTATTCGATTTGCGTTGAACACGGCTCAATGCTGATCCAAGGGTTACAGTCCTGAACACCATGGAAAAACGAACACGACTTTTAAACATAGTATTTTAAGTTCTTGTCTGAACTAGATCTAAGGAAATAATAATAAATAAAATAACATACGAAACCCTTCCAATACCTGAAGTGACAATAAACGATTATCAGTTCATTTATTTCCAATCATTGTGAAAGGTGAGCGAAGTCCAATCAATTTTAACACAGTAAACCCTATGATTATTTATTTCAACGCATTCATCATTGTCACATACTGTTGAAACTTACCTTGCACAAATAGTTATTTAACTAACTTCTGCACGCGACTCTGTCCGCGTGGAACTCGTTTATATCGTAGCTCCATACAAACTTTCACCACCAATTTCACTCCCTTAGGGGAGCATTACCGGGATAAAAACTATCATCTGTCCTTCCGCGGGCTAAAACTATCTGTATACCAAATTTCATCTTAATTGGTTCAGCGGTTTAAGCGTGAAGATGTAACAGTAAAAAATGTTTTATACACTAAAACTGGCATTTAGGTATATTCATTATTATAGAGAATGACTCATGTAGGTTATAGGAATAAAATTTGTCAAATAATATGTAGGTATACGTCATTGGTGTATACAATCGTCATTGTTGGATTGGATCCTTCATTTTCGCCTCCAATGACGGCGTTGACAAGGACGATTCACATGAAAACAGGTCAGGACAAGTTTGTGTTTGAGATTTTCAAAAAATAGACCTAATACAGCCATGGTAGTCTTCTAATCAATTGAACAATAATTCATGAATCACGCATAATCATCAAGAAACATTTGAATATACCAATGACGCAAAAATTGACAATCTTGGAAGAACTTTTTTGGCTACTTACCTTGACAAAACTACTGAAATTTTGCCGGTTCGGTGTTTGCTGGGCGACTGAGGAGGGCCGGGGGAGTTACCAAGACTGCTATACGCGTGGAGGGCTTGCGTTTCATTTTTACACAAAACTAAACACCATGTCGGGTGCGCGCAATGACGATATTTCTTGACACACTTTTTGATTAAAATTTTTACAAACTTCTACTTATTTTACTTAGTTTTGCACATGTCTGTGCAACGTCAAAAGTCTGACTCGTCCTTTTTTTTTGGCATGGCATAGCGCTGGTCTCGCTTTCAGCCATAAAGTCTACTTGAGTTTCTGCAAGATTACACGCTGAGTATTTGTCACGATACTGCACGGCTAACACAAGACGGTGCGCGAGCTCTCTCGATTTATCTCTCTCTCTAAGTTGTCTAATAAGAGAGAGACGGATAGTTCGCGAAAAAACGAGAGAGCTCGCGCGCCGTCTTGTGATAGCCGTGCTGGTTTGTCAGTATTTATATTTATCAACAAAAAACAGTATGTATTAAATCAGTATAGAACGGGCCTTTTATAAACATTAATTACCAAGTGCGTCAGTATTAAGGCGGTATTATAACTTCGTACTTCGCGCCATCAAGTTGACATTCAGCCATTGGCCAACATACAGGAAAATACTTTTATCATAAAGTCTGCAACACACATTCATTAAGTTGGCAATGGCGGGAACATACACAAGATTTGTTAGAATGTGATAGTGCGATTTGAAACATTGCAATATGAAAAAAATAAACACATTACTTTAAAATTTTTAATAATTACCCTTAATAGAAAGGGACTCGGACTCGCGTTATGGTTGTAGAACTTACCTAGTGGTTAGGTTTTAGGTTAGGTTAGGTGGAAAATATAAATTGGCCGTCTGTTGTCTACATTGAGTAATTTTACTAGAGTAGACATCACCTAGCATAAGTTTGCGCATTTCAACATACTCTCATGAGAATATCTTGGTTTAGTCTGTGGCGGGCAGTGATGACGGTCGGTTTGAGTGCAATTTTGACTCAAAACTTTAAAAAATGCCTTCTTTTGCATTGCGCTTTTGCACCAACAACAAACCCAACAATAGTAAAAGTACGGGGATCACTTTTCATCGGCTAATTCACAGATTTTTTCAATAACATGATTTTTTCTGTAATTTATAAGATACGCACCGATGGCGGCCATTATTTCAAAGAGTAAAAATGTAGAAGTGACAATTTTCTAAGACTATTTCGCCTTATTAGTAGAACATTAAACTTACTAGACTTACTGATTTGAAGCTTTAAAGATCTTAATTTTTGCGCCAAAATAGCAGCAACCATTAGCTTTTTTTTTATTTAATCGTTTTTATGTATAATTTTATTGGTACCGTTTAGTTGGTATTTAGATCTTAAGTTGTACTTATTTAAATCCTAGGTCAGTTCTCTTATATAAATAAGATACGCGACGCGAGTATTCGTCTCCGACTATGAAATGAACCCATTAGCAATTTAGGACACTATAATTATTATATTAATTTCTAATTGGTTTCAAAATATATATCTGAGGATCCCGTGAGACCTTAAATGTGTTTATGGATCTGACTGAAACTGAAAATGGTCGTAATTTAGTTTTTGTCTTGCTGCGATTGCTATCAAAATCGATATCTGACGATCCGCATGGACCTTAAATAGGACTTTGTCATCAAATCTGACACAAATCGCTGAGACACATTACATCAACACAGTGCATCCTCGGGAACTATGAAGATATCCAGTATCAAAAATTTACAAATGTCGGTGATTAAATCAATAAGTAGTTTTTTTTTATACGAGTGTATTAAATCACGCTATGGCCATAACTGAATCCGAACTCAAAAAATTGTCGCATCTACTGCACGTTTACGTACTGTTTGATTTTCCAAGATGGCGGCCTGATTGGAAGAAAGATGCCTAGAAAAATGTTCTGGGTTGCCAGTCTATACCGTAGTAATAGTAAGACAATGGTTGTCTAATTAAAAAGAAATCTTTTGTTTCGCGTAAACACTTACCTACCGGTCAATGGGCACTCGAAAGCATTATCTTTTATTAATTCCTAAACACATCTTTATTCTTTACCAGTGACTCAAGATCATTTCAGTTATCACGTTTTTATTTATTTCATATGAAAAGGTATTCAAAATATGTAGAGAAGAAGATCAATAACAAACAATAATATGCATAATAATATGTATGCAAACATTATATGCTGCAGCCTGTGTCCTACCTGTTGGATCTATTGCCACAAACATCTACTAAACTTTTATCAGTTTTACACCCTTATTCATAATACTTAAAATACCTGTGTTAAATAAAACGAGTTTTGTCCCTTTCTCACTCATTTAAATATCAGAAAGACAAACGAATTTTAACGGCATTTTAGCTAAAATAGATTTGTTCAACGTTTTACTTGATAGGTTAAATTAGAACTCCCACCACTCGAACGAAGTCGCAGGTACAGCTAGTAATAAATAATTCATTTCACGCCACAGGTTCACGACTACGAATAGAGATACGCTTATTGTACTTATACAATTTCTAATGTTTTAATAACGACGCTTGCTTGGGGCAACCACAGTTGCCAATTTCGCGCACCTCTAAACTGGTGGTGGCAACTGTAGTTGCCAGGCGAAGTATGGACTTCTTTGATAAAGAAAAAATTAAAGCAATTTAGGCTACCTTTTTTAAAATCCGAAATCAAGTCAGCGGATTGCCAAGGACCTGGCTCATGGCCAAGATACAAGTAGAAAACTTGTTTTGATTCTCGCACGTTTAATACGTTTTGCTACCGTCGCTAGTATACACGTCTATATTGTGTTTCATTCTTCCTTGTAGTCAGGCGTGTATTAATTAACTTTGAATTAAATAACTTTTCCAGTTGCGATAAATTATGATTGCAATTAGTGCTAGACTTGATATCATTGTGTTGGGTGCAACAGGGTTTACGGGACGATATGTCGTCAGTAAATTAGCTTCTATTAGTAATGAGGCAGATTATTCAGATATTACTTGGGGTATAGCAGGGCGGTCGAAACAAAAGTTATTTGATTTATTGAAGGAAATGGAAGAGCAAGGTAACTTTTATTTGTGTACCAATTTTTGTTTAGAGTGCGAAAAATAAGTAAGAATAGTGTGGTGAAAATGGTGAACTACAGTACTTATATCTCAACTATTTGTCGTTCAAATACTTATGTAGGTAGGGAATCGTGGCTTTCTGGCGGGCGGTAATTGCGAGTGTACGAGTATGCCAGGACTGACTTAAAATAAAATATTAATGGTGTGACCGGTAAGTTGAGTGGGCTGAAAATCAACTAAGTACTTACCTATAGATCTTACTTAGATCTTGCAAAATTGAAGGGTGCCTATAGTAACTTTTACTTTACTAGCTATGTTTATATTATTTATATCAACATAGCTAACATGATTTTGGGAGGATTTGGCCGGGAAAATAATGAATTAGTACCTACCTAACTTTATATTTTTTTACAAATATGGTACCTACTTAACCTACCTATAAGTGGGAAATCGGATATTCTCTGAAAGTAAAAGGAAAACCGTAATATCCTCTTAGATACTTAATAATACTAATTATTTTTGTTTTTTGACGTACCTAGTTACCTAATACCTACTGAAAATGTATGCACACATTTCGGTATTAATGTTTGTTTTTTTTTGTTCTGAAATCTTAAACTCGTCATTTTAGCTGTAAAAATAACGTTGTGCTTGTTGGAAGTAAAAACTTACTTAGCAGCACAGGCGCAATTACGGACCGCGACCGACGTCGCTTGTGAGGATAACGAAACAACAATTACCTATATTATCCTTGCATCGTTGCGTAGCGCGAGTTACAATTTACAAATGTTATAAATAGTGCCTTCCTCTGATAAGGAGACGCTCGCTACACGGGCCGCTATCGGCCGGACTGCATGCCGGCTGACGCGAGATTCGGCCCGTGTGGATAAGCGTCGGAAGCACGGTGGCCGGCCAAATCAAGGTCACATCATACCAGATTTTCTGTGACCTTGCTTGGCTGTCCGCCGATATCGGCCCGTGTAGCGTCTCCTAAAGTCCTAACTTCCCATGAGTTCCCAATTCCCTATCAAGTTTTAATATTGAAACCTTATGTAGGTAGTTAATAGAGTCTGGCCAGCAATCATTTTACCTATGCTATGATATAAGCGGTTACTTATAAGCACCTACCTACAACCTTGGGCAAAAGTATTGAGCATTGCGTTTTCATACAAAAGTCAAACATTAACAGGTGCTCTTATATATTTTATTTATTATAGAATGTTGTATACTATCTATCTGTATTTTTTTCATATTTATTAATGTGAAGAGAAATTCCGTGTTTTTTAATAAATAATCCTTTATTGTAAAGCCCGACTTTATCTAGCTTAAGTTTTCACACGCAAATAGCTACTTAATTCAAAATGATTTATATTGACTTTCACCGTATTATTTAAATTTAACGTTATCGTGTTTTTTCGAAATTCAAGGTAAGATTAGGTACTTTACTATGTTACAAGGGGAAAAGTGGGGCGCCCGATACTTTTGGCCAAGGCTGTAGTTATGTATGGCGGCGTAAGACCGGAATCACACTGGCGATGGCGCGGCTTGCGGTGGCGCTCAATAGTAGTCTTTACAGTAATTGACAACTATTGACTGCGTATTTTTCAAATTTGCCGCCTTTTTAACGTGACCTCACGACACGACTCCACAGTATAATAAAGAGTACTACGACTCACTGTTGTGTGTGAAGACTGATGGTGGCCATAGCAACTTCTAAACTAAATAAGAAACCTGTCATGTTTTCACTGGACAGTTCTCGACGAATAGTCGGAAATAAAATTTTGCACCTTAAAAATATTTTATGTAGACCGCGTTCCTTATTCATCATCTACCAGCCAGCATCTTACAAAACCACCAAAAAATACCAATCCCACATTTATGCCAAAACTCATGAATCCCACATTTATACCAATAGTCGGCAATAAAATCTTGCATCAAAATTTAATTTATGCCAAAATACTTAGTATTATATGCAATCGTTTTATAATGTACTTAAGCTTTTTCAGTGGAGTTCCACGTCTAGGCCACGAAGCTTGCTGAGTGGCCTAATTAAGGTACGAGACTTAAAAAGCTAATTATATAACTATTGTATAGGTACACTACTTTTTCTACGAGTCAACGGAAATAATAATTTATTAAACAAACTTAATATCTATTGAAAATCGCCCTGCTGAAACGAAGTGCAGCCAACCGCTTTTTATAAACGCATTGATGTCTTTCTGTAAATTTAGTCTCGTGATTGGTCAAAATTCATTTTAGTTCTGCGTACAATTGATTAATAATTATTTCGATTGTCCATAGAGCATAAACTTTTGCATCAGAATAAAAGTGTTCAATTGCGTTATGGTTTGCAAGGTTCTAATTTAAAGATTACAGTCGACGAGTACCTATAAAAAACATCATTTTAGTTTTGGCCGTATGAATGTACGGGTTATTTAGGCTCATGAATCATAACAAAATAATTACTAACAGTCGGCAATAAAATTGTGCATCAAAAATGTAATTTATGCTCAAAACATCCATTTCGTGTTGTAAGCAAAACATACCTTTGTCATTAATGAAAAAAAAGTAAGGAAGTAAACATTTACTCAAGGTAAAAACTCTGAAGTACCTAGAAATATGAAAGGTGTGTTTAGGTTTTCAATAAACTTGAGTGTTATAATTATAATAAACATGATATAAACATTTTTGTCCAATAGGCGTGAAGGTAAAGCAGATACCTGTCATAGAATGTGATGTAACAAACGAGACCACGCTACACGAAGTGTGTCGTCGAGCAAAAGTTGTAGTGAACTCCACCGGACCTTGTGCTCTTCTAAGCGAGCCAATAGTCAAGGCGTGCATTGAAACTAAAACGCATTACGTAGATATTTCTGCTGAACTACACGTAAGTGGGAGCGTACGGGTTCATTATTTTTGTTGATGGATGACCGAGTCCATTTAAAATAGAGATTTATTTCAAAACTATGCCTCAAATTACAGATCGTCATTGTCACATATTTGTAAAGGAGACGCTATACGGGCCGATATCGGCCGGACTCCAGAAAAAGCATCATCAAAATCAAAGCTGAATTCGTAAAAAGGGAACCTTAATTATGGTGCGACTCTGTCCGCCTGTCTGTCTATCACAACGTTAAATATAGCAGGAACTACTTAAATGCTATTTGGAATAGTTGTACTTGTACTAAACCCACGTGTATGGAAAATGAAAAAAATACTTATCTATTACTTTACATATATTTTATGACGTATTCTGAACAGTTAGCAAATTTTTTTGTAAGATGTTTTTCTCTTGTAGTGGTGCAATAAAGAGTATTTATTATTATTTATTATTATTATTCTTGACAGATAATAAATTTCGATTTATGACGGAAAATGTTGAAACACATAATAGTTACTCCGCTCCTTATCTCCGAAATTTACCAAGCGAGATGTTTGAAATTATTATATTAAGATTAACATTTGTATGTATATTACAGGAAAAATGTAACGGTATCTAGTATCATAAATATTAATTTATTTTCTACAGTAACTACTAACTATATATCTTACTATTATAGTTCATGTAAAAATCTATACTACTAGTAAATAGTTTACATGAACTAAATTAAATTAAAGTTAAGTGAACTCTAAAAAAGGCCCCCGAGTCATTTTACCTGTTGTCGATGCTAGCGGTATTTCCTCGCAGATTATTTTTCTTTTTATCATCAAAAATCATTTCTAGGTTAAGTTTTTAATTTTAACCTATACCTATTAGGTAATTTAGATATCGCTGAGAAACCAACATACATTACCAAGTCCCTTGACCGCGCAGGTTAGTAACAAAATGCATCGATAGATGGCGTTATATCCATAAAGGTATAACGCCATCTATCGAACACTACCTATGAATTTGCAGAATTAAAAAATTTCGATCATAGTGGAAAAATGAAAAATTATTCGCCACGAGCGGGTTTTGAACCCACAACCTCTGGAATCCGTCCATCGCTCTGCTAATTGAGCTACCGTGGGTCCGCTAAGGCGACGAATCTTTAAATCCCTTCCACTATTGTATTTACCTACACCTTAGGGAGCCTCGTAGCGACATCTACCGCGAAGTTATTACAACTTCTGAAACGGCACCACTGTCTCAAGTTACATTGAGAATCGTTAGTAACAATGCGCTACCCCATTTTTAACATTAAGTAAATGTTTTATTAAGCAGAAACGTCCGCTAACGAAATTTCAAATTTCGATCATAGTGGAAAAATGAAAAATTATTCGCCACGAGCAGGATTTGCAGAGCATTCCAGAGGTTGTGGGTTCAAATCCCACTCGTGGCCAATAATTTTTCATTTTCCACTATGATCGAAATTTGAAATTTCGTTAGCGGACGTTTTTGCTTAATAAAACATTTAATGTTTGCAGAATTAATTAAAAATTTGCTCTTTTCCGTAGTCAACAAGGAACCCTTAACCCTCATAGTTTCGCTATGTCCGTCTGTCCATCCGTCTGCGGCTTAGCTCAGTGACCCTTACTACTAGAAAGCTGTAATCCGGCTTGAGTTTATAAATCAGTCACGCCTACAAAACAGTTAAATAAAGTAAAAATAAATATATATATTATAGGGTACGTCTCCTTAACTTAAACGGGCGATGTATTTCTTTCCCCGTAAACCTTTGGTTGTGGTCTAAATAAAAACCATTTTTCAATTCCGGGATGCGTTTGCGTGATATTAGGCCTAATTGGTATTGTATATAGTCATGTGTCCGGCCCTCTGCTGGCTAAATGGTTACTATACTGGGTATGTGAAAAAAAAAACATGGCAGTAGTAGAGTAGTTAATACGAAGACTATCACGGATTAGTAGGCATAACTAGTTAACGAGCAATAGTCGACCAACTTAATTCATTTACTTGAATAGACCAATTTTCTTACAAATTCGGGCGACGCAACCGCAACCGTTTAGTAGGCGCGCGCGTGTCGATGTAACAAAGGTCAAATACAGAATTACAGACAGGCAACTACGGAATCCAACAATGCGCGTGGTCCGACACGCACTTGGCCGGTTTCTTCCTGTAGTTTTAAAGATCGTTCAACGATTCTGTATACGTACAAAAAAAAAAAAGTAAATCTGAAAAAAAAAGGTCAAGTAAGTACAAATCATTTAAAAACGCTCAATGACGTCCTTATTACAGCCAATGCCTTAACCTCCTGGAGCATGACTTTCAAAACTTATCAAAATGAATGTCAAATTAACAAATGTACCTATATATAATGAACAATCAATTGTTTTTTTATGTAGTAGGTACCTATATGTAGTACAGTCAGCATCAAAAGTAACTGCGTAATTGACATCTTCAAAAGCTCTTCTTCCCTTTTAATAAAGATTTTTGACGTCTTCGTTTGCCCAGTTACTTTTGATGCTGACTGTACACGGGGCCTCAGGAGGATAGTGTTTTAAATGAATAATGACTCACTTAATTACTTACATAATTTCAAATAAGTATGGTAGATGCTTGCTCCTACAGCGTGCCTGATATACTTAAAAGTGCACAAACGAATGAATGAGGTGAAATCAGATTTAATCCACTAAAAGGTATTGTTATCGATACAATAATTGCATTCATTTCATCGAAGCTTAGTGCAAATTACAGCTCCATATGCAAAATGTCATAATCGGAGCCATTATAGTTTCATCATGTCGGTCTGTCCGTATGTCTCAGGCATTTTACCCATAAATAACTAGAAGGTGTATTTGAATGAAATTTGGAGTTGGTATAGGTGTATTGTGTTAGCCGCTTCATAGTTTTGTAATGTTTAGGGCCACTACATAATTTGTAATCGAAAGTAAAAAAAACATTATATCACCGTCGCGTAGGTAGGTCAACATGTGGCATATCATTATAATATATGTAGATAGATCTTTCGACGATAAAGGATATAGGTCGTTAAAAATAAGTATAAGCTTCATCAGTTTTTTTTTACTATCGCTCTGTATTCACAAAAATTGTGTCCCTCTAAATTTCGAACCGCGTAATTGAAAAATCTGCAAAAAAACATACATCATATTTTCGAACGAGCGAGTGAACATTGAATTCTCGGACCACTACTATTTATTCTTTTCTTTATATTAATGATTTACCGAATGCTACTCCATCATCGTCATCATCATATCAGCCAAAAATCGTCCACTGCTGGACATAGGCCTCCCCCTAAGAGCGCTAAAGTGACCGGTCCTGCGCCACCCGCATCCAGCGGGCTCCCGCGAACTTATAGGTCATCAGTCCACCTACCCGCGCCGCGCCTTCCGGTACGTGGTTGCCACTTGAGAACCTTTCCGCCCCAACGGCCATCGGTTCTACGTGCTATGTGCCCCGCCCACTGCCACTTAAGGCGCCGTAGGTTCATGGTCTTCTCTCCCTCTCACTGAGCATAAGCGTGAGCGAGATGGAAGTGCGTGCTCGGAAGCGCGGATATCATGTTTTTTAATTTTAATTTTTTGGCCGTTTAAATAAATAATAATGTAAACACTGATTTCCCTCAAACATGATATTGCCGATTTTTAGAAGCAATTTTAATATTTATAGCTTTTGTGCATAATTTGTTACGAATATTTTAAGTGTATTTTTGTGTGTTTTTGACCTATGTTCGTGATTTTTTTCTATCGAGCGAAATTTACTTAATCATGTTTCGAAGCACTGATTTTCCTGCAGAAAAGCCTCAAAATGACTATTCGTATTTTTTTGAAACCATATTATTATAAACAGACGCATTATATTGTTTAAAAAACTCTGTTGGCTTAACTTCGCTGAACCTACGGCGCCTTAAGTGTAGCGATTCGGAGGGCTATATCGATTACCTTGGTTCTGCTGCGGATAGCCTCATTACTCCACACACAACTCCATATAAAAATATAATATATTACTGATGATACTATTGCGCTGTTGGTAAAATGTAATAATAGAACTGATTATGAACGTGCTGATATGAATAACTCATTAATTGACATAACGAATTGGATGCAAGTAAATGACCGAGGTTTTATTTATTATTACAAAACTAAATTCATGCAATTTTCTTCCTATAATTCCAGTGACATTCCTATAAGTTGAATTAATAATAACGAAGAAGTTGAGAGAGTGGATACTTTTAAAACTCTAGGGCAAATTATTGACCAACACTTAACTTAGAAGGAGTACCTACATTGAGCAGGTTTGCAAAAATGTATAGGTATAGATTTTGTTTTCGCGTCGTAATCTTGAATGAAAACCGGTCAAGTGCGAGTCTGACTCGCGCACCGAGGGTTCCGTACAAACTATCAATTAACTCAAGGTAAAGTAAATGTCCCAATATTTGTTAAATTAAATTACTTATTTTAACCCAACACAACAGAATTCAATTTCAAACAACGAATAACTTTTACACCAAGACCATCGATCTACCAAGACGATTGAATCGCGAATATCGCGTCCTTTTTTTAGACCTGCTATTGAAATGAAATATACCCGTCCCAACCCCATTAATTCTATAAAAATCTTTACAGCGTGAAGTAAGAATGGGATTAGCGCCATCTATCGGCCCCATTTGGTACTAACGTGCAAGGGCAATCAGCTTAGTATGTATGCTGATGTTTTCAGCGATTATTGTTTATCACGTGAACCGATCTCGATTATTATTTTTTATTTGAAAGAGAGTACTTCTATTATAGTCTTATAGGAATTTCAAACAAATAAATACTTATAAAGTTGATTAAATTAAAAACTTAACTATGGGTCATTGTCAGATTTAGGTTCGCGTCTTTTCGGTGGACATTGCCAAAGTTAAAAGGCTAAAGCCTAATTTTTGGTTGAACTCTGAATCCGCATAAACGGCGTCGCCTCTTCTATAATTATATGTGATAAAAACATATAATTGATATTATATATAAACATAAGCCCTTAACTATTGCCCGCTAGATACAGAAAAAGTTATACTTTCCCAGCAATATTTACGTTTATCTTAATCACAAGTAATAATTTCAAATTTTTAGCTTGTATAACTTCGGATATAAGGGGGACGGGGGGGGGGGGATATTATTTATTTTCCTTCATAGATCAAAACCAATGTACCAAAAAAAAACTTTTTTAAAATGTCCAGCTCAAGCCCTTTCATATGATACCCCACTTGACCTAGTAACTAAATTTTGATTTTTCTCCCCCCCTCTTAATCCGTAATTTTAGATAGATATTAAAAATATATATATTTTTTTTTCATGTTCCATACACGTGGATTAAGTTTCTTTGAAACTATTCCAAATTTCAAATGGATAGCATTAGTAATTCCTGAGATATTTAACTTTGTCACAGACAGACAGACGGACAGAGTATTGCTCCGGAACCCTAAAAACGAATCATTTTGCAAAATACGCTCGTCTTTAGAAGTAAGGACTCTTAAGGGATACTGTATCTGCGATACATATCGTCGGTTCTCTTATATGGATTGATTTTATGGGGTAACGCTGTCGACGCCATGCCATGGAGCGGATCATATTAGTTGACAAATTAATGGATCTTATCCGGAACACCACGTTGAGCTCCAAGACCCAAGCCGCCACTGACTGGCAACCCGATAGCTCAAAACTCAAAACGGAGACGCGGCATTCTGACTTTTTGTAATTGATTATTTATGCACCTTTGTAAGGAAACTCAAGACATTTGCATGCCTTACTACATGTGGGCTGAATACTTACACTGTGCTGTCTTCTGTCCTTTTGCCATCTATATTATTATACACCTACCTATTGTATTCTAGCAAATAAATGATATTGATTGATTGATTTGAAGCGAAAGAATTTCTATGCTTCAGTTTGGGCCGAAAATCGTTTGTCTGTCCGGAGTCCTGTGTCTGTCCCCTGGCTGTTTTCCTCTACAGGTCGCATTTCTAAACCGATTCTCGTGAAATTTTGTGAGTACGTTCGTTAATTATATAGAACTCACAGAGCCACTAGTAAATACTTTTGTCCACAGGTTTTTGTGTTATTGGTGAAAACTAGTAGAAATAACAGAACCCTTCAATGTGCGTGGTCTGGTCCGACACGCACTTAGCCGTTTTTTTATAGTAAATCTTGTTTTGGAATAATGAATTTAACTCTAATTGTTATTGTTTTAGCATATGATCAACATATACAGATGTTACAATAAAGCAGCTGAAGAAGCAAACGTCTTAATCATCTCTGCGTGTGGCTATGGGTCCATCCCGGGGGTCATGGGGTTCGTACATCTAAAAAAATATTTTAATGGTACGTGCAACTTTATTTACTAGATTTTATTACAAAACCTTATACTAGCTTCTGTCCGTGACTTAGTATGCGCATAGTTATTTTCTGTTCGTAATACTTAAAGTCAATAAGCTTTTATAAGAAAAAAATATATATTAGAGACCAAAAAGTGATGCAGAATTATTTATCTGCTTGATTTCATTTATTTATTTTAGGTTATTTTAACCTACATACTTTAGGCAGGTATGTCAGTGGTAAGTACTCAACTGGTAAACGTGTAGGTTATTGCGTAGGTAGGTTACAGTTTCTTTACTTTTAAATATTCTTTTTTGCACATACCTAACTAAAGATAGAATGTATAAATAAAGTCGTGTATGCAACTGTAAGTGATGATTATTATAATTGATGCATTAAACTAGGTACCTTATTTAGAGGCAGTTCCGGTCTGTTTTCAGGTACATTGCAAACAGTTGAGTGTTACACCGAAATAGAAATGCCGAAGAGAGTATATAGTTTGGGAAATGTTCTATGTGGCGGCGATAATTGCCTCGTGCATTTTGGGACGTGGAATTCTCTCGTACACGAATTAAAGAATTTCCCAGAGTATTTCCGGATGCAAAAGGAAACGTTCCCTGAGCCCATATATGGACCAGAGCCAGAAGAAATTAAGAAGTAAGTCACTATAAAATAGACAATTTGTAAGTTAGATACTTTACTATATGGACTAAATTATCTTTATTGTTATTCCCAGATCCTTTTTCCATCGAAAAGGCGGCAAAACATGGTTTCCCTACCCAGGACCTGATAGCAACATAATAGACATGACTCAGCGATATTTACTCGAGAAAAATGAGCATAAGCCAGTGCATTTCAAGATGTACACAACAATGCCACTACTGATTCATTTAATTTTGATAATCCCAATTTTCTATTGTTACTACTGGCTGTCTTATTTCAAGTGTTTCAGAAGTTTATTAAGGAGGTATCCTAGGTTTTTCACAGCGGGATTCATGAGCCATGATGGACCAAATGAGGAAAATATGGACGAAACAAAATATAGCTATGTGTTATCGGGGATGGGCTTGAATAAAAATGAGCCAATCCACTTGAAGGTAATACCCAAACGAAGCCATAATTTGGTATACTCAGCCTTGCCACATGCACATTTTCACATTTCTCTTTAACTTCATCTTATATGAACTTCTTTTCTCTAGGCCCGTTGGTTCTTACGCTGAAAATAGCCAAGTCGCTATATTTATTTATTTATTTATTTAAACTTTATTGCACAAATATAAAAATAGAAGTACAATTGGTGGACTTAATGCCTTAAGGCATTCTCTGCCAGTCAACCATTGGGCTAAACAGAAACTTTAGTGGTGCAGGATCCTAAGTACAGAGACTCGAATGGAAACACAAACACATACTATATATGGGCCGCCGGTAATAGTTCCATCGATCCCTCTGGAATCCCATATATACTTTATACCTACCCGCGGTATCTTGTCGTCAGTTCCACTTATAAATGTATATTTTGATGAGCAATAATTGCTCCGTTAACGACATCTCATCGGAATATGTGAAGTATCTATCTACAATTCTACATAATTGAGGAGGAGGTTATTTGTGGTCATCATATTAGTTCCACGTCACCAAATGTTCGATTTATCGCATGGTATATAAGTCCGCCTGCCTAGCTAGATGATCGCGTTTATGTTGGACATGACGCATTCGTCCCTTACTAGCAAGTATGTTAGTGCGAAAAGGACGGATGCTTTATGTTTGACATGCACGCGATTTTGCTAGCTAGGTTGGACGTTGTAACATAAGTATATACATAATATATAATTTACCATACTTACCCTGTTACATTTCAGGTTTCTGGGAGCCACCCGTACGAGGCCACGGCGATAGCCTTTATTTTTTCGGCAATAACTATACTAAGGGATAATTCTCGTATGCCAACGTGAGTCCTTATTATTATTTTTAGCGTTAGCAGTTAGTATGCGATGGAAGTATGTCTTTCTTCCTCTAACGATGGGCTATGATAGCCCATTGTGCCTTTATATGATTTGAGACGTTGGTGCCGTTTATGAAGTTAAAATCTTCGCAGTAGGAGTTGTCGCTGGTCGCTGCTAGCGTAGTTTGTGAGTGTGTAAGTTTGTATGTAAGGAGTAATCGCCGGAATTACTCATCAGAATTCAAAATATCTCTCGCTGGTGTATAGGCCTGTGGGGTGGGCATAGACTACTTAGAGTCTTATCACACTTGCGATTTGCGAGCGTGTTTTCTATACAATTATCAGTCGCGGCGAACACGCTGCGTGATCGCCTTCATACAAAATACGCTTGGAAATCGCAAGTGTGATAAGGCTCTTACTCATATTTTATCCCACGACTTCGCGTTCTGTAGGTACAATATGCGTTTTTACAATATAGTTTAAAATACTATACTTCGGTAATGGCCGCTCACGCAGAAAAAAAATTACTTTCCTACTTTTTGTTTAGCGTTTTCTGTGATAACATGTATGTATGTTGTCCGCCGGGCCAATTTGAAGCCATATTGTTTTAAGTAAATAACTACGTAACGATTTATATTTTCAGAGGAGGTGTTCTTACTACTGGCGCAGCTTTCTACGAAACGGAATTAGTAGAGAGACTGAATTGTCACGGTATTCATTTCGAGTTAATATCCGATGGTGTAAATACTATACTTGCCCAATAATAAATCTGGTATAGTCATTAAGGCGCCGTAGGTTCATGGTCTTCTCTCCCTCTCACTGAGCATAAGCGTGAGCGAGATGGAAGTGCGTGCTCGGAAGCGCGGATATCGTGTTTTTTAATTTTCATTTTTTGGCCCTTTAAATAAATAAAAAGTAATCACTGAGTTCTTTCAAACATGATGTTGCCGATTTTAAGAAGCAATTTTAATATTTTTAGCTTAAATGCATAATTTGTTACGAATATTTTAAGTGTATTTTAGACCTATGTTCGTGATTTTTTTCTATCGAACGAAAATGGCTTAATCATGTTTCAAATCACTGATCTCGCTGCAGAAAGACCTCAAACCATATTATTATAAACAGACGCATTATATTGTTTCAAAAACTCAGTTCACTTAACTTCGCTGAACCTACGGCGCCTTAAGTTATGCCTATTTGATTCATGTTTTGAGGTGTGCAATAATAGTACATTACTTACCAAGGCCTGTAAAAGAAAGAAAGCCCGAAATCGCAGGTATTTGTGACCCGAGCCGCAGGCGAGGGTTGTAAATATGCGATAGAGGGCTTTCTTTTTTACTGCCCGTGGTGAGTACACAATTTTACGTCTTCAACTGGCCGTAATGCGAGTTTTACCGTACGCGTAGCGTGCGATAAAACTCACATTATGGACAGGTGTGACGTAAAGAGTATTTGTATTGTATTGTATAGTTCTATATATATAAGCCCTTTATCCTGAACTCCTTATTAATGTATTATATTTAATGTTGTATTTGTGTAACTTTTTGTTATATATTTTTTCCTTTGTTATATATTTTCGTTTTGAGCGTTCAGTAGCCTTATAGGAATACGCGTAGGAACCCTTATAGTTTAATTCGCCATGTCCGTCTGGCCGTCCGTCTGCCCGTCCGTCTGTCCGTCCGTCTTCGGCTTAGCTCAGTAACCAATTACTAACTAGAAAACTGTAATTCGGCATGGGTATGCTACATAAATCAATCACGCCGACAAAACAGAAGAATAAAACCTTGAAAAAAAAATTTGTTGGGTTACCTCCCCTACACCTAAAGTGGGGATGTACATTTTTTTCTCGTTAAACGCATAGAGTGGGATATCGTTGGATAGCTTGTTCAAAAATATTATGGGTTTTTAAATGAGTGATTCGTTTGTGAGATATACATTTTTGTTCATGTGTCCCCCCCCAGGCGGCTAAATGGCTGCTGGCTGCTAATGGGAATGTGAAAAAAATCGTGGCAGTAGTACATAATTATAATGAATTTAAAAGGAAAACAATCACGGCTAAGTAGGCATACCTAGTTACCGAGTTATAGTCGACCAACTTAAAATGTACTTAGAAAGGCCAACTTTTGTACAAATTCGGCCGACGCAACCATTTAGTTGGCGCGCGCGTGGCGATGTAACTTAAGAAAGAAGGCAACTACGGAACCCTACACTGCGCGTGGCCCGACACGCACGTGGCCAATTTTATTTTTTTATTTTTTTTTCGTTTTGTTGAGTTCAGCGTTCCTCCTGGCAAAGACCTGCTCTAACCCATTCCATTGCTGTCGATCATTTTTCCATTAATTATACCCGACTGCCGAAGGATGTAGGTATGTATACTATGTATGTATGTTAGGTATGTATGTGACCTTATTCTTTGGCACGCCCTGCAGCCTAAACCGTTTGACGGATTTCGACATATGAGGTGTCGTTGGATTCCTCTTAATCGTGGGAGTGAAATAGGCTATAAAATTTGAAAAAAAACAGTTGGGGTTTTTAAAAATCTTAATTTCACTTGTTTTAAATAACTCACCGCCTTTAGCTTTGCAAACTTGGCTAACACACGACCGGTTGTATGTGAAAATGTAATGTAACGTAGCGTGATATTTTTTAGCTATCTCTTAAATCTTAGCCAATAAATTACGTATGTAAAAATTATGTTTTTTTTTAATTCAGTTTTTTGGTAGTTTTAGAATTCTAAAACTAGGTAAGTGAGGCCACAATGATGATGTACCTATAACCCTATAGGTACATCATCATTGTGGCAACAGTGGGTCACCCTTTTTTAGAGTCACGTAGCTCGGAAACTGAACTCGGGAACTGCTGTATGTTGAACACGGACGAAAGAAAAATGGGCTATTTAACTACATTTTTATACTCGTCGACCTTAATGTTTGAATTAAGAATTCGTACACCAAACTTAAATCACATACTTTTTACTATGGAGCTGCAAGCAGGTAGAAGTATACAGGAAAAAGCACCTAGGGTCTCCAGACACACTACGGGACGCAGTCAGCAACACCAAGGCACTCACAAACTTTCTGGAGGAGCTGGGGTGGTTAGAGTAGCGCTACCCCACCGATTCACGCAAAATAGGCACACTAGATGTCGACTTGCGGAAAGCGCCCGTATAACTAACTATTAACTAACTATGGAGCTCCCAACTCAACATTTCATAACTGTTGAGACAACTAAAATGAAATTGACCAATCACGTGGCGCCTTTACTGAACTATAATGTATTTGACCAATAGGGCGCCGTCATGAGAAAGTGAAAAGGTAATAGACATCAACGCACAAAAAATAAAAAGCCGTTGGTTGCACTTCGTTTCAGCAGGGCTTAGATTTTCAATAGATACCAAGTTTGTTTACTTAATTAGTTCAGTTGACTCGTAGAAAAAGTATTGTATTCAATAGTTATACATATTGTAATGTATGTAGGTACGTAGGTATATAGGTACCTACTGATATCTATCGCGGTGCATTGCGGTGCGCCCTCTGTATGACATTTTAGTTTCGCAATAAACGGTTAAGTGAACACACGTGTGACTTTCCTTTACTCATATATAACAATGGCGCACGAGGATTAAAATTGTTACTAAGCACGGGAATTATTTGTGGATATCGAGATGTCAGTGGGAAGGATCGGAGAGTTCGAGGTTTCGTCGGGCAACTGGAGTACGTACGTGGAGCGCGTAAATATGTATTTTAAAGCCAACGACATAAAGGCAGAATTGCAGTTGCCGACTTTGATAGCTATTATGGGCGAAGAAGCGTATGACCTTCTCAGTAACTTGACGAGCCCCCTGAAACCAGCGGATATGAAGTATGCTGACGTAATTAAAATAATGACCGAACATATTGAGCCCAGACCATCTTTCATGGCAGAACGATATCGGTTGCGTCAGAGGCGGCAAGGTGATAAAGAAACGGTCGCGCAGTATCTCACAGATCTCAAGAAATTAGCCAAGCATTGCGAGTTTGGATCAACATTAGAGGAGAATCTTCGGGACCAATTTACTTGCGGTTTAAGGAACGACACCATTAGGCAACGTCTTTTCGCAGAGATCAGGTTAACCTATAACAGAGCAGTTCAGCTAGCCCTTTCGTTGGAAGCCGCAGAGAAAGACGCAGCTATGGTTGAACGCCCGAGTGTGAGTGAGAGGGGCGATGCGGGAGGGAGACCTGAGACGGTACACGCGCTCGCATCGTGGCAGCCTCGTTGCGGTAATGGCGTAAACAAAGTAATTTGTGCAGTATGCGGCAAGTTAGGCCACCGGGACTTCCTATGTCCCTACAAAGACTTTCAGTGCAACAAGTGTGGTAATGTAGGTCACTTAAAACGTGTGTGTCCGGCAAGGATGGCAGGTGGTGACGGCGGCAGCGCCCGTGGGTCGGGCGGCGGCGCTCGTGGGTCGAGCAACAGCGGCGGCGGCGGCGCCCGGCGCCCTGGCACCGGCGGCCGCAGGGGCGCGTGGCGCCCCAGGCGCGCCATGCACCATGTCCAGGCGGAGGAAGGCGAGGCTCCAGAGGATGATGGGAATACGACGGCATCGGACGTCGAAGAAGACCTGTATCATCTCTGTCTAAACGGTTACAAACCGGTAAGCATGTCCTTATGCGTGGATAACAATGTTATTCGCATGGAGGTCGACACGGGGTCCGCCGTGTCGTGTATAAGTAGGGATACTTACAATAAGTATTTTAAACACAGGAATATAGAACCGTTTGATTTAGTGTTAAAGTTTTATGACGGAAGCCGCGTTAAACCCCTAGGGGTCATACGGCCCGAAATTAAATACGAAAACAGGTCGAAAAATCTAGAACTTTTTGTAATTGATGGCGGTACGACCTCACTTTTGGGCAGACAATGGCTGACAGAGCTAGGTGTACAAATTCCGATTTTTCATAACGAGCCCGTTAATGGTGATTTGTGTACGTTAATCGACAGGTATAAGGAGTTATTCAGCGGGGGACTGGGGCGGTTCAATGGTGGAAAAGCAACACTTCGAGTGCGCGAGGGGGCTACGCCGGTGTTCTGCCGCGCGCGGCCACTGCCGTACGCGTTGCGCGACCGCGTCGAGGCCGAGCTGGACGAGATGCTGCGCGGCGGCGTCATCGAGCCGGTGGACACGTCGGAGTGGGCCACGCCGCTCGTACCGGTACGTAAAGCTGATGGGGGATTGCGAATTTGTGCAGACTACAAGGTGACCTTGAACCCCGCCCTACTGATCGACAGGTACCCGCTTCCTAAAATTGATGATCTGTTAGTAAGGCTAAACGGGGCCCGCGTATTTTCAAAAATTGACCTGACACAGGCGTATAATCAGGTGGAGTTGGATGACTCTAAGGAATATACCGTCATCAATACACATAAGGGACTATTCAGATATAATAGACTCGTATACGGCCTTTCGTCCAGTCCCGGTATATTTCAGAGAATCATGTCCAATTTACTGAAAGATCTTCCTCAGGTAGAAGTTTTCCTAGATGATATCATCATTGGCTCACCTGACATTAAGTCTCATTTAGTGACATTAGAGAAAGTATTGGACCGGCTTCGTAGTCATGGAATGAAATTAAAGAAAAGTAAATGTTTTTTCTTATTAGAAGAGGTACAATATTTGGGGTACATCATTTCAAAAGACGGAATTAAGGTAGATCCTACTAAAATAGAAGGTATCCTTAAGATACCTCGACCACTCAATGTAACCGAATTAAGGTCATTTTTAGGGGTTGTCAACTTTTATGCCCGTTTTGTACCAAATTTAAGTAGTATTTTATCTCCTTTGTATGACCTTCTAAGAAAAGGTGCCGTGTGGAAATGGAATGAACGTTGCGAAAGGGCATTTAAAAGTATTAAAAAACTTTTAGTTAGTGCCGAAGTGTTATGTCATTACGACCCAGACAAACAGCTGATTTTGACAACTGATGCAAGCAGTCGGGGAATTAGCGGAGTCCTGACTCAGCCCGGCAGTGGCGCGGGCGCAGACGGTGCGCGGGAGCGACCGGTGGCTTACGTCTCGCGTTCCTTGAATGACGCTGAGCGTAATTACTCCCAAATAGACAAAGAAGCATTGTCAATTATATTCAGTTTAGAAAAACTGCATCAATTTCTTTATGGCAGGCAATTTTTATTACGAACTGATCATAAACCCCTCGTTAGTATTCTTGGTCCTAAGCAGGGTATTCCCGCTATGGTAGCTAGCAGGTTGCAACGCTGGGCAATTAAACTGTCCGCATATACCTATGACATTGAATACATACGCACAGATGTGAATGGCGCGGACGGCTTATCGCGCCTACCTGTGCCAATTAAAAATGCTGACTCGCTGGACGGGCCGCCGCCCGAGCAAACTTATTTACACTTCGCGCACAACGAACTGTTATTAGACTACCATGATGTTAAAAAAGAAACACAACGTGACCCAACCTTAAGTCGAGTTCTAGGTTACATACGATCGAGTTGGCCGTCTGATGCGGAACTTCGAAATTTACAACCGTATTTTAACCGCAAGTTAGAATTATACGAAGAATTGGGTTGCGTAATGTGGGGCCACCGGGTAGTAATTCCGGAAGGTTGCCGAGATAGGGTTTTGAGCGTGGTACACGAGAGCCATATGGGGATCGTAAAGACAAAAGCTTTCGCCCGGAGCTACGTGTGGTGGCCGGGCATAGACGAGGCGGTGGAGCGCGCGTGCCGCGAGTGCGGCGTGTGCGCCGCCGAGGCGGAGGCGCCCGCGCGCCACGCGCCGAGCCCGTGGGCCTGGCCCGCGCGCCAGTGGGCCCGTGGGCCTGGCCCGCGCGCCAGTGGGCCCGAGTGCATTTAGATTTTTTAGGACCACTTTTTGGAGTAACTTATTTGGTTATGATTGACGCTCGCACGAAGTGGCTGGAGGTATTTCCGGTACCCAGCACCTCAGCTAATAGTACAATTGAAAAGTTATGTGAAGTTAACGCTCGGTGGGGTTTCCCTAGGCAAATAGTATCAGATAATGGCCCTCCATTTACAAGTGAACAATTCTCGTCGTTCTTAACAAAAAACCGAATTGAACATATTCATTCGGCTCCATATCATCCAGCTTCTAACGGGGCTGCGGAAAATGCGGTTAAAACAATAAAACGAGTAATTTAAGCCGTGCGACAGAAACAAAACGTCAATTTGGCACTTAGTAACTTTTTATTACATTACCGTAACACACCCCACTGCACGACAGGCGAGAGCCCGGCTTCGCTCATGATCAGCAGACAAGTTCGTACCCAGTTGGACGTACTGCGACCGGATTGTGAGGATAAGGTACGTAAAATACAGAGGAAACAGGCGGACATTAGGACAGGTGCTAGCCGCGTCCTGCAGTCAGGGGATAAGATATGGATTAGGCAGTATAAGGGGGAAGCGAAGTGGCTTCCCGGTCATATTATTCAAAGAGCGGGTACCACGGACTATACCGTACGCGATAACTTGAATAGGGAGTCACATAGGCACATCGATCAGTTAAGGCGGCGGTCAAGTGTATTAACCTGTCCAGATGACCCATCAGCTTTGCAGGTACCACAGGCCGGGGACCGCACTGATGGCGCAGCCCATGCCATCCGTGACAATACAGGCACGCCGCAGCGCGGGCCACAAGGTCGACCGTCCACTCGGAGCGAGGCGAGTCCGGTGCCAGGGACTAGTCGCTCGCCGCGGCCGGCGGACGTGCGAGTCAGAGCACCGTTTGCTTCACCGAGATCAGACTGTAGTGAGGACCTCTTTTTGTCGCCAACAACGACCCCACCACCTGAACCGCCCCAGTTACCCCGACATGTCAGAGAATGTAGACTGAAAAACCCACCTAAATACAAATACTAAGTCGCTAATCTGCACTGCTTAAGTTAAGTTTATGTTTTTATAACTAACCTTTTAAGCAGCATTATAAACGTCATGAACTCTACCTTGCTCGTCTTACAATTCTATTATCTTGGCCCAAGTATATGGTAAGCAGCCTTAGTAGTTACATACATACCTACCTAATTATAATTATTCTTATCGCCTAGGACCTGCATAACAACAAGGCAGACGATCTAAATAGAATCTAGTCGCATAAGGAATAAGGTTCAATATCTCCTGTGTTAATTAAATGTAGTCTTTGTAGAAACATTATGATTATTAAGTAGCATTAAGTATTTTTTTTTTAAATGTTTGATTTCTTTCAGTGAGGGCTCTGTTTCATAGCAGCTAATAAACATAATGTACGTTTAGGAATGCGTGTTCGCAATCAACCGCATGTAGATACCTATGGTAGGTATTATGTACTCGGATATGCCGGTTGTAATTAGAAATAAGTACATAAGTTTTTTTTTATTATTAGTAAATTTTACATATATACACCCAGGATAAAGTTCAAATGTACTTAACCCTATTATAAGTTATCTTAATTCACATTTACAAGGTAGTAGGTATATTCCTAAACTAAAGAAGGAAAAAAAAAGGGGTTAAGTACAGATTACTTTATTACTTATGTTAATAATTTAAGAAACACTCGGTGCTAGGAAAGGAGAAGATGGTCTCCAAAATAACGATTTATGTTCTGAATAGTCTTTTAAGAAGAGAGTGATGTAATGTATGTAGGTACGTAGGTATATAGGTACCTACTGATATCTATCGCGGTGCATTGCGGTGCGCCCTCTGTATGACATTTTAGTTTCGCAATAAACGGTTAAGTGAACACACGTGTGACTTTCCTTTACTCATATATAACACATATAATTAGCCTTTTAAGTCTCGTACCTTAATTAGGCCACTCAGCAAGCTTCGTGGCCTAAACGTGGAACTCGACTGAAAAAGCATACATTATATAACGATTACATAAAATACTATTTGTTTTAAGAAGTCATTTCAACATATCTGATAAATAACGATTTTTTTTTAAGTGGAAATTGATCCATTGTGTCCGAATGAAGGTATACCTACAGTATGTCAACTCTGGGGGAACAGTGAATCAGGAGGGTCTTTAACCCTTGGCATGCCTGGTAGGGTCTGACAGACCCGGGCTGTTAAAAATCCGTCGTTATTTTTTGAAATTTTAAATTTACCGTGTCGCGTTTCTGAGTAGCTTCGCGTCATGAACTACCCGACGTTTTGACGCTGCTCCCGCAGCCGGCCGCGAGCACCCTTTCGATTTGGACGTGCGTAAAGTGCTCGCGGGCCTGAGAAACCCGACCAGGCATACGGCGTAACATTTTATCGCTAAGTACATTTACGTTCTTTTTCGTATATATTTTATATACATACGAGTATATATTTTATAGATAGTCACAATGATATATCAGTGCCTTAAATAAACCTAAGACTGACGTTGATCTTAGGTATAAGTTTAATTTTTATGTTTTTTGACATGAGAGTCTATTTTTGTTGATGGAAATATCAAATGTTTTTATTTATGTAATAAGTTCTTATGGAGTTTCTTGGATTAAGACTTGTATTTATTTCTAGTCAAAATAATGTACAAAATAACCAAAAACACACAAACCAACAAGTTAAAAAAACAATTCATATGATATTTTTTTTTTACATTTACGAGTTTGTCAGACCCACCAGGCATACAGTGTGACTTTCGTTCACCAGGCATGCCAAGGGTTAAATAAATTATAAGTGTCCAAAGTTTTGAAAAGATATGGTCTGTCCCTTTTTCGCAAAACGCAACTTCATATTAAACGATGACGCTGGAAGATTGTGACGTCACTAAGAGACAGCAATGTGCCGTGCCCATCGTGGGCGGTGCCGTCGTCGACGCGCCCCCCCGGCAACATCCTGTAATGTGACGTCACACACCGTTTGCGTTTTCTCTCTCTAACAAGCAATATTAAAACGGTTGTAGCTTCATAATTCATTAAAATATCTGAATGGGATTTTCGTCACTAGGCTTATTTTTTTGCCTTCTTTCTTTTGGAGTATTACTAATTTTCGAGTCTACACCCCTTTCATGATATTCGTCGTGCTCGGATGTAGCGATGCGTTTGAATACACGTACGAATCGTAAGTATAGCCTGCAAGCTACATGCAATTTTTGTCAGTCACTTCGGTCGACAACTTGTGAGAAACTGAAGAAAGTTCTATCATGAAGCCCCGTGGACGTCAGCTGCGGCTCCGTCGGTGGGTTGACTTGACCAAACACGTAGGTAAAAAAGAAAAAATAACCCCGATTCATTTTATCATCAAATGATATTGAATCCAATATTATAACGAAAAAAAGTCAGTTGACTGTATAAGTGGTGGAAAACCCGTCAGCTGGTCACACGAACATCTTAAAATATATTCCTATTATAAACGCACAGTTAAAGCGAGCGCACGATATTTTGCCGTGCACTTTATAGCAGGCGTTAATCTGCTTTAAAGTTAAAGTGCATGGCAAAGTTAGGCTATTTTTTTAAATGAAGTTTTAACGGGGGACATGTTTTGTGCATTTTTAAGGAGAATGACCCAAGTGACCCTACTATTCTGAAATTTAAATAGGCCATATTTTGAAGCTGCTTGCCAAATGATTCTAGTTAAGTAGGTAGTTTTTTATGTACCTATAATAGTCAGTTAAAGTTACTTTGTCTAACGATTTTAAGTACATGTTTGGGAAAAAAAAGTGTCACGGGTGTCTTAACTTCTGTATTTAAATTCATGGTTACATACTGGTCAATGAAAATATTAAAGAAAGTATTATTCTTTGCTCATTATGTTTTGTTGGTATCCATGTACTTAATAAATAGTTTGTCTCAAAAGTCACGATTTGATCACTAAATAAGTAACTAGTTAGTTTTTTTTGTCATTGGGATTATGCCATACGTGTATATAGGCCTTTATAAATATATTTTAGTGTGGCAACATTTTCTGATTGTGTCATTTCATTTTTCGTGACAAATAAAGTCTATTTAGAGATCTGAATTTCTGTTTTCTTCCAAATTTAAGCATTTATTGGTTTCCTGGATTGTTTTCAGAGTGTTTTTGAGGCTGTTAACTACTTTGTCAATGGTACGTAATGCATAATTATGAACTCACCTCACCATACATCTGAATACTTGTTCCCCTTGACGGGTCTTCATATCCAGAAGACAAATGCATTTTGTGTTAATGCGAATCAACGCAGTATTACAAACAAAACAAGAAACAGAAAACATTTTCTTAGATTAATTTCTATTGAACAAATTCCCAAGGCAAAGCTATAGTTAAGTTAGATTTTTCTAATCTAGTTTCTTATTGCGTGACTCATGGATCATTAAGAATACCAGCGGTCCTCCATGGATTTCTGGTTTAGGACCTGGGTGTTTTGACTATTGATTATTGTGCTGGTGTTGAAATGTTATATCAGTTATATGATCTCATCAGTCAGTTTATCTTAAAATGCGCTAGCAGGAAGCAGTGTAGTGGATTGAATTGATGTTATTTTACCGTATTTATTTAATGTTAGTTGCACAAAAGAACAACTTATTGTACAAAAGGCAGACTTAATGCTGTAATCATTATTTACCAGACAGTTGTACATTTTGACTATTGCATACCATCTACATTTAAACATTTCATATGAATTAAAGGGGCCTCTGTGGAGATGAAACACCTAAACACAGGTATCTGTCAGTGATTGTTTCCTAAAATTACACATAAATTGCAAGCAATTATAGAATCATAGTACTCAACCTACGTACAATGAAGTAAACCTGAATATGGATAACTTAAAAATAAATAGATACCATAAAGCCTGAATCTAGTAAATTGATAGTATCATCTGTCTGTTGACAATGGTCATCATAGTGAAATTATTTCTAAAAGTTGGTAAATCTCCTTGACATACCTAATTAAAATGAAATTATTTTCATAATATTAACACTTTCGCAACCGGACTAAAAATGAAACAATTCACCAGAAACCGACAGAATTTGCTAGGCGTGTAAGTTCATACTACTGCTAGCGTAGTGGGCTAAGCCGGCATCTGAGCAAACATTATGAGTGCCCGCTAGGCTAGGCGTGTTCTTGGTTGCGAATGTGTTAAACCTTCTTGCAAAGGTGTATCATGGAAGGCTTTTATCTGAAATACCAAGACCAGCCGAGAAATTAAGCAAGCTTTTAAAAATGACTTAAGAATAGTAATTAATGAAAATAGTGATGAGGACAATTGAGTCTAGACTTACTTTTGTTATGATGCACCATTGTTAGAAGCTTGAATTAAATATATAGCTCATTAAAAAGCCTATTACAAGTACAAAAATTAGAGGTTCTCTTTTATAAGTCAAAAAAATATTATTGAAAAATGTTGACACATATATTTTTACTTTTATATATGGAGTGTTATCCGGTTTATAGGGACAAATTGCGGGTCTTAACTGAGTGTTAACTTTATGTGCAAAGCACGAAGTAATTTGTTCCATTAAAATGGAACTATTCATAGAAAATATTTTTTCTTATTTACTTTTTTGTGCAAAAATAAGATGAGGCGGATGCTGAAATTTTGTATAACACTAATGACGTGACCCATCATCAGAAAAAGCATCAGGCCGAAAAGCTATTAAGGCACAAGATGGTCCCCTATCCTGCCACAGCCTTTATATTGATATTTTCTGATACCAATATGTCCTTATTTTCCAGGTGAAAAGTTAACACAATGGCTTCCTCTAACACTCTACAAAAAGCGATTGACCTTGTTACGAAAGCAACAGAAGAAGATAAAAACAAAAACTATGAGGAAGCCCTACGTCTCTATGAACATGGTGTAGAATACTTCTTGCATGCTGTCAAGTATGAAGCTCAGGGAGAACGGGCTAAGGAAAGCATCAGAGCCAAATGTCTACAATATTTGGATAGGGCAGAGAAACTTAAGGAGTATCTTAAGAAAGACAAAAAGAAAAAGCCTGTAAAGGATGGCGAATCTAAGAGTGAAGATAAAAAGAGTGACAGTGACAGTGATTCAGATGACCCGGAAAAGAAGAAATTACAAGGAAAACTGGAAGGTGCTATTGTGGTTGAGAAACCGCATGTTAAGTGGAGTGACGTTGCTGGCCTCGAAGCAGCCAAGGAAGCACTGAAGGAGGCTGTGATCCTGCCCATTAAGTTTCCCCATTTGTTTACAGGCAAAAGAATACCTTGGAAGGGAATCCTCCTCTTCGGACCCCCTGGTACTGGTAAATCTTATCTAGCAAAAGCAGTTGCTACTGAAGCAAATAATTCTACATTTTTCTCAGTTTCTTCATCTGACCTTGTCTCTAAGTGGCTTGGTGAATCTGAGAAGCTGGTGAAGAACTTATTTGAGCTTGCGCGTCAACACAAGCCAAGTATCATTTTTATTGATGAAATAGATTCCCTTTGTTCATCTCGTTCTGACAACGAATCTGAGTCCGCTAGGAGGATTAAAACCGAATTTCTTGTGCAAATGCAGGGTGTAGGTAATGATATGGATGGGATTTTAGTACTCGGCGCCACAAACATCCCCTGGGTTCTGGACGCTGCCATAAGAAGACGATTTGAAAAGCGTATTTACATAACTTTGCCAGAGGAACATGCCCGTTTGGACATGTTCAAGCTTCATTTAGGAAACACAAAACATATGTTGTCGGAGACTGACATTAAAGTGTTGGCTGCAAAAACTGAAGGCTACTCTGGAGCTGATATAAGCATTGTAGTGAGAGATGCTTTAATGCAGCCTGTTCGTAAAGTTCAATCGGCAACTCATTTCAAGAAAGTTTCTGGACCCAGTCCTAAGGATCCGGATGTGACTGTGAATGATCTTCTAACGCCATGCTCCCCTGGTGACCCAGGGGCGATGGAGATGACATGGATGGAAGTACCTGGCGAGAAATTAGGTGAACCTCCAGTTACAATGTCAGATATGCTTCGATCGCTTGCTACGTCGAAACCTACCGTTAATGATGATGATATGGTTAAGCTGAAGAAGTTCATGGATGACTTTGGACAGGAAGGTTAATCCGCTGTTTAAAGTTTTTGTGCACTTGAATAATTTTCAAATAATTTGTATCACATGTTGAAATCGTATACTGTTAAGCTCCTGAAAGTAACTTGCAGAATTTATGAATTTATTGTATGCCTCATAAGTTTAAAATTGTTTATGAATTGAGATTTCGCAGTGGCTCTTTTAGCCTTTTTGACCAACAGGAGCCACTATACTTGTTAAGGTGTTCAATCAAAAATGCGCCTTATTGGATAAAAAGAAAGGTTTTAATCACAAGGCAAAACTTGTGAGCTATTATGTTATAGCCCATTAGTTTGTCTCAATCTGAATACAATAGAAAAGTGGGTAAAAAAAGTAATAAAACCTGTTTTGGTTCAGAGATTTCAGGAGATACTTATATGTCATTAAATATGGTGGCTGTTTGAACTTTATTAGAATTCATTTGATAAGAGATCCTTTGCATTTGGTTTTCGTACTAATGTCACCTTTATTTAGTGTTTTAGTAAATAGGCTTCATGTCACTTCATCCAAATCACTTCATTGTATAAATTGTTACATTAGTAATGTGTCTGGCATCAAAAAGTACCTTTTATTCATCATTTTTGTTACTTGTATAGTTTTTATACTGAGGTTTAATATGAATATTTCATTATGTATAATAAAATTCCAAACTACATACATAGTAAATAAGTCTTTTGGTTGGTTTGTGCCTTGTAGGTAATAGGACATATTATCCATCTACATTTAGTATAGGCTCAAACTAGATGCATTCGTGATCTCGGTTCGCCCATGCGGCGGTGTAAGGCCTGAGTGGGGCGTGCAGCGTTCGTATAAGACAAATGAAATTTATATGGATGGAGCGGGGCGTCCACTCAGGCCTTACACTTATGCTCTAATTTGCTCCGGAATCCGGGCTGCCGGCTGCCGGTTACGGGTCGGACAGAGATTCCAAAAGCATGGAATCCGAGGTCGTTAGGTTCATATTACTGCAACTCAAGGGAAGACTATAAAAAATACAATTTCAGGATGTCATTCTGTGTATCATGTCATCACAGGCGAGTCATTTTCGATGTTTTGAACAGGCTAAGGGCTTGGTCAGTTTGTGTCGATGCATGTGAGACGCGAGACGTCCAAATTCTAACTGACTTATCAACCGTGTGCGATAAACACCTTATGCAAATAATGTTCCACGCATGCAGGAATCTCAAGTCAGATACAGATATTTATTCATAGAATGCGATATTTTACATGGCAGAATTGTACATTAAATACATGGTAGTCACTGCAACCACTGGTCGGTTAGCACAACTGCGGCCGTCTGATGGTTGCTGATGGTTGATTTTATCATTACATATTACTTACCGCTGTGGATAATGGTAAAAAGGCAAATGTCACGTTTTGACGAGTAAGGGAGAGGGGTAGTGAGAGAGTGAAGGATTTATCCACAGTTGCTATAAGTGATAAAATGGCAATGGATATGTGTACTTGGCGACACACCATCACCTGTCTCTTTTGCACAGTGCTAGACACGAAGAGTTTGATTAAATATATTTCTCGTGCAGAGAGTTGCACCGCCTGTTGTGTCTCACTGGATGTGGGTGAAAATTCGGAGTTAGCCTTCCAAGGAATTGGGATTGGTTCGTTCATCGTTCATTATTCCTTTACAAAATAATGTTTTGTATCAATTCTTATTCTGCAAGATCATCTTTCGCTTCTATATGCTTAACACGCAAAGGCTTAACGTTTTTCTCAACATAACATGTTAATTAGTACCTATATTATGTGAAATGTACTTTCGCCTTTTATTTTTGTAATATCGTTAAGAGAGTATAATAAATATTATGAAATAAAATGTTTAATGTTTATTATTGTTGTAAATACCTCTTATATTATAAGATTGAAATAAAACTAGAATTATTTAATAATTACAATGTATTTACAGGCTTATTTTAAATGAACAGCATCATGAGATCTTAGGCGGAGTAACAGTGAGTACAGTGAGTGTTATGATGATCACGAAACCGCAGAACTGCAATCGACTTGAAGAGTTGGTTTCTGTGAAAAAAAAAAAAAAAAATGTTAGAAGACAATTTCATCCGAATCGCTCTAATGCCACGGCAGGTAAGCTCAATAAGTAAGTAAGTAAGTAATTTGTGGAACATAGGTAAGTATACATTGCTGATCTTAAATTAGGTTTAGTCCTCTATGTTCTGCCTTGCGGCGTACAAAAATAAAGTAAAATAGGAATTGTAATTGTTTTACAATAATAAATGGTTACATCATAGCACATGTGTTATTATATTAAATACCTATACAGCGTGTCTCTGACTTTGGGGCTATAAATGCAAATGTCAATTATGCTCCTTAAACGGAACTACTTTTGCTCTACAACTTTTCAAAAATACGTTCTTTTTATATTTTCATTATTCCATACAAATAAAATAAAATGTTCAATGTACATCATCCATTAGTTAGTTTTCATACTTGTCAGTGTCATGGATGTCAAATAATGAGGCCGTGTTTGCAATACATTGATGGTACAGTTAAAGTTCAAACGCGAATAAATTATAGAAATAATAGTTATTCTACAAAGTTGCGGAACAAAAGTGGTTCAGTTTCAGGACCGTAATGGACATTTGCATTTAAAGCCCCTAAGTCAGAGACACGCTGTATATGTTGAACAGATTAAAAAATATCAATATTATCAACCAATAGTAAGTAGATGCCATACAGAATTAAGAATAAGAAAGAATGTCACAATTAAAGATTTACAAAAATAATAATAATAATTAAAGTTCAAAGTGTCAAGAGAATTCGATTTTAAACACGACAATAAAGTGAAATTATATAAACATGCAACCAGGCTTGTGTTATGGGTAGTTCCTAGTCGACGTTATACTTACTTTACTTATACAGTATTACATACACACACACTTACACACACACATACTTTAATTTAATGGTACATAAAACACTCAAAATACTCTTGTGCTCTATCAACTATCAACTGGACTAAAGTAAACATATTGTAGTGTAGGTACAACTTGTTTCACAAACAAAGTCTAGGAGCAGTGATCTAATACTGGAAATGATTTTCATACCACAAGTACACCGGTATTCAACCTTGTGGTATCTCGAATATCATATGAAATTATGGATTAAAACATGAGCCTATTTAATATAGGAATTTCACGGCTCATAATATATCTTGGTATTAAAAAGTACCATCTGGGACCCGTTTCAAGATGCTACAAGTTACAAATTATAAGCGTAAGTCTTTTCAATACCTTTTGATAGAAAGAGACTTCCGCTTTAATTTGTACCCACTTCAATGATTATGATAAGATCCGGCTCGAAGGACCGTAGAATGGCAATTTTCCACCAACACTTTTCTGATATACATGTTTATATTACTTGCACATCGTTTATCAATCATTCGCGTGGTTTCCGAATTGGCCGTGAGTCGAACACATTCAGGGCTAACAATTTCATAGCGCTCTATGCCGATAACATGAGGAAAGTTCCTACGAGCAGAGCGTAGGGTACACTTAGCGGGTTGCTGGCGCTGTACCTACTCTGTAGTGTTAAAGTGAAGTTCGCAGTGCTACATAGTCACTGTACGCTTTACCAACCTATGACAATACTTCGTTCCCTCCTATGTGTACCGATCACTGCGACGCAGCGTAGCTTCATGTTCGGTTTCGCCGGCGCCGTCAGCCCCAACGTGGACACCAGCAGCCCTTGCGGGGCTGGCTTGGCACCGTATGCGATCAACCACGACCGCTCCGTTACCTGACAAAATAACACATCACGACACCAACATTATTAAAAAAAGCGGCCAAGTGCGTGTCGGACCACTTACGTCCTTTTCTTTTAGGAAGGCAGTTTTTTAGAAATATCTCGAAGACCTTTGAACCGATCTTGTTCAAAACAATTTTCGCTGAAAAAATTTAATAAGCCCCTATTTCCATGATTTTTTTCATATTTTTAAAATACACGGTTCAAAAATTAGAGGGGGGGGGGACACACAATTTTAGTGACTTTCGGGGCGATTATCTCCGACTCTATTCACCGCCACACGTGGGCTTGCAATGAACGATATTTTTTTGACTTTCAGTTTTATTATGGAGTACACCCCTAAAAATTTTTTTTTGTAATTTTATTACAAAACTATGTAGCGGCTAACAAAATACACCTATCCTCAAGATTTTATTCAAGTACACCTTATAGTTTTCGAGTAAAATTCCTGTGACTTACGGACGGACAGACAGACAGACATGACGAATCCATAAGGGTTCCGTTTTTTGCCATTTGGCTACGGAACCCTAATTAGGTACAATAGAGTCGTCGTTAGTACCGTTGACTAGTTATTATAAGCAGCTGACTGTAGGTAGGTACTTTGACAATTTGTATAGGTAGTTATAGTAGTACCTAGAGCCATGTGTTGGTGAATACCGCACGTCGCACCGCGCCGTTTGTCTCTGCTACAAATGGATGGGTTTTGACGACATTTCGACGGTCCCTATTAAAATAGTCGGATCTGCAAACCAGCTACTTTTTAGGAGAAGCTGTTAAAGTTTTTGGAAATAAAATTGTATGGGGCAAAATTGTTAATTAATGGAATATACAAACTTCGAATGTTTGCTTATCAGTAGGTTGTTTATTACTAGCCGTTGAGCATACATGTACTTTATCAGCCATTTTTCCAAGAAAATACAAAACCTCCTATATTACTTTTTTAACCGGAATAGAACACATTCTACTATTTTACACGAAAAAGTGTAGCGTGTTTTTTGTTGTGTATTTTATGTATTTTTTAATTTTTCTCTGTATTAAATTGTTACATAAGAGTTTCCGTGCAACAATGTCAGTTCTGCCAATTACGACATTTTTTGGAGTACCTTTTTTGTCGGAAGTGCCACATACGACATTTTTTGTCTGGAAATTGTATAAGTACATAATTATGTCGGATGTACCACATGTGTTATATTCGACACTTTGTACTCATTGTGTGTCCCGTAAAAATCTCGGAACTGTCACAAGCGACGTTTTTAAATGTCATCTGTTCTTAGATCCGACATTTTTATCTTGGTTTTTACGAAAAGTATTGAGAAAAACTAAAATCTGTGAATGTGGTTTTAAAATTTAGAGTTTAGTACGACCTAAGCCGCTGCACTGTGGCGTGGTGTGTTCGAAAGTTGAATTACGACATTCGCGATCGTTTCCTTCGGATGGTGCGTTGGCGTGTCGCGCGCTGCCTTTCTATCCGTTTGGATATCCAACGGGCCGCGGCAACTTAGTATTTTTTTTTAGAAGCTTTTTATTAAGGCGCCGTAGGTTCAGCGAAGTTAAGCGAACAGAGTTTTGGAAATGTACCTGTGTATGTAACTATGATTGTTCGGGTGGAATTTTGCAACTCAATTTTGAAGCAGGTTTGATCTTCAACCGATTGAGCTGAAATTTTGGGGTTAAGTATAGTTTGAATGACAATTTAGTAATATGGTACCATCGAGCTGATCTGATGATGGAGACTTCGGTGGCCATGGGAATTCAGACTTAACAGACCCGAGTTTGGGCTCGTTAGAATCGTCTCATCGAGTTGTTGATGACGGTACACTGAAAAGTACAGTTGGCAATAAAAGCTTGTACCAAAAATATATTTTTTGGCTGAAACTTATTAAACACATAACATTAATGGATCAATGTTTGCGCAGCGCTAGTCCATTCGGCTTGTTGGAGCGGTCGTGAATGGACTAAAACGGAAAAAGAGTGTCAAATACATTGCGAAATAAAGGCCATTCACCCTGGCCTTTGTCCCTTATACCTATGTAGTAACAAAATCGTGAGTTCAAGCCTCGTTTGCGACTTGTAGAACAAGCAAAAATGGAAAAAGGGTTACAAAAATCATGTAAGTAAGTTATATTTTATATCTACTCTACATTGCGGAATAGTTCGGTCTACAGGTCGCAAATGAGACTTGAACTCACTATTTTTGTTGTTTGCTACTTTATAATTTCTTAGTAGATATTGTAAACCATCACGTTATGACAGATGTTTATATGATGACTACGAGGATTACTCAAGTTTTTCGTACTAAACGATTTATTTTGTACCTTTTGTCCATCGACGAGCCATTGCAGATCAGGTGCCGGAAAGGCCCTCGCCGAGGAGCAATTCACGTCCAGAGGCTCGTTCAGGCGATAGGGGCGTTCGTGGCCCGTGATGTAAGGGCTCTCACGGGGGAAGTCTGGAATATTCCCATTATTCGAGTGTTATAAGAGTAACTAGAGAAAAAAGTCAAAAATGTGACAAAAAATATGTGCATTTAAAGATACCTGTCAAGTTTAGGGTTTAATATAGGAAACTGAAACACGTAGGTTTTTGTCATTATGATAAGCGGGTCATTTGTGTACCCTATCGCAGATCATTTGTGTACTTGACTTTACGGGGCGAAGAATTAATCTAGGTCTATTATCTCTAATCAGGGTAAATTTGTTTTCTCCAGAAAAACGCAAAAAACGACGAGCAAAGCTCGAACTCCCGGATGATGTACAAGTAGGTAATTTAGTCAAATTCAAATTCATTTCTTAAACTCAGCTGTGTCCTTTTAGGTCTAACTAAGCTATCTCGCTCCATCGAATATTAGTTACAGGTAGATAAGTTAACTAATCAAATTACTCAAAATAATAATATTTTCTCCCTTATTATGTAGTAAGTGGTTCATCCGTCTTGATTAATAATTCAAGCCGAGACACTCAGAATCTAGCTTACAGCGCTTTTGTTATAACTTTTGAATTTTAAACGTCTGGGGGAGCGGTGGGAACTTAGAAAAAGCTACCTAGATGTAGGTACACTGCAATCGAGTTAAGGGAACCATAATTTTTAAGTGTCTGCCTTGACTGCTCTTTAAATGGAGCTGCAAAAAAAATTACGTCGTCAAGCTAGTCAAAGAGGTGCTAATTGACTCAGAAGTCAGAACAGAGCTAGACTGTCGTATAGAATGATTTGATTAGGTACGAATACGACTATTACACACCTTGTACTTAATTTATCGGAATAAGCGACGGAGAAGCAGGTGTAGTTGTAAATAATTAACAATCATTCAATTACTTGATTCAATTCGCACGGTGACAATAGTTTTTGGGCGTTTTCAAACAATTGTGTGTACCTACCCAATTAGTGTATGTAAGTGTTTAGGTCATATTGAGCACTTTGTCCGCGTAGCTACTTTTGCTGCTGATTGTAGGTAAACACTCACAGTCCAGACGAAACCTGTGGATTGAACGATCTACACACACACCTAGTTTTGCCAGTAATTCGACGTATCAAACATCTCCTTGGCGTGGGCTGGCCGGGGCAAATTTGGTTTAATTTTCTTCAATGTTAGGAGAAGGCGATCATTGTACCTACCTATTCATTGTCTTTAAATATGCAAGCAAGTGGAAAACGATTTCTATGCATGGCACACTACAGACATATCTTGACATTGACTTTATTTGTGGAATATACCCAATCAATCTGTGACCTACTCACAAATTCGATAAGATATGTTAGAAAGAGAGCATGAAACAGACTGGAACCGAATTGGAAAGCGCAATGGATATCTCAATTTAGATGAGAGTATTTCTTACAATAGACTTCCATGTATCCCTCAGCCTGAGCGGAGTGGAAAGATGGCGCCTCCTCGGACACCTCGCAGCGGTACAGGCCGCGCGAGCGCAGCGTGAGGTCCCGCAGGTGGACTCGTCGCGCGCTCGACTTGTCCAACTGTATAACGAACAGAACGCTAAATAAGTCTAAACAAGTCTCTATAGCTCAAAAAAAGCGTTTCTCACACAAACCTTGCACCCCTTTTTATCCCCCTTAGGGGTGGAATTGTCTAAAACGTTGAAAGTACTTTTTATTTTAATAAGTAATCTTTCTACAAAATTTTAAGTCTAACCAAAAAACAAAAAGGAAAAATCCACCCCTAAGGGGGTTAAAAGTTTGTATGGGGGACCATACAAACTTATAACCCCCTTAGGGGTGGATTTTTCCAAAACGCTTAAAGTCCTTTTTTTGTATTCAAATAAGTAATCTGTCTATAAAGTTTCAAGTTTCTAGCTCAAAAGAAAAAGTTTCCCTCAAACAAATTTTGAATGCGATAGGTGTATATACCTAGTTATAAATTGACTTGATCTGTTACATTTACTTTACATCTATTTACATTTATTTAGCTATACTATATTATATTAACTGTGTATTTTTAGAAATTGACATATGATTGAAATTTACATTTATGAATAAATAATCTGAATCTGAATCTGAATTTCACTGATTTATATGTATCAAATGTATCAAATTCCTTTGGCCGTTGTGACACGTAACGAGAAACACTATTAACACATTTACTGCAGACAATTTCGTAGCGCTACGCTTGTACTCGTAACATGTGAAAATGGGAAAAAACTAACTCACGATTTTTCGCAATGAATGTGTATTGCACATTGATTGCAGTGTGTGTGTGAACATTTTAATGTTATAGTTGACTGTAACTAACGCAAAGTTCAATCTCTCATATTATGCTATACCTACTGAAATAGAATTACTACCTACTTTACTACCCACTCAAAGACCTTTCACAATTTTCACAGATCTTTCTCTCATATTTATTTACCCACTCGCATGTGCTTGCTCAAGGGGGATCTGAGATATACCCCTAGCACCTTTTCTGAATACAGCACAGTGTGCCACCCTCGGGGCTCAGTCACGACATGCCGCGGCGGCGACAGAGGAGCGCCGTGCACCATACCTGGCACCGAGAGGCTTCAGAGGTACTGTTATACCCAGCATTCAAAGAACAAACACTCCTGTGATAATAATATGAATACTAACGTCTTGCCTTGCCTTGCTTGCCGCCCTCCAGGTCGTAGTCACATGTCAGCGAGGCCGCCTCACCCCTCTGCTTCAGAGGTGGTACATACCCAGCATTCGGAGACCAAACACTCCTGTGATAATAATATGAATACTAACGTCAACTTTGACTCCGTCTCGCCTGAACACGTGCTGCGGCGGGCGCAGCCGCGGGCATGTACCGTTAGAACCCCTCCGTGTCCCGGTACCACTTGACGGAGTACAGCTTGCCGCCCTCCAGGTCGTAGTCACATGTCAGCGAGGCCGCCTCACCCCTCTGCTTCAGAGGTGGTACATACCCAGCATTCGGAGACCAAACACTCCTGTGATAATAATGGGAGTACTAACGTCAACTTTGACTCCATCTAGCCTGTGAGCGTGCTGCGGCGGGCGCAGCCGCGGCATGTACCGGTAGAACTCCTCCGTGTCCCGGTACCACTTGACGGAGTACAGCTTGCCGCCCTCCAGGTCGTAGTCACATGTCAGCGAGGCCGAATCGCCCCGCTGCTTCAGAGGTGGTACTGTTATGCCAAGCACTCGAAGACCATACATTCC
The DNA here is from genome assembly GCA_947578815.1 of Epinotia ramella. Taxonomy (NCBI): domain Eukaryota; kingdom Metazoa; phylum Arthropoda; class Insecta; order Lepidoptera; family Tortricidae; genus Epinotia; species Epinotia ramella. The sequence continues at coordinate 17,321,189 of OX388202.1, read as the reverse complement.
TGTGACATATTTACTTTGTTAGTTTGTAACGAGAGGAACAGGGCAATGAGTTGGATGAGAGAGTTACATCTCACTTTTTCAGGCCAATTTATCTATTTTTATAACACTATCTTTTGCCCGCGACTTCATCCGCGTGGAACATATGTTTATATCGTATCTCCATACAAACTTCCGACCCCAATTTCACCGCCTTAGGACTTCCGGTATAAAAACTATCATATGTCCTTCCCCGGGATTAAAGCTATCTTCATACAAAAAATCATACGTATCGGTTAAGCGGTCGTGAAAAGTTAACAGACAGAGTTACTTTCTCATTTATAATATTATATAGGTATAATATAATATTATAAATGCGAAAGTAACTATACTCCCTGTACCTACACACGTATAAACATTACCAAACACGTATAAAACTACCTCCAACCACCCACCAAATTTCATCTCAATTCGTTCAGAGGTTTAAGCGCGAAAAGGTAACAGACCCACAGGGAGAGTTACTTTCGTATTTATAATGTAAGTATGGAATAGTTGATATGGATGCGTGTTGCGGTTAGAATGCAATGGACGTTCTAAGTGCTACAAAAATAACCTTTTTTAACCCTCTATGAAAACGAGGAGTCTTATAAGTGATGTTGCACTTATAACACTCCTCGTGTATCTGTATATCTACGGCTATGTAGCTCCCAAACGAAAATGAACCGGTTTTAGTGCGTCTTGTTTGTTGAAAGGGTTCTTAGCTATTTTTGTTGCGTCGGGGTGCATACATTTTAAAACTATGTATAATAATTTAGGAATTCAGAACTAAGTTGAATAACACTTATAGTAATATTCGATTATTGTATTACAGGCCTGGAGGAAATAAACAAACCGTCTGCTCTTTTCAATAAATCCATCGCTCCACAGACACGTCTCATTTATTCACGCGCAAATCGAGTTACAGTTGGGATCCATAAAAACATACATAATATATAATGTCTCGGAAAAAATGGAGCACATGTTAGACAAACATCTTTCCACCCAGCCCGGGGACTTAACGCTAACATATTCACTGCCAAGTATCGCTACGCGCTACGCTCGTAGCCGATCCCGTGGTTTTCCCGCTAAGTAGCGGAAAGCTGCTACGGCGAAGGCACCCGCTAGGCGGGTTCTTGGCAGTGAATGTGCTAAAGAGAAAGTGAAAGTAAAAGTAGATTGACATTCAGACATGATTTCTTAAATTAAATAAATAAATAAATATTAGGCGACAATCTTACACAAATCGACCTAGTCCCATACTAAGCTCAATAAGGCTAGTGTTATGGGTACTAGACGACGATATATTTAATAGATAGAAATACTTAAATACATAGAAAACATCCATGACTCAGAAACAAATATTCATGCTCATCACACAAATGTTTGTCCTTACCGGGATTCGAACCCAGGACCTTCAGCTTCGTAGGCAGCGTCACTACCCACTAGACTAACCGGTCGTTAAATTTTATATTATAATCCGACAGATATGTATAGGTTCGTCCGATAGAGATAGATTTCGGATTCGGATAGTTGTCAATTTAAAAATGTTAGTATAAATTATTTAATTATGACCTTTTCTTGTTGCCGGTGAAAACGTAAAGTAAAAAACCAAATAAAACAACAACAGTAATAATGCAATGAAGTTCCGAAAAATGTTTTGTATATGATACCGTGACGTTTAAAAAATAATATGTAGTGTCTTTTACCGCTTTTAATAAATACCGGAAAGTATGCAGAGTCCAATACTTCAATGAGGTAGGCACAACATTAGAGTGTGCGTGGTTTTATTATACACTTAATTTTCATTTGTATTTATATGTATTATAATTATAACAATTAAATCAATTACCTTTGATGTTCGCAAGAAGAAAATAACTCACAATTATAACTTTCTTCATGACTAACTATATTAAATTACAGTTTACATCAAAATAATCATTGTTTATTTTCATAAAACAATTCTTGCCTAGTCTCGGCGAATAAGAATTACATTTAGACGAGTGATTTTAGATACACTTTATAAGTAGGCTTTGCTTATTTGTAACTTCGCGCTGTCCTATTTCAGAAAATAGGAAATGTCGTAGTAAACGAGCGTAGCGGGTAGCGAGCCGATTGCAACTGTTGCTACGAAGCTACGACGGGCGCTACGAACGTAGGTGCCTCTACATAAATAGCGCTCAATTGACGCAAGGATGTGCTTATTCTTAGAACCTTCTTTACAAACTTAGGCAAAGAAAAAAAACAAATTATTTACACAAAGCAAACCAAATTTCTGGAAGATTAAGAAGAAGATATGTTGACCTTACAATCTAAAAAATAAAGATTTGCTATACGCACATGTTTATCTTATGATACATAAAGAAGATAAGTTAATAAGCTAAATGTAAGATAAGATAAGTTGTATGCACTAACAATAACGAACTTTCTATTTACTTAGTAACAATAATCCAATACAAGAAAACTATCACCAAGTGGCTGCTTAGTCTCGATTACAATGATACTGAAAGACTGTTGATCCCAATCTCATAAGCGATGGCTCAGTACCTATCTATACTTAAATGAAATTATTACTATTACTATCCTCAATTATCTGCCTAAATAACGTATTCAGGTAGCATTATGAACACACATGCACAAACATACGCGTACACAAATCAATGGAATTCACACTCTCTCGCATAGATACTCACGCACACGTACACAAACACACACACAATTCGTTGTTTATGTTTATTTTTCTCCTCTTGTTAGTATAATAGGTTTATATTGGATTGCATAATCGATTTCCATGATTGTTGTTATACGAGTAGATATCTGAGGTTTGGAACCCTGGTGACCCGAGATACTGGTTCCCCCTAGTTCGGGCACCAGTCTCTGTCAAGTCTTATTTTTATCAAATATCTTTAATATTGTACTTGGAAAGGGTCATATCCGCTTTTCAAATCTCTGTCATTCTGATATTGAAAGACATAGTCATCAAAAGTGATGATATGTATACCTGTCAATTATCGTGGATCGAATACACGCTCAGGCCTGGTCATATTTTGCGTATCTAAATGACAGTATCGATATTTAGAAAAGAAGTTAAGACTTAATTTAAAAACACTAATTCATAATTAACATAATTACCGACTGTTCCAGGGGGCCTAGACAAAGTTACAATCGACAAACGCTAACGCCAAAAGAAACGAATAAAATGTATGGGAATGACAGATGTTAAAGAAAATTGTTTCGTCGGCATCTGTCATTCCCCTACATTTTATTAGTTTCTATTGGCGTTAGCGCTTGTCGATTGTAACCTTGTCTACGGCCCCTGTTCTAGTTAAAAAAAGTCTATTCGAAAACTCCATTTAATTTAGTAACCAAATTCCAATCAAATAAAACATTATGTTAATTAGTTTAAATACGGCTACGGCCGCCTTTTTAATTATATTTATCCTTCGCTTTATTACAGCGAGATGAATATTTTAATTAAATTAATATCGAAAAAGCAATTTCGATGCTACATTACTTTTAACGACGTATTTCGAGAAATGTCGTAATAAAATACTGTTTGGATAAACCTCCGCATAATTGAGTGGTTTGTTAAACCTTTAATGCGGTTAAATATTACTGAAAGATTAACTAGTGGGATTTGTTAAACGCTACTTTGATATAGGCCGTCGTGTTATTTACTTTCGAGAGTTATAAAAAAACTAAAATGTTTTACACACATTTTTGTCTATTCCATTGCACATGAACACGATACACAGTCATGTTGTGAAATTTATATCGGCTCACCAATATCCTTCTTATGAATCACCGTGGTTTATATTTTTTATTTTCTTACTAGCTTCTGCCCGCGACTCCGTCCGCGTGTGACTCGTTTATATCGCAGCTCCATACAAACTTTAACCCCCCATTTCACCCCCTTAGGGGATGATTACTGGAATAAAAACTATCCTATGTTACTCTCCATCCCTTCAACTATCTCCACTTAAAAAAAGACCGGGTTGCACTCCGGGAGTGCCGGCAGAAGTGAAAACTCAATAACATTGTAACAGTTTTTCGATCAGGTCACGTGACATCTTACGGTGTCACCCTAAAAATGAATTTGACGCAAATTCAAACACAATACCAATTTGTTTTTGCCATTGCCAAATATTGTTCAAAGCTTTATCTCTTTAGGAATAACGTCTAAATTCGCACTATTCGAATTTGCACAGCAGACGGCCGCCAAAATTTATTTGCAGAATATGCTATTGCAAAAAGTGTTTAACGGCTTTATACTCTTACGAATAGCGTTCAGTTTTGAATGAAGTTGAATCGGCTAGCAGCAAAAAGTGATCTCCTTCACATCTGACGTCACAAAACTCTGTCGCGTATTTAACAATTTTTCTCCATCCCAAAAAGTGCTCAGCGCCGCTAAAGAAGTTTTCATTTCAAAAAATCACGTGAATTCGTCGCTCCGTTTTGCCGTGAAAAACAGACAAACATACAAACACATACACTTTGTGTATATATAAGAAAATATATAGCCTTTATTTGTGCAATCCAAATGTTGTATTTCTTATTTGTTTATTAGTTTTCCTTATTTATTTTGTGTCCGCTTGCCAGTCGGCAAAGGCCTCCTCCAGCCTTCTCCATTCGTGCCTGTCTCTGGCAACCCTGCTCACTCAAGTGACACCAGCATCAACAGGCCATACAGTATATCGTCGTCCCATCTTTTGAGATGCCTGCCTCTCTTTCTTTTGCAGCCTGTGACCATGTCCTGCACCTTGGTTTTACGTCTTACGGCTTGGTTCCTTATCCGATCAGCTTTCCTTACTCCTAGCATACTTTGTTCCATGGAAACTTGGCAGATGCGTAGTTTGTTCAGCTGTTTTTTTGTGAGAGCCCAAGTTTGGCTTCCATACATAAATATTGGTAGGATGCAGGTGTTGAATACCTTGCTCGTTATGCCAATGTGAAGATTTTTGGTCCTTCATTACTTCTTTCATGGCCCAATATCTCTTCCATCCATTACCGACCCTTCGTTCTATTTCTTTGTTAATGATGTATTTATTTAAGATTATTTGTACATACTCAATTACATTTTGTTCTACCCAAATTCATTCCTGTACGCCATTTGTAAGAACTTTTGTTTTATCCCGGTTCATCCTGAGACTCATTTTTTCTCGGTTTCTTTTGCTAGTTCATTGATCATGTTGGTCTTGGTGATTTTTGGCATAAAGCACAATGTCATCTGCAAACCTAAAGTTTGTCAGAGTACAGTACATGTTTATACCGTATTTCTTCCAGTTCCTTCTTTCTAGCATTATTGAAACTTAATTGATTATCTATTTATTTAAACTTAATTGCGTAACTAAAAAGTAAAAACCGGCCAAGTGCGTGTCGGGCCACGCGCAGTGTAGAGTTCCGTAGTTGCCTGTCTGTCTTAGTTACATCGTGCGGTGCGGTTGCGAAGGCCGAATTTGTACGAAAATTGGCCTTTCCAAGTACACATTAAGTTGGTCGACTATTACTCGGTAACTACTTGTCCGTGATAGTTTTCCTTTTAAATTCATGATATGTACTACTACCACGATTTTTTCACATCCCCAGTAGTAGCCATTTAGCCGGGGGAGGGGGGGGGACACATGACTCGAACAAAAATTAGGGCTTTAAAGCCCAATATCTCGCAAACGAATCACTGATTTGAAAAATAGTTTTAGGAAACCCATAATATTTTTGAACGAGCTATTCAACAATTCCCCCACACCATAGGTTTAACAAGAAAAAAAATGACATCCCCGCTTACGTGTAGGGGAGATACCGTAAAAAAAATTTTTTTTCAAGATTTTATTGTACTGTTTTGTCGGCGTGATTGATTTATATACCCATGCCGAATTACAATTTTCTAGTAGTACTTAATGGTTACTGAGCTAAGCCGAAGACGAACGGACTGACGGACATGGCGAAACTATACGGGTCCCTTGTTGACTACGGAACCCTAAAAATGACTTTACGCAATATCGTATTCTCTACCATTATAAAATACATAGGTTGAAATGCCCTTTCCAACACATTCACGTTTTTAGAACCTAGGTCTCGTTTATGTTCAATAATCTAGGATAGTGAGCACGTGTGCCTTTTAATTTTAACATTACAATACAACACACTTGAATTTTATGTTAAGATTCGTTTGCAGCCCTTTAACCTCACAGCAAGGCATGCGCCTTACCAAATATATAAATATGGATACTTACACGACAAAAAATAAATTTAAACTATTGACACATATCATAAAATAAATATGAGGTGTGGTACAAACGTTTCATTTTATAAAATTATGAAGTATTGATAACAATTAACATGAATTTTGTATAGAACACGAAAATATTTTTGATTAACAACCCGTTGCACCCCAAGCGCAAGACGCAAAAAGCATGAAAATAAAAAGAAAAACTGTTGGCCATTATAAATTTAAATTACAAATATTTTTGCACTCGTGGGGAAAAAAGCGATAAATTGAATTGACACCTCTGGAAATACTTGGCAATAATGGCGAAGTACAATATGTGAGTAACGTTAAACGAAACACGCCTTATGAAACGTTTGAGCTTTCATCATTCCATTCTCGGCAATAATTCCGTCTCAAGTATAAGACCAACGTACCCACGTTATCCACGTTAATCCCCTAGCCTGATCCCCCAGGGGAATTAGCGGCAATTATTTTATATTCAACTAGGAAAAAATGATAATGTTCGGTTATGGCGCTTCGCCGGACGCTACCGCGTCACGCTCGCTTCGCTCGCTCGGCTCGCGCGCTGTAGGGTCGCAGTTCAACTAACAACCTAACCGTTTTTTTCCCCTGGGGGATCAGGCTAGGGGATTAACGTGGACAACAGCAACGTACCACACTAGTTTGTATGAGAATGTACTATTTCAGCACTGCTAGCTTCTCTGACGGTGTATTTGTCGTCAAGCAGCGATGACTGCCGAACTGCAACTGCATTAAGAAAATAAAAGCACCGCAGTAAGGCTTAACAAAGTCACTCAATCTCGCACTTGTAAGAACCTAAGGTGCCTAATAAAATATCACTGTATATAATAAGGCAACCATCATACCCCGCAGGTCACGTGGTATTCCCAACATTCCGCCTAAACAGCATCCAGTATCCAGCGTTCAGTCGGAATCAATCCAGCCGGCATCAAAGGATTTGCCTGTATTTATCGCCTTGATTACATTACGCATTCATCGGCATTCCCGTGGACAGCTTATTATGCGTATCCAGCGAAATTGCATGCCCTGTCAAATATGGCAGCCGCGATACAGATATTGCGGTGCTGTGATATTCACGTTTTAATTTAAGCCAAAAGTCAAGACTGTATTTTTTACGCGCGTTTACGCGAAATGGCTTTAATTAATTTTGTTATTAAAAATGGAAGCTATTAGGATTGTGCCAGGTGCTTGCCACAGACACTCATTAAACCTTTTGTTTGTATTGTAAAAGTTTCAAAATGAAATGTTTCTCATTCTCATCATACCTATAGTTCTACAAATATCTATATACTTATTAATTTACTCCTTGATACATAAAAAATGCAGTTTGCAGCGCAAAAATTGTCCTTGAAAAGTAGCTACCGGTTCACCGCAACTAAATATCATAATATCATGTTCCTACTACGTCGCAATATCAAAACAGATTATTTTCAAAATAACAAAAAACTCAAATATATTTATGTTCAATACAATGCAATGTAAAAATGACGTTCACACATTACGTCTATTATTTTCAATACAATAAAATGTAATAATGACGTTCACACATTACGTAATAGTATAGTCGGTAAAAATAACAATTCCTTCAAATACCGAATTATAATTGAGATTGAATGAGAATGCATTAGTTTTGTGGGATCGGATTATCATAAATAATACGTATTCAACTAGTAACTGAATATATTTTCTAACCCACAATAATAACAAACGTACAATAATATTTTATCATTTTTGACATCAGAAATTCAGCTGACAGAAACGCAACAAAACCTATATCGCGGCGTAGTGGCCAGAACGTTAATTTACAGATAAGGTTCACGTATAAGGTTTTACTATGTGCTCTGCAGCAACTTAGGTCCATAGGGAGAGTGCTGTTGAGAGCCGCCACACCAGCCCCCTCCAGACCCTTAGGGTCGATAACAATCGCGAAAACGCACAACTCGTCCAGAACGCGTGCGCCGCTCTGGTGCTTCCTGGGTTGCACAACGTTCTCAAGTATGTGAGCAGGCTTGATGCGATCAATTGACACATTAATGCACTTACCACGAATATCGATCTTAAAAACCTTATCCCCTCTACTTATCACGCGGTAAGGCCCAGTGTATGGAAGCTGGAGAGGTTTCCGGACAGCATCCTGCCTCAAAAAGACATGAGTAGCCGTCGAGAGATCCTTATGCATAAATATCTTCGAAGAACCGTGCCGTGCGACCGGCGACGGTTGTATATCTCGCATATGCCTCTGAAAACGATTTACGAAGTCGGCATAATTCAACGAATCTTCCTGCGAAGAAGATTGGAAGAAATCACCTGGTAGGCGAAGAGGTTCTCCATAGACCAATTCAGCAGTTGATGCAGCGAGATCCTCTTTCCATGCAGTTCTGATTCCTAAGAGGACTGGAGGCAGACGTTCTACCCAGTCGATGCTGCCATGACACATAATTGCGGCCTTCAATTGTCTGTGGAATCTTTCTACTAATCCATTTGATGCTGGATGGTATGCCGTGGTATGCACAACGTGTGCACCTGTCATGTTGGAGAGACGTCGAAAAATGTCGGAAATAAATTGACGACCTTGATCGGTAGTAATTTTTTCGGGGCAACCAAATCTAGATACCCATCCGGCTATAAATGCTTCACTTACTGTTTCGGCTTTAATGTCGGCAATCGGCATTACTTCTGGCCATCTCGTAAATCTATCCACAGCAGTCAAGCAGTATGAGAATCCTCGACAAAACGGTAATGGTCCAATCAGGTCAATATGCACTTGTGAGAAACGGTTAGTTGGTAAGACAAAATCATGCACGGGAGATGTTACGTGCTTGTCAACTTTTGAGCGCTGGCAGTCTAAGCATGTCCTCGTCCACTCGTGACAGTTCTTGCGAATTCCAGGCCAGACAAAACGTTTCGTCACTAACCTGGTCGTAGCTTTAGCTCCTGGATGACTCAGACCATGCAACAAATTAAAAATCTGACGACGAAATGCCGGTGTCACGTAAGGTCGAGGAGCAGGCAACGATACATCACAAAACAATTCAGTTGTCGAACCGGGTATCGAAAGCTTTTTTAAAGAAAGCGAAGATTCTTTCTGAAGATAGTTTTGCATTTCAGGATCCGTGTCTTGCGATGATGCTAATGCGTCATAATCTATGGCACTGATCGCTTCAACAGGTCGAGACAACGTATCAGCTACTATGTTATCATCTCCAGCAATGTGTCTGATGTCGGTTGAAAATTGGCCTATATAATCTAAATAACGAAACTGGCGAGGTGAACATTTATCAAGCGATTTTTTGAAAGCAAATGTTATAGGCTTATGGTTTGTAAAACTGACAAAAGGTCTGAGCTCTAGTAAGTGTCGGAAGTACTTAACACTTTCGTATATTGCTAGCAGTTCCCTGTCATAAGGGCTGTATTTTCTTTGTGCTGTGTTGAGTTTTCTGGAGAAAAAACCAAGAGGTTCCCAGGCACCATTAATACGTTGCTGAATGACTGCTCCAATCGCAATGTCAGACGCATCAGAGACAAGGGCAATATCTGCATTAGAGCGAGGATGGCCAAGAAGTGTCGCATTAGCTAAACTGTTCTTACTATCTAAAAATGCTTTTTCTAAAGCCGGAGTCTAGCTTATGTTATCCTTGTTTCGCACTTTAGGACCAGCTAATAAATGGTTAAGTGAAATTTGTACCTGCGCTGCGTGTGGTATGAATCTCCGGTAAAAGTTTAGCATTCCCAAAAATCGCCTGAGTTCCTTGATTGTGTTGGGTTTGGGAAAATCTTGTATAGCTGTGACCTTATCGGGTAATGGTTTGGTACCTGCACTTGAGACGTAGTGTCCTAGAAATGTCACTTCTGGTTGGCCAAAATCGCACTTCGCTGTGTTGACGAGGACACCGTGTTCTTTCAAGCGTTCAAAAACGAGTTCTAGATGACGCTCGTGTTCCTTCTCATCGGCAGAAGCAATCAGAATATCGTCGATGTACGCGAAGCAAAAGGGCAGGTCGCGCAGAATCTCGTCAATAAACCTTTGAAAGGTCTGCGCAGCATTGCGCAAGCCGAAACTCATAAAGGCAAACTCAAAAAGACCAAACGGCGTGGTTATGGCTGTTTTTGGGATATCCTCAGGTGCCACAGGGATCTGGTTGTAAGCTCGAACAAGATCAATAGTAGAAAATATACTGCACCCTCGGAGAATATGAGAAAAATCACCAATATGCCTTACCGGGTATCGATCTGGTATATTCTGGCGTTTAATGCGCGGTAGTCACCGCATGGTCTCCAACCACCGGTTTTCTTGGGAACCATATGTAATGGAGATGACCAAGAGCTATCTGAGCGGCGCGCTACACCTGTTCGAACCATATCTTCGAATTCTTGGGTTGCTATCTTTAATCGGTCCGGGTCAAGTCGACGCGGTCTGGAGAACACTGGTGGGCCAGGAGCAGTATGGATATAGTGAAGCGTTTTATGCTTCACCTCACGCTCCATAGGATCTCCGGCAGGCCTGGTGATCTCAGGAAACTGTTGCAGCAACTGGTGGAAACGAGAAGAACCTGCAACAGCTTTTATATGACCGATAGCACAGGAAGCGGGTAAGGCAGACGCGGTAAGTTGCGTAGTACTGTCGATAAGTCTGTGGTTTCTGGCGTCGACTAGCAAGCCGTAAAATGACAAAAAATCTATGCCGATAATAGGTTTGGTTACGTCAGCGATAACAAAACGCCAGTTAAAACTACGTCGTAATTTAAAATCTAGAGCTAAACTAATCCAGCCATATGTGGCTATATTACTACCGTTTGCGGCAAACAACTCATAGTTCGTTTTAAATCGTTTTTCACCACGCATATACTTAAGCGGGTACACGCACAAATCAGATCCAGTGTCAACTAAATATTGTACTTTACTTTTACTGTCCGTAACGAATAAGCGGCCTGGCACAGTAGCGCAGTCACTCGCCGCAGACAGCGACTGCTTTAATGGTTTTTTGCAAACGAGCACGGTGGTATACATTTGTGCGCATTCTCTCCAAACCTTTCGTGGTACCAGCAAAACTGTTGACCTTCAGCAGCTGAGCGGCTACGAGATCGGAAACGTCGCTGGCTGCGCGACCTTGAGCGCGGGCGGCAGTTGCGGCACGCTTGCGGCATACTCATATCATCGAAGCGCCGCGTTAATTCATCTATCTTCCGATCAAGATCTCGAATGGGTGTAGAAGACGATGAAGCGGCTGGTATTACCGATGCTGGTGGTGGAGTTGAAACTGCAGCATTAGATGGAAAATGGCCGTGATCCGGTATCTCCATGATTTTGTCAGCTAATTGTGCCACATTTTCAAGTTGGCAATTATCCTGAGTGGTAATAATAGCTTGTAGGTAACTTGGCAGACGGCTTATCTATAAGGATCGAAGAAAATCATCACCCACATCATTCCCGGCCAGACTGCGGAGGTGCCGAAGGAATTGACTGGGTTTTCGGTCGCCGAGTTCCTCGTTATTTAACAGCTGGGTCCGTCGCTGATGTTTGGACGCTGACAAACGATTTATCAGCTCCCTTTTAAGGGTATCGTACTTGTCTTGTGCCGGGGGAGCAATGATTACGTCTTCAACTTCTACTGCATATTTATATTCCAGCACAGAAATGACGTGGTAGAACTTAGTTGCATCGGTAGATATATTTGACAACTTAAATTGACCATCTAATTGTGCAAACCACAGTGCGGGCTTATCTGGCCAAAACGGGGGCACTTTAACACCAACACGACAACGCGGGCTGGTTGCCCGGGGATGGTCTGTCCGTAGAGGGCCCGTCAACCGAGGAGGTGCCCGCCGTAGGCTCGGATGGTGTCAACAAGGGCACGCCGAATGATTCTCCGTCTTTAGACATGGTTAATAAATAAGAAGTCCGTATTGCAACTGTACAGTTTTCACAGGGGTCACCATTTGTGGGATCGGATTATCATAAATAACACGTATTCAACTAGTAACTGAATATATTTTCTAACCCACAATAATAACAAACGTACAATAATATTTTATCATTTTTGACATCAGAAATTCAGCTGACAGAAACGCAACAAAACCTATATCGCGGCGTAGTGGCCAGAACGTTAATTTACAGATAAGGTTCACGTATAAGGTTTTACTATGTGCTCTGCAGCAACTTAGGTCCATAGGGAGAGTGCTGTTGAGAGCCGCCACAGTTTAATAATTAACAAAATGCAAAAATACCTTTGGTTAACAGGCCCAAAGATCAAAATGACTCTGCCTCATAATACCCAAAATGTTGACTGGGAACAAACATTAAATATAAGCAGTTTCATTTCATTCGTTTAATCGTAGAGACAATACTACTTAATTAAAGAGTATTGATAAGCACTGCACATGCTACTAAATAGTTGTACTCTTCTATTAAGTTCTGTTATAATCGTATGTGTCGAAATTCCGGCTCCGCCACTCGAAAGGGTTGGAGGCATCCCGTATTTGACGGCGGTGCAACTTCCTTGCCTGTTTGTCGGCCTGCCAAGATATTAGGTAACTGATGTAAGGTGATGCCATCCTGAAATCAATGTAGGAGTTGGTGGTGGTTGGTTGGTGGTAGGTTTTCTTGAAGATGCGCATATTATTTATGTATTCGTAGGCCTTTTAAATAAAAGTAAATTACCTTGTAAGTTCCGGTGCGAAACAGTCAAGTCCAAAATACGTAAGCACGGGTCGTGTTAATATGCAATATCGAAATCTAATGGTCAAGCGAACAGTCGTAGAAAAGTAACCAATCCAAACAGCAAACGAATAATAATAAGTTTTAAGTTTTGTGTGTTGTGACAGAAATTTGACAAATATCCTGCGGCCAATTGTATCGTTTTCATAGTGTTTAAATTTATCTGGGGTCTCGAGTGACCTACATAAAATTTCGTCCGTCAAATGTTAGCATTTGACGTAAAAAAAAATAGTTTTATGTTACCACCATGTTAGCTCATTACGGTAAAATTGTATACGTCGGTTGTGGACATAAAACATGTGCATAAAAGTCGTCATTTTGCTAGTGTGCCGCTGTACTACCCAAAAAAATGGTGTAATTTTATTTAGGTACAAATAAAACACAATTTTGATTAGTTTTTAATGGTTCACAAATTTAGTTACTCATCGCTATTAATAAAAAAAACCAGCCAAGTGCGAGTCTCGCGCATGGAGGGTTCCGTACCATTCTCTCTATAAAAACGGCAAAAAAAACACGTTTGTTGTATGGGAGCCCCAATCCACTTTTCCTTCTTAAATACATTCATATTACAGGGTTTCAGGTTTTTTTCAGGTTTACGGGTAAAGTCAGTGAAGTGAGTTCACTTATTTCAATACTGATAACGATAATGTCAGTCATTAATGTATTAAAAATACCTACCCACTCATTTATTTATATTATTTTCGTAAAGATAAATAACCTCTTATTATAATTAAATCAAACTGTCTAGTGCATGAAATGAAGATAGTAAAACAACTTTGACCGTGACAAGAACTTTAATTAAACTTAGGTAATTTAAACAAACGCGGGTACTAAGTAGCTTTGGACATAGCGTTTACTATTTGCCTTCTACATTGAACCTTAAATGTTAACGAAGAAGATTGTTATTTGATTATGTGTCAATTGCTGCTTGGTGGGTCATCTGGTACATTGTTAAAGGTGTCATTATAGCGTGACGTTACAGTCCTTGTACCCCGTTAGGAGTTTTATTTTAACCCGTTTTTTATTGTGCACCAATTCTCACTCCCATTTGATTGCGGTTAAGATGGACTTTCATCTCAGTCAAGACATTAGTATGTAACTATGAAATGAAAGTCATTATTTTCAAAAATATACGCTTGACAAAAATACTTTGAACGTTGAAATTGGTCGCTCCAACAAAAAGACCTCATAATGATAGTACGAGTATGTATTGAATATGTAGTAGTATATCTATTTGGATATATCTTATTTTATATGTTATTTATGTTTGTCTATATTATGTAGTGTATAATACTTTTTTTTATTTACGTGTTTTTAATAGAAATTATCATATTTTTTTCTTTGCACCTTTTATAAATATCTGGTAATTGGTATGCAATTTGGCATTAAGCTCGCCATTTGTACATTTGTGTATTTTGTGCAATAAAGTAACAAATAATTAAATGAAAAGTAACTTTTTTGCATTATCATACGAATAATATACAGGGTGGAATCTTGAACGTGATCCAAAATAGCAAAATGTGAATCTATCCATGATTCTGAGCAACTTTTATTATGGGACCAACTTTGTGTTATGCCAAAAAAATCGAACTATTTCATTAACTCTGCTCATTTTAGACTGACAAGAATGTATGAACAGGTGTGTTTTTTTTGGCATAACACAAAGTTGGTCCTATAATAAAAGTTGCTCAGAATCATGGATAGATTCACATTTTGCTATTTTGGATCACGTTCAAGATTCCACCCTGTATATTATTCGTATGATAATGCAAAAAAGTTACTTTAAACAACTCGTTTTACCATTTCACTAGACAAGTTTAGTGAAATGATAAAAATCTCAACTCGAGTACGGATTAAGTCGCTAGTGCGGTCGTGTTACCCCCCTCCTGCACCTTACCGCTACCCGCTCTCGCCCTTGAGTGTCAGGGAAATGGCCAAAACAGAGATTTGAACAAATCTCTAAGGGATATGATCAAATCACGCAGGATGTTATAATGGCGAATCCATTTTATCATTTGCCTAGAAAGAATCATTCATTTGATCAAATCCCTGAAAACTAAAACAGAGATTTGTTCAAATCTCTGTTTTAGCCATTTCCCTGCGACATATATATCTTAAAATAGCACCTAGGTATTTATTTCCCTTATGCACGAAACTCCTGGTGTCCAATTCGCTCCTATTAGGTTTTTAACTAACTATTACTGCGACGTACTTGTTGTCCTTATAAACCTTATGTTTGAAACTGGTACATATCCTGATATTTTAAAGAATACACAGGTGTGTCCAGTTTTTAAAGGGAAGGGCGACAGGTGCGATGTTAACAACTATAGGCCAATTACAATAGTACCCACTGTCTCCAAACTCGTGGAATCTATCTTATCGTCACACCTAATGTGTCACCTAGAGTCGAATAACCTGTTTACGGAAAATCAATTTGCGTACCGACAAAAAATGTCGACTACCACCGCGGCGTACAGGATATTTGATTGTATCATGACTGGGTTGGACGATAGGAACAAGATGGCAGGAATATTATGTGATTTGTCAAAGGCCTTTGACGTTATTAGTCACAAAATGCTACTAAATAAGTTAAATCTATATGGCATTCAGAACAGTTCCCTCGATCTATTCACCTCGTTTTTGTCAGACCGCAAGCAAGTCGTGAAATTACTCACTGACGGCAAATCACTGCAATCCGATGCAGGGGACATAAATATAGGTATTCCTCAGGGTTCTGCGTTGGGAAATACCCTATTTCTAATATTTATAAATGACCTTCCGTCGAACATTGTGGCTGGTTTGTCTGTATTGTTTGCGGACGACACAACAGTACTGGTTAGTGCAAGTTCTTACGATCAGCTCAGCCATAAGATTGATCAGGCTTGTAGTCAATTAGGGAACTGGTTCTCGGCAAATGGACTATTATTAAACTGTGCAAAATCGAACATAATCCTTTTCTCAGGCCGAAAGATTCCGCTTCCGCTGTGCATGGCCAGTTGTCCGATGCCAATATGTGACGAGAGTAAGTTCCTTGGGTTCATAGTTGACGCTAATTTGAATTGGAAGCGCCATGTCGACAGTTTATGCGATAGATTGGGTAGTGCAGTATTTGCGTTGAGAAAACTGAAACCATTGATCTCAGGGGAGGCATTGAAACAGCTGTACTTTGCTTATTTTCACTCACTTCTTTCTTACGGCACACTCGTCTGGGGGAGCTCTACAGATGCTAAAAGGGTATTAATAGTGCAAAAACGAGCAATCCATTCACTTGTTGGAGTAAAGCATAGGCACCCTTGTAGAGAACTCTTCAAATCTCAACGCATTATGACGCACTACTCACAATACTTATTTGACTGTTTGTTATTTGTAAGAAACAATATTTCCCAGTTTGTACGTGTTGATTTGCCGGGGAAACAACTCCGTTCTACTGGGCGCTTGAGAACGGTTCCTCGTCGCATGGCGCTTTCAACAAAAAACCCCCGCGTCATCGGACCCACTTATTATGAACACTTACCGGCCAATCTAAGGAATGAACCATATGACAAAACATTCCGGCGCAAACTGAGAAATCTTTTGTTGGAAAACCCTCTGTACTCCGTTAACGAGTACACACAGCAACACACCTAACTAACCATACCGTGAAAACCTAGAACCTTATTACAATGCACTTAAGGTCAGATTAGATTTCCGATGGTCACTTAGCTGTGTTGTCGACTGTACATGGAAATGACTTTTTAATTGTGTATTTTGTTTTTCTAGAATTTACATTTATTTTTGTTAACTTTATATTTATCAATGTTATGAACTATTATTATTACTTACTCCTGTTTTAAACGTGACAATCCTTCTTAAATATGTAGTTTTGACATATAAATATTTTAGAAAATATTATGTTATTGTGTGTAATGAATGACGATCCTTTTCGGGAGATAGAATAATATAATATTTTGTATTTACAGTTGACTCATTAAGTCTTTATTATTAAAATTGACGAACATGGTATAATTTCTTGTAATCTTGACATTTATGCAAATTTATATTGTAATTTGTATCGTGTAATAAATAAATCTAAATCTATTACATATTTATATGAGAAAAAAAAAACAATATTTACGTAACTCCCTTTTATCTCCGCTATACTGGCGTGGAAAGTAGGTTGTACCTACATGAAACCAACACCTCCCGTTATACCAATTGCAAATGAAAGTGCACCTATAAACAAACGCTTTAAGGGATTGTAAAACATGTTATATTTTCACATGAATTTTTATAAAATATTGGCCGTAAAGTTTAAAACATAAAACGCCGAGGTTTTATTTCGTCTCACCGGCTAGTGTTGCTCCGTATAAGCTCGATATCGCTTCATAAATTTATGTGAAATTGATACTTTCCTCTTTATTGTCTCGTGAATGGTCTTGCTAGCAGCCGTTTTATTATTTTTAAGGGCTCATCGTTGCTACTGTGCAAGTAAGAAAGTGCAATAACATATAATATTGTCTTGTCTCTTGCGAAAAATACACATTTAACTATTATACAGATCTAGTCAAATTAGGCTGACAGGGGTGTACACTTTCACCGCTAATCTTAAATACGCTTTTAGAAAAAATTGAGAAACTTACAAGGGAGGGATCTAAATGAATGAGGAGAAAATACATCTTATAATATATCATTTTGCTCCCTTAAGACACAATCTACTACCTTTAACGGTAACTTTTAGATCCAATGGCAAATAAAGCTAGCAAGAGGAAACAACTGGCCTAAACAATAAAGCGGTAGGTATTCGAATTGAAAGCAGTGGAAATTTAAGGTCTATCTGCGTAATCGCATTTTATGTACTGAGTTGGCGACGCGACGGGGCGATGCACTGGAACAACATCTGTGCAGTTGACGTGTGAACTGGATCATATTTGGCGCAGCGGATTAGAATGACTATAGATAGAACGTGGCAATGCTGCCAGCCGTCTAGTTACGCTATAGAACTTAGAACGCGATTTGAGTGTTTTTTTTTTAAATTATAATTTCGAAGGCTATTGTACCAGCCGCCATCGCCAGAGCGCATTACAAGGAACTCAGGCTAAGTCCCGGAATAAGATACAGTATATACCCTATTCCATATACTTAAGATTAGAAATCGTGCGTTAATATACATGCGATTTCAAGGAAAGCTATATCGAAACGCAAGAATATTGTTATGTTTGAAAACTAGTACTACAATTCCCTTTAATATCTTAGATAAACAAAGAAAGGAAGACGAGTTTGTTTGTTAAAAATGTTAAAACTCTATGCCATATAACATTAGAATTTTAGGTCTACGAGTATTTGCATCCAGAAAGTTAAATCCAAACAGGTGAAAAATTCTAGAAATCGGATATCTGGCTCCCACAGCTAGGCCTCACAGACTAAGTAATATTATTATAGATAAATATTATTTTATTTAGTAAGTACTTTTAAACCATTCACTGCCAACGATTTCGTAGTGCTACATAGAAAATCCTAGTAATGATCACGTAACTTTTAGTGACGCACGTCGCACGTACAATGAGTTACATGATCGACCGGCTGTTATTCGCTACGCGTTAATGCGGCTCACCTCGCCGGTCACCCTTCACCAAACTAGACCTCTACCCACACGCGTTACTAGGTACGCATAGATCATTGTGGGTGAGCGTTGAGGTGAGCTTAAAACAAGTTACAGAATAGGGAGGCAGCAGGTAGTGGAAGTGTTTTAAATACCTAAATGAATATTACTTCCATGTGCTTACGTATATCGACGTCCAGTATTGCAATGTTTTTTTATGATACGGTTCGAAATGGAACGTAAAAACCGAACTTTTTGTGACCAGTTTAGCAAACATACGATACCTAATCAATCAGGGCTTCAGTTGTAAACCCGGCGATTCATCAACGAAGCACAACAGCCGACCAAAAGCACTGCCAGCTACAGTTAAACTAACAGTTGGCAATTCGGGACCACATTAAATAGAATAAATCGGGCTCCCGAAATCAAAATAACTTAAATTGGACTCTATTTTCTAGCAAAAACGTCCACATTGCGTCGAAGCTCAAAGCTATCGTTATCACGTTTATAAAGTTACCGTCTATACTTTCGCAATATGCGCACGTTCCAGATTAGACTTTACATAGATCTAGTTAAGATAAGGATTCGCATGCTTACATTGGGGATATACCATAAAGCTAGTACGTGTACAATGGGTCCCAGAGTTAATGGAGCAAGTGTTATTGAAGCCAGATATTGCGCAGCCGAAATTTAGAATTGTCTACATTTGTTAGCTGGTTACAGTACAAATGTTGCGGTTAGGTCATTTTGTGTTAAGCCGAGTAGTGGCAGGGATATAAATTAACTCAGCAATCCTCACTATGGCTCTGCGAAGCTTGTGTTCGGGATAATATGAAGTTGGTCACATTATGTTACAAATACGAGTAAACACAATTCAGCTGGATAGCTATTTAGCTGACAGAATCATCATTATCTATTTTAATTAGGTCATATCATTTTTACACAAATAAAAATAAAATAAGCAGTATATGAATGCAAACTTTTAACTAAACTCTCTTGGGTAGTCTAAAAATATATAAAACGGTAGACAAACTCAAAAAGTCGATTAAAAATAAAAACCGCATGTTTAGTACTAGTTGGTGAAACAAATGCACGTTACTCGCAACTAAAGTTTCATAGTCCTTTAGAAATTTTAAAAGAAATCTCCCAGAAACGAAGACAATGCACAACCAATGATATAAAAATGTACTAAAGCAAATAAATTCAAAGTTCTGTTCAATTGTGTAGGTATATCGTGCCAATGATAAAATACTACTTTAAATTATTAATAGCATATCAAATACCAACCGATTCCTATAAAAATTGCTGTAAAATCAGCTAGAAATGCCACATTCTTCCACAAATCTTCACATTATTCCAGGTTGTAAGGTGCACAGAAACGGAAGGAAAGAAAGGCTCTAGTTGAAGATGAGAGTCTCGCCACATCCAAAGGACTTAATAGCCACTCGGAGACCTATTTACTCGGAACAAAAGGTACTTAATATAAATAGCAACTTGACTACGAATTTCAAAACTTTAATATTTGTTGATGGTCAGTGCAATTTTCCTTCTTAATTTATCCATGTTCTAAAAATAATGTGAAAAGATCATACGATTCAATATCGACAGAGCAACGTCTACAATGAAGGTACAAAAAAGGCCAAGACATTAGCGTTTTTATGCCACGATGGTAGCAAACAAGCTTACAGCCCACCTGCTACTGTAGCCTTTGGGCGTCTGCAACTCCAAACTTAATACACCACGAGCGATCAGTTATTACTTATTAGCTAATCTGTAAGCTAGCTAGGCAGGTTCAATGAACTCGGGTTCTATTAATTGTGTTAGGTATTGTAATATGTGCTTAATAGATTCCACAACGTAAGGTAATTCATTCAGCAGCATATGAGCATTTTGGATAACTTGAAAAACGATCACGTACTTAAGACGTGTGTGCTATGGAGTTAAGCCAAGTTTTTAATTACATTGCAACTTGCCTCATAAATATGCTAAGAAGAATATCCCAAGTGAGTGCTCTCAAAGTTTGAAAATCATCCTTTTATTATTTCGTTGACAATTTCATATGAATTTCATATATTTAGAACTTTGCACATACTTGACGACTTGATTAAGGGACTTTAGTAAGTAATTTAGCCTAGCGATATGCGAGGTGCCAGATTTGGGTGTCAACTACTAACAAAGAAAAAAATACATTGCATTGAAAGTTTTTAGTACAATCGAATGAAATTGGATTAATAAATCCTCCTATTCGAACATCCTTTTCTCTTATATCCATCAGAAACATTTTTATTTCCGTCGGCACGGACAACAGAAGAGTATATTATTATGCTGAGTAGAAATACTGTGAAGCAAGCAATTAGGTGTAATTCTTTACCAAAAGTATAGGTACTAAAAAAATATCTACATAGGTACTATTATCCTACTAATATTATAAATGCGAAAGTTTGGATGTTTGGATGTTTAGATGTTTAGATGTTTGGATGTTTGTTACTCAATCACGCTTAAACGGCTCAACCGATTTGGATGAAATTTTGCGCGAAGATAGTTTATAGCCTGGATTCGAATATAGGATAGTTTGTATCCCGGGTCCACGCAGACGAAGTCGCGGGCGGAAGCTAGTAATGTATAACGCTTTACATCTTTGCCTCAGTACTAATAAGAAGGGTAAAGGTAAAATATGAAGTTTTATTGTGATACCCGTTCGTGCCTATCGTGCCCGAGCGGATATGTACACGTCCGCTGGGTTTTTATATTGCCCGCAAATATTGTTCAGTTGCGTTTAATTTAAGGTCCTGCCCGGAATAATGCTTTGTAAGGTGCTAACAAATTGGCGGCGGTGCCTCTGTGCTCCGACAGTTTTCCTGTTTCATGAGAAAATGGAAAATACTGGCCCAGAAACTGTGTAACAAAAGCCAGTGAAGGTTATATTTTTATTTAGCTTTAAATGTTTTCTATTCTCATTATTTATAAGTGTTTCTTGTATGAACCTTACTTATTTTTCACTGTATAGCTGCAGTGAAGAAAAGTCAGGTTGTGAACCCTTAATACAAAAAGAAAATCAGTCGGATTGAGATGTCGGATAAATTATGTTTCTGAAGTTGTTAATGTCATGATATGAATATATATTATAATTACTGTAAGTGTATATATCTTCGCGATTATAAGTACCCATTATTGGTTATTGTGAGTTAACTACCTACTGAATTATTCGGAGTTGTCAAGCATTATTATGTTTGTATAATGCGTGAAAGTAGGTCAGGACAGGTCAGTTAATTTTTAAAATACCAACGCATAAAATTAATCAGGGTAACTCGAGAACTATATAAAATCTTATTTATTTACATAAAATGTACGTCTTTATATTCATTCTGGGGACCGATTTTTAACTTTCGAGCGCTCGACTCTTTCACTCGAAAACTGACAAAAATTATGAAATGCTATTTTGAAATAGCGATAGAAAATTTAAAAACGAGTGGTATTGACCACTCGTATTCAATTCTATTGGTAGAAAGTAAGTGCCTGCCATTTTGACACTACAAACGTATTTGCTTTTATTTCATTTTCGAGCGCTCGAAAGTCAAAAATCGGTCCCCTGCTCGTCTTATAAAATGAATCATACGTCACATCATTCACCGTTCTATTTTCTTAATGTCCCATCGATTTGAATAAAACTATTCAAACTACGTTCGATCATTCCTTATTCATCATCTAATAGTCAAGTCATAAAAAAGTACCAATCCCACAATCAAATTATATAGTCGTTTATTCAACACTATACCAGCTTGTCAATAACTATCTCATTCTTGCATCTGACATATAATCATCGTAAAATCGATGGGACATTAAGAAAATAGAAGCACTGTACATGTTGTCTTAATGGAAAGCCAGTGAGTATTCAAAGTTATTACTTTAGAGAGTAATATAAAAGAGGGATGGTTACGGGCGCACTCTTTGTTCAAAAATCGTGTCCTCGAGCACGCCGGGGAAACTTAGACCACATGTGCATAACAACCTGAGGCTTCATTCCCGAACGCGTTACTGACGGATGGAAAATACATTGGATTCGTATTGATTGCTGTGCTCTGGTTTTGGTTGTCAAGTGCGTAGAACCGACGGCCGACCGAGTGGCGACCACGTACACGCAGCGTGAGTAGACCCCAACAAGGTGGAC
This sequence comes from Epinotia ramella, assembly GCA_947578815.1. Lineage (NCBI taxonomy): Eukaryota > Metazoa > Arthropoda > Insecta > Lepidoptera > Tortricidae > Epinotia > Epinotia ramella. Next base: position 17,298,470 of record OX388202.1, on the reverse strand, counting down.
TGATGACCTGGAAAAGGTCGCGGGGCGGCGCTGGACCGGTCATTGTGGCACTCTGCAAAAACTCTGCAGCAGTGGACGTCTTTCGGCTGCGCACTAATCAATACGATTTGAATCTAAACTCAATAGGACGATCCGCAATGGCAGCTCTGCATTATTCTGAGCTTTGGTGCAGAGTCGTCTGTTATTCCAAATAAGGTAGTAGAAATCAACTAAACATTACTTTACGAGTACCAGTAACTTTCTGACCGATTTCATTCAATTTGATAATGTTATGTCGTAAGTTTTAGTTTTCTACTTCTATTTTAATTGATAAAGAAGGCACCTAATTGCGTGTTCGGGCTATTACAGTATGTAACACAACGAAATCCTACTTAATTATTATTATTATCCTACTAATATTATAAATGCGAAAGTTTGGATGTTTATATGTTTGGATGTTTAGATGTTTGGATGTTTGTTACTCATTTACGCTTAAACGACTCATCCTATTTGGGTGAAATTTTGCACGAAGATAGTTTATAGCCTGGATTAAAATATAATTTAGTTTTTTTTCCGGGTGCATGAAGTCGCGAGCGGAAGCTATTTGAACCATTTAAAGATTCCCTATGACACTTGACGTAAGCACAGAATAAATAATAGTACAAGTACAGAAGACCCTCTGTTTTGATGTTCACGAATGCCGCCTTTTTACGTGCCTATTAATTATTATTAGCAACGGACCGCACGCCAGCCGCGCGTCATTGAGTTCTATTGCCCGGCGCGAAGGTCGACATTACTCCGCACCTTGCCGAAGATAGGGTTGTCACTTTTTTAAACGTCGTCGGTGGCAAACGAGCGTACGGTCCGCCTGATCGTAAGCGGATACGGTAGCTTTGCACTATTATCTATTCTGTGTTAGAACTTGCACCCGACACCGCCGCGGCGTCGGCGCCGCGGAGGTGGCAAGTGGCGCGCCTCGACGACAATAAGATATTTAAATGTACCACCTAGACATCTTGTACCTATCCGTGATCCAATAATATACACACACAGAATACGCGAATTATAAATATTAGATAGCACGCGTGGTCTACATGCATACATTTTACACTTAGCAGCTACTTAGGTAACACCGAAAACATAACAGGCGTGTGACCGCGAACCGTAACGGAGATCGTAAAGTCTATCTCCGTCTCTGTCACACTTATTCGAGTGACAGAGACGGAGATAGACTTTACGATCTCCGTTACGGTTCGCGGTCACACGCCAGGTGTAAATGAGTCCAATAAGTACTGATTTATTTAATCACAATTCGGGATTTTCGTTTGATGTATATGTATACATATGTAGATATGCCGTTGACAGATACTTATTTAATTCAAGTATAACACTGTGCTGTTTTACTTGATTCTTGTGTTTGATTTACTATGAAAATATAGGTATAAATGAGCATTTAGTGCTTACTACCTCACCTTTCGGTATCCTTTTCACGCGTCGGAACATAGAAAAACGTGCAATCCGAATTTTGGTCATTATTTGTGCAACCCGCAGCAATGCAATATACCGTTGCCCTTACTTTATACATCGTATTTACGCGCTTGCGACGTTGGTATGCGGGAGACACGCGCGCGAGTGTCGCGGGCCACGGCGGGGCAACCACTGAATAAGCAGATCCGGATCTGCCGCCGGCATGTACTTATAATTTCACGCAGATCGGCGGAGTGACCCCCCCCTGACGTAAGTCAGTTCCCCATAAAAACATTGTTTGGCTCTCATAAAACTAGATTCTGACCTAGATATGTCGGATCTCACTACAGTTCCTTTTATTATCAGCATGCCCTTTTAAAATGAGAACCTGGAGAGTCGAAGTTCTCGGGGACTCAATTATGAAGGAGAAACAATGTAATGTTTGGGTATAGGGTATACACCAGCTAGTGGCCGTACCAATATACTAAGCTTGTTTACCTTAAAATCGGATTTTATTAGCGTAGACATATATAGTATAGAGAAAATACGCTGCTGATATTTATTGCCGAGACAATTTTTCCGTCCATGTTACGCCTTTCGTTCTGTTACATAGGTACTGTATTTCGCGATAGGTACTATCGAACCAACTGAATCATGACCCACCATAGAACCTTGTCACAATTAACGAACATACGTACGATCATATGACGTTAATATGTCAGTTAATTGTAACAAGGTTCCATGGTGGGTCAGGATTCAATTTTGTCGATAGTACCTATAAAGCTACTGACAAACTGCACGGCTATCACAAGACGGCGCGCGAGCTCTCTCGATTTTTCTCGCACTACTTATACCTCTCTTTCTTCCTCTCTTCTCGTTCTAATAAGAGAGAGAGAGACGGATAGTGCGAGAGCTCGCGCGCCATTCTATTCATTAAGGTATTTCGCTGTCAGTCGTATTTCTCTCTCTATTTAAACGTGCGACTGTGCGAGGCGCAAATTCAGTTTCTATATTCATATTTTTTCGTGATGTATGTATTTTTTCACTTTGATAGATAGATAGATAGACTCTGGTGTTCTACTTAACTGGTATTTTATTATGTAATCTTAAAAAAAATTTTAAACAAGAATCGACGCGATATGCACGACGGATAAAACGATCATTTCTAAGGCGATGTCATGTCTGTATTAATGCCGGTGGCAGGCAATTTGAACATTTACTGCAGTATTAATAATGTAGTAAATGAATTTAAAAAAATGAAAAAAAATTGTACCATTTCTTTGCATTTATTCAACATTTTTCAACAACAAAAATCCTTTTTTGGGTACAGTAAAAGTGATTACCGCCAACATTAAATAATGTCGATTCTTGTTTAAAAATTCGTTGTTTTTTGTTGTGACTAGGTTTCCCAAAGTATTATACCATTTTGGAATCTTGGTTAGTTGCGTCAACTTTTGAAAATAATTGCCATAGTGGTGTCGATACTATTTTTTTACACCATGATGATTGAAAGTGGACTGTAAGAAAAAATCTTTCAAAATTGTAGGGACAAAATGAATTTTGATTATTTTTTGTGTAAAAACTACATGTATTTTGGTATTTTTAAGAACTGTGTTAGATAGCAGGGCTACTTAAGTTTCCAAAAACAAAAAAAAACAGTAATATTTGAATATTTTTAGACATGGTCGTTAAAAATACCATTAGGGATGTCGATTTTCGATGAATTTAATTTTTTTTCTGTAATTTCTAAAATAATTGAGATATATTTTTTTCCTTATTTTTTCTCGACTAATCATAAGCAGCTCCATCCTCTGGTCTGGCTTATCGTTGAGTTTTGGGACACGTTGTATAATAGCTAGTCGAATTCACTCGTAAAATCCTAACGTCGTTTATGTAACCACAACGTCACCACCGCAACTTGCATGTAAAGGCTCCTGTAAGCAAAGTCCTTGGTCGGTGCGAATTTTCTAGAAAAATCCTATAAAGCCTAGTGTAAATTATGAAATGTCAAGTGCTTAGAAAGGGGATCTCATTAACCGCAGCACTCGGTTTTCTCTCGCCCCGGCTGCGTCATTTGCAAATAGTCGCGTGAAAGGACAAGTCGAAATCACTGAATAATTAAAATGTTTGTCCAACTATGAAAAAGAAGGTAGTTAACTGGATAACTATAGTTCTCATAATGGGATATTCTGTTTACAAATATATTTTATAATCTTTTATTATAATTTGTTAACTTATTTTTGTATGTTTCTGCCATTTGCCTATGTATGCTTTTTCCAGTAAAGAAAAATAAAATAAAACTTAGGAACTACCAATGATAAACATCTGAAACAACTTTGGTCTTTTCCAAAGTAACTTACCTAATTATGAAAATCAATACTCTGTAATACAAATTATATAGGTAATTTAATTTCTCCAACGGTGCAAAAACCTAATGCACTGGTTCGTTTACGTATTCGTCAGATTCAGATATACTTAATGGAACACATGGACATTACTCATCTAAGACGGTAAATCAAAGAATGTCTCAGAACGCAGGTAAATGACGCTGGAGCCGAAGGGAAGGGCGATAAAATTGCTATGCTCGGAAGCGAGGCGGGCGGGGCAGTATACATTTTACATACTTTAACAGATAAATCGCCCAGTGCGGAAATTGCCTAGGATGTATAGTCAACAGCATCATCATCCTCCTAGCGTTATTCCCGGTTGTGCCCCTAAAGGAGCCCGGGGTCCGCTTTGACACCTATTTAATCCCATGATTCGGCATAGGCACTAGTTTAACGAAAGCGACTGCCATCTGACCTTCCAACCCAGAGGGAAAACTAGACCTTATTGGGATTAGACCGGTTTCCTCACGATGTTTTCCTTCACCGAAAAGCTAACGGTATATATTCGTACATAAGTTCCGAAAAACTCATTAGTACGCGCCGGGATTCGAACACACGACCGCCGCTTGACATACGCATGCCTGAACCACTAGGCTACCGTAGCTTCTTATCATTTTACTACTTTGACGCAGTACGTTAAGTGCGATTTATAAAGTACTAAAATGCTCATCTACATTTGCTTTTGACTGTACCTACAACTCAAAGTACCGACCTTGGTAGAATAAAACAAGGTAAGTAATTCCCGTGACAGCTCGTGACGTCAGTGTCACTGACCTACATCATCAGCATCTTAAAAATGGCAGACTGTCAGAGTGTTGCCACTGTGTGAGAGCACTGTGTGTGTGTTTTACCCGGGTGAAATGCATTACTTCACTGACGTGCTTTAATAAATACTTACGTTGAACTACTAATTTTATACTGTTGTCTTTTCAACCGAAATAAATAGTAAAACAGCTAACATTTGTTTAAATATTAATCGTGCATCAACAAAACATCTTGTTAGTATGGAAGATGTCAGCAGTCAATAGCAACCACTTGTGTGACGTAGGTCAGGGTCGTCGGGAATATTGTTGACATACCTCGTTTTATTGTACCATGTTACCGAACACGGTAGAACTTGACGCTGCGTAGACGCACAGAACGCGTCACATTTTCTATATACCTATATTTCGCTGTGCAAACGCGTTTGTGGTCGATTCGATAGTAAGTAGGTACGAATTAAAAAATATCAAAATAGTCACGCGGATTTTAACAATACTTGTGAGTAAAGGTAAAATCACATACTCGTACTTTATTAAACTGCCTAATGTATGTTTACGTCCTTACATTGCACATTAATTACACATAACGTACTGTAGCTTGCAAGTTGCTTCCAAGACGAACTATACTGAGAGTCGTACCTATTCATAATTGAGCGTTCTGGGACCCGGGTTTCATGTCAGACGTTCCTTGACCCGAGTATAAGCCAGCATTTTTGGATCTTGTAAATTCATTAACATCAACACATTTACTATTACTCCGTTTCAAGGATTATTTACAGTTTGGGTAACGGTTCGGTGCGAGTGTCGTGCCTGAGCCGACATCGGATCATAGCCTCTCAACTGTGGGGATGCCACATATTGGCATTGGCAGCTACACATATCCCAAACTGTAACAGTCATCATAAATTTAAGTACCTATATGCCGTATCTGTGGAACCATATATTGGCAGCTCCACCATTTCTGTTATTTAAAGTGGGTGTCAAATAAAACGTTCACTTGGGTTTGGCAGTTGACTTTGCCTCTGGTTCTATCATCAGCATAATTCAATAGGTTAGAATAAGGTAGCATGAAGACGCTACATAGATAATACATACAATTGACAGCGCGTAGTTGCCACATTCTGGCACTACCACAGATACGCGTAAAATTAACATCTGCCATAAAAAGACGCTACACGGGCCGATATCGGCCGGACTGCATGCAAGCCGACACGTGATTCGGCCCGTGTGGATACGTGTCAGAAGCACGGTGGCCAACTAAATCAAGGTCACTCCATACTAGATTTTCTGTGACCTTGCTTCGCCGTCCGCCGATATCGGCCCGTGTAGCGTGAGCATAATTGGCAGCTCCACAGATACGCGTAAACATCACTTTGACGTGGTCCACAGACGAGAGGGTAATCAGACTAGGGACTAAATAAAGTCTTCGTCACAGTCACATATTTCGCCGCCGCCGCCGATTTTATTTAATGACTTTCTGTTTTCGACGGGGGTTACCGTCTGTCGGACGAATGTATGGTGACCGCGTGTCGGTCAGCATTCGGGCCGGACTCGGTTGTAGTGGGAGTGGGGTCAACCTTTATGCATATCCACCTTTATAATTTATTTATAGTACCTATCGCATTTTTAGGGTTCCGTAGTCAACAAAGAACCCTTATAGTTTCGCCATGTCCGCCTGGCCGTCCGTCCGTCCGTCCGTCTGTCCGTCCGTCTTCAGCTTAGCTCAGTAATTTAGCATGGATATATAAATCAATCACGCCGACAAAACAGAAGAATACAATCTTGAAAAAACATTTTTTTTGGGGTACTTCCTCCTTTACCTAACGTAGTGTGTAATTTTTTTTTCTCGTTAAGCCCATAGGGTGGGATATCGTTGGATAGCTTGTTCAAAAATATTATGGGTTTATGTAAACGATATTTTAAATTAGTGATCCGTTTGCGAGATATTTGGCTTTAAAGCCCAAATTTATATGGCTGCTACTGGGACTGTGAAAAAAATTGTGGCAGTAGTACCTACATATAATGATTTTGAAAGTAAAACTATCACGGTTAAGTATAACTAGTTACCGAGTAATAGTCGACCAACTTAAAATGTACTTAGAAAGGCAAACTTTCGTACAAATTCGGCCGACGCAACCATTTAGTTGATGCGCGCGTATCGATGTAACTAAGAAATACAGGCAACTACGGAACCCTACACTGCGCCCGGCTCGACACGCATTTGGCCGATTTTTATTGTATAGTTTTATCTCGGGCAGAGCTCATAACTGCTTTTCATCATTTTAGCATATAACGCGGCTGGGGTATGACAGTATACAGGATGTTAACGGGGTCATGATCCGGAATGACAAAAAGCGAATAAGATGATCATACTGAACAACCTTTCCCATGGGACCAACCACGAAATCGCAAAAAAAAACCAGGTATTCCATACATTAATTCTCAATTAAATCGCAGTTAACTCACAGTTAACTCTTAATTGGCTCTTTTTTTTTTGCGATTTCGTGGTTGGTCCCATGGGAAAGGTTGTTCAGTATGATCATCTTATTCGCTTTTTGTCATTCCGGATCATGACCCCGTTAACATCCTGTATACCTATGCTAAAAGTAACATAATTTTGAACATCAAAATTACCTAATACGCAAGTTCTTCATAAAACAACAGTTCTAACACTAAATTCTTCGAAACGTGTGCTACAATTGTAGCCTACAATGCATACGTTTTGTCGAGCACTTCCATTTTATAATATAAATTGTATCGTAAAAATGCATAACTTTTAGCAATCACACTGATACCTACATATTATAAATGTGAAAATTCGTTAATGTTGTCAGAGAGACTCCTGAAGGAAATTATATTTTCTACTCCTGTACCGTTACCTGACATTTATATAGGTTTTAGTTGAAATACAATGACACCTATAATACATCACACACATAGCACGATAGTTTAGAAAGTTCCCTTCTTTAGATTGTCACATTTTTGATCTAAGAACGTTCGCCTATCTCTTCCTTCAACAGTTACCCTTGCAGCCGCTAGCATAATTTCCTTTCACACGTCATTTCAACCCGAACCCAAACTCGTACTCAACCCTATCCTGTATTCCTTTCACAACGTTTCCTGATTTGATTACCTAATTTGCTAATTGCGTCACACAGTTTCGCCCCATTTCAAATGCATATTATAAAAAAAAACACAGGTCATTTTTACAACCCCTGCCTCTTTGACATTCCAGTCTAATGTTATCTGGAATGAATTATAGAAATATTAAGCAAAATACTCTCGCATTTTACATACCTACATTCTTTGGTTTCGTTCTTAACGTTTTGTCACCACCGACCCATAGTACGTTGCAGCAAGAAGGTGCAGTATTAGCCATAATTTTCCATTCATTTTTAATATCAAAGCTAGGGTTATTTTATGTAACTGCGGTTTGTTTGCGACCGCATTTATTGGCATAAAACTTTGAGAACATTCGGTTTTTATCCTTTGTCAAAGGGTTTGTATGGAGAGCTAATATAATGATTATGCTTAATTATTTACCTAAGCCGTTTAATTAAAGTGCCTACATATTCATTTCACCAGACGATCGTTTTTGGGAGCTAGCCTATTGTATTTTATTTGCATTGTTGAAATAATTTACAGTACCTATATATGACCATTAAATCGTATATTCAACTTCGAATTCGTCATACGTAACACTGTTTATTTTTGTTTAATAGTAATTGTCTATTAGTTGTTAAATGACAATCCGTTTTTGGAGATACTATTTCCACTTTCTGTGTTGACGATTTCAATATTATTTTTAGCTTTATTTCTTATTATTGACGATCGTGATAACGATTCTTATAATTTTAACAATGTATGCAAATTCATAGTTATTTCTATTTTTATACTATACAAATACATCTAAATCTTAATCTATTGAGTTTTACGCGACACCGCTTTATGTCGGAGAAATCCTTTTACTGCACATGACAAGATATAGCAATACGGCCCACGCATAATTTTTTCAACATTCCCGACTTGCAGAATAAAATTTTGCGCTACGAAAATAAGTTAAGCGTGTCGCGCGATACTACGTCTGAGGGTAAACGTGGCATATCGCGCAAGCTCTAACATATATGCGGATAATAGAAAATGGATTCCAAATATACTCGTTTAACATAATTGTATCTCGCAGCGCTCAAAATATATTTAATTGGCCCATTTGAGACATACGTAACTGATAACATGATTTGATTTTGATATACTTAATTTCAATGCAGTGTTGCACGCAGTACTGCTGTGACGTTAGCCTGTTAAACAAGGCGCAAAATAAATGGAAATTAAATCAAAACCAAACTGGAAAGCGTATCGCATGTCCTGAATCGATTCCCTGAGCTCGTTCAGTAGTTATAGGGTAATGGTGTAAAGCATAATTTAATGGATTAGCCCTCCTATTGAACGTCAATGCACCGTAGCCTGGCTTACCCTTTGACGTGCCCTTGCATAATTCAGGTCATTCATCACTGCCCGTTTGGGAGATGGTTAGGTATTTACTGTTAACACTTGCAACGGAGTATCCGAAGCAACTAATCTTTGTAGTGTTTGTATGTATATAAAAAACACAAAGTAGAGTGAATTCTGTACGAACTTATACCTAAATAGCTTTAAAATGTTGTTACTTTTCGAACATTTCCGCGTTTGTTGGAGCGGAATCGGTATGCGGTGTTTTATACTTTTCGTCGCCCAGTAGTATTATATTGCGAGGGAGTGTGGCGGTACGCATGCAGTATTGGATTCCCGCTCCCGCCCCGCTCCCACACATCCGGAGCCAAGAAACAGTCATTTAAATGTAGGTGCGCAGTAATGAACCTGTACTGCCTTCGCTGATAGTTGATACTGACAGTTGGTAGCTTACTGATACCGCACCGAGCCCGCACCGCCCAATGCGGAAGTGTCCTTAGGCATGTACGTTACGTGCCCATGTGGCCAACTTACGTTAAAACAGGGCAGTGTGACACAGAATGATTGATGCAACTCAATATTGTAATTACGCTTGCGTGAACTTCTTTCTACGTTTTTAATGACGAATACCATTTTTCATCAGCTTTGCGTTGCGTGTTGATTGATGTTGACTCTTATTAAACATTTTATGAATATTTTATTGCTTATTCAAGTCGGCTTCATGCAAATCCAGGATAAATCTCTCATTTTTTCTCTGCTTTTATTACTTAAGCGACTCTGATGGATGAGAACGCATTTTACAAGCTGTTTAAAGTGGTTGAACGAATATACTTTGTTCCCGGAACCTAAACAGGTCAGAAACTTTCCACACTAACGAAGTTAAGTTAACATAACAAAACGGTCCCAATGTAGCCATTGTGCCTTTTGGTTTGTGTAAAACTTTAGCAATTTCGTGCTATGATAAATACAATAATTCGTTTCATATGCTAAATTGACGAACGACGCCTTAACATAAAAAGTGTACGTTAATTTTTCGTGTGGGTATGTAGGTAGCTTAATTTTATCGTGTAGCAATATGTGTTTACATACTTTTGTGTTGTCATGCCAGATAGCCATTTATACGTTTCATTTAATTTCCCGTCTGAATATCAGGGCAAGCTTGACGGTAATAACGACATGCTGAAATGGAACCGTGTCGTGGCACTATTAAAAAAAAAATACCATGTTCTTTTTTTGTCATGAATATTCTATTCTTTTCACCATCACACACATAGCCCTCATAAAATAAATATTAAGGGACAATCTTAAACATATATTTAATATAGAGAAATATACTTAAGTTAAATTAGTGATAGATAGTTAATATACTCATGTAACTACAAATGTAATTCTCATATAAGTGAAGATGTAAATAACTTCTTTCGAGAATAAATGATCTTAAACCCGAAATACTGAAATACATAGAACACATTCAAGACTCGAAAATAAATTTTCATGCACATCACAAAAATATTTGCCCGTACCGGGATTCGAACCCAGACCTTCAGCTTCGTAGGCAGCGTCACTACCCACTAGGCTAACTGGCCATGCTCATGTATAGTTGCTAGTATAGTTATTTTTTTTTTTTTTTTTTATGAAAAATATTTTATTGGTATCATACTAAAGTAGGTAAAAGTACATTCGTGGCTGGCGTCTCCCGGTAAGTATAGCAATACTTGTGTTGGGAGGCTCCGCTCTTCGTCTACATGGTTGTAATACTTGTAATACAGTTTAGTAGATACAATTTCATTGATTGATCAAATCACTTTTTAGTACAAACTTAAATTAATTCATTAATTTTAATGTAGTTTACTGCATGCTCATATGTGTGTGTGTGTGTGTGTGTGTGTGTGTGTGTGTGTGTGTGTGTGTGTGTGTGTGTGTGTGTGTGTGTGTGTGTATGTGTGTGTGTGTATTCTGCTTACATACTTAAGATAATAGAGATTCAGTGTATTCATAGGTGAGTGTGATCAACCATTCGGTTATTTTTTCCTTACAGTTTCGGGATTAGCATCGGGTAAATATTGATAGTTTTATTTAATTAATTTATTTATTTATTGATACATGGAAAACCAACAGCGCAACATATTTATAGACAAAATAATAAAAACATATAGCCAATTACAGGTTCTCACTTATAGAAATAAACTAACACAAATAAATCTATAGCCAAACTTAAACTTAGCGTACATTGCGCACAGTAACCAATCGCGCACCAATAGCAAGCATAATTTATTGTATAAGAGAGATAATACTGTATTGTTTTGCCTTTTCGCAAACGCCGATTTTGCAGCACAATTAATTCGTCGCTTTATGATTTATGCGTTTTGGTTTAACAGGTTGTACATAGTTAAAAGTCTTGTGTACTTTTAATACAGTTAATAAAATGTATAATTTTCGCATGCTAAGAATGTAATTATCTCTATAGAGCTCATGTGTGGAGTGTCTAAAGGGTAACTTATAAATTACTTTAAGAAGGCATCTTTGCCCCCTTTCTAACTGAAATTTTGTTTTTGTAACACCACCCCAGCCTACAATACAGTAACTAATTACTGATTGTGCTAGTGATTTGTACAGTTGATTGAGTAATGTTTTATCAGCAATGTGTCAAAGAATTTTGAAGATCCATATTAATTTTCTAACTCGATTGTTAACGTAATCTATGTCTGAGTGCCATGATAGCCGCTGGTCCAGAATGACTCCAAGGTACTTAACGGTGGATACTTTTTTAAGCTGAGTGCAATTACAGTGTCTGAAGTCACTCAGATCACAGCAATGCATTTTTAATAGTAGCATAGACTCTGGTTGTGTGTTATTGTATTTGGTAAAGCACATGTAATTTGTTTTGTCTAGATTTAGGGTGAGGAGATTTGACTTAAGCCAGGACGATATTCATTTTAAACCAACTTCAGCGCAGCTATAGACATTTTCGCTATGAAAACTACGGCTGTGTCGTCGGCGTATGAGTAAATATGCCCTTTGTTAATAGCCAGGTTGGTCAGATCGTTGATATTGATCAGGAAGAGAGTAGGCCGAGTACACTCCCTTGGGGGACACCAAAAGTGATTTCTTCCCCCTGACTTAAGTGGTCTCCGATCTTCACCCTCTGTGTGCGACCACTCAAATAATCCTTGAACAGCATCAACGACGTATCCCTGATTCCTATTCTTTCAAGTTTTTCAACTAGGATGGAGGGAGAGACAGTGTCAAACGCTTTTTTTAGGTCTAAGAACACCGCAAGACACCTATCACCTTTATCACTATGTTTAGTAATTAAAGATGTAAGTGCCAGGACGGCATCTTCCGTGGATCTGCCATTTCTAAACCCAAATTGTGCGTCTGAAAGGATATGAAATTGATTAAGGTAGGATTTTAGTCGAATGTTTAGAAGTTTCTCTATTATTTTAGAAATGGCAGGTAGGACTGAGATGGGTCTATAGTTATTTACATTGTCTCTCGCACCACCCTTGTATACTGGAGTTACTACGGATTGTTTTAATGGACCAGGAAAGACGCCGCTACTGAAACAAAGGTTAGCTAAGTGGGTTATAATAGGGACAACAAATGGTCTAGCAAGTTTCAGGAACCCTGTTGTTATACTATCCCATCCAGGAGCACTGTTAGATTCCAGGCTCATAATAATAGGTAGACACCTCTGCCGGGTCAGTGTAAAATATAACAAAAGATGAGGAAACTGGTTTTAAGGAGTACCCTTTGTGAAGTTTCTCAGGAGATATCATACAAATCTCGTCCGCAAGGTTCCTGCCTATACTCGAAAAAAGCTCATTTACATGATTTACTGAATCCGTTGGAGATGGTTTTGAATTCAACAACTGTGTGTTTTGCGATTTAGTTATGTCTATCCGTTATCGATTATCGACGAACTTTTACCTCTTTTAACTTCCTGAGAACGCAAATTAGGATTGGATTAGTAAAAATGTTTTAGTTGAGTATTCGGTTGCTGAGGCCTTTCATTGGTTCAAACGGTTTATTTAGCGGAGCGGTTTCAACATAAACTAAAATCTTCATCAAATTGACAGGAGACAAGACATACATGAAAGTGAGAGACAGGCATGTCAGAATTTTTCCTTTGGAGTTATAGCAGTCTTTGATTAGTCAGGAGATCTATAAGGATGATTATACTATACAAGCATTACACTACATACGAGTATATACTGTATTTTCACAAGCACTTGTTTTTTTGCAGTCTAAAAACCAACTTCAATTTCAATCTTTACAGCAGGAAATTAAAGTTGAAGGCAATACGATTCGTGTTTACTCAAACGTCAACATTATGTAAACCGGAAGCTTGAGCTACCTTATTCCCAGCGTAAAACTACGTTTCAACCATGAATGCTTGTACCAAATGGTTTCTGTGACGTACGTGCTGCAGTTGCGTTCCAAAGCGTCGAATTCACGCGAAAGAATGAAAGAGGAATGAAAGAGTGGATTGAAAATGCTGAATCATCGCGGCGTTGAGTGGCGGGGCGGCACTAGCGATGATGTGCTGTAACGACTGAGTAGTGGCGGGCCGAGTCGACGGCTAGGTTAGTATCGATGATTTAAGAATATTTGGTCACGACATCCATCCATGTTGTAGACACGGCAAAGGAATTGATGGAGCACAACTTTAAAATCGATGATAAATGGAAGGAATGGTCTGCAAATTTGCCTAAGGCACAGATTAAAGAATACAAGTACAGATACCCAATCTCATAGAGCAAAAGCGTACCGTCCTAATGTAGGCAATTCTGTATACAATTTTAGTCCCGTAGCTACACCAGTAGATGCAGTATCCGAGCTACCACGGCTATGACGCTGTCAGCCTTTAGTAATACATTGAGATATCACCAGATGGCGTTGACTTCCCGGGCAACATATAGAGTATTTTTGTTTTTTTCGATATAAAAGTAGTATTTTAGAGACAATATTACACATCACACAAAAATATACATAACCAAATGCTTAGAGCCTGTGGTTCCATAGATCTTTCGCGACCCGTGATGGCGCCATCTAGTGACAGTACCCAATAATACGTAGCAAGCTTGAAAGCTCACTCGTATAGTACGAGTTACATGGATTTAGTATCAATTTTATTGCATTTACTAAACTTATAAAATATACCTTTATTGTATGTGCGGAAGTATGTTTGTGATATAATTAAGGTACGTTGAATTTATTAAGGTGTAAAAATCATTCTATTTTCACGATTACTGGTTCAAATGTTTCGCTCGGTACCTGTGTCGCCATCTATGAGTTCTTTTTAGTATCAATTATACGTTGTTCTAGTTGGAAGGCCATGCCTAAGGTCACCATTGCTAATTATGATCGCACCTAAAAACTTGAAGTACTTTCGGCTCCGAGACGAGAGTGGTGCTAAATTAACAGACTTCGCACTGAACACGAATGATGTGGTGAATTCATGTTTAGGTGTGGTGGGCTCTCCGAAAGTTCGACTGTGGGGCATCTGTACAGTCAACATATCACATTATCCGCGAGTGCCCAAAACGCAAGTACACTGGCGATCCTCTGGACTTAAAATCATTAAGTGGCAACGCAGCGCAATGGGTGAAGAACTTAGATATGAATTTGTAAACATGCAGACTCGAGAATACTGCTATACGACAAAAATATATGTGCTCTTGAGTACCATTACCATCAGCAAAGAAAGTGGTCTACCACTTTTGGACCTTATTTTGCATGCAATAGAGTCGAAAAGTGGTAGACCACTTTCTTGGCAGACTGTACCTCGATTCTTGGATGGCGTGTTTGCTTTTGCATGGACAGATTTTGATGAAAAAATAAATGCTCATGAAAGAGTTTTACATTTTTATATTTTTTTGTAACAACTGTATTAAATATTATGCTCCTTTTGTAGGGCATGGATCTGTCATAAAATGCAGCCCTGACAGAAAATGAGGCAACATTTTCTTTTGGCACATTATATTATTTTACTGCTAGTCTCCAAAATAGTACATTTTCAAACTGTTACGCATTTCGCTTTATTAATTTGCGCCTACAACAGTCTGTTATTTTCACGGATACTTCAGATAATTTAAATAAGTATGATGGAAAATGACATATTTCAGGACTATATTTTATTACAAAAATAACCTATTAATTTATTACGCAAAGAAAGTGAATATAGGGTTATTAATAATGGCAGGTAAAATACAACATTTGTCCCCTCCCTAGGGTCACACCATAAAAACCGGTGCCTAATCTTGCACGGGATCTCAAAAGGTGAGTTTGAAAGCAGCGCACTGGTGTCTCATGGGTTGATGAAAAAACGCTCAAGTGTCGCTGGTCCTTGTCTATTCACCCTCGTCTTTGTCTGAAAGATTGACGAAAATCGTCCCGTAGGCGAGGCGAGGCTGTCAACAGACGGGTTTCATGCGTCTAGAATCGTTGTTTTGGCTCTAAATGTTCGACATGTACTTACCGAGGTTTGTTTGGAATTCTCGTAAACTGTCGTTACAGTGGTTTCTCGTATTTGCCTTTTTAGCCATTGGTTTGCACAATTAAATACGGTGCAAAAGGCGAAACTAAATGCACTCATTCTTAGTATAATTAATGGGCCTATTTCATATTATGTTCTTCTTAAAGCTCCTGAATCAGAAACCAAATTTAATTTCCGGATATGTATATTGACTTATACAATACATATTCATCGGTAGGTACTTACGCCTTCGTGGAGGACTTATTGATTTGAAACAGTTAACCTTTATTCCACTGTTCGGTTTCTGAGTTGAACTTTGTAATAGTATAAGTAATAGTATAATAAGTATATAATATTATGCAATAGTAGAACGAGCGAGCGAAGCGAAAGTTCGCCGTTTTAGCTTGGGCCAAAATTCTTTGGTATACCCGGATGTCCAGATGCGCGGCTGTTCTCCTCTACAAGTCGCATTTCTCAATCGATTCTCGTGAAGTTTTATAAGCATGTTCAATAATTATATCGTTATTCTGTTAATTCACTTTTTCAAAATTAAAAAAAAATATATATAAGTAAAAAAAACTTGCGAGTTCTACAGCTCACAGAGCCACTAGAGGGGTCAAAAATGCGAGTTGTGGGTAGCGATACTAGGCGAAGTATATTATATTATATACACACGATTACGATTATTATTTACATTTACCTTACTAAACATAATTCTCCTAAGTAATTTTGACGACCGGTTAGCCTAGTGGGTAGTGACGCTGCCTACGAAGCTAAAATCCTCGGGTCCTGGGTTCGAATCCCGGTAAGGGCAGATGTTTGTGTGATGAGCATGAATATTTGTTTCTGAGTCATGGAAATTTCTATGTATTCAAGTATTTATATCTGTTAAAAATATCGTCGTCTAGTACCCATAACACAAGCCTTAATGAGCTTACTATGGGACTAGGTCGATTTGTGTAAGATTGTCCCCTAATATTTATTTATTTATTTATTATTATTTATTTATAATTGTAAAAGTTTGGATGTTTGTGAAGAACAATCTCGCAAAAACAAATAAACGGATTTAGGTGATGCGTAGAGATTTGAAGCATAGTTTATAACATGGTATAATATTTACACAAAACATCGTACAATATATGAAATTGGGAATGGAAATTGATACGGGAGTTTACGCACTCATCTAAATAATCTAAATGCCTAGAAGATCATACAATACTAAGACTAAAGTGATTTGATGCTCGAAAAGGGCAAGTGCTACAAACAAAATGCTTTATAATTTCACTAGCCGTTCGTGGTTTATAGAAGTTGCTCAACAGTTCACGTCGCAATCTCCGAACGAATCATACCTATACACAGCGTATCACGAATAAATCGTATTTTCAGGGCTGGCACAGCCTGCAGTCAAGTCGTGTCGCTAATCAGCGACTTCTGCCTCACTCGCACTGAAGAAACTAGAAAGAGGAGGATAGATGTTCTCTTCTTGCGTTGCGTCGCTGCTTCAGTTGTGATAGTCACACAGAGAGACGTCGTACGAGTTCCGCGATTAGTTTGTGTAGGTTTCCATTTCAGCTACACACGTACCTATACAGGGTGGCTCATTCAGAGCGGTCAGTATGGGAAAGTCTGAAACTATAAGATATACGAAGATCTGTTCTTAGGAACCATGTCATCGATTTTAGTAACAAGAAAAACTGCATTCATACATTTAAAAAAAACTTGTACTCAGCTCGGGAATCGAACCCGAGCGTTTTGAAAAAAAAAACTAACACTATTTCTATTTAGATATCGATTGTGTAGGTCTTAAGCAGTAAATATTTCTATGGAACATGATGTCTAAAATGAATAAAAGGCATTGTTTTCACATACTTTAATTTATTTTAGTAGGTGTTCGAAGTGACCACCTTTTTTTTCAATGCAATATTCAACACGTCTAGGTAACGATCTTACTATTGCATTTTGTATCTTCATGTGGTGAATTTGCGTTAAAATTGACTCTATGGCTGCTTTTAGGTCTTCAACGGTGTCATAGCTTGTTTTGTACACTTCATCCTTAACATAACCCCACAAGAAATAGTCTAGAGGCGTTAAATCGGGCGACCTCGCGGGCCATTTGATAGGGCCGTTTTCGTACCAATCCATTTCTGGGAAAAGTGCTCAGTTTAAAAGTCTCTAGCTATGCGACTATTGTGAGCCAGTGCTCCATCCTGTTGAAAATAAAGTTGTTCTCTTACTTCTGCTGACATTTCTCCTAGGGCCTCTAAAAGATCTTCTAAGATTGCAAGGTACTTGAATCTATCCAAATGTCCATCATAAATTTTAAACATGAGTACCTTATTATAAAGTAAATGAGAATCTAACTTGACAGCGTCCTTCGTGCATTTTTAAGGGATTTTCTCGACTCCAATAGTGATGATTTTTACGATTGTACATTCCGTTGTTGGAAAATTGCGTTTCATCAGAAAATATTACGCACTTAAAATGAATAAAAGGCATGGTATGGCAGGCGAGCTGAGTACAAGTTTTTTTTAAATGTATGAATGCAGTTTTTCTTGTTACTAAAATCGATGACATGGTTCCTAAGAACAGATCTTCGTATATCTTATAGTTTCAGACTTTCCCATACTGACCGCTCTGAATGAGCCACCCCGTATAAGGTGTACGGTGCAATAACTTAGGGTTGGCTTACCTCCTCTATTTCCTCTTGCATCGGCACCTCGTGATCTTGAGCTCTTTGTGAGTTCGTTTTCAGCGGGAGTAGCGTGGCTGTCAGTCGTCATTCTCTCACTCGCTTATTTGTGGGAACGTGACGGATATCTTATCCACAGTGATCAGTGATAAAATGACAACCATGCTACGCCCGCTGAACTCGTAAACTTTCAGTGCCATCCGTTAACACTTTCGCTTGTGCCTACGCCGTAGTCGCTTTCCGCTACACACGAGGAAATTCAAGGGATCGGCTACGAGCGTAGCGCGTAGCGATTCTTGGCAGCGAAAGTGTTAACCCATTCAGGGCCCATGACGACACATATGCGTCAGACCGCCGTAGTCGCTTTCCGCTACATACGAGAAAAACCACGGGATCGGCTACGAGCGTAGCGCGTAGCGATTCTGGGCAATGAATGTGCTGGATGTTCTGCTCGTAGAAGCTTTAATCTATATGGTTTTTCGCATGTTATCGGCTACGAGCTTAGCGCTACGAACTCTTCGGCAGTGAATAGTTGAACACGAATGACATGCACCGCCATGCTACGCTCGTAGCGCTACGCCGTATTCCGTACCAGCACACATTAACTGCCAAGAATCGCTACGCGCTACGCTCGTAGCCTATCCCGTGTTTTACAGTTTTGGCAGTGAATAATGTTAAACTCGATACATAGCGAAAATCACCCGTAGCAATCCAACTCCGACGCATATGACTCGTGAATGGCACCGAATGGGTTAACTTATACACTTGACTGCTAAGCTACGCTCTTAGCAGTTACATCTCCAAATACATGTAGCGAAAATCGTCCGTAGCGCTTTAACGCTTGTGAGTTATGAATAGAGCTGAATGGATTAAAAACTACAGTCTTAACACTTCCACCGCCAGGAACCTCCCTAGCGGGCGCCTACGCCGTAGTCGCTTCCCGCTACATAGCGTAGCGATACTAGTACTAATACTACTATTGCAACTAAATAATGGCGCCAAGCTCAAACGCACAATACTATGAAACTTTTGTGTACATAAAAAAAGAACTCAAGTACGTTCTCCTTGATTTATTTTGTTGTATTTGACTGTTGAAATGTCGCTTGAGAAACTGTTTTTTTCAATGAATTGAGTATATTTAGATTCCAATAATTTATATCCCGTACTGTCCTACTGCTGGGCAAACCCTCGCTATCTAGCTTTCACGCGTTCCTTCTTCTCTTATCTTCTTCTAATTTAGGCCAATCCTCCAGAAAACCGTCGCGTTGAACCCGTCATCTTCGTTTAAGTCTGTCTCTACGCGAACTACATCTTTTTATACTACGACTATTCGTTATTAGCGCGCGAAACGGCTCCAGGCGAACGAGTAAAAAAAATGAAACCGCGAAAATGCATTTCTCGCTTTAAGAGGAAACAAGGGCGAGATAATTGAGAAATAGGTATTTGCAAAATGTATTGCTGTCGCGCCAACCTGAAGCCTCCCCCCGCAGAGCGCGATAGAGACAACTGCAGCTTGGACCGAAAATACCTATTAAAAACCGGCCAAGTGCGAGTCGGACTCGCGCACGAAGGGTTCCGTACCATTATATATAAGCTTAAACATTATTATTTATTTATTTATTTATTGTTATTAAGGATATTATGATTTTATATTACAATATTTTTACATGGTTCATTCGCTTATATTTACTACCTCTTTTACACACCTAACAACGTTTTATAAGTGAGTTACAATAGAATTTGTACGAAACTATTACTTCTTGAAGTACATTTTATAAGTTGGTCGACTATTACTCGTAAACGTGTAAAGCCTACTTAGCTGTGATAGTTTTCCTTTTAACTTCGTTATATGTACTACTACCATGAATTTTTTCAGATATCCCAAAACAACCATTTAGCTAGCAGGGGCTGGGGACACTGGAGTCTAACAAAAATTAGCACTTTAAGGCTTAATATTTCACAAACGGATCGTTTAATCGAAAAATTGTTTTCACAAACCCCCAATATTAAAAGACCTATCCAACGACACCCCACACTATGGGGTAGACGACAATAAAAAAAATCATCCCCACTTTACATGTAGGGGAGGTACCCTAAAAAAAATGTTTTTCAAGATTTTATTTTACCACTTTGTCGGCATGACTAATATGTATATTCATGCCAAGTTACAGCTTTCTAGTACCAAGAGCCTCTGAGCTAAGCTGCGGACGGACGGACGGACGGACGGACGGACGGAAGGACATAGCGAAACTATAAGGGTTCCGTTTTTGCCATTCTGGCTCCGGAACCCTAAAAAGTACATAAAATCAACGTGTCGTAGTCCCCTGATTTCTTCTCCAATACTTGACCTATTTAACTATTTTTTTTACTAAAAATCAAAGAAAGGCTTTGGCCGTGTTCCTATGTTTTCCTTTTTTTTAATAATCTACTCGTATTCATAAATGTTTTCTGGATGTTTGTACACAGCGGAAAATCTGGCATTTTTTTTAGGTTTTTGAAGGTTTGTTTCTTTTAAGAATAAATTTATGAAAAAAAGGAAAACAGGAACATGTCAATAGTAGGTAGCCATAGATTTATAAAAAAAAAAATATTGCTCTACTGTCATTATCCAGGGAGAAAACAGGGGACTACGTTTCTATGGAAAAACGGCCCTTGTGTTTCCACTTAACGTAAGCCGCGTAAAGGGAGGGATTTCAACGGGTTAGTAGATTCCGGTGGTACTGTTCACATGTAACTTGACTCGTCTATACGCTTACGACTCCAGAAGAATCCCAAGCGCGCCAAATAATTGCCAAGCCACCAAATAACACCGGATAATTATCTTATAGGTAAATGTGCCATCACATGATTCACTATCATGAATCAATGATTACGACCTCCTTCTCCTCTGGTTCCTACTACAGAGCTGTAGTCGCTCGAAATCTACTTATTTCTATTTAATATTGGCTTTGTCCGACACTACAAAAGGAATTGATTTAGCAAAGAGCCCGTAATCTGATCCCAGCCCATCAGCTATCCGATTGCAGCGCCTCAGGCATGCCGATGCAAACATAATGCCTTCTAACTCGATTAGAGTTTGCTAATACAACTGCACAATACACTTCGGAGTATGGCCCAGCGGCAGCAACCAGTGACACGGGGCTGTATTTTTTGAAATAATACGTTTATCTACAGTTATGAAAAGGTTATGAGTTTTAGAGTTTTTAGGGTAATCTTGGGGTACCCTCTAAAACTTCTCATTTATTTGTAGCATTGATATTTATAATGGACATAGGATGTATATTATATAGGCGTACCATCTTTCTTTTCGGTTGTATCTTTTTTTTTGGATTTTAATGTTTGTTACCTCAGAACTCCGTCATTTATAAACCGATCTATACAAATCTTATTTATTGAAAAGTATTTGTACTCAAACACATAAATGTAACGGAAGTTGCCTGCCGAAATTAGTTGCGAATCGGGACCATCCATCCACTCAAATACACACAGAAAATAAACAAAATGATTCCCCGAGGTTCACATAGCGACACTAACACATGTTAGTAAAGCTATGTGATTAGTTTCGATTTCGATATGCGGACAATTGGCGTATAAGAGGGCACCCCAAAAGGGTCTACTGTCCACCCAGGGATACAGGGGTCCACCAGGTTACGCACTCAAAATTACATGGTGGTCACTTAAAAAAACCTGCCAAGCAGGGCCAGGCCGCCCTGTAAAACTAGGGATAAGAAAAGTATAAAAATAATACACGCATAGCGTCTCAAAACATAGATGATCCTAAACGTAAAGAACAAATCACATAGATACTTAGCTGTTGCTTAGTTCACTTATGAAGTTATAATACTATGCCCATCATTCCATCTTGGAGACTACCAGCGCTATCTGGTGCTGTATTTGTATATTACCGTGAAGTATGAAGCGCTGAAGAGCGACTTCAAAGTGGTGCCACCTAGCGGCATATAAACCAATCTGGATAGCGGCTTTCCTGACTGGAGGGGTTTGTTGCCTTTTTAGTTGCTGTTGAAGTGCTTGAAGAATTTCGTAGATGTCGCTAGCAACAATAATAAACGATACTGCGTTAAACAAATATTATACAGTATGATCTAAAGAGTGACGTCTAATTTGTTTTATGGCTTATACTTTAGTTAGTCAATAACCCAAATGTGGTATTCGATTTTCGTAGTTACTCTGTTCTCCCTTAAACTATTTTGTAGTAAGTAAGTATCTCATTTTCAGGGTAACTAGTTATTATATAATCTGTGGTTACGTGGCCAAAATAGCAACGGAACCCTTGTTGTTTTTTCATGTCCGCCTGGTATTTTACTCAAATACTAACAAGCGTATTTGAATGAAATTTGGAGTAGGTATAGGTGTACTTTGTAGCGACATCGCTAACAATCGCTAACATCGCTTTATAATCAAATAACAAAAAATAAAAGGCTATTCCTTACATGTAACTGGAAGTAAAAAAAAACACTGTATATCAACATGTGCAGTCAATCGATAGGTCTTCAAGAATAAAAATAAGGTTTCTCAATATTTTTTTTGGTTTATTGAATATATTCATTCACACACAATCACAATTATTTTGACTAAGATCGGTTCAAAAGTTTTTGAGTTCTTGCTGAAAAAATGCCTTCCTTAACGAAAATGATCTAATGCCATGAGTTTCCTATGAAGATTAAACCTTTTGTAAGTTACAAAAGCTTTAATTTTACTTACCTACCTTCCTACCTACCCTACTTTGGGGTACCTTCTATTAGTTAATCCACATGAAAAACCACTGTTTTTAATGTGGATTAACTAATAGAAGGTACCCTTCATAGTGCGTGGTGCGACACGTATATACTTAGCCGGTTTTATTACATTATTTCTTCGTTGGTTAAAATACAACTATACAATATCGGAGAAAAAATAATTATTGTGAGTGTTTTTGGTTTTAAATTATTAATTTGAAACGAAACTCCATTGAAAATTTGATACATTTTAGCTTGATTTAAATTCGTTCGAACCGTGTATTTTGCGTCAATTCTACGAATCTACTTATGTTGTTATCTATTACGAAACCCTTCAGACCATGTAAAGCGTGGTCACATAGGTCGTCGCTGTCGGGGGACATCAGTTAATATGTAGTTTTGCAGTAGGGTACAGGCTAAACTACATATTGACGTTTGCACCTACTAAATATCACTTGGGAAATCATCCGCCAGCATCATGTAAGGCCTTGGAAGAGTGGCAAGTGCGGCGAAATGACAAAGTTTAGGGCAGGAAGTGGTAATATAATACCCCTGAACAGTTATCATCAGTCACCCAGTATAAAAGCTATGCCAACATCAAGCCCTCAAAATATTCGACAAAAGTGTTCATAATTAGCAAAATATTACGAGGGACCTTCTAATATCCCAAGAAAAAATATAACAGTGTTAAATGAGGGCTAAAAATTACTGAAGCAATTATTTTACGGGTCAGATGTTTTATTTAACAGACGGTCGTTTATTCGCGGAGGATCCGAGACAAAGAAAAATAATATAAAAAAAACATTTGAAGGCTTTTACTAAGGACCTCTTAACGCCTTTTGGCACAAGAAATCTGGAATACGGCCTACTTTCTAAAGACTGGCGAATCCCGCTGACTTTCTCGCAATACCGTTTTATTGGGATGCAAATAATTATTTCACTTTGTCGATTAAAGTACTAAATATCGTCTACTACTACTAATACATATCGTCACTAGATATTATCTTCGGTTCACGACTTTCACGAGCAATCGCTAAGTAATATACTCGTACATTCTCCAAAAATATTGATCATTCGAATCGATATGAAGCATCCCATGTCCAGAAAGTAGTCCTACTAATATTATCAATGCGAAAGTTTGAATGTTTGTTACTCAAACGCTTAAACGGTTCTACCGATTTGGATGAAAATTTGCGCAGAGATAGTTTAATAGCCTGAATTAAAATACAAGGTAGTTTTTATCCCGGGTCCACGCAGACGAAGTCGCGGGTGGAAGCTATTATATATATATGTCGCAGATCGCAAATCGGAATGTCAAGTTAATGAAAGTTGATTACTGTTGATTAATTGTAATAAAGTGTGATACGCTCAAATTAAGTTTTATTTAGATTCCACGACGATGAACAACGAAGTTCCAACATAATTCCGCTCAACCCTCCTAGTCATATATCATCATCATCATCATCATATCAGCCGAAAGACGTCCACTGCTGGACATAGGCCTCCCCCAAAGAGTGCCAAAGTGACCGGTCCTGCGCCACCCGCATCCAGCGGACTCCAGCAACCTTTACCAGGTCATCAGTCCACCTTGCGAGGGGCCCACCCACGCCGCGCCTTCCGGCTTTCATATATACTCGTATATTTTACCACAACATCCTTATTTTCCTCACATGCCTTTAGTCTCCTCTAGATTTCCTTCCATCAGCCTATATACATACAAGTAAGAACAAACTTTTTTTTTTTTGCACTTCGAAAGTACAGACGCCATATTTTTGGCATTGTTAGTCGCTTTGTAATCGTCGCCCCGAGTATCATCTCGGTTCTATGTGAGTGATGTCCTTGTTAATTTTAATTGGCAAGGAAAATTGAGAACAATTGTTTGAGTGTGTTTTTTTAGGTTATTAGGGTTCCATAGCCAAATGGCAAAAAACGGAACCCTTATGGATTCGTCATGTCTGTCTGTTTGTGTGTCTGTCCGTCCGTATGTCACAGCCACTTTTTTTCGAAATTATAAGAAATAAACTGTTGAAACTTGGTAAATCTTAATGCGGTTCACAGAATCTGGGGGCACAGGAGTGCCCCCGCCAAGACGAGCCAAGCGAAGCGCAAGGGCACTACCTACCTTTTCTCGAAGCGCTTCGTCGTATTTTTGAACCTTCGTAACTTGGGTTCGGATTATACCATTTAAACAAAATTTTCGGGATATGATGTCAGTGGTTGACTTATTAAAACTATAAAGTTTCAATTGCATAGCTCTTATAGTTTAGATTTTATTGATATCTAAAATACCCCGATTTCGTCACTGACTCACTGATGATCATCAATATTCATAAGGTTCTTCCTGAAGTCCTAGAAAGCTGAAATTTGGTATGTAAGCTAGTAATAGTATACAAACAACGAAAAAATCTTAAAACTTGAAACTTTTACCCCCCCAACCCCTTAAACTAGGGGGTGAAAGTTTGTATGAGACTTCCGCAAATTTTGATGTTAGAAGGTCCTTGTTATCCTTGTTATAAATAATAAGATATGTATTTCAGGATTTTTAGTAAATCACCCCCCACTCTTTAAATGAGGGGATGGAAGTTTGTATGGGTTTTCCCATTCACTTCTTTAGAAATTACCTTACAAAAAGGAATGAGATCCCACCAAAAACATTACATGTAAAGTGATGCCAAGACTCCATAGCTCATAAAGCTTTCAGCGTGAAAAAGATATCAGATCGCAATAAGCGCCAAGCTTCCACGCTCTACAAATTCTATATCTTGGCTAAAAAGTATAGACCCGTCACTTATTAATATCATCATAAATTCATTGGGCTTGAAAGTCTATGCGGCTACCGGGATGTGCCCAACAAAGCTATACTTTTTAGCCAAGATATAGAATTTGTAGAGCGTGGAAGCTTGGCGCTAATTGCGATCTGATATCTTTTTCACGCTGAAAGCTTTATGAGCTATGGAGTCTTGGCATCACTTTACATGTAATGTTTTTGGTGGGATTACATATTTCGCGCATAGTTGATGAGATGAATTCAGTTCCCCTATCTGTTCCGATTTCTCTCGGAATTCCATATCGAAATATAAAATTATCAACTAAAGCTCTCGCGACTGTGTCTGTCTCTTTATTTAGAAGTGGATATGCCTCTACGTACTTCGTGAGCTCGCACTGTAACGTTAGTATATAGCAATATCCATTCATATTTTTAGTTAGAGGTCCGCATAAATCTAAAAAGATCTTATCAAACGAAGCTGTTGCCGTACTAGTGATCCCACCAAAAACATTACATGTAAAGTGATGCCAAGACTCCATACGAGTAGCTCATACACTTTCAGCGTGAAAAAGATATCAGATCGCAATTAGCGCCAAGTTTCCTACTCCACACGGCGTAACTCTACCACTACCAGCCACGCTCTACAAATTCTACATCTTGGCTAAAAAGTACAGCTTTGTTGGGCACATCCCGGTCGCCGCATAGACTTTCACGCCGAATGAATTTATGATGATATTAATAAGTGACGGGTCTATACTTTTTAGCCAAGATGTAGAATTTGTAGAGCGTGGCTGGTAGTGGTAGAGTTACGCCGTGTGGAGTAGGAAGCTTGGCGCTAATTGCGATCTGATATCTTTTTCACGCTGAAAGTGTATGAGCTATGGAGTCTTGGCATCACTTTACATGTAATGTTTTTGGTGGGATACATCTTTCTGTGAACCGCATTAAGATTTTCACACAAAAATAGAAAAAAAAAACAATAAATTTTGGGGGTTCCCCATACTTAGAACTGAAAATCAAAACAATTTTTTCCAAACCCATAAGTGTGGGGGGGGGGGGGTTATCTATGGATAGATACCCCCCCCCCCCCAAATGATATTAAGGTTTTTTTAAAATATAAATAGTTTGCGCGAGAGACACTTCCAAAGTGGTAAAATGTGTAACTTCTAAAATAAGAGTATGATAAAACTAAAAAAGATGTACCATGCAAACTTCCACCGAAAATTGGTTTGAATGAGATCTAGTAAGTAGTTTTTAGGGTTCCGTAGCCAAATGGCAAAAAACGGAACCCTTATGGATTCGTCATGTCTGTCTGTCTGTCCGTCCGTATGTCACAGGCATTTTAATCGAAAACTATAAGGTGTAATTGAATAAAATTTTGAGGATAGGTGTATTTTGTTAGCCGCTACATAGTTTTGTGATTAAATTACTAAAAAAGGTACCTATTAATTATTCCACGTGTGAATAGATTACTTTTGAAGTAATTTGTACATGATTAAAATGATTGACGACTAATGATTAATAAAAACAATAAAACTATTTGGGATCATCCTATATGCACCGTGACGTCAAATTGATGTCATCGGCATGAAAATTACGGGCTCTGCTCCTAACAATACCATAATACGTCTGAAATTAAATGAGTTTGAATTAAAGTAATTGTACATCGACCAAGTTAAAAAGGCATCAAAAGAACATTTAGGTAGGCACCTAATTAAAATAAATAAGACCATTAACAGTGAGGATCTCTATTGTTACTTATAAGTGCGATACTTCTTCAATCTGTATCCCTAATATACTCGTAATATCCTAATATGTATACGTTTTTAGGCAGTTATGTAGGAAATATCATTTAATAATTACCATTAGTGTTTCGGTCAAAACATCATGACGGGACAGCCGCAGCGGGAGGAAAACATCCCATTCCTGACGCTATAAACTGACGACGATGAAATCATGAATGTTAGATCCTTATTCTGCGTCTGTATAAAATTCAAATACAATATTTACCTACTTTAATTAATATTCAAATAGCTTTCAGTAAGGTTTTCAGGTTAGAACCGAAAACATTATAGAGTATAAAAGGCTCCCAGTTAAGCGGCTTAGTTAAAATCAGACCGTTCTTTAGATCTGCCCTTTATTTAAAACCCGAATCAATAAAACTATAGGTACCTACTATCTACTTGCGTTTGAAGGATTCATACCTTCAAATATAACGAATGTATGAAATTCTGCTAAAATATTAGAATTGGAACCGTTTTAGAATTTCATTAATAAAAAATATCTACAATTAAGCTGAATGGTGATAAATTGCAGAAGATTCATAGGGCAGCACAGATGGGGCTCTTTCAATTGCCTGGATTCATTATAAGAGGGCCTATGATTCAGTGCCTCATTACTTAATGACTAAGGCCCTAAGAGACTTAACGCAGCTCTGAGATGGGGGAATCGACCACAGTCATTCGTTAACCAGGGCCAGAAAACGGCCTCGCTGGCCCAAGGATTCTATAAGTATTTACGGGTTGAGCGAGGAATCTTCCTAGGTGACACTGAGTATTGGTACATGGTACTGCCTAGCACAAAATGCCGGTTACCACTTTGCCGAATGATTCAGGGTTGGAGTGCTGGCTGCGAAGAGAGGGGCGGTCGACGGCGCGGCGAAACGGGTAGCGAGGGGCGGAGAACTTCCTTGAGTACCAGACGACGCGTTTTAATTTTTGTCATCTACCACGTCACTCTGTAAACTTAAGATGTATGTACCAAGTGAACACTGGTAATAAAAGTCCAAAATGAACGATGATTATAAAGTATTTTGGACTTTTACCAACTCATGATGATAAATCTTAAGTTTTATCGGTACAACCTTGGATATAGGTACACCACTCCGGGCTTTTACAGTAACGATTACACTGTACCAAATATATAATAATATAATACAATTTCCCCTTCACCGGAACTGAGATTTTTCTCGCTAAATATGCTATTCCGTTTATTTTTTCATATAGGACTGGATCGACACAATAACAAGGAAGGAAAACACAATATTTCGACGAACCTAAGGCGTAATAATGTGGGGATCAGCTTGTTATTGCGGAGCCGTTAAGTAGGAAATAAGCCATGTATTTATTTGATCTCTTTGTATTTATTCGTACGCTTTATTAAACTTGAGCTATTCAACAAAGGTAAGTAGGTACAAGTCGTTATTATTTTGGAATGTATTTGGAGGTCGATTGATTGGAGATATTTCAAGTTGATTTAAATGTGTTTCGGCCGCTCGTTTGATATGATAGCACGCCGCGCGTGAACACAAGCGCGCGGAACAAACACATTGAAATCAAAGGACCATTCGATTCTCCAAATGAAACCCGTTTTTTCATTGATTTAGATACGCGGTAGAGTATCCAGCCAAGTTTAATATTCACTCTGACTAAAAAATGAATATTTCAGTTCTGCAATGCAATTCGACTCGGAGCCCATATAACGAAATTAAGAAGATTTAAAGACCTGTTTAATGACTTAACTTTCCGTTCTGTTGGAATCAGGAACAAGCTCTATACAGAGTTGCCCATGGTCCTTTGAATGTGTTAAATTTTGAATATATAATGCGTAAAATGGATAGTGTGAATGTCCGCAACTTATAAATAGTTTTAAGTCTAAATAGGCAACGGTAATAGTTATATTATTAACGTCTTCAAAGAGCGCTTCAAAGTAGTACCTATACTGAGAATTTCGTATAAATCGTATAAAGGCTCCTACTTCAGGTATTTTCGTCATCCATAAATACGATTAGTGTTTGTTATTTCAGATAACATTTCTGTAGATACAGTGACGACGTAAAGGGCGTCCTCTATCTGAAGATCCGACCCTAAACCATCATTACTCCAAACTTGCGTCATATCTAGATCGCACAGATATTAATATCAGCAAACCGACCACTTCATACTGCGTACTTTGAAGAAATTTGAATTCTACGGTAGTTGTGAAAGGGTTTAGTTTAAAACAACTTGCTTTGACGTGCAGGAGTTAGTTTTAAGTATGCATCAACATAATATGACCGTTTGAGCACGGGTATGCGCCCTTTTAGTAAGTCTGTTTAACTAGAGGCTATTTCACTTGGATACTGAATATGAAGCTCTGTGAGAAGTTTTTGTTAGCTTTATTAGAAGCAGCGTCTGTATTTAGTGAAATACTTTTATAGTTTTATTCACAAGAGAGATTTAGAGATAATGTGCACGTAGGTACATAAGTAGAAAGAAAGAAAGATACATTTATTCACAAACACACAGGACACACATATTAAACAATAAAATAAACAAGAAACAGATAAAACATGAAACAAGTGTCTCTGCGGCAGTGAACCGGACACTGGCTCAGCATTATGCTGAGGTGTCAGACACCTGCAGCGCTGATTTTCAGCCAGCACCGTCGGTGACTCACGGAAACGCCATACAAATGTAATAAATAAACTACCTACATTATTGGGACAGGCGAAAGAGAAAAATACATGTACACATTACCTAGATGAAGCTTTAATAAAATATTAATATTTAAACAAAACACATTAAAAACATAAACTAGATAAAAAAAATGAGCAATTGGCATATTTATTGCTGTCACAGTGCTGGGGATTAGGATTTTGATTTCTGGAGCGTCAACAAGTAGCCTTTAAGCATACGCTTAAAGGTGTATCTGCTAGCGCCCCTTGGATAGGAGGAGGGATAGATAATATAATTCCAGCACTTACACGCTGCGAACTTGAAACTACCTCTGAACGCAGCGGTTCGGTCGGAGCATAGGTATAAGCCTATTGCCTATTGGTGGCTATTGCCTTGAACCTGCGCGCACTTTTGGACCATACCAGTTTTTGAAAAAGGGTAGGTTAGGTTAGGTTAGGTTAGGACAGCAGAGTGGTCAGGTGCAGGCGCCGGCGTTCAGGCATTTAGCGGCGTTCAAGTATGGAGTGATGTGGGATCAGGGAGGGACTCTGAAACAAAAACGAGCACCTGCGTACTGCACTCGTTGTATGAGCCTCTTGGAACGACCAGTAATGTACCCGTCATCCACGGTATCACAATAGATTAACCTAGATAATATAAGTGATTCACATAGGTCAATACGCAATTCGACACTAAGGTAATCTCGTATATTATATAGAACTATAACATCTGACACTTCAGAGACATCTTCCCTCTTTTAAAATACTTATTAAAGAACACGTAAGGATCAATTCTATCAATCAAAAATAATTTGATCGACTGTCTGAAGTCTGAATGTGAAACTATGTAATGACTGAATCAAACAACAGAGTGAAAGAATGGTAATGGTGTAGTAATGGAGTAGTGCTGATATAGATGTAGGTAGGTACTTTGTCAACTTTATAAAGGTCTATGTACCCGAACTACATGTGTATTTCACTCGCTTGTTTCAGTTATCCGTGTTTTATTTTTGGCTTTGATTTCTATGCCACGAGTTTTAACTGAAGCCGGAACAATGTACGTGTCTCGGGTTGTTTATGTTTTGGCGTTGTTTTCGGGAATACGATACGCTTGCCGGAGTCTTTGTTTTAGTATCTCAATTTGCAAGTTCGCTGATAATGTTTGTTTAATACTTTTTTGGAAAAATATGCAGCTTTGTGATTAGGTAAATAAAACCATGAGAGTGATGAGTCTAAATTAAATTATCTTTGCGCACAATTAGAAGAGTAAAGCTGGGTATTTCAATTCACCACCGCGTCAATTGTCTCTGCGGCAAAAGGATAGACGTTGACGTTGATGTTCCACGTGTGGCTTACAGCGGCGGAGCAGGAATGCAGGAATCACAAACATTAATCACGCACTCACAATATTTACAAGACATGTCCACAACAAAATACTTCGGTACAGATTATTATTTTAAGTAAACCGATGTACAAGCAAAGCCGCCGAAAGCCGAAGCACTTAATAATAATAACTAAAACTAGTGATGGGGTAAGGGTGCAAAGGAAACAGTAAGTTGCTCAGTTATGTAATGTATTCGGGATCAGGAGAGGAGCGTACAGCGGACTCGACTGGCACTGAGGCAAATAACTACAAATTAGAAAAGTTGAAAAACCCCCGACATTTTCATTTCAAAGTCCAATATCTCAAAAACGGCTGAACAGATTTTCATAAAACATGGCTAAGAACACTCGGGATAAAACTATCTATAACACTTAAAATCGTATTCAAATCGGTCCATCCGTTTGGGAGCTACGAAACCACATACAGATACACAGATAAATAGACAGACACGTTAAACTTATAACACCCCTCTCTTTGCGTCGGGGGTAAAAAAGGAAAGACATTGCTGTTGACATAAACAGCTACCATAGAGTCAGGATGTATTGCGTTTACAGAGTATCCAACAACTAGTACAATATTTCCCTTTAATGTCCAAGATAAACGAAGACAGGTAGACGAATTTGTCCGTCAAGATTATAATGTTATCTGGAATTCAGTACCTACCATTGATACTAACGCAGCATTGCACGTTGCGGCATTGAGAATAATAATCCATACTAATATTATAAATGGGAAAGTATATGTGTTTGTTTGTCCGTCTTTCACGGCAAAACGGAGCGACGAATTGACGTGATTTTTTAAGTGGAGATAGTTGAAGGGATGAAGAGTGACATAGGCTACTTTTTGTCTCTTTCTAACCCCCCACTTCCCTAAAATGGGGAGTAACAGTTTGTATGGAGTTACGATATAAACGAGTTGCACGCGGACGGAGTCGCGGGCAGAAGCTACTCACAATATAAACTAGTGGCTCTGAGAGCTGTAGAACTAGCGATATTTAAAGCTGAGACATAGACCAAAGGTTAATAAACCAAATAGAGGCGTCATAGTTATCACAATATTTAGTGTTCCCATATTTAGTTTAGTGCATTTTTTTTGTTTGTATAAGTGCGCGTGAGCGTGTGCTAAACTTATTTGGCTTGGTTGAAAACCGGCTTCACTAGGTTTTTCGTAATGCTCTGTCTATCTTTTTTCTTGGTCTGATGTTATCGCTCGCGGATTCGACAAATTTAAAGTTATTAACGCAACACAGTAAAGTAAGTAACTAGCCCTTACAAAACACACAACAATAAGTGGCAGTGGGCGGGGCACATTGCACGTAGAACCAATGATGACCATTGGGGCGGAAAGGTTCTCGAGTGGCAACCACGTACCGGAAGGCGCAGCGTGGGTAGACCCCTACAAGGTGGACCGATGACCTGGCCCCGTATCATGGTCGGCCTTATCACGCAATAAGGTACAAGCTAAGAGCGTCGTCTCGTTCTATCGAACGGTGTCAGCCAGTGACGGACGCTCTATCTTGTCACTTATCGCGTGATAAGGCAGACCACGATACGGGGCCTGGTAAAGGTCGCGGGAGTCCGCTGGATGCGGGTGGCGCAGAACTGGTCATTATGACACTCTTTGGGGGAGGCCTATGTCCTGCAGTGGACGTTTTTCGGCTGATATGCCTAATAATGACGCATCAATAACAATGAATATTTTGGATTTTGTAATTGAACGATTCAGTTGAGAACTCAAAAAAAACCTCCTATTGAATCTTCTTATATGCGGTTTAGTTTGGGTTACTAAAACACACAAATAATACTATGCTCAATAATAGCTTCAGATTTCAACACTACAAGCTGCTTTTGGTGTTCTATATTTATAACAGTTCTACATATTATTGACTCTATTTGGTTAAAATCTAGAAACAAAATAGCATCAAAGTACGAGGTTCTTTATTTGATTTAAAATTGGAATACCGAGCTGTAGTGGTGAATTGTATTGTTGCCTTATACCATTCAAGTTTGAGAGCTTGCTGCGAAAATTTTGAACCCGACACCTAAAAAAAGGCGAGGACCTAAAACATTAAAATGACTCGTTTTTCGTATGTACTGGGAAATGAATATACATATTGAAGACGAATTCGTAACTGCATTTCACAGGATACTTTCAGAAAATTCAAGCTACCGTCCGCGCGACGTGCTTATATAATATATAATTTTTGTTGAACTCCATTCAATAAATCAAGCAGTTTAGTTAATAATAGTTAGCTTCAAAATCAGGAGAATCATGAATCATTTAAAATAACTGAATGTACGGAACACTAATTGCTGAGTTCCGACTCGCACTTGGCCGATTTTTTTAAAGGAACTCTAGGGTAGGATATATTTTATTTACTCTGTCGAATGCCTCAAATAAATAACACGTTACATTACATAAAACTTACAGTAGTAGAGGTAGACAACAGGTAGCGGTAGATATTTTATTTACCCCGTCGAATGCATGCGTGTCATGTTAAATTAATTAGCTAAGACTTCTAAGCATAAGGTTCACCTAAAATTGTTAAATAAAATATGTAGCTAATTGTTTCAAAAGATTAGCGTTTTAAATAAAGCTCATGATTATAATTCTGCTAATTTTGTTTTTGTAGCTAGCTAGCTTGCTAGTAGCAAAGCAAGTTCGTAGTGGTACAGTCAAGTTCATAAATATACGCCGTGTTCCAAAAGT
The DNA here is from genome assembly GCA_947578815.1 of Epinotia ramella. Classification (NCBI taxonomy): domain Eukaryota; kingdom Metazoa; phylum Arthropoda; class Insecta; order Lepidoptera; family Tortricidae; genus Epinotia; species Epinotia ramella. Next base: position 17,264,229 of record OX388202.1, on the reverse strand, counting down.
CAACGTAAACCCGAAAACGGATAATAAACACATGACAGTTATCAAAAAAATTAAAATATCTCATTCTAGTTAAAAAAAAAACGTTTCTCTGACGCCTTTAAAAAAGGTCAAAACTCCTTGAGTGTTTCAAAAGGTTCAAACATGCCTGAACATAAAGGCGTATTCAAGGTTTTTTTCATCGCTTTGTCTGTGCACATATTTTCAAATTCGACTGTATGTATACACAATGGAAAAAGTTTAGGACCGACTTTGGAGTTTAATAATCAAACACTTTCAATTACGTATATTCGAGATGCAAAAATCTCATCTAACTTATATGTTCATTGGTATTTCAGCTACCAGTAGCCGAGCGCCTATTTTCTCAGAGATTACATGTTTATTAAGTAGTCTTCAAATTTCGGATGGCGATCAAAGTAACACACCAACGACTTCATTCCGCCATATTATTATATCGAGCCTGTTATGTCCCACTGCTGAGCAAAGGCCTCCCACCTCTTTTTCCAATCATCGTGGTCTTGAGCAATGTCTGGCCAGTGTTTTAAAAAGGAGTCCAAATTGTCACGCCATTGCCGACGAGGTCTACCGCGTCTCCGTTTTGAGTTTTGCGGCTTCCACTCCGTGGTCCCTTTGACCCACAACTCATTCGGCATGCGGCAGACATGACCCAGAGTTCCATAAGTAAACGAAAATCTATTTACATTGCCATTTGAATGTTGACTCGACTGAGATAGTTAGATTACGAGGTAAGCTGAAGTGCCTATCCATACTAAAAGCGTAATATGACACTTATTATTAATTGGGCTCGCCATTAAACAATTTGGTATTATAATAGATACTTACCTAATTCCTAGTAATGACTAAATAGACCGCTTGTTATTAAGTTCCAACATGTTCATGTCACATGTTGCAATTTAAAGTATTTATAGACATTATATTTTTGTCCTAATTACCAGACAAACACTATACCTCGCGTAACTATCTAAAACCCGTGTAAATTGTGAAGTTACGTTACACGTGTATATGAACATTGTTTTGTTTTCTCATTTCGGTCGTCCTTTGTCCCGCCGTAACGCCATCAGGCGACCCAATCAAGTAAGAAATTGATAATCCCCCAACGGCCTTCCTAAACAGAAGCTGTTACCCCAGATAAGCTCCTAAGGATGTGATGGAATGTTCCCTAGTGCAGAAAATTTGTGGTAAACATACGCCCGGCTATACTTTCTGGGTCGTTTGATAAGTGACTAATGCTAAAATACATTAGAATTTCGTAAAAAGTGTATTGATTTCGATTTATTTATACGTTCAAAATTTGAAGTAAGTATTCTAATCATGATCGTCATAGATGAGATAAAATTATACAAATGGCATTTAGTATTAAGTTATTTACTATAAATTAATTTCGCGTAAATGTACGCGAAATTATTACTTTAATTATTAGCGGATTACAAATAAATTCTAAAAGATCTCCAATAAATTTTTGAAGAATCTTTTTAAGAACACTTTTAGTGTTATTACGTAGAGACAGATTACAGCGAGTTTCATGTACTAATAATATACTATACACTAGTAATAATACATATACTAGTAATAATACAAACAGTATATTGTAATTATCAGAGCTCAGTAAATGGCGGAACACTCACTAATTAGTACTTCTCTGTGAGCGAGGCGTCAAATCCAAGAACACTGACGGTTGGGCGAGCTCTTCCTTGCTCCGAGCAACTCCTTTGTAACGAGACTCTTCATATTAGCGAATGTTCACTAACAACGTAGCAGCTCACTTTTCATTCAGTACAAGTACTTGCCAACATTTATATTTCGTTCATACTTGCCATTAGTAAATATAAGTAGGTACTAAGCAAATAAAACGGCTAAGTACGAGTCGTCACGTACGAGGGTTATTCAAATACTTGCATGATTTGTAGCTAATTAAACTTTAAACGATATGATACAGAGAAAGAATATAATGGAAAAATAAACGATCTTCGTCTGTAGCCCCCGACAGGACTAGAACCAGCGATCTCTCTATTAACGCTAGAGTGCTTTGACCACTAAAAACCGACCGTTAAAATAACACGAAACAACAAAAAATATATTAAAATAATTTGTTTCGTTAAGAAGTATACTTAAACTTTATTTTGGTCGTGTGTAACGTGCGTACCCGACGTCTGGGTGTACCTTTACGCTGGATATATTCAAATAGAGTTTTTTATGCCATTGGCCTAGAATCATGAAAGGCGAGGTCTACAAAAGACTAGATTACAAAATTTACAAGTAAAGGTATCATTAAATAAAATAATGTAACTGTATGGCACATTTTGGTGTCGAGTCATGCGACATAAACGGCAGAACTTTTGAATGCGTTCACTTTGCGTTTTTAAAGTTCCAAGGGACTTACGGTAATGAATGATGCAAACTCGAGTCATCGATCAACCATGCCCTCCGGCGGCGTCGAGCTTCTAACAGACTCATTCGCAATCAATAGAATAGAATAATATACATTTATTTTGGAACAACAACAGGAATATACAATACAACCTACTCTTATCGACTTTGCACATTGCACCTATATTTGTCACGGATGTAAAATTGTACAATAATTCAAATTAAACACGTAAAGATAGTGATAGAAATTCTGATGCTTGAGGCTATTTTTCAGTACCGAATTGTAGTTATGATAAATTACTTGTGTTTTTCTAATATTCTGTGCACTGTGACGCTGACGACCCCGCTCGGCGTCTAACGAGCATTAGAATTAGTTCTCTATTCCACATCACTCGCGTATTTCCGTGTGAGGGGATAATAATAACTAATGCTTGTTATTAGAGGTGCCTTATTTATCTTTCACTGCTTTTATTACTTGTTATTATTGCTTTACTGATTGGGCTTATTATTATTAAGTTTTAGTCTACATTGCGGCCAAGCACGAAAAAGTTTATTGGTAATAACACTGAACACTTACTACTTTGAACACTTACTTTTAGTCACATCTTAATACCTTATTACCAATAAATGATGTCTATGTTTTTCTACTAACTTATTTTTTCTTTATCCAACTCACATTTTTTTATGGCTATTCAAGTTTAAACGCACCACACTTAGTATGTAATAATTTATCGTTAGGTATAACTGGTTTCTGATTATTCAATTCAAAATGTTATATCACAACAATCAGAAAACGAATAATAATAATAGTTCATAACATTGATAAATATAAAGTTAACAAAAAAAGGTTATAATGTTGTAGCGCGGAACGGTAATAATGGAGTTTTGTACAAAAGTTAACGAGTACGTGTCAACTTAGCTAACGGTTAGGTAACAGGGTACTCGAGAGGACATCATTAACGTTTTACGACTAAATACTTAAGCTTATCGGTAGTCTGTACAGTTTATGCGCTGTCCAAACCGCAGCAAGCGCGTCATGATATCGTTTTATGATGATAGCCTGATCAATATTTCTTCAAGGGTTCTTCGTTTTGATATGCTTTAGTCGATGCTGATAATTTATTTATATAAAAATTCATTTGGCATATTAAGGGGATGCCTTGATTTGAGTCGAAGACGCCCCCTAGACAGAGACACGCTGATGCCTTCCGCGCACGAGGAAAAGAGATGTAACACTCTTCGGGAATGGCTTTTTTGGTCAAATTTTTCGCTCTTTGCCCGTGGTACAGTTAGCTAGTTCAGTTAACCGGACAGAGGGTAAAACTTTTTTTCCTTGGTACTGTTGACCGGACTACAGAAAAACATATCTTCCTTGGTACTGTTGACTGGACTACGGAATATTTTTTTTGTTCCTTGATACGGTTGACCGGACCATGGAAGAAATGCTTTTTTATCTGGTACACCTAACCGAACTATCGAAAAGTAACTTTTCCTTGGTACAGTCATAATAAATAGAAGATTGAACACTTTTTCATTTAATTGTACTACCTATATCACCTCTTAGTTCAAGTGACACTTTGATTATTTGTCATAAGAAAAGGAAGAAGTTCTACAGTTAATTGTCAAGATATGATTTTGTCAGATGCTCATGGTAATGCATGGTTGTATGGTTGATACCTATTAGATTAGTATTATGTCTGAGGATGGAGATTCAAGTGGCGGAGTGGGAGTGGGAGTAAATTATATTGCTAGAAAGGGTGGAACTGTTTTGTTGTATAAGGGACGTCAATACTACAAAAACAGTAAATATAAAAGTGGTTCGGAGCTATGGAGGTGTTCATTATTTAAAAAACTAAAGTGCACTGGATTTATAAGTACTTATGACTAAATCCATTATTATACATTAGTTTATATCCTTCCGGTTCAAAAGAACCCAGTCTCAAATTACACTATTACACAATACAACTGATTCTCATTTAACACCTATGGTCATATGAACATAAACTCAAAATAGCCCAGTGTCTATTTACCTTAGTCCCAAAATACCCTAAAACCAAAACGACTTTATCTTTATTATAACTATTACCAAGATTACCTAAAGTCATAAACGCTGAAGCTCAAAACAAATTATTCCCATAATACACTAATCCTGAAATACACCATTGGCCAAATACACTACTCTCAAAATACTCTAAATAGTTCAGGTCCTAATTCTATGTCGGCTTCTGGTACGAATTTACGCGTACACGAGTAAGGGATCAACTTTTTTGGCTATTATCAGTTGTATACCACATGGATCATAATAGCACAAAACGAAAATCAATAAATATATAATTTAGGGTATTTTGAGAGTAGCGTATTTTGTAATTAGTGTATTTTGGGAACATTGTGTTTTGAGTTTATGCTTTGATGACATTAGGTGCTTTCGACATAAGTTCTTAATAGAGATAGGTCGTTTTGGTTTTAACATTTTAGGGTATTTTGGGACTAAGGTAAATAGACACTGGGCTATTTTGAGTTTATGTTCATATGACCATAGGTGTTAAATGAGAATCAGTTGTATTGTGAAATAGTGTAATTTGAGACTGGGTTCTTTTGAACCGGAAGGATTTATCTATATGTAAAGTATACTTCGTAGTAGAGTGGAATTTAGTAAAGTATTTATGTTAATAAAATTAAATGGCTCTACATGGTCGGAACCCGGAACCCTGCTGTCCTGGCGGCACAGGGCCCGCAGTTAGTCGGCGGTTCCACATCTTTGCGAGCATGTATTTCAATGAAGAGCATGCAGCCGACATTGTGAAAATATTTAAAAGTGCATTGCTCTTGGTGCAACTAACCGTGTCATCTGCATTAGAATAAAATGTCGGTGTTACCTATATTATAAATATTTGTTAAATGGGTTATAATTTTAAGTAATAAGGACAGAAGAAAATAAAGATTTTAGTTAACCATTGACGACCTCTTATTATTCAGTATTCACCTTCTCTTGAGATATCACATATTCCTACTATATGCCACATGTCTCTTGAACAAATACTAAAGAGTCAGTTTTCAGCTTTTGGATTGTTGTTGGTTGTGTACATGGAAATCTCAGTCCACGTTGTTAACCAGTTTTTTACGCGGAAGATACGTTCCCCCTACATAACTAGTTATCAAACTAGGTTAAGAACATTGAAGGACAATTCCACCCACATAACTGGTTTTCTACGCGGAAGATACGTTCCCCCTAGATAACTAGTTATCAAGCTCGGTTAAGAACATGGAAGGACAATTCCACCCTGATAACTAGTAGTCTACTTGGAAAATATGTTCCCTATAGATAACTAGTTATCAAGTTTTCCAACCTACCTCCCCACCAACTTTCAGCCAAATAGGTTCAGCCGTGAGTTATAAATAGTGTAACTAACAAGACTTTCTTTTATATATATATATATATATAGATTTAGAAGATTATTAAGTTTTTTCAAGACATGCCCCAACACATTTCACGGTTTAATAGTTTAGTTCTCATTGGAATTGGGTCATTATTAATGAGAAAAAACATTTTCTTTTTATTGTTTACTAAGGACGTACTGGCTTAACATAAATACATTTAATGGAAAAATAATGAATTGACTATCATGATAGCGAAAGGAGAGATTTCTATATTTATAATATAGAAATCCCTAGCTATTAAACATGCAAATTGATTAGTTTCCGTAGTCCACCAGGTGTACCATGGATCATAACAAGTTTCTGTAGTCCACCCAGGTGTACCATGGATCATAACAAGTTTCTGTAGTCCACCCAGGTGTACCATGGATCATAACAAGTTTCCGTAGTCCACCCAGGTGAACTTGTGAGGTGGACTGCGGGTAAGAAAGGGTTCCGGGTATACACGGTTACTAGGAAAGTTATGGTTATACAGCAATAGTAATAAGTTATGGTTACCTTCAAGCTGGTATTTCTAATGATGGTGAATTGCTGCATCCACTAAAAATGCAATCAACACGGGGCCCTGATTTAACGGGACCCCGTGTGAGAAGAGGTCGATCGCGAGATGCCGTCACTTGGCCCATGTTTGTTTCGCCCAATTTCCAATATGAGGAGCGTCTTTTCAAAAGGGCTTATTTATGTATGAGTTTCATAGAGAAATAAGCCCTTTTGAAAAGACACTCCTCATATATAATGGATCTATCATGGTATAAGAACGTCTCAGGCCTAGGTCATCAGACTTTAATTGGTAGGTTGAATCAGAACCTACCAATCAAAGTCTGATGACCTAGGTTGCTACAACCACGTGACTGTAACTGAGCATACCTGGCGTAGTATTTTCATATTAAGTACCATAGGATCTATCGGAAATAAAATTTCATAAAATTGTTGACAAACTGATAAAACAAGAGAATTTCGCCGGGTACACCAAAGAGTATTATAAAAAAAGTTGTTAATATTAACTGATTTTGTGTAAAAAATAGTCATTAACACTTTTCATTTTAACTGTACATTGCGTCTACAATTTTATTACAGTACTATAGTTACAAAAAAATTTACTTTGGTCCGGTTAACTGTACCACGGTTAACAGAAAAAGAAATGGTCCAGTCAACTGTAACATTGTTAAAAAAAATTACCATAGTCCGGTCAACCGGACCAAGCCAACTGTACCACGGGCAAAGAGCGAAATTTTTATACCTATTAGTGAATATTCATTTAGTAGAAACTATTTTACTCTGAAATCGCTACACAATACGTTTTCATATATCATGAAAAATTATAGTTTGAATAGCGATAGGTCAGGAAAATGTTTGACTGACACCCTAGTTAATACTACTTGCTTTGAGTGACGATTGAAAGTGCCAACTGACGGGTCGGTGAAAGTACCAGGAAATCACCCTAGGTATTTTAAAATGAAACGAATAACTGCTATTATTTTTTGTGTACGATTTCCTAATATGTATCTCCGGTGAAATTGACCATGGTCCATGTCCAAAGTCTTAACGTAACCCAACCTAACAACTACGACTGTCAATTTTATAGGTACTGATTGCCGTAATGACTCTGTGATATCAACGCGATATCATGCTATTGAACAAGAGCAGAATCATATCAATGCAGTAAATTAAACGTTCAATAAATACTTGCTAAATAACAAAGAGTAAACTAAATATGCCATTTTCTAACATTGAAACTGTGCTCGACATCTCACGCCACTTCAAACGAAGTTCAGCCGCCTTGCAGTCGAGTTGTATGGGAGGGTTCCGCGGTCTCCTCTTATAGTTTGCATGACGCTGGGCACAGTTTCGCCTGCGACGCAAAGTGGGCTGTAGATGTGTCGAGAGCCTGGCGCGCCGCCAGCAGCGGCCGTCGCAGAAAGTGCCCCCAACTGACTCAGCTATATGGGCCCCGATTAGGCACGCTGGAAATGACCTAAGAGTTAGACATATGTTTTTAGAGTTTTGCCTAATCTGCAATACAACCTTTAAAGTTTAAGCACATTAATACATTGATGGCCAGTAGACGCCTACTACGAGTATAGGCGTAATTCTATTGTTATTTCTATTGTGTCTGGAGTAGTGTCCATCAACGTGTTAAAGATATTTTATCTACGCACATATCATTAGTGCTCTAAAATGCGTTCAGAAACCGTAGGAAATGACCAGCATTATTACAACCAATTTTACTATAAGAACTTTCTTGTCTGTGGTAGTAGGTAAAATCTGTACTGTAATATTATTTTTATTACAGTACAGATTTTTGTAAGGTTATGAATTTAAATTTGGAACATCTATCAAAACTCAAATGGGTCTCTATTCTAGTATCCATAGATATTAAAACAGTTATCGATGCGAAACGTCAATTCAGTATGTTTTTTAATATAAACCGCACGACATTTGATCAAGAGTGACATGAGAATAGGGACTTCATTCGTTTGTCTATGATTTAAAAAAAAAACATTCGTCTTGACGTAGGATCGAATTGCCGCCATTACTTTTGTCATTTCTTTGTTGGTTTTTGCTGTTACGAAAGTAGAATTGTGAAAAGTTGTTTGTAATTCACATTTTAGTTGAAAATATGAGTCCGACTATATGAGTATGACTCCGAAAACGATATGCACACTCCGCCGGATATCGTAAATGCAACCACGATTGCAACAAAGATATTTTACAGGTAGCACTATAGTAGCAATGCGGGTCATTTTCCTACGGCTTCTGAACCCATCTTAGAGTACTTATGATATGTGTGTAGATAAAGTAGTGTATGCAACTGTACATAATTTAGCCTTAAAACTCTCGTGTGATCCTATTATGAAACTCGCCGGCGCTCGTTTCATAAAACCACACTCGTATTTTAAGGACTCTGATTATGTATCAGTTGCATAAACTACTATTGCGCACAGCATGCATGTTAGCATCATTTTCACACGTAATGATTATAAGACCACTTCTAAAAAAAGTGACGTTTTCAAAGGCAATCTCAAATTTCGCTGGCAGGTGCAGTTATATATAAAAAAAAAAGATCGGGTTGCACTCCGGGAGTGCCGGCAGAAGTGAAAACTCAATAACATTGTAACAGTTTTTCGATCAGGTCACGTGACATCTTACGGTGTCACCCTAAAAATGAATTTGGCGCAAATTTATAAACAATTATCAATTATTTAAGCGGACGGGCCGCGGGCGCGGTGGGTGCGACGGGCTGGCTCGCCCGCCGCCGCGCGCCGGCGGCGAACAAAATACCAATTTGTTTTTGCCATTGCCAAATATTTTTCAAAGCTTTATACTCTTACGAATAGCGTTCAGTTTTGAATGAAGTCGAATCGGCTAGCAGCAAAATATAAAAGTTTGTGACCTCGTTCACATCTGACGTCACAAAACTCTGTCGCGTATTTAACAATTTTTCCCCATCCCAAAAAGTACTCAGCGCCGCTAAAGAAGTTTTCACTTCAAAAAAAAAGACCGGGTTGCACTCCGGGAGTGCCGGCAGAAGTGAAAACTCAATAACATTGTAACAGTTTTTCGATCAGGTCACGTGACATCTTACGGTGGCACCCTAAAAATGAATTTGGCGCAAATTTATAAACAATTATCAATTATTTAGGCGGACGGGCCGCGGGCGCGTTGGGTGCGAGGGGCCGCCGGCAAACACAATACCAAATTAGTTTTTGCCATTGCCAAATATTTTTCAAAGCTTTATGAATAACGTCTAAATTCGAACTATTCGAATATGCAAGAACGGCAGACGGCGGTGGCGACCAAAATATCAATTTGTTTTCGCCGTTGGTAAATATTTTTCTAAGCTTTATCTCTTTAGGAATAACGCCCAAATTCGAACTATTCGAATTTTCTCAATAGCAAAACGGTGAAGGACGCGTTGGTTAAAATTACAAATTTATTTGCAGAATATGCTATTGCAAAAAGTGTTTTACGGCTTTATACTCTTACGAATAGCGTTCAGTTTTGAATGAAGTCGAATCGGCTAGCAGCAAAATATAAAAGTTTGTGACCTCCTTCACATCTGACGTCACAAAAATCTGTCGCGTATTTATAGTTATTTGTTATACAAGGGTGCAAAGTTGTATTTTACCCGCGAGTAGGGAATTGAAACACAAGCAAGCGAAAGGATTCTATAGTTGAACCATGAGCGAAGCGAGTGGTTCAAAATTAGAATCCTGAGCGTAGCGAGTGTTTCAACACACGAGTAGTAAAATACATAAATTTGCACCCGTGTGTAACACAAAACTTTTCACCTCACTGTAACGAAAGTACAACATGCAAAACAACTTTATTTAATTTACATAATTTTATTTATATTTTTTTAACAGTAACATATAGTAATAATAACGTTAAGTAATATCAAGTAGAATTTTGGTCAAGCGCGAGTCGGGTTTTAATTTTCCCATACATTTTGAGACTCAGCGCCTGGATGAAGTCAACAAGCAATTCTTTAAAAGTTCATAAATATTTTTTTTTAATTCTGTTTTTTAGTATTTGTTGTTATAGCGGCAACAGAAATACATCACCTGTGAAAAAGTTGTATTATGAGTGTTTTACGTTTTGTTATCTGTCAAAAGTCTCAAAAGCTACTTAAACACGCTCCAAGGTCAAATTACTTTCCCCACTAGTGGATAAAATACGTTTTTGCTCACTGGTTTTAAAGGATAAAAGACGGTTTTCCGAGACAGTGAGGGGAAATCAATTTTTCCCCATCCCAAAAAGTGCTCAGCGCCGCTAAAGAAGTTTTCACTTCAAAAACATAAAACTTATGTTCCAGCGCCACTTTTAGCATAAATGTGGGTATAAAATATGGACAAAATGTGATATTGCAGTGATAGGTTGCTAGCCAATCGCCCACAACACACTTCAACCCTGCTCCCTTAGTCGACTTTTACGACACCCACGTGAAGAAAGGGGGTGGTGAAATTCTAACCCGACACCACACGGGCACAACAAATATATAAATTGCAGAATAAATATTTTAATTTTCGGTTTATATCACTACTTACAAAGTCTTTAAATAAAAGTAATGACTTTGAATAGAAGTAGCCAAGCTTGATAATCCTCCCTCGAACGCTCCGGCTGTGGAATGAGCTAATGCAGAGGTTTTCACGAGGGAGTACAGTATGGGCCTCTTCTAGAAAGGAGTCTATACATTTTAAAAGCGTCGGCAATGCACATATGACACCACTGGAGTAGTAACCGTCCATAGGCTACGGTGACCACTTACCATCAGGAGGACCGTAACCTTGTTTATCACCGAAGTGGTATAAAATATTAATACCGGACGGACAAGCGCGAGTCGGACTCGCCCACCGAGGGTTCCGTACTTAATTACCAATGTATAGTTTTCAGATTTTTCCATGTCCAATTTCATAATTCTAGTCCAACGGAAACTACCCTATAATTTTAGATTGATCCTATAAGGGTTCCGTTTTTTTCCTTATGAGGTACTTAACCCTAAAAAGGGCATTACGTTCAATTATATAGCAGACTAGCTTATTTAAAGTTACATTTTACATCTCTTTATCAAATGGATTTGGCGGTGACCTAGGTGTTAATTTATATTTCAAATGCCGTAGTAATCCCCTTTTAACCGTTCATTTATTTTTCTTAGAATCCACATCGCCAGCACAACCTCTCGTAAACTTGGCATGTTCAACCAACTTCCTTACAATAAAACTTTTCCTATACTTTCTTGATTGAGTTTAGGTAGGTTTATCTTCTAAATGCGGCAAAAGAAAGTTTCAGGATGGGATTAACCGGATTAAAAGTATCAACCGCACTAATTGATGCCATCGAGGGGGATCGCCGGTCCAATGACTCTAATTTAAGCTTGAGTGTTTTCATTTGATGATTATACTTAGACCTTATAACAAATGTAAAAAGATAAATAGGTGCACGTCAATTAATTTTGGGGTCTTGCCGTTTCGGCAAAATATTTTTCGCCAAATTTCACTTCCCACAAAACTTATGGCAGTAGTTTCATTTCCCAAACGAACAAATAGCACATTTTTGTTTCGCAAATTGTTCATTTGGTCAAAATATCATCTGGCATCATTTTGCTTTGTCAAATGTTATTAAGACAAAAGTTTATTTAGCAAACACTTTGTTTGGGCTAATATTGTTTTCCAAACAAAACATTAGCTCATATTTTCATTTCGCACACTTCACATAGCATAACTTTGGCAAATATTTTATTTTTACTACAAACTAAAATGAAAAGACAAACAAAAATATGTTTGACTATATAAAACTTTGCCAAACAATAATTTGCGAAGTAATATTTTGCCATAGGAGATAATGCCAAGTGATAATATGCGAAACAATAATTTGACTAGTGATTTTTTGCCAAATGAATATTTGGGAATTTTTTTTGGGAAGTGACACTTTGGGAAATGATTTTTGCCCATACAATAGAGAACCATTAATTTTGTTTGAACTGTTCTGTTTGACGTTTATACCATTTATAATTAATCATGTATAATTAATTGTTTACCTCAAAATATGGCTGCAGGCAGCCTCTAAACAAAATATAATTATAAAACGAAATAGATATTTGATGAAAACATTTCAGAATCTTTAATTAATAGGTAATTACAGTTGCAAACAATTATACAGTACCTTTTTTTTAATAAAGGCAATAAAAGCTTATTATACAAATAATCGTTTGGTTGTGATAATCTTCAAATTTTCTTAATACGAGTAGGATAATATTTACATACATTTATCTATGCATACATTTGTAATAAAAGATAACTTTGTTTGGTGATAATTGGTTTCTCTAATTTAATTACGATTACATTGTAGGTATACCATTCTTTAAAACAGGAGAACCGTGTTTTTGAAGATTAATCCTCGTACAAAACTAATCGATTATTAATAATTAGATTTGTTTTACTTCATCTACAAAAAAGAACACTTCAAGATTATGTCTTCTTCACTTTATTGTTTCTTTTTATCTTCTCGGTTTCATATATGATTTCCCCGGGGCTAAAGACTGTGGCGTGCGGTTACTGAAATAAACATCCAGTTTATGCAGACCTTCCTATCTTCCCTCGCCGCCTACAAATTTGGGTCAAATTAAAGATATTTATAGAACCTTTAGCGTTCAGCGTTGAACTGGTCCGTGGCTGTAAGTGCTATTTTTGCTTTGTCAATCACGATACCCATGATATATTTAGACATATCATACATGTTTAATGTATAGACAAAATTAATATTAGGCCCTAACGGAATGGAAAATATTTTATAGTAAATTTCTTTATTACTACTACGTCCATGTCAAAAGAACGGATTATGATTCGAGCAGTTTGTTTATTGATTACGATTGTGTGTATCTGATAGATATCGTCAATTTAAACCTGACCGTGGCGCGAATTCTACCGTCGACAAACATGGATTTCCATGCTTTTTATTTATATGTGTAATGTCGATCTCAGGCTATTTATGACTAAACGTTACGTTACATCCCCACGTTCCACCGGGAATCAAAGTTCGAAGTATTCTGTTTAAATTCATTCTAACTTCTTCGAGCGAACAACTCATGTAAGTTAATATTTGTCTTGACGACGGTGACTCGTTCGCGACGTACAACAAAGTTTTTTAATTTCGCTAAGCGCTGAGTGAAAGCCAGCAACATTAACTTGTTGCAACTCAGTGCATTGCGTAATAGTTTTAATTCTACGCTGAGTTATATGGAAAATTCTTATTGCAGTTGTTAAGTTCCGTATTCTTGTTCATTAGTAGGATACACAAGCGTTGTAATAATGTCTGTCCCTTTGGTATTATGAGGCTTTATCGCTAGATGCATTGATATTTTCATACAAAAAATGTTCGAACAAGACTGACTTTTCATAGTTCTTTATGTGAAAAATGGTTTGCCTTGGTTGAATTATGGGGGAGGAATCATTAGAAAAGGGTAGGTACCTCAAATTTGCCCTTTATTCCATTGACGGGGCGACCCGTTTATCTTCTGAATAAAGTTAAATAAAGTGTAATAATTGTAGTTAAGTATGTCGCTATCTGCCTTTCATATCTTCTAATCATAAAAGTGTTAGCTTACTTTATCAATGGGAATCATATAGATTTTAATTAGGTACATAGTTGTGTTAGCAACCTACAAATTTTAAGTTCTATATTGGTGGAGATACATTTCATATTTTCAAAAATAATAATGGTAGGTAGGAAAATTCGAATCCCAAATCCGATTTCAATTGATCAATATCCACTATTTACGGTATAAAAAACAATAACTCATTCGCCTGCGATTCTACGTGATTTATGAATGCGAAACGATGCACAAAGTACCACCAAGCAATTTAGTCCCTATCACCAATAATTTACAGTTCATATTTGAATACGCGTTTGTGAAATGGGCGGTATTGGATTGGGTGCATTCGTGACGCAATTATGACGTCACGATATTGCGTTTTTTTTTGCCTGAGATGAATACGATGGCTCAATAACAATAAATGCTAACCTAATACTTTGAGAAATAGATTATTATTCGTTATTACATGCATACTTACATCGTAATCATCATCCGAAAAGCTTTTTTCCTTTCAAAACTTACATAATTACGAGGTTTCTTCTTTGTCTTTTACTTGCTAAATTTAATTATAAATACAATGTAAATACATTTTTTATTATTTTTATTTATTTATTATTACTAAACAATGGGATACAAAACTTAATCTTAACTTAACATCGTAGATTACATCCCTTAACTAATTTATCTAGCATACTTATTAAATGCCACCCCAGTAAGTAGGAAAGAACCTGATTTTAAACTTTATATAAGATAAAAGTTCAATAAAATAAGGGAAAGATGGATGGGTAACTAGTCTTGTTTGTGGTGTTCAGCCACTCCCTACGTTCTAGCTATACATCTCCAAGTCCAAGTATCTACTTAGCATTACACTTGAAAAGAATCGCTTCAATCAATTGCGGAGAGTATTCAAGTAAGCCGGTGTAGAAACCTAGTCGTATATCACTGTACCCTTAATTCAATTCCAGTCGATTACACGTTCCACTGTTTTTGTCGCTGCGGGGAACGGCGACGAAAAACGGCAGCAAATGTAGCTGTACGCGAAAAGCGGCCAGAAAATTATCTAACAGAACTAGTCGCGTTCCCCAATCACTGTAATGGTATTGGGCATTCTTGTCGCAGCTTTAAACTAATATGTATCTCCTTTCATGCATTGATAGAATTTATGTATGTTTCAACTGTGTTTACCGTGTCTTTGTGTTTTCAGATATTTGCATCTTCTTCTCGTCGATAATCCGTGCAATGTACTATTTAACACTACTCTGTCTACTCAGAGTCCTAGATTCTACGATTTGACGACCTCTGTGGCCTAGTTGTAGTAACCTTGTCTACGAAGCCAGAGGTCCCGGGTTCGAATCCCGGTAAGGACATTTATTTGTGTGCTGAGCACGAATATTTGTTTCTGAGTTATGGTTGTTTTCTATGTACTTAAATATTTTTTTATCTATTTAAGTATGTATATCATCGTCTAGTACCCATAGTGCAAGCTTTGCTTATTTTGGGACTAGGTCGATTTGAGTAAGATTGTCCCCTAGTATTTATTTATTTCTTACCAAAGGAACACATCGCACTCCAAGATATTTTGTCAGCAAAAGCCAGCACAAACTCTTTTCGAATATGTATAGTTTCAAAGGAATTTAGATGAAATAGAATATATTGGCGACAGACACACGCTTGCGTTTGGCACATACCACTATCGTTCGACTTATGCATTCAGAATTCTTCTATTCAGATACACCTTGCGACTTTGCATTTGAAATTAGATTGGAAATGCACCTATTTCAAGATTATATTTGTTGAAAACCCAACAACGTTAAATGCGAAACATTGGTTGTAGGTACGAAAAGAGACTATTTTTAAAAGCTTTTATTTAACTTGCAATGTATGTATGTAATTTGTTCGGGTGGAATCTTGCAACTGAATTTTGAAGCAGATATATATGTTCAACCGATTGAGCTGAAATTTTGGGTAAAGGTATAGTTTGGATGATAATTCAATATTATTGTACCATAGAGCTGATCTGATGATGGAGACAGAAGGTGGCCATGGGAATTCAGTACTTAACCGACGTAACCCCGTTGAGTTTGGGCTCGTTAGAAACATCTCAATGAGTAGATGATGACGGTATACAAAAAGTACAGTCGGCATTAAAAGCTTTTATCAAAAATGTTTTTTTTGACAGAAACTTATAATCTTTCATACGGTATGTGGTGTCCGTTTGTTTATTTGTGACAGGGCCAACAGGGGCATAACATATAAGTCCAACAATAATAAATCTTTTAATAATCAAGAAATTAAAAATTAGCGGCGAATAAACTAGGGAAGATTTGGAGGAACAGAATAATTAACCACAAAGATAAAGCTCATGCGTACCTTTATCTTCTCAATCTTTCTGTACGTTGCCGAGATCTGAATACTGAAAGCTCGGTTCCTTAGAAGTATAGACACATTCGAGATGTGGGGGTGGTGCAGAATGCTTTGGATATCTTGGACTGAACGTCGCACCCACGACTCGGCGCTGATACTCTAGAAATTAGAAGCAGAATTACTTGGCACATTGAAGGAAGGAGGAGCAGAGGTCTTGCGTCCAGGAGGTGGACAGTTGTAGTCCAAGAAGTTACCGGGTCCACACTACAGGCAACCAACCAAAAGGCTCAAGATCGAAAGGCAAGGCCTGGAAAGTAGTGGTCGAAAGAGTCACCCATAAACGTCATGTCCCTCTGACATGAGGATACGACCAAAAAAAGCACAAAATCTCTGTTTCTGCTTTGTATCTCTAAATTTAAGGTTTGATCAATAAATGTATTCTTATTCTTATTTTTTAAAATAAGTAATTTAGATAAGATACAAATTTTCCTAGTAGACATAGTATTTGTTCTTCTATGTTAAATACATTTTAAAATTGAATGAGTATTCTAATTTTACGCACCTTCCCTGTTCCTTGTAGTCCCTCTTCCTGAAGTGGTACAGTCAGCGTCATATAGTTAGTAGCAGCCAAGGTAGCCAAATATTTCGGTACACGTCTTTATTACTGTAAGAATAAGATGTACGGAATTCTTGGGGCTCGACTCCATCTCGTAATGCCCTGATTATATTATTATTCTTAAAACTTGAAGCACCTAATGTGCCTTTCTTTGTGACTGGTATAAGTATTAAAGTACAATATTTGTCACACATCGCTTGGTAGATGCCTTCTATACTGCTAATATCGTTGCCATTTACCTAATGACGTAATTTGTGGGCTGTCTTTGACTGGCACTCCCTGATGTAATACAAAAAACGTTATCTATTTACTTAATCCCTCTAATGAATACGTCTGTAGTTGAAGAAGTAGAAATTCTCATTTCTTTATTCTTATGGCAATTATACAGTCGTTCAATACTTGAATTATCATGTTATTTGATGAAATAAATTCTGGTTCCAAGCGGCCATATACTGGGATAGAATTTTTGAAATCGAATGAGTATTTGGTTCCAGAGATTACAACCTACATATAAATTTACGAAGCTACAATCTCACAAACTCTTAGTCCTCTTTATTATATTACTATATTAGCATAGATAACGGAATTCGAGAAATATGAAGTCGAAATATATATCCTCCTCGACAAGATTATTGTTAAAATGTTTGCAGACATTTAAGAGCGCGGGCAGCACATAATCATAATATCATAACCTAGTAAGATTGAAGGGCTGCTTACAAAAACAACATCCATCCATATCCATACTAATATTATAAATGGGAAAGTGTATGTGTGTTTTTGTTTGTCCGTCTTTCACGGCAAAACGGAGCGACTAATTGACGTGATTTTTTAAGTGGAGATAGTTGAAGGGATGGAGAGTGACATAGGCTACTTTTTTTCTCTTTCTAAGTGTCCAGCAGTGGACGTCATTCGGCTAAAATGATAATGATGATTGATGATGATCATTTCTTTACACAATACCTTTCATTTACTATGCAGGCGTATGGTCATAAAATTACACTTGCATCTTGGATTCCATGAGTAACTCGCTTATCTATCCTAAAATATAAAAAAAACTTCGTCATTTATGCTGTTTTTGTAAAAATATTGGCAGTCATGTTATTTTTGTGTAAAAACTATTTACATTCGTATAGTCAAAATAATTATTGAATTTACGAAAACTGTATTATTACTATTAGCAACTATCGCAAATTTATTCCATCTAAATTATACATAAATGTATAAGATAATGTAATTATTATTGTTTTGTACTATAAGTTCCCAAGCGCTGAGCAATTCCATTTTACAGATATAAAGGGGTAATTATGAGCAAACGGGTTTCTAATTAAACAGTGTCTACTGCATAATCATACCAATAACTCGATTTCGTAAAATATGTTACTTAATGTTGTTTTTGTGAACATCCCTACAACTATACCTGGATTCCGGATACGTAGGTATATGGGCTAGACCGATTAATTTGCCGATATGTCGATGTCGGTGTCCATTTCGGTATCGTTCGATCCATCGTTAGTACAGGAGTTTGCAAGCGTTATATTGAGACGTTACACATATGCATTTATGTCCAGTTTATTTCACAATAAGGATAAGATTAAGTCGCAGAGTTCTCCGTTACATTCGTCTATGCGTTCTTCGACTACATAAACACTGTATTTAGTAAGGTTTTAAGCGGCCCTTTGACACAACACAGTGCATTCACTGGGGGAGGGGAGATAAACCATCTCGCTCCAATCAGTGAGCGTGAGTGCAGTTAGTGCACTGCATTTAGTCAGGTCTAAAGGCCGCTATAATATAGTTCCAACGTCGGCCCGGGTATCACACGGGCTCGGAATGGTGTACCTACTGTGAATCATCCTTTAAACATCTAGCGTGTATCATATTTAGCCTGACGAATCAAACGTTTTCATCATCCTACTAGCGTTATTCCCGGTTGTACCCCGAAAGGACCCCGGAGTCCGCTTTGACACCTAACCCCCAAGATTTGGCTAAGGCACTAGTTTTACAAAAGCGACTGCCATCGGACCTTCCAATCCAGAGGAAAAACTAGACCTTATTGGGATTACACCGGTTTCCTCATGATATTTTCCTTCACCGAAAAGCTAACGGTAAATATTCCGTACATAATAAGTTCCGAAAAACACATTGGTACGAGCCGGGATTCGAACCCACGACCGCCGCTTCACAGCCGCATGCCTGAATCACTAGGCTACCGTAGCTCCTCGTAACGTTATACCATTTTTTTTTATTTATACAGCCTTTTGAATATTTTTTCTTGTCTACTACTCGATGTAGCTTTGCGCAACTATAACACACGCTAACGAACCTAACATTTCAATAATTGAGCAAACAACGTGAATATTTTTGGTAACGAGTTCCAAAGCTCACTTTAATTTGTCCAAATTCAATCAGAAATGAGCGGACCCGAGTCCCGCCGATGCGCACATACTGTGTACACAGCGGAAATAAATCTTTAGAGCAATTCAAAATCAATTACTACGGTTTATTTTAGCCTAATGGGAAAAGGTTTCCCTTTGTTATAGAGATTGATTTCATTCGATCACTTTTGGACTTTAAATGACTATTTGTACAGCGAACGTTGACAGGTTGTTTGATTCAATATAACTTGGTAACCCTTTAAGCCTGCGCCCCGTGGTTGAGTGATAAGGTTAAGTAAATAGGTGGTATTCTAAATTTGACAAAATAGACATGACGCGTACCAAATTTAAAATATTGTATGTTGATTATTACAGATCACTTGATAACAATATGACTGAAAAAAAGTTATTTGTTTTCATCAAGCCCACCGAGTTAATGTAGAAGAACGAGTCCGCGAAACTCATTTAAGTAGACCAAATTGAAGTGCACATAAACATTAAGGATAATTAAATATATGATCCATTTGAAACATGAAACATCCTGATAAAAAAATTACATAATGATGTCACTTTTGATAGTTTAGATAAGACTGCCACACAGGAATTGATGCACCCGTATATAAATACAAATACAAAATACAAATACTTTATTAACACCAAGTTACATGTCAGGTTTTTTTACGTATAATACGTAATACATATTATCATTAGTACAGTCGACCTCAAAGATGTATACATTTTTCACCTTAACGCAAAGGAATAAGGTGCAAAAGTGTGTAAACATGAATTTGACTCGACTCGTCGATTGTATATTCAACGTCAAGTGCTTAAGGCTAAATGAAATGCATCAGAGACGACGCTGCTACGCTTCATCTCGTAATCTCGTTACGACAACTTTAGACGTTAACGCGCCAAGATCAAATCACGTCCGAGCACAAACAAGTAATATAAGTCGAAAATTGCCGGGTTTTTTATTACTCGTTTCGGCCGCGATCTCTGAAGCCGGGCAAAGTTTCATTTTTATGAAAAACTTGTAAGTACCTCCTCGCCGATCCGAATAATATATCGATTATTAGGTACATGTTACGGGTAGTAAAGATCTGATTTTATTACGACCTGATGGATGCCGAGAACCGTTTAGGGTGCGACGGTGATATATTAAAGTTTAGTTTAGTTAAGGTTTTAATTAAAATCATATAGCGGAATAGACCAACAGTTCTATTCCGCTATATGACTTTAATTAAAACCTTATTTACATTTATTTTATTGTGCGCATTTTCGACACGTTAGACTGATGAGGAAACGACACTAAGTACCGTACCGCGCAATATTTTTTCACTAAAAGAGGTAGATGTTTTTAATTTCTTAAAACGCTGGAAATAGGGAATAATACCAGCTATTAAACATAAGTACTTAACATTGAAAAATTCATAATTTTCTTACCTCATTACACGTTGCTCATGTTTGCGGACGTAAATACTAACTAGTAACTACTGGTGTATACTAGCAAAAATATTTTATCTCATTAAAACTTATAATTAACATCATGTTAAGTGGTCTAAATTAGCATCTAAATTGGGTTTTGAGGATAAATCCCGTTCTATCGCATAGTCCCCATCTATCTTCAAAAATCTGTATAATAAATAGGTTACTTTTAAGGGTCGTTTGGGAGAGTTCGTGGTTTATCTTTTATCACCTTAATTGAATTTGTCGGAAAAGGGTCCGTTTAACACCTTATTGTTTTTTTAAGAGGCCCATTATGAAACCGAAATGAGTTTCGCTTTTACTTTAGTTGTTTAACTTTATGAGGGCGGCGTACCGCCCAGTGATATATACTTAAAGTCGTTAGAGGAAATTAGGTGTCTAAAGTTTTAGTGATAAACTGGTGATAAAGATATACAGGGTGTTTGGAAGCTAGCAGCCAATCATTCCAGGGCTGGCATAGGAGGTTTTGACTATAATTACTCTTATGAAAACTTTTGTAGTTTTTGCGATACCTACATATTATGGTTTACTTTATTTCGAAATGTTGTACTTGTTCCTTATGACTGCAAAATAAAACCTTTTTTTATGTGTTACTGATCAATGAAGTCACCAATTTACTTTCACAGACATTAATGTAGGATTTTCATGCTGCTGCTGAAGCCCTGCTACGAACACCAAATAAGGAATCAGTTCAGTAATCAGAATTTATTCCCCTATCCAAGCACAACTCCAATATTTGTATGCGGGCCGCAGGAAATGTATGATAATTTAATTCGCCGATTCGCCGTGAAACTTTCACGACCCACGAAAATTATTTCACTGACAGCTGACACCGATCTTCCGCGCAGGTGCAAAAATCAGATTATTCTCATTTGTTTTTTTTTCCACTATGAAATTAATAAAAGTTGGTTTATTTCAGTCCAAAAAATATTTAATTCGTCGACTTTACAAAACTTTCATGTTTTCAACTAAGGTATTTATTTAATCGTCTGGAATAGGTACACTTAAAATAGGCAAGTTAGTTTCACGGTAACAATATATTAGGTATAAGAGTGTCAAATGGACAGGACATTAATTTAGTCAGTATTTAATTGGCAACATTCAGGGTGGGTAGTTAATTATATTTACTCTCTTGTAATGATTTAAGCTTGTAACTAATAGCACCGCACGTAGGATTGAGATAAACAGAGAATCAATTGCGTATGTCCATGAGTACCTTAAAAGTATTAATAGACGATCGAACGGTCCGGCGGACCGAGAGGGACACAGCTATCTGAATGAATCAGAGAGTCCTATATCTCTCTGATTCTTTCAGATAGCTGTGTCCGGCGACCGTTCGATCGTCTGTTAATACTATTACTTAGGCCAACTAGTTTCCTTCCAGGCGTGACAGGCGAAGGAGGTCGGAAGACGGACTGAAAACGCCTGGAGGAGCTATTGAACCATGAAACATCTGATGAAAGGTGACCTTCCATTATCACTTAAACGGAAACTCATGGACATGTGCATTCTTCGAGTTCTCACCTATACGGTGCACAAACTTGGTCTCTGACGTCATCTCAAAAGTCCAAACTCGGGGTTTGCCAACGAGCCATGGCGCGCGGCATCTTAGGTATCAAATTAGTGGATCGAATCCGGAACACCACGCTGCGCTCCGAAACTCAAATAGTCGATGTTGCTCGGAAGTCGGCCAAGTTTAAGTGGGACTGGGCTGGTCATGTCATCGCCACTGAATAGCAGCCCGACAGCTCGAATCGGAGACCTGGCAGCGATGGAGAGGCGACGGAGAGACGAGCTAGACTCCTGTCTAAAATGATGGCCAGAGACTGCTCAGAATCGGGAGCACTGGAAAGGTAGGGGGAGGCCTTTGCCCAGCAGTGAGACACTATGCTCACAATAATAATAAAAAAAGTGTGTCATGTAGCCGGTGAAGGGGTTGCATATTTATTATAAACTAGCTTTTGCCCGTGACTTCGTCCGCGTGGACGTCGTTTACATGGTCCCTTCATACAAACTTCCGCCCCCTATTTTCCCCTTAAGAGGGTGATTACCGGGATAAAAACTATCCTATGTAATTTTGATTCAGACTATATCCAATCCATACCAAAATTGATCTCAATTGGTTCAGCAGATTAAGAGTGAAAAGGTAACAGACAGACTTACAGAGTTACTTCCGTATTTATAATAATGAATGTGGATACGAGTAGTAATAAATCTATTAGTACAAATCCTTTTTTTGAAGACGGATTCTCAACTTTGCTGCATTATATGAGTATCTACGTGCCTACTAAGTATGTTAGCTATATTTACAAATTATGTAAGTAAATACTTTCATAACTCGTGTTATGAAAGAAAAACTTCATATACAAACATTTTCATTTATTTGGGTCATTATTTTTCGACTAGTGCTGGGAAACAATGTGCCCAAAGAACATTTGTTACCTATACAGGATGTTAACGGGGTCATGATCCGGAATGACAAAAAACGAATAAGATGATCATACTGAACAACCTTTCCCATGGGACCAACCACGAAATCGCAAAAAAAAAGAGCCAATTAAGAGTTAACTGTGAGTTAACTGCGATTTAATTGAGAGTTAATGTATGGAATACCTGGTTTTTTTTTGCGGTTTCGTGGTTGGTCCCATGGGAAAGGTTGTTCAGTATGATCATCTTATTCGCTTTTTGTCATTCCGGATCATGACCCCGTTAACATCCTGTATGCCATATGTTATCTTCAAACACCGGATTAACGGGGGCGAAAATGTACCAGAGCTAGTGATTAATTACAAATAGACTAAATGTATCGACATCGATAAAAAACAATGCTTACTCGTAACCATCATTTTCATAACTAATGGATAAGTTTGAATACTTTTAATTATGTGCGAACCTATATGACGCGGAACATGGATAAGAGCGGCTATTTATTATCATAAATATTTACCCAAGTCGTACGAACATTTAATAACAAAGAATCAACGTGAATATTGAAAGCAAAACAGGCAATGAATTATATAAAAATTCTCAGCAATTTGAAATGGATAGCCCACAAGATTGTGGCAAGATTGTGGATAGATATCCATCATACCAAGTACCATTGAAAAATTACAAACACAAAATTTAAGTCTGGAAGCCAGTTTGCATATCGTCCATAAGTTAAAATGACATATATCAAGATTACGTTTGATCCTCAGGGTAAAATTATTCACAAATACTTCAGATAGTGTTAGAGAAAAACGTCGGCATTTCAACTTTAAAAACATTAAATAATTTGGTATCCGGAAAAGAAATAGAACTGTGTCTTCAAAATTCAAAAAAATTAAATTCAAAATAATTTATTGTATGGTTATGGGTGTACAGAGCTGTTGTATAAATGATTTATGTTCTCCACATCCTGCCTCACAGAGGCGTACAATTATAAACTTAGGTCTATTATGCTATTTTGCGATTACATTATATTAATTATTATTATGTCAAATGTCAATCATGCTAATTTTGCGATTAAGTACATTATACATGTCAAATGTCAATCATTAACGAATTATTCTACTTACATTATATATCTTATCATACACTATACTAGCTTTGTAAAAGATCTCTTGTACTATAAAAACACTGTTTCACCAGCCAGTCAAACAACTGTTTTTTAAAAGGCTGTGGTGGTAATTTTTTTAGCTCAATTGGAAGTTTATTAAAAACTGTTTTGGTCATACAAATAGCACTTTCAATTCATCACACTTCGAATTCATCAACAATATAAATAGTTTGAATTTGCTCCAATTACTGCAGTTGAGCTAGAAAGGTGATTTAGTTGGCTAAAATGGATATTGTCGCTCAGGCGACGAATTTAAAATTAAAGTCTGAAAATCTGGAAAAAAAACCAATCGATCGTATATTTTGAAAATTATATAAAATATTAAAGAAGTTAATTCCTTAAAAAGTTTATTTTGTGTAGGTATGTCGTTTTCTTCTTAATTCAAATTGTTAAAATTAAACAACGGTTGTACGTCATTTTTATCGATATCAACTAATAAAATTAGTTTAAGTTGTCCTCGCACTATTAAACGTCACTACAGATTTGCCCCCGTCAATTGTTATCATCAAGGCAAGAATTTGAAAATAATGTCTTTGACAACTTTTGTTCTTGAACAACCGTTCAACGTGCGTTTTTTCACTGACTGGCGTCCTAAATAGCCGTACTTTTAATAAACTCATCATCATCCTCCTAGCACTTATTCCCGGTTGTGCCCTAAGGGAGCCCGGGGTCCGCACCTCATCCCGAAATATGACGGCACTAGTTTTACGAAAGCGACTGCCATTTTTATTATGTTTAGAAGTAAGTTTACTAACCTAGGTAAACTAATCTTTTTTTTATTCGTTTAGGCTTGATAATTGATGTTTGAAATTATTCAGACATTTATTTTCAATTTTCAATCGGAATTAAATTTCAATAATCGAAAATCAAACATTGATTCTGAAATTTCTGGTAACCTCGAGCCTATATAATTTAAATAAAATAATAAATAGTAGTTAGCGAACAATATTACACAAATCAAAGCCAACTAGCCCTGTAGTAAGCTCGGATAAGGTTGTGTTATGGATATCTTATTAAAAATGAGTAATAATAGGTGTAAGGTGTCCAGTGTGTTAGTAGTGTAATAATAAGTGGAAGACGGAATTAGAGATCAAAAATGTACGAGTAAAAGGTATCAGCGTAATTCGTCCCATTCGTTTTTCGTTCATTTCTTATGTCCGTCTCATTCTGTGTTCGTCACTCATTCTTTATTCGTCTCGATCGCTACGAGTATTATGTCCCTATCGTCTTAAGTCCAATTATGTAACCTGTTTCTTTCTTAATAAGTCTTTTTCGTTTTTCGTCACGGTCTTCCTATGACTCATTCTTAATTATTTCCTTTCGATTTTGGTCTCATTGCCACCTTAAAAAAAGCTCGGGTCTTGGATAATTGAAAATTCATTAAAATACGTTCATAATTTAAGTGAAATAAAATTGTATGAATACTTACAATTATTTCTCTGATTTAAATAGCATACATGGGCTTTTTTATTGCGTATTGCTGTTGATGGAATAAAATATGCGTAGATTTAATTTATGCTACTGGTAGGTATAATGGTAAGAGGTTTTTTAAACATTTGGTTCGTAATTGAAACCACGCTTAATTTAATTGTCAATTCAATTGTTAATTGTCATTTCATTCACAAAGGCTTACTTTTGCGGACTCAGTGCGATATCGGTAAAATGTACCGAGTCAGCGCAGATTCATTACTGCGCGCCTAATTTTCTGCCTGCGATCTGTCAAACGTAATTAATAGTATACGGTTATCTAAGACTAGATATATTATATCTGATTGGCAGAAATAAACCACCCAAAGCCTATTTATAATCACCTATATAAATTGATACCGGCAAGGGTAGGGTTAAGTGACATCTAAATTGAAGCATATGCACTATAGACAACACAGCTAACTGCATGCCCATCCGTGCACTTTATGTGCATTTTAATAAGGTTCTATATAAATACAGGATGGTCAGTTAACTGTGTTGCCGTTTGTACCAGCGAAGTTGTACCTGACCATCGATTCATTAATAGTTAATTAGGCCTTAGAAAACTAATCCAATTCATACGAAGAAGTCTTTACTTTTGCCTGGACGTGTGTGAATTAGTCAAGACCATCAATACTCAATCAGCGGGGATTAGCAAATGGTCTCCATTTGTCTTTGTGTCAATGCCTTGCGCCAGCTTGCGACGAATTCAGATAAAAGACTTTCGGAAGCCAATAAATTGGTCATCAGTGTACGAAAAGTAGATAGATTTATACGCTAAAGTAGGTAGGTGGAATTTATTGCGTAAGATAAAAAAACAGCGTAGACTTAACGGCGAAGGTAAAGGTAAAAAAATAAGTTAAACAATTTTAGTTTGTTAATTATGTACCTACCACCGAACTATTAAACATTTGTATGCTAAAAGATTTTAATTTAAAGAAAAACTTATGAAAATAGAAGTGAGGAGAAACCAGTTAGAACGTCATGCTATCTATGGATACATTTTACGATCTTTATCCTGCGTGAATAAAATCCAAATAAAATTGGATTAATTTATGTGTGACTTCATACACATTTGGTAGGTTAGATACCTAATAAGTGCGTTACATCTAAAATACAATTTTAGTTGTGTAGTAGGGGATTCCCTTGTTTAGCCTAATAACGTTTTGTCTAATTTCAGGTTGACTAACAACTTTTAGTATAATGCATTGTTTGTCAATTTGTATAATTTCATTTTTCATAATAATTATTTGTTCGAAATCACTTTGTTGATTAAAATTTTAACTAATCATCACATTGCCAAATAACGACATTACTTAGATTTTTGTCTAATACTGAATTCATTATAATATTTACTTGTTAAAAAGTACTCATTGTACGGTCGAGGAAAATGAAGGTTTGGCACATGTCAACTCTATTTGAATGACGTTAAGGTCCAAAAGTGCTAAACATTCAAATTCCTCGACTGTACAAAAGAAGCAAATATCGACCAAATTTCGCCTCAGCCTTAGGCACCTTAAGAGTCCTTACGCCCACATAAGCAGAAGCGGAAGCGTATTTTGCAAAATGCTTCCTTTTTCATTCAAGATTACGACGTAACTATTAGTATTTATTCAAAAACTGATAACGTAATTAAATAATCATTTCTTAACCTCTTAATATTTTTTTAAATAAATATTTCGGCGCGCGGCGTCTGTGCAGCGTGATTTATACGTCTTTAAAAAAAAAATACATTTACGGCATCGTAGGTCTAACATAATGTTATAATTTGCTATCATATTATTTTTAAGGCAAAATAAAAGTACTATTTGCGGTAAAAAAATATTATGTAGTCCTGTTTTCACCAACAAAATTAAGAAAACTCGGAAGGTATTTTAACAACTTTTTAAAATGAATCTTTGATTTTCAATCATGTCAGGGCCTCGTAAAAGATTTGGTTATGTGAATTGTAATCATTCATGTACCTAATGATTCTTGTTTACTGCAAAATTGAGAACGGAAACGACACTTCTCAGTGAGAAGTGTTCTCACTGCAAAATTTGAAAAAGACTCCCAAGAAAACACATTTATTTTAGGTTTAGAAACAGAAAATGAAAATCTGAACCATGTTAGCCCCTAGTTTAATAAATAATTATTTAAGTATGTCTTCAGTTTTTGAATAACTACTAATAGTACGTAATCTTGAATGAAAAAACAAGCATTTTGAAAAATACGCTCATTTTAGGCGTAAGGACCCTTAAGGCAGGTCGGTGTAGGTACGACGACGAGCGAAGCGAGGAGGAATGTTAGGTAGAAATGCGACCCTCCGGAAGCCGAGCGAGCGAAGCAAGCGTGCCGCGGTAGCGGCCGGCGAAGCACCAGATATGTTTTTTTTTTAAGAATTTACTTAGCGAAAGTTTTTAATCGAAACCTACATTCGTTTCTGGCGAGAGTCGAAGCGGAGGGCGGGGAGTGATTAAACAAAATGAAATTATGCGAAATGTATGTTAGACAAAATGTAATGTCAGTGAAACCGCTATACAAATTAAGATTATAAAAACGAAACATTAGGTAAAATGAAACTAGGCAAGTTATAATTAGGTGAAGTGAGGAATGAACAAATTGATTTACACTCAAATAAAAATAAGCTAGCTAGTATATGAAACAAGGTAAGTCTAAATAAAATTATGCAAACCAAAATTAGACAAAACGTTGTTAGGCCAAACATACGTAATCCGTGTAGTAGGGCGCCAGATTTATTTTTAGACCTACACAAATGCATTGTTTTGGATAAAGAAAG
This sequence comes from Epinotia ramella, assembly GCA_947578815.1. Classification (NCBI taxonomy): domain Eukaryota; kingdom Metazoa; phylum Arthropoda; class Insecta; order Lepidoptera; family Tortricidae; genus Epinotia; species Epinotia ramella. The sequence goes on along the minus strand of OX388202.1, from coordinate 17,235,633 downwards.
TTCTCATTTCTCTTTACCATTAGGGAAAAGAAACATGCAAATAGATGCGAAAACATCGTCTTTCATGTATTTTGCCTCATTAATTTATATAACCAAATGTAATTTTGGTACGTTAGGAATAACTTTGTGAAAGTAAATCTAAACTTTTGCCTTTGTTTCAAAACTGAAAACTCGCGAACTAACTCGGGATGTCGGGATGTTTGCCCTTGTTTGTATTTCTGACAACAAAAATTCCACTCCACTCAAACTGTTGCTTAATTTCAGAACAAATCCATGAAAATAGTTTTAAAACTCGTTAGTTGTTCATTTGTTTGATAGGCGAAAGCCAATTTATATGTTGTGAACGTAATAAAATGAAGTATTTATTTTATCGGTTTGCAATGAATATACCTAGATTACTTGAGTAATATTTTTTAAATTTGCTAGTTTTACACTATTGCCATAAAACTGCATGGTCCAAAAGTTTATGCCAGAAGCATTAATTAAAAAAATAGTTGTATAATGGTAGCTCTAAAATAATGAAGTTACAAGTGTATCTGGCTATATACTCTTGGGAACAACTACCTTGAGGTTTACTAGAACCTTATTAACACATTCACTGCCAGGAACCCGCCAAGCGGGTGCCTACGCGGTAGGCGCTTTCCGCTACATAGCGGGAAAACACAGGATCGGCTAGCGAATCTTGGCAGTGAATGTGTTAAAAAACTATCTTGAAGACCAGTAGAGGTGTAGTGACGTAACTAATAAGCTAATAACAACCACGGTTGAATTCAGCTTTGACTGAGGTGTGTGAGGTTTCTAATTGTTTTTTTTTTGAGGCAGATGATCAAAGTTGAAATTAATGTTTTTGTGACAATTTAAATCGAGATAAATCGAACTTTTATTAGATTTTTGTAGTAGCTATTGACAAAATAACATTTCAGACTTCTAAATTAGCTATTCGTGATTTGATACACATAAAAAACTGTTATTAAAAGCTGTCCAAGTCGATACTGGTACTAAAAATGTAAAAGAAAAGGGGAAAATTGTCATAAATCTTTATTTCGCTAATAACTCGAAAACCGTGCAACTTTTACTGAGGTCATGTTAGGCTGGTTAGGTTCCTCTTAAGCTGACCTACCTCCGGTGTCACTGTGGCGTGGTACTTCTGGGACATCCTGTACAAAAACACAGTTGGTAACTTTACCTGGATGCTAAAAGTAAGAAAAGTTTCTGAAGATTTACTAGTTTGTCTCAGCGGTTTTGAGTTTTCTTGGTTGGGTTAGAAAAACTATTTCTATTTTAGTATTGAATATTACACTACCTATTGCGTTAACTCGGTGTGTCGGGTTTCAAAGATAATTTTAAAATAAGTTGCGTTTTTACTAACTTTGTATGTATGTACGAATGTACGTAAAAACTTTATTGTACACAAGCCATTGGTAAAAATACAGACAAAATAGGTTAACTGTAAGGCATCTGTTCCAGTTAACCTTTGTGCAATTGAGACGAGATCAGAAACTAAAAGATAGACAAACTAACACGTGTACAGCGACGTATTTACCTCAATGTTACAGTTCAATCTTAATACATATACTAAAAGCTAGTAGAAATAAAATAAAATATTATACACATACTATAAATACAATAAATATATCTACAAAATATACAAACAGTATCCAATTAAATCACGAGTCATTGGAGAGCCACAGCTGTCCAACTAAGGACAACGGCAAACCGTTCCACAACTTCACAGCACGCACCGTAAATGATTTAAAGAATGTGCGCCGTCGGCCATATAAGTAAAAAATTCAGATAAATACGGAGGGCAAGCAGGATTGAAGAGTACGTTAAAAAGTAAGGACAGGATGTGCACATCTCTGCGCCGACCGATCGGTAACCAACCGAGCTGAGAACGAAATTCTTTCTTTGTTACCATAAAGTACCTAAATAGTTTTTCATTCCAATTTTTAATCTTGGTTATTTCACTCAGTGTTATCTTCATCTGTAATGTATGTAAATAGCTTATGGCACTTCCAACTATAAACTAACTTCTAGCTATGAAAATGGAATCAAATGACACAATAGGAATCGAAGTTTAAAGAAGTACTCTGAAGTCTACTAATAAATATTTCATGATTTATATAATCTGGTAAAGGGCTTTGCTCAAAATTGGTGCGTTTTTAGGGTACCTCAAAAGGAAATAACGGAACCCTTATAGGATCACTTTGTTTTAGGGTTCCGTACCTCAAAAGGAAAAAACGGAACCCTTATAGGATCACTTTGTTGTCCGTCTGTCTGTCTGTCTGTCTGTCTGTCTGTCAAGACCATTTTTCTCAGGAACGTGTATCAAGCTGAAATTTATATCAAATACCCAGTTCTATTGTCCCTTGGAGCTGTGAAAAAATCAAACTTAAAAACCAACGCAATCAAAAGATACAGTCGTTTATTCTGCAAATTATAGAGTTTTTCGACACTCGCAAAACCTACGCGGTACTTCCTGTGAACTCAGAAACTTGAAATTTGGCACGAAGCAACGTCATACAGCACACACAAAGGAAAAATTACGAAAAGTAGACATTTTTATTATGATCATACAAAAAAAAAAATATTTATAAATTTTAAACATAATACCTTTTTTCTTGTAAACGTGTGGAGGTATTAAATTAAAATTCATGTCAAATACTCAGGGCTATAGGAACTTTTAGGTGTAGCAAAACCAAACTTATGTCAACGCAATCATAAGAAATAGCAATATAAGTCGCATAATTTTAAACTGAGTACCTACTCACGTTTGTTTACCTAAACTCAAGGGTATCAAAACCTAAATGTACTTCTACTGGACTGTTCTTGGTCGTGAATTCAGATAGATTTAACTCTGCCTCTGAAATATCAGAATCGAGTGCTGTTAGTATAGAAATGAAAAGACTACAGCAAAACGAATTGGTACCATATTTTAAATTTTTGCAATCACCTGAAGATAATGCAGTTCAAATTGTATTTCATAATGTGCAATCATTACGCAAACACTTTTCAGACATCATCGTGGATCCTATTATTCATTCCTCCCATGCAGCATTGTTTGTTGAAACCTGGGGATGTAGTAGTGACACTTTTGAACTTGATGGTTTTATGAGGTGTGCAGAGTAAATGGTCCAGCTACTCGTATATCGAATGCAAATCCAGGTTGGGGATTTATCGCTTATGTACGTCGCAATCTAAAGGATGCCATCACAGATGCATCATGTACAAGATATTTTTTAAATAACCCAGGTACTGCAAACGGCCATTGTGAATGCTTGCATTTTGAAATGTTTGATGTCAGAGTGATAACTGTATACAGGGTGTTAACGGGGTCATGATCCGGAATGACAAAAAGCGAATAAGATGATCATACTGAACAACCTTTCCCATGGGACCAACCACGAAATCGCAAAAAAAAACCAGGTATTCCATACATAACTCTCAATTAAATCGCAGTTAACTCACAGTTAACTCTTAATTGGCTCTTTTTTTTTGCGATTTCGTGGTTGGTCCCATGGGAAAGGTTGTTCAGTATGATCATCTTATTCGCTTTTTGTCATTCCGGATCATGACCCCGTTAACACCCTGTATAGGTCACCACAATGTCAAATTAATGTTGCAATTGAACGCATAAATGCAACAATATACGGCAGCAACCACCCCGTGTTCCCGTTTGATTGTTGTGGGAGACTTCAATATCGATTTTAGAATGAATCCCCAAAATGGAATTTCCACATATTTTTCATCCATAGACATGTTTCCGTTAATAAGCACTAGCACTACACGAAGTAGTACAACTATAGATAACGTTTTTTCGAACTTCAATGTTCAATGTGGTACTATTCATACCTTTTTTAATCACCATTTACAGATCTGGTTCAAATGTTTTAAATTTAACAGTTAATTAATATTTTTGAACCGGATTTATAAAAAGATAGTGACTAAAAACTGTAAATAAATAACTTTGATAAAAGAAGTTTTGCCAGGCTGCTGCAAATTTAGTGTAGGTATTTCAGTTATATTATAAAATAAATGATGTGATAATGTAACTTTTTTTTTTAGGATTACTAAATTGATAAAGAGACCCTGTTTAAATTGATGCTCCCCCAGCTTTCCACATTGTAATTTTACGGATTCCATTTTAATTTAGTAATAAACATACTACAACTTTTGCTCGTTATAGGTTTGTACGGAACCCTCGGTGCGCGAGTCCGACTCGCACTTGGCCGCTTTTTTATTTGATGGCACACTAACGGTAGAGTACTTCCATTCAAACAATAGTTAGTTACTATGGCAGCTCAGCTCTAAAGTACTTCCGTCTTGAGTTATGCGTCCTTATCTGTACTTTAGAGCTGAGCTGCCATAGTAACTATTGTTTGAATGGAAGTACTCTACACATCTAACAAGGTGGCGTTAGTGTGCCATCAAAAAAAATAGGCACCAGTTGCCCATACATTTCCAGCAAAGCCCTTTATATTCATTTAAACCAAATTATTTTTCAACACACCTGCTCGTAAAGTAGGTCTTATTACAGCGTATTTACACTGATAATGCAGAATATTACCCATGCCGTGCCTTTTACATTACATATCTTTTTAAATATTAGCAAGAAGTATTAAGTAGTAGTAGTTTATTTGTGTTAGTTTATTTCTATAAGTGAGAACCTGTAATTGGCTATATGGTTTTATTATTTTGTCTATAAATATATTGCGCTGTTGGTTTTCCATGTATCAATAAATAAATAAATAAATAAATAAATAAGTATTAATGTTTAGAAAACAGCTAAGTAGTTATTTGCGTAAATATAAAATTCAATTCAAAATGTGATAAATAATTAAAGAAATTCATGAAACTGCTTGTTAGCTTGTTGGTATTTATATTTTGACGGTGTATTTTTACCTATAAATACCCAATTTCAAAATTTATAAATATGTGGCTGTTTAGCTACTTTGCCGGTGCCCTTATCTCAGACTTGCGCGCGCATGCAGCGCTGAGCGCGCGAAAAAATAAAATTACGGCCGCCATCTTTTAAATGGGTTTCTGTTTGTTAAGTTTATTCACAGTATTGCATTTCGTTAGTGTTGTTTTGTAAAATGTCGAATTTAGATAACGAAGAATTACTTATCGAGTGTACGCCGCCAGATATCATAGTTGAAGCGCAAAATGCGAGTGATAGTCTTTTGCCCTCAAAATCAAAAGATAAATACATGCAAGCCTACGCAAATTTCATTCAATGGAAAAATAGCAAAAATGCAAGCTCTTTCTCAGAGAACGTGTTCATGGCTTACTTTAGTGAACTGGCGAAGAGGTATAAACCTAGTTCGCTTTGGTGTATAAATTCTATGTTGAAGAGTACCGTGCAGAATAAAAATGCAATTGACATCAAAGCGTACACCAATCTAACTGCATTCTTGAAAAGACGTTCAGACGGCTTTTACAGTCGAAAATCCAAGGTTTTAACACCTAATGAAGTGGAGAAGTTCATTAAAGAAGCACCGGATAATCAATATCTAGCGACAAAGGTCAGTTCCACTATTTAGTTTTGTATTCATTATTATAATATTTGTAGGCGGTATTGTGAGTGTTGATATAATAGGAACTAAGTACGAATTATTATAACTAATGATTTTATTTATTTTCAGGTCGCATTAATAATCGGAATTACTGGTGCCTGTAGGCGTCAGGAATTAAACAACATTACGACACACAAAAGACAAAAGATATAGAGAATCACGGAGAGATGCTACTTGTCAAAATTCCGAACACTAAAAATAAAATTCCTCGGTCATTTACTATTCACGGACCATTTTATGAAATAGTGAAAAAATATGAAAGTTTACGTTCAACAAAAGGAAAATCTGACCGGTTCTTCCAAAATTTTCAAAACGGCAAATGCACGAGTCAGCCTATCGGAGTGAACAAATTTGGATCGATGCCTAGAGAAATTGCCAAGTTTTTAGGCTTACCACAGGCTGACGCTTACACCGGACACAGTTTTAGGCGGACTTCAGCTACATTGCTGGCTAATTCAGGAGCCGATATATTGACTTTAAAACGCCATGGGGGATGGCGATCTAATAATGTCGCCGAGTCATATATTGAGGACTCCATCCAAAATAAAGCCGACATAAGTGCCAAAATAACACAAGCAATCCATTTGGAGCCACAATCCAAGAAGTTCTGCCCTGAACCGCGTCCTTCCACCTCATATGCCAATGATGATTTGGGATTTCATACGTTTGCTAATGATGAAACGCAATGTTCTTCTACCTCCTTTCAGAATGTTGCATTATCACCGACATTTACAGTTACCCAAGAACAAAGCAATGAAATAATTAATAATACAATTAAACATACAGTACAAATGCCTCATAAGGCGGTAGCATATCATTTCAATAATTGTACTTTTAATAACTGTTTCAATAATTAAAGTTTTTAAATAAATGTGAACTTTTATTTACTTTTCCTCGCAAGTGTGTTGAAAAACGTCGTATGAAACACGTGAGCATTGGTCATTACACTTCTCGTCTCCATTAAGCCTTCGCCTTCGGCTCAGGCTTAAAAACCGACTCGAGTGTAATGACCAACATAGCACACTTGTATCATAATGTACTATTAAACAACAGCAAACTGTTTATATATGTAATTAAAACGGATTCGAAAATGTGATTAGTAAGTCAAAGTGATAACACGATTAAAGCGTGTTAAAACGTGGAGTTCACTTTAATTTCTCCACTAAGCCGCCACAATTGTTCAAAAAGCCTGGCCTTTCAACTGAGTGCAACGGAAGTCATTAGAGTGGCACTGACAGAAGTACTGAGGCTAATTGCGTCATCACCCTAATTGTGGCCGTAATTTACTATCTGTATAAGTAGGTGGCTGAAACCAGAGAGTAAAGGGTTATCCGTCTTCTTTCTGCTATACCTTTCGGATGTTTTGACACTGACAATTCTGCACGGATATCACAGGACGGCCCGCAAGCTGTGACGCGCCGATATAGACTATATATCCGTCACTTTCTAAGCGTTCTAATTAGAAAGAGACGGGCAGTCTATCTCGCCGCGACACAGTCCGCGGGCCGTCCTGTTATAGCTGTGCTGAAGGACTATAATTTGTTAGTTTCTGTCTCAGATAAAATTTTCGATTGCACTGATCACTGACTCCATTTGCCTAAACGTACTCTTATGCTCACGTTGCGTGGACGTGGAAGCAATAGCGCGTCGTCACTCGTTAGTCGACCAATTTTCAGAAGACTGCGGACATAATAACATTAATAACAACACTGCAAGCGCTTTAGTGTTTTGTTTTGTTCCTGGTGGTGAATAAGGTCGTCGAGCTCCTGAGAATACGCATTTGTCTCTATCTCTCAACACAGCTAATCTTGAAATCAATAAAGGCTCAGCGACGCACTTGTACCTAATTATTCTGGAGAGGCAACTCGCAAGCAGGCCACGGTGTCTGCTTAAGCCCTTGTACGGACAAAACCTATGAAACTTCAAACGCAAAACCTCTACGCACTAAACTGTTGCCCGCAACATCAAACAGTAGATACTACTACGACTATATAAAAGTATATGGTGCCGCAAATTAACAAAAGCACCCCTTCCCGTGAACGCGTGGTGCTAAAGGCGCTGAAGAGCGGCTACGCGGGTAGGAGAGGCACCTTTACAAACTTGTGTATGGACAAAACAATAGAAATACTCTTTTCATCACACTTGCTCGAAAAGGGCTTCATAATGCGCAGACATACAGAGCTGTAATAGTCTGTGTTACGCCCACGGGCGTAATGGTTTTTTTCTTAAATTGTATCTGTCACTCATGCGGCAGTTACAAAGCAAAGAGGTTTTATATCAAATACGATGTCTTAAAACGTATTTATAAATAAACTTAAACTCAAAAAACTACTGAAACATGTTTAACTGAATTATTTACAGATAATATGTAGTTATTTAGTGTCTATGTAAAATGTTATTAAGTGTTTTCAAATCGTGGCTGTATAGAGAAGGGTCTTTGCCATACGCGCCTCACGTCAAATTCAACAAAATGGCCGACTGACATGTTGCAGTTTTTATTACGATTTGTATTCATTTCATCTAAAATGTATTTGTTTCCTCGCAAATGTGATGAAAAACATTGTGTATAACACGGGCGTAAAAATATTGCAAACTCGAGTCATCAAAAGCCCTCCGCCTTCGGCGTCGGGCTTCTGATAGACTCTTGTTCGCAATATTCCACTTCCGCCCCTCGTTAAACAATGTACTATTATTGCACACCTCAATATATATCGTACTCGTAGTGTCAGTTAAGTTTCGAAACGTGCGAACGCGCAACGCTGCTTTGCGCGGTGCCGAAACGCTTTGTATTCTGCGTCTTACATCGGGTAAAAGTCGCGCTTACAGCTAAATTAAATACTGGATGCTTCTTTACTTCTATACTTATACACTTTCTGGATGGTTATCCATACTTAGGCTATAATTTATCACGCGGGTTTGCCTACCATCCTTTACAATACGCGGGCTAAGCCGCGCGGATAGCTAGTATTTAAGTTTGACAGAATATTTTTATCGCACACCATTTACTGGATTTTGCTCTAAAAGCGGGTGTCTAACCTGCTAGAGAGGTGATGTTCAACGAATTAACCGCAGGCAAACTGGAGTTACACAAGCTTTGACTTTCCTTAATAGTTAAGTAAAGGTGTCCTATCGCTACTGTTCCGAACTAACTATACCAGAGTTAGGGTACTTCAACATTCTGTTAGCGGCATTTCTGAACGCGCCTAATGAATATGGGCGTGTTGGCAACACTGGAGGCATCATGGCGGTCGCGCGTCTAGAAGAATGTCTAAGAGTCGATGGCTTGTAATTTATTAATGTGAAATATAATTATAATCTGAGGAACCAGTGCTTTTATTGTTAAAAGTTCAGAATCGGGATCTTAATTATTCATGCCCATAAAGTGTTTGGCCTGACACATCAAGTTTCGTAAGAAATCGCATAGATCATTTTCGTAAGAAATGACGCGACGCTGCGTATGTTCCTTTTATTGCATTGATGTCGATAAAAGCACTGAGTAAAGTACATCGACTAGTAATTGAGTGCATCAAAAGCATGGTGATAGGTACCTACTGAGAATTGTGACAAAAAAGTCACTGTTGTTTGGAGAAAGTCGTAAGTTCAGGGAAATAGCTTCAGAAATGGTGACTTACTGGTAATGTATAAAGCATTCAATTCAGGTATGTTTTATTGCTATGGAAAAGTTAAAGTGATAATAAGTTCTAACGTAAAGTATTGGAATACTAACAATGGAACTGGGACTTGGTCTTTATATGAATGGACTAAGGTTCATTGTTCACAGGAAGCTTACGCTTTGCTCGGTTCCCTTCTAATCACGAAAAGAAAACGTGAATTTTGTGTCTGTCTGTGTGTTATGTCAATTCTTACTTCATTCCGCTTGACATATTTTAACCATTTCATTTCATTTCATTTAATCCTTTATAAAACATAGTTTTACATGTCAACAGTATTATTAGGACAGCATTATGCATGGTGTGTTGGTGTGTTTTGTGTCTAAGTTTCAGATAAGTAATATGATGGAAACTGACTAAACACTGTGTCAGAAATCCATGGATGTTGGTGCAGATCTGTTGGATGTGTGTTACCTGCCATAAAGGCTTGCAGCAGCAGCTGTCAACCAAAAAAATGATGATCTATAGCGGAGACCAGTGAGCCAACAATTGGAGTTGTAAGGGTCTAAGATATTATTATATGAAATGCCTACGTCCAGTGTGGAGTGACATGGATACTTGATTTACCCGGGAGTTAGAGTATGTATGAAACATGACAGTTATAATTATGCTAATTCTCTGTGCAGATGACACATATAAGTTTTACAGAGGATAAAGTGAACAAGGGTACTACAGTAGTGTTGGTAGTGGTCCTAGTGTTACAGTGGTTTCATTAAAATTAAATGGAAGAAAATCTAACTAATCAAGTTGTCTTAAATATATTGCCCAGACTAAGAGATGTCTGAAATACATATGCATATAAACTGATTATGTGTGTTTAAGTGCTGCACACTGCTAGTTTATTGTGTAGGAAAATATAAGGGATCGTATCGGTCATGCTTATTTAAATCTAGACATGTGATCACAATTTAGCGGGATACTACAATATCAAACCAATGAGTTATGGTTTGTATGATTGCGTACCAGTTGTGAATGGTGGACTTAATTACTTGTTATAGTTTCAGATAAGTACATTTCAATTAAAATAAGAGACAGATTTCATGTTGAAATTTATGGCTGTGTGTTGGAGAAGCAAATGTGCCGGTACAAGTGGTGAGACCAAACAAATACCTATTTCATGTATTTGTTTGTCTATGGTGGAACATTCTAATAAAAGTCAACAATAATGATAATATAATAGTAGCTGGTAAAATGGTTGAAAACCTTATTTATTTATTTAATATTTGTCGATGAGAATGAATAAATTCAGTATTACCTGACTGACCTCGATGGTGAGATGATAGTGACTGATATTGTCTCTATGGAAAAGGTGAATTATTGGAAAGGAACTAAACACTATTATTGTTGTTGTACAAGTGGTCACCAAAACACAGTCACAGTATAGTTTTTCAGGCAGTCAGTTAATTGAAACAAATGCTTAATGTTCCTTTGGTTTAATTGATTGTGATTTACTGTTGACCACAAAATATTGGTTATGGTATTCATAAATACTGGTGGTATTAATAAGTACAATAGTATGTCATTCTAGTTATTTTGGAATGAAAAATGGTATGAAGTATGTAATGTTGGGTAATTGTACTGTATGTGTGGGTTATAGTATGATTACAGGTACAGTTATGATGTGATGTTGATTTATTATGTGATGAGAAGTCATGCATCATGAGGAGGCAATGCTAGAGCCTGTCTCACACAAGTGAAAAGGAAACAATGGAATGGACCTACCTGTTAAGAGGATTGGTCAGTATAACTTAGACTAGATGGACACAGAAATAAGTAGAGGTGAGAGACAAAAATGAAATAAAAGGTTAGTTCATTTGTCTGCTTTGATAATGATTACTTAAAATGACTGTGTAAGTTGGACTAATAATTGTTAGTGTCAATCTTGACCTGCGACTGAGGACTTGAGATTGCGGGAGTCCGCTGGATGCGAGTGGCGCAGGACCGGTCGCTTTGGCACTCTTTGGGGGAGGCCTGTGTCCAGCAGTGGACGTCTTTCGGCTGATATGATGATGATGATGATGATTTATATTGACCTAGACCTACCTCTTGGAAGATGGAAATAAAAACCGCTGTCCAAGTACACGTTTTGTTAGAGAATACAAAGAGTTGATGTTGTCCATGGATATTAGTGGACAATTTGTAGACCTAACTGTATTAATTTAAATGTAACCGGGATGTGATTAGATTGACTTGGATTGAATTACACTTATGTGTATTGGTTGACTAATGTGTAGTCCATGGACGTCCAGTGGACAATTTGTAGACCTAACGGTATTCATTTATGGGTAACCGGGATGTGAGATTGACTTGGATTGATTTACACTTATGTGTATTGATTGACTAATGTGTATATGTATTATGGGATGTTTAGTGAATGTGGCGGCTATGCTGTTTTTAAGACTCCTGGAGTGTCCTATTGGTTTGAGATCCTAAAAGAATCAGTCCATTCTAAATGACATGATCATGGTGGCGTTGGGATATTATCCTGTTTGATTGATAGCGTCAAGTTGGAATGTGTACCACCGTTAGTGGCTGGCAATGCGCATGTGGCACCATTGGCCTTACAAGCGTCCATTGGTTATGGTGTCCGTTCACATTGCAATGAACCATACTTGAATACTTAGCAATTTGTTTCATGGAGTGCTAATTGGAACAATTTGCATTTCGAAGAGCAGATGTCCAAGTCAGTGAATAGTATACATAGCTACAACTATGCACTTTTACGACGTCGAGTTGTGCAACAATATGGTCCTAATACATCATTGTCAGTGGATCTAATTAGTCAGAGCCAAGTTACCTAAATTAGCTAGTTGCGTTACCTAAACCAAATTATTGTCGCTGGTTTATATTTTCAGATAGACATATGCGGGTATGTCGGTGGTTGGCAAGTCATTGCCTGTGAGCAACCCAGTTGACAAGACTGGAGCAGCAGCATGTGGATGCTGCTGGTACGAGTATGTTGGAAACAGTGTGGCGAGCAATGTTACATTTGGCAGTGATAATGACGCATCATGCGTGAGATGGTCGAGCATGTTCAAATGATACGTAATCTATAGCCAACGTAGCAAACTGTAAGTCACTGTGGTATCAAAACTGCAACTGGTGATATTGGGTCACGAAGTCATTACTCATTAGACGATGATGAGTGAGATGGGTGATGGTTATATATTGATGTAATGATATATTTGATCGCGACGTCAATAGACGGTGATATATTACATACATTTTATCAAGACCTCATTGGACGGTGATATTTTATATTTATTTGATCACGACGTTGAAAGATGGTGATATAACGTAATATATTGCCCCAAACACGACGTCATGTTATCACAGTTTATTTTATTTATTTGATCACGGATATCACGATGTCTGGATTTCTGGATGAGACTAGCACGGGACCGGGATAAGTGGCGTACTCGAAGAGAGGCTTATGCTCAGCAGTGGGCGATTAAAGGCTGAAAATGATGATGATGATGATCACGATGTCATTAGACGGTGATGTATCAAATTGAACTAAACACGACGACATGGGAGGATGGTATAGTATTTTATATATTTGATCACACCGTCAATGGTGATGTATATATTGTCTTAATTTGATCCTGATGTTATATATTTATTTAATTATGACCTTATAGGATGATGATACATAGTATATTGTATCTATGTGATCACGACGCTTAAGAGCGGTGATGGCTTTTAATCACGACGCTTTAGAGCGGTGATGTTATTCGGTCACGACGCTTAAGAGCGGTGATGTTTGGTCAAGACGTCACAGTGCGGTGATGTTTGACGTTTGGTCACGACGCCACGGTGCGGTGATGTTTGACGTTTGTTCACGACGCCACAGTGCGGTGATGTTTGACGTTTGGTCACGACGCCACAGTGCGGTGATGTTTGTTGTATGGTCACGACGCCACAGTGCGGTGATGCTTGATGTTTGGTCACGACGCCACAGTGCGGTGATGTTTGACATTTGGTCACGACGCCACAGTGCGGTGATATTTGTTGTATGGTCAAGACGCCACAGTGCGGTGATGCTTGATGTTTGGTCACGACGCCACGGTGCGGTGATGTTTGACGTTTGTTCACGACGCCACAGTGCGGTGATGTTTGACGTTTGGTCACGACGCCACAGTGCGGTGATGTTTGTTGTATGGTCACGACGCCACAGTGCGGTGATGCTTGATGTTTGGTCACGACGCCACGGTGCGGTGATGTTTGACGTTTGTTCACGACGCCACAGTGCGGTGATGTTTGACGTTTGGTCACGACGCCACAGTGCGGTGATGTTTGTTGTTTGGTCACGACGCCAAAGTGCGGTGATGTTTGGTCACGACGCCACAGTGCGGTGATGTATGATGTTTGGTCACGACGCCACAGAGCGGTGATGTTTGATGTTGCGACGGTCACGACGGGGCTTCCCTCATGTGGCTGCAATGTGAGGCTGCTGTCATCCTACAATGGCGTTGCCCGAGATGATGTAAGGTTGACATCGACGGAAGGGTAAAGAAGATAATAAGGGTAAGATAACATTACAATATTTCTCATCGAGATGAGTCGACACAGGTGATGAATATGTACACGTAGTGATAATGATTATTAGCTTATGAAAATATAAAGTCAACATGAAAGTTGAGTATGCTCGTTTCGGATTTAAGGCAAGCTCAAGTCTGTTTGTTGCCTGGATAAAGAGGTAAAACTACAATTTCACTAAATGAATAATAAAGAAGAAAATCACTTTGTATGTCTGTCCTGGATGGCCATGGCCAAAGTAAATAGTTCTTTATGAATAATTTATTATCACTAGTGTTCGAACACGCAAATGAAAGAAAACCTATGCTATGTTTTATGAGGAACTTTTAGCCTCAGCCTTAAAGTTTGTTACAGAGATTGAGAGATACAGCGTATTACTTTGGTGGTCGTGGGCCCCACTGGGGAGCTTATGAAAGCGAGACTTTTCTGCTCTCTGGGCCTTGGCGGGTCAGCGGGCGTGATTATGCTGACTAAGACGGAATGAATACGTTGAAAAGGCAGATGCTTCAACACTGAAATCGATTGTGAGTTCGTTCCATGTCTCTTTAGGAAATTTGTAAGATGTATGTTCAGTTAGATACTTTATTTTTGGCCAAAGGAGATCTAAATTTAGGAATGCAATGTACAACATATTCTGCTCATCAGAAGTAGTAATTACAAATAATCCATCAGTTGAGCCATGCTTAACTTAAATGAAATATTTAGTGGTACCAGTATTTTGAGGACATAATTATTGTCTTCTTGTAACTTGTGTATTGACAGCTACTAATCATTAGACAAGTAGTTTTCAGTGGGAACTTCCCTGTTTTGGTAGCATCGTTAAAGTAAAGATCTGGTATGGACTAGTGTATAACTTTACAATCTTGCATATAAGGTGTATTATAGTTTCATTCGCAGAATGAGCGGACAGGTGAAAACTACCGCCTGTAGTGGGAGCGAAGCTTGTGGCAGAGCATGGCGGTGGAGTTCAATGAAGTACGAGTGGAGGTGACCTTCGTGGACGAAGGTTTTGTCAGGCTGGCCGAACTGTTAGCGGCATTTCTGAACGCGCCTAATGAATATGGGCGTGTTGGCAACACTGGAGGCATCATGGCGGTCGCGCGTCTAGAAGAATGTCTAAGAGTCGATGGCTTGTAATTTATTAATGTGAAATATAATTATAATCTGAGGAACCAGTGCTTTTATTGTTAAAAATTCAGACATGAGAACTACCGTAGTTTAACTGAACTAAAACTATGTGCAGACCAGTTAAACAGTTCTGCCAGGTATTGTAATTCCTAAAGGGCCGGATTAAACCGAACTCTAATATGAGTGGTGTTCGGAACCAAAAAACTTCCGATATTACAAAACTTTTAGTCAAAGAATGATAAATGTAGTGTTTTGTTTCGTGCTATCATCTTTTTATTTTAGACTAGCTCCTACCCGCGTGGAACTCGTTTATATAGTAGCACCATATAAACCCCCATTTCACCTCCTTAGGGATGATTTCCGGGATAAAAACTATTCTTTGTCCTCTCCCGGGACTCAAACTATCTCTATACCAAATTTCATCCAAATCGGTTCTGCGGTATAATCGTTTAATAATTTGTTGTTTGAGTTGGCCGTGAAGAAAGAGAACAAACACTCAACGTTGGATTTTTTAACCGCAAAATATAGCACCAAATATAATTCTTGCTGTATATTAATTCAGGCAATATTGCCTTTGCAACATTTCATTATTATAGCGGAGTTCCAGGTAAGCTGGCAATCAAATAATGGGTTAATAAATTACTTACAGACGCTTTTGATCAGAACCTCTCACCCACTTTATACTTAAGTACTTGGTAATCAAGTTGAAAACACAATGTCTATGTCTTTCAAAGTTATATTAACACACGTTATTAATTTGTGTTGTAAGGCCACTGATTTCATAGATCAATCCTCTAAAAAGTTAAAAAGATTACACTCCTTTTCGTTGGGCAGTCATGTAATAACCCTCCTCTCCTTCGGCAGTCGGGTAAAAAGGTACAGGGACGAAAATTAAAGTTAGTAGACGGCCTTCTGTTTATTACAGAATTTTTAACTTTAATAAATTGCAAAAAATCTTAGTCTACAGAAACTGAAAAAGCTTGTTTCAAGTTGTAGTCTATTTTCGATGTAAGTAGTATCACGAAGTGTAACGCCTTTTAGCTGTCTGCTGAGGCATCTTCGGAGGCTCGCACGGTAGCGCGTCGGAGCGCGCCGCTGCCGCGCGCACTGACTCTGCTCAATATGCTCTTGGCATCGGTGCCGGAATGTGAGGCGATGGGTAACCGTGTGCCAGGAATGTTTGAGATTTTGTGAGGCGATGGATGACAGGCAATCCTCCGTGTACGCATAATATATATATTTATCCAGTGTTTTGTATGTGCAATGTTATCCTATCATAGTTGTAAGTTGTTTTATTGTACATAATTAAGTTATCTGGTTTCTCGGCGTATTGGTTCGCTGTAAGGCCCTGTAAACTAATGAAATAATAAATAAATAAATCTTCTTATAAAAGTTAAATGGCATTCAGTCATTACACTCATGCAAGTTAAATGGATCTAAAGTGAATTTGGGGGAACTTTGTTCAATAACTTTAAAGCCAGCCAATGAGCGAGTAGTAGTTAATTAGGAGATATGTTGTTTTTTAACCCCCGACGCAAAGAGAGGGGTGTTATGTTCAGAATTCCTCTTGACACTCAAAAGTTATTCCTTTTACGTCGGCGTTAGGGCCACATTCTCTAGATATTGAACCATCCTATTGAAAAATTATATGAATAACAGGTAAGAATAAGGTAACACTAAATTATCATTGTACGAAACTATTTGGTAACCTGCAGGTCGATCACGTAACACATTGTACGCGCGTCAGGTAGATCTAAATGTCACTTTTTATATGAAAAATTACATTTAAGTTGTCGTAACGGGCGTTCGGAATGTTACGTAATAACCCCTCAGATAAAGGTCGCGGGAGTCCGCTGGATGCGAGTGGCGCAGGACCGGTCATTGTGGCACTGTTTGCAGGAGGCCTATGTCCAGCAGTGGACGTCTTTCGGCTGATATCATGGTGATGAAACTATTTAAGTAGGTAAGTAAGGTGACCCACTGCTGTTGTAACTATGGGCATAGCAACTCCATAATCATTGCTCCTTTATTTAGGTCATTTCAATACATCGTCATTTATGACAGGAATTAAATTACTAAGCCCCTACCCGCGAGGTAGAAATAGTCTTACAACTTCGTACTTGATAATAATATCAGTTTAGGTTTTTGCTAGATGAATCACAAATTATGAAACAAATGTATATGTGACCCGATTATACATTAATAACTAATTATTACAATACAATCATTTATTGGTAAAAATTACATTTTATATGTCAAAGAAATAATAATATGTAGTGTAGTATATATGTAACGTGTATATGTAATAATATGTAATATGTATTATCTCGCTCATTTTCGTTATGAGTTTCATCTAGTTTTGAATGAATAAAAGCTTCACTCGTAGCTGATTCAGCGTCGAGTCCAATTAGCATTTTAAAACTCAATTTTGCCACATCCAACTAGTTAAATCAGAGTCGTGACGTCACAGAGCCAGTTACCTGCCGCGAGCCACGGACCGCATTATATCAACTTTATATGACAGTTATTTCAGCCGGGAGAGCGCCGAATGGCCCTCGAGTGAATATCCTGAAACAGAAATATGACATTTGGAGCGATGAGCTCCCAAATTCCACTGACAATTTTATATTCTTTTAACTTATTGCGTGGATTAAATGCGGTCGGATTTTGTAATGTGATATATGAGATGGGGTTACCAAATGAAGGGCGACTCTTCAAATATGGAAATAAGAGATCGAGTACATCAAAGTTTTACATACCCTGACGCCACGTTTAAGCAATATAATGTTTGTCGAAATCGTGACGCATGTGACGTGTCACCTCGGATATCGTCAAGCACGTGTGATAGGTCTTTTAAGCGGTGTGTTAACTCAACCCAATACTTGGCAGTGTCATCATCATCATATCAGCCGAAAGACGTCCACTGCTGGACATAAGCCTCCCCCAAAGAGTGCCACAATGACCGGTCCTGCGCCACCCGCATCCAGCGGACTCCCGCGACCTTTACCAGGTCATCAGTCCACCTTGTGGGGGGCCTACCCACACTGCGCCTTCCGGTACGTGGTCGCCACTCGAGCCATCCCCCCCCCCCCCCCGCCGCCCCCGACCCTTCCGCCCCAATTTTGTTCAATTCAATTTTGTTTTGTTTACATTAACTTAGTGACATTTAGTTTTTTAACCTTTTATATATCATTTTAAATGATTATTGTGTAAGATTACTATTTTATTGTAAATTACCGTTTGACATGTAAAAGTGCCCTTGTGGTCTATTTGCAGAATAAATAATTGATTGATTGATTGATTGACGGCCATCGGATCTACGTGCAATGTGCCCCGCCCACTGCCACTTAAGTTTAGCGATTCGGGGCAGTGTATCTATCACTATTTCAAATAGTTTTTGAAGTCTTATTTTTAAATTTGTCAAGTTTGGGAACATTATGTAACCTATGAGTGTAACCTTTAACCTCGGCAGCATGTGTCTCTATTCGTATTTTAGGAAACGTGCCTGCAGGTGGTTCAACTGTTTGCACGAATAACCTTTATATTCTCTATCGTTTTATGTAACCTTTCAAGATGTTCTTACAAAAATACAGTAATTTAACAATTACGTGCTACGGGCTGGCGGATCTTATTGCAAACTCGTGCGATGAGTTATTTATTTATTTTATACTAATATTTGGGGTAATTTTGTGAATTTATACGTTACGCGTAATCTCTAGAATTCCTTCAATTTAAATTTCTATTAAGTGGACCATCTTTGGGTTGGAGATTATGAAGGCATTTGGGCAAAGCAATTATTTGTGCTATTTCCGAACAATATTTTATTTCTACCTCAAATTTCAGTTAATAAACATCCTAATAAAGTTTTTTTTTTATCTTTCCATTCGGTAAAACTCGTTATCTCTTCCAAGTAAAAGGATACGTACTAAGTTGCTAACGTCGTCTCTATGTAAAGAAAGAAAACTGCAGCAGACAAAGTCCATGTCGTTAGGTTTTACGATAGGGCATGATTACAGAAGTTTTCTCTTTCCGTCCTAATAGTTCATGGGTTTAGGATCTTTAGGACCGAATCTTTGCAATCGTTGGAATGAACTCTTTCACAGGTAAGGTAAACGTCCTAGTCTTGTAGTCTTTGGTGATAGGGCACAGCGAAATGTCATCCCGCTCGAACTTGGAGCAGCCCAACTGGGGAAGTACCTCCGCCTTGCAGAAGACCACAGCCGTAATAACACTACTACTTGCTCTGTAGTAGTGATGTGGTCCTGCGGGGCTAGCACAACTGACGCCGTACCGCGACGCGGGTCGAGAAAGATCTACCCTCCTCTTTCTAATTTGCACGGTGCGAGTGAGACAGTAGACGCTCAGTTGCGCGCGAAGCGACTAAGCAGCAAGTTGTGCTAGACGTGCTGGTGGTGAGCAAGGTCGCCAGAGCGAGGGAATTTGTTCCTTCAGCTGTCAACACGGCGAATCCTCAAACATATCGAGGGTCGGCAACGCCCATGTTACTCTTTCGAAGTTGCATGCGTCTATAGGCTGCGGTGTCCGCTTACCATCAGGCGGGCCGTACGCTTGTTTGCCACAGTAGTATAAAAAAAAAAGTCTGTAATGGTTTATGATATGGCATGGAGCACTCTATGTCAAACCAACATGGGTTAAATTCGAACTAAGAGGATTTGTCTTCATCCGAATTTAAGGCGCCGTAGGTTCACGTTCTTCTCTCCCTCTCACTGAGCATAAGCGTGAGCGAGATGGAAGTGCGTGCTCGGAAGCGCGGATATCATGATTTTTAATTTTAATTTTTGGCCGTTTAAATAAATAAAAAAGTAATCACTGAGTTCTCTCAAACATGATATTGCCGATTTTTAGAAGCAATTTTAATATTTTTAGCTTTAAGGCATACTTTGTTATGAATATTTTAAGTGAAGTTTAGACCTATGTTCGTGATTTTTTTCTATCAAGCGAAAATTGCTTACTTAATCATGTTTCGAATCACTGATCTCGCTGCAGAAAAGCCTCAAGATTACTATTCGTATTTTTTTGAAACCATATTTTTATAAACAGACGCATTATATTGTTTCAAAACCTCTGTTCGCTTAACTTCGCTGAACCTACGGCGCCTTAAGCCATGTCACTTTGATTTAGAGTGCCCATGCCATTTACTAGTACAGCGTCGAGTAGTATTCGTACGTTTACCTTATTCAATACTAGCTTCCGCCCGTGACTTCGTCTGCGTGGACCCGGGATAAAAACTATCCTATAATCCAGGCTATAAACTATCTTCGTGCAAAATTTCATCTAAATCGGTTAAGCCGTTTAAGCGTGATTGAGTAACAAACATCCAAACATCTAAACATCCAAACATGTAAACTTCCGCATTTATAATATTATATATAATATATTTATATATAGTAGGAGTAGGATATATTTCTGTAGGTACTCTATCTGTGGTAGGTATCACTTTTTTTGTAATATACGCGTAGGGAGAGATATTCAGGTATAAAGATCGCATAAGATCAAATCAACCTTCTGTAAAATAACCCTTTCATGTTAGTCTTTTATTTATTGAGTCACAATGCTAAATCAATTCACATATTGCAACCTCCACACGGTCATCACTGTGTTGATTCTAAAAGTCACCATATGTCGGAACGAAACTAAACATGCTCATTTCCATTTAATCAAATATTAACACAAGTGCATAAAAAATATAATATTAATGAAATTGCTGCCCAAAATGCAGTTCTTGCTGACGTTTATTATTAACTGCCCAGCTATTCGTAGCGCTTAACAACTTAAATGAAGCGTAGTTTTTATGTTTACGTTTTATGAATATACGCTTCATAATTATAAGGGGCTCCCATACGCCAATGACCCTCGATCTGAATTCCTTAGTTTTCTAATGTTTTTTGTAGCTTATTATATTAACAACAACGGCTTTAAGCAATACAGTATCCCATATTTACCTCAAAGTTCATTGTTTTCGAGATTTTTTTAAACATTGTCTAAAAAAACACTTATTTCGTATCTCTTTTGACGTGAAAGATCTAACAGGTACGAAATCTACATATTTGGGTTCGTCTGTGACGTCTCTAAAAACTCATCCAAGGTTTTTATTTTAAACCAATTAACACAAAAGTTATGGCCAGAAAACCAGTTTTTTGGCTTAAAATTGTTCAACTTTGATGCCAAATATCTCGAAAACAATGCACTTGGAAGTAAATATGGGATACTATATTGCTTAAAGTCGTTGTTGTTAATATAATAAATAAGCTACAAAAAACATTAGAAAACCAAGGGATTCAGATCGAAGGTCATTGGCGTATGTTTTCCTTTTTATAATTTATCGTTGTAGATACTGCACTCGTCGCGTTCCGACAAAAGTATGCGAATGACGAGTGTGAGCGTGACGGATTACGTAGACGTAAGTATTGTCCACGTAAAAATATAGGTCGACAGAGGGGAGTTGCGTATTTTCAAACGAACGTAAGTACCTTTTATTAATAATCATTTTCCCTCACAAAAAAAAAATGATGCCCCTAACACACGCACGAAGCGTTACGCGGCCATTAGTCGACTGAAAACTCGTGTAGTGTGTCGCGTGCATTACGCCTGTGCGTAAACGGCCTAAGTCACTACTACAATAAAGGGTTTTTACGGAAACACACAATCAAACTAGGTCTGATTACGGGCAAATTAGCTTATCGGAAAAACACCAAAGACCCAGAGCAAAAATTAGGTCCTATCATATAACTTTTAGGTACAGTCGACAACACAGCTAAGTGACCATCGGAAATCTAATCTGACCTTAAGTGCATTGTAATAAGGTTCTAGATTTTCACGGTATGGTCAGTTAGCTGTGTTGTCGACTGTACTATAAAATAAAAATGTACAATGTAATTTAGTTCACATTGACCTCCTGTTGTTGTATAATAAAGCTTCAACATCATCGCACAAGTGTCCTCGCATGGACAATGAAGAATGGGCCGACGCTAGTCTGCGTGTTCAAACATGTTTATATAAAATACCTTAAAAGAAAGCATTCAATTGGTTTTCTTGATAGGATTTTATGTGTCTTTATTTTTGTTTTAATTTTCAAACAATTCAATGATATTTGACAAGATGAAATCTAGAAAGTTTCCGAGGAGTCTGCGAGCATGCAAGTCACCTCTCAAAGGACGCATGACCTTTTACACGAATTCTGTGAGGTGAGACGAATAAATTATTCACAGAATCAAAATGGATGTAAGTAGGTAAGTAGGCATATACTGTCAATACGAATGTTTTTAATATCAGCAGCTGATTTTATACCTAAGTGAAAGTAATGTTTTTGGAATTGTATCCTTGTATGTATTTTTAAGCCACGTATTCACTTTTAACAATTTTGTTTGTGCATTATTTCAATATTAAATTATTTTTAAACTCTGATTGAAATAAAAAATTAAGTCAAAATAAAAGAGTATTCAAAATAAATGATTGTTATACACAATTTATAGTGAATACGTGTCTTTAATCGAAAGTCGTGGGTTCGAATCCTGGCTCGTACGAAAGAGTTTCGGAACTTGTGTACGGAATATAATTAGGTTTTTTGCTTTTCAGCGACGGAAGACATCGCGAAGAGATGAGATATACACCTTTAAATTTCTTCACAAAAAATACTACTCGGTAGTGTAGGTAAACGGAGAAATCTACTGTTATTTTTTTAATGCGTACCGTAAATCGGGGTGAGTAGGGTCAAAACTGACATTCAAACCTCGATAACATTTTATTTTTACATATGCAAACTGAATGGTGTATATAATAAGTGTTCCGGACATTTGTATTTTAGTTTTAATTCATAACTTTGACGATAAACAGGAAATCCCACCTCACCCCGTAGTCCCTCGTAATTGGGGTGAGATGGGTTTTCATACAAAGGTGATTTTAGAAGATTATGGATCGATTTTTATTATTATGAGTATTACTATAGCTCCATTTTAAATTGGAATACAATATAGCAGTAGCCTTAAAATCCCATCTCACCCCCCTTTCATCCCTTCTCTTCCTATTCATAACCCAACTCTCCCTGCGAACCCTATCACCCCATTTTACGGTAACTACGTGAATAAGTGTAAGGACACCCTCGTCCGAAAAGTTGCGCATTTGCCCTGCTGCTCCACTTTAACAATGTATATTATTGTAACCATGCTACTTTTCAAATTGCGACCGAAAGGCTTCGCCACATTTCTCCATCAAAACATTAATGCTTTGGCAAAATCATGCAACCGTAATAATCATCTTTCTATTTCCGAATATTGGATTGCGTCTGCCCCGCTTAATAAGGTAGCTACAAATACGTATTGAACAGACAGATATCGGATTACATCCCTCCGAATGTTACGGCACATCAAAGAGTCGCTAATTGTCTCTAAACTAGCTCGTGGGGATTTGCCTTTGTTTACTCAATGGAGGCACTGTCAATCACGTCTGTGGTTGTCGTAAATAATTCCACGACTGCGCAGATTAAATCGAATCGATTGCATTGACCCCGAGGAAATTAACTATAAGTAAATCATTTTTACAAGTTTTTACATTACATTACAGAAAAAAATATTCTTGATGGGCCACAGCGGGCGTAGCATGGTTGACATTTGTCACTTATCGCTGTCGATAAGACCTTCGTCACGTTCTGACTAGTATGCGAGTGTGAGAGTGACGGATGTCTTAGGTATGCATAACGATAAGTGATAAAATGTGAGGAGATAGTAAGTGACAAGCAAAAAACAAGCATTAGGGATATGTATCAATAATGTGGAATGTCATTCCTAATTTAAAGAAATTACGTACTCAATAATCTCAAGAAAGCTAGTTTGAAATACAAAACCCTCCAAATTTTGCACGATTTTTCGCTTTGCTACTGATAATTCAGCAAATGGATCAAATTTCAAGTAACGTTTAAGGTAACTATCAAACATGTTTTACTTAAAGACCTTACACTTGGATTTAAAAATTTCAATTTGTACCTATCCATTATAGCTTCAATATTTGAAGACAAAACAGACATTCTATTGGCGCCCTTTGGGTCACGAGGGTAGTATTCGTTTAAATGAGAAGATGGAAATAAACAAGTCTGCCTATTTTGCCGGAAATTAAAGGACTGGGCCTTTCCGGAGGCTCGGTGTATCGAATACATGCCGAAACATCAGTGTCAGTCCCTCGGTACTAACTGGATGAAACAAATAAATAATGATACCTCAAGACAAAGTAGTCATATATAAGGTGCTAACAAATTAGGTACCAATACTTTTAGAGCTGATAGTACTAATCTCTAGGAGTAGAGTTAAGTATGAAACATTTAAAAGTGTGTATCACTTTTTGGAGATAATTAGGGATACAACGTTACTGCGTAAAAACACCCTGTTATTGAGATAGTCAACAATCAATCATTGACGTTTGTCACAAACGACGATGTTCACTTGACAGATAGTGTTTTAACATCTCGTCAGTTGAATGCACAGGCTGATTATGTTTGGTCGAAATTTTAATTTATTTATTTTGTACCGGAAATTAAAACAAAAATATCATATGCAAAGTTTTCTTAATTTCTATTTAAAGTCAATTGTTTTGATGTAATGTAACACCTCTTAAAATATTGGTACTTAATTTGTTAGCACCTTATATACGTTTCGCGATCTTGATGACATTACGAAATTAAACACTACTTAATATCATTATCAGAGCCCGTAATTTTCATGCCGATGACATCAATTTGACGTCACGCTGCATATAGGTGATCGCAAATATTTTTATTGTAATGATTAATCATTATAGTCATCAAACATTTTAATCATGTACAAATTACTTCAAAAGTAATCTATTCACACGTGGAATAATTAAAAGGTACCTACTTGAAGGAATTCTGTTTTCTACGTGATTATTAAAATGTGGTAACAATACCGTTTAATAAAATGTATTATGTATAAAAACAAAACAAATAGTTTAATTTACGTTTCACTTATCAAGTAGGTACCTATTAATTATTCCACGTGTGAATAGATTACTTTTGAAGTAATTTGTACATGATTAAAATGATTGACGACTAAAGATTAATAATTACAATAAAACTATTTGGGATTATCCTATATGCAGCGTGACGTCAAATTGATGTCATCGGTATGAAAATTACGGGCTCTGTTCATTATATATATTATAAATCGGTTTCGGTTTAAAGACATTTATTTAAAAAAAAGACAATTAGAGCCACTGACACAACATAAATATAAAGTAAAATTTCAAAGAGAAACAGGCACTTTAACAATAAATAGTACGTGCTCAAGTGCATGCTCGCTTAAGGTATTCTTAAAGAGGGTAGTGTTCATAGATATGTAGTGCTAATTTAGATTTGAATACGTTAAGTGAGCCTACACCTTTTAAAACAGACGGAAGTCTGTTATATAACCGTGCACCTTCATACGTAAACATATTTTTGCCTAATTGGGTTCTTGTTTTCGGAAATACCAGAAAACTTGCACGGCGCGTGTTTTGTTTTCTTATTTGTTTATACTTTATGAAGGATAAATCAGTGTGGAGTGAGCTGTGTAATATTTTATAGACTAGGATGCAGGTATTATAAATGTATAGTTGCTGTATGTTCATAAGTTAGGTTTCTTGGTAAATGCGCGAAGTGGGGGTAGCGGTCGGTAGTGAAAAAGTATTTATTTATTTTATTTTGTAAGATTTGGAGTTCGGCAAACTTTGTTTTCGCGGCGCTGCCCCATAATTCTATCAAATAAAGTGGGTGCGGCTTGACTAGGGAATTGTATATTGTATAGCGTATCCGACGCGGAATACAACTGGTGATACGTCGGAGAACTCGGAGAGAACCAGACTGTGACTATAATTTTGTGCGTATGTGTTCAATCTGTGTATTCCACGTCAGACAGCTGCCTATGCGTAGGCATAAATGTATAATTAAACAACCTACCGTTAAAAGGTCGCATTTACGGCCTCACTTTACTTCTCGAAATGTAATGACGATTCCATCGCCTAGGCGAGACGAGCTGTGAAATAAAAAAAATACAATTTTGTCGTTAATAATCATCATCCTTCTAGCGTTTTCTTTCCGTTATTAAGGTTCCGGAGTCAACAAAGAACCCTTATAGTTTCGCCATGTCCGTCTGTCCGTCTGCGGCTTAGCTCAGTGACCCTTACCACTACTATCTCATGTCTTAACACATGGCATCGGCATTATGTATAAGCATGTATAGTCAACGATATAAATAAAAGTCGTAACCAAGCAGATAATGTTTGAGTAAACTGACTACAGAAAACTAAAATCATGCTATGCATTCGTTCTATGAAAGTGTAACCGTGTAGTTCTGTCGCAGCGTTGGATATTGCAATGGAAATGTGATCTTGGGTCCTATTTCGAGTAGGAAGTCTATAATTGGATTACCGGCACAATTACGAGGGGAGGCAGCCTGTAGCCACTGACTGACACCTGCTCTGGGTACGTCAGGGCTGGAATTTACAACAGGTACTCACCCGCAACTCGCCTGTCGAAAACCAGTGTAAGTCAGACATTTGATTGTGGCTAGTGGTGATGAAGTTCTGGGTTAAAGCATACTATGGAAAGGTAAGTGAGGTGAATGGAGGCAGTTATTTTGAATAGCATATCGACACGGGAATGGGTTCTGCGTTAAAGTGCATCAATGTTGAATGAAAGTGCTCGTTAGCTCGGCTCTATTTACGATTTTGCGAAACCAAGGCAGTTTTAATCCAAAAATGTACTAAACTTTATTAAATATACTTAGGAAATAAAAAATCGTGCGGATTTGGTAGTATTTATTAGGTATGTTTGAAAAGTACCAGTAAGTAATAAAAACTTTTGTGAAAACTTTATAGGGTAACCTTACCTAGCATAAGGAATTCTGGGTACGTTTGTCTGTTTTAGTGTGCTTTTAAATGGATGTGATACTCTAACCTAGTCTCAACACTCTGTATACACTCGAGGGTGAGGAAACCTATACTTGCATTTAAATGGAGCATGTATAATATTTGGTATGACAACTATGGCATGTGTGTGTACTCCTTAATATCAGGTCGATCACGTAATGCATTGTATTTTATGTACTATCGGCTGCATTAATGCATGGACACCTTACGGTCTAGTTTCGCTTGCATCGTTTGACATCTACAGCTGATATGGTTGCATGTCGTGCGCACAAAATAAACTAGATGGCGCTGCTGGCTAAAATCTTTAGATATAGACGAATATAAGTAAATTCACTATTAATAATAGACTCCTGTAATCACCAAAAAAATATATTGTGATGCGAGTACAATTATTAACAAGTTTAGCAAGCGTTAATCTACTGTAACTAGGGATTGCAAACCGGACTGATTTTGAATCCGGCCGGATCCGGCCGGATTTTGGCCGTAATCCGGCGGATCCGGCCGGATTACACTGGCTGGTTTTAAATAATTAAATGTCACGTGTTTTATTATTTTTTATCATAATTTGAGAAACGACGGATATTTTATCCTAATGGATTATTAAAACTGCAGTTTTAAGTTTCAATTATTTTTAATAATCACAATCTGAGTAGGTAAGCCTAGGAAATATTATGTTATTTATAATCAGTCATCAATTGAGATCTTTTCTTAAATATCTACTGAAGGAGTAACAAAAAATAAATCTAAGGTTATCTTTACCAACTTAACATAAAATTAAAATTTTTAAGTAATCACATATCACAAATATCGGTTTACTAATATGTGGCCGAAAATTATGTGGCAATTATTGAGTTCCCAAACAACTTATCCCATAGTTTCATTTGGCAAACTTTTAGGTAGCATACCAATGGTTCGTATATATAACATGTCCCAAATGATTGTTTTAGCAAAATGTTAGTTGGCAAAATATTTAGTTGGTCATGTTTTAAAAAGACTTTATTTGTTATGTCGAATGTTTTGATTGGCATGTATATTTTTTCCATATTATTGTGATACATATTACTAACATACCCTAACCATGTAGTTAATATTATTACATTGATAAAAATACCTCTTTTGTGATAGCGGTTTAAAATAAACGGGTCCATATTGGCTCATATAAACTTGATGTGTCGATTTTTTCTTGTAATACCGCTTTGTAATCATAATCATCACTCTTCATAATTTTTTACTTCCTACCTTTTATGTTCCTACACTTCTGTAACTATTATCGGAACTCATAACGGACAGGTTTCATAAAATGTTTCTTCATAATGTCATTACTAAGAACAGACTTGAACTCATAATTTGGGTTTTCATAACAGTTTACTTCATAATGGACCTAAGGTACTATATCATAATTTTGTTAGTCCTAATATCATAAATCATAACTAAGAATATAACTAGTTAAGTAATATTTTTTTGCAAACAAGTTTTTCAGCTCTTTTATAAAAAAAAATAACCTCGAAGACGAAAGCGGGAGCGAAGCTCCCGCTTCCGTCTTCTAACCTATCCGCGATCCGAGTCGGTTTTGCCACTAAGTCCCTGTTCCCTACTGCTACTTGAACTTATTCACCACTATCTTGGTATTAGTTGATCTCAGAGAGAAGTTTATTAATACAAAATTTAGCAATAACTAAAGCCAATAAAGCTAATACTACTACTATACTACACTACTACTACTATGCTATACTATGTATATAAATAAATGTGATATTAAACTATATTGCTAAAAACCACTATGATATAAAAGTTTATAAACATAGATAGTAGTAACAGAGATCCTTATGTTGAATAACATTATGAATATATAGACATTTCCAATCCATTTCCATTTCCATTTCAATTTTTTTCCAACCGATCTTACTTATAACTTAAATTATACATTAAAAAATCAAGAAGTAGTAAACTACATTAAACCTTTACCGAATGTAAAGTTGTGTCAATAAATTCTGATTAAAAAAGTACTACGTAGTATTATTTGTCAAATATAAATTATGCGAAGTTAAAATTTGGTCAAAGGTTATTTGACAATAAATAGTAAGCTCAAATAAAACATTTGCCTATTAACTATTTTCCGAAATGATTCTTGGTAAAATGAATATCTGCAAAATATGATTGTGATCAAAGAAAAAGTATGCTAAGTAACATTATGCCAAGCATTGGTTTGCCAACTAAAAATGTTGCAATCAGTTGGTTGGGAAGTGAAATTAGGCGAAAAGTATTTCGGACAGATGGCAGTACACCCACAAATATCACAATCAAATAGTATTTCAAAAATTTCCAAACTATAAACTTTTCTTTAAACTGTAAACCATATAACCAGTCTTTTTTTAGTTATCTGTAGTAATATAATTTTAAATTATTTATTATAGTTGAGTCATATAGAGTATAGTCAGTCTCACTCACAAACAAAAACATAATTCTAATAAATTATAATCCAATTTGTTGTTTTTGTAAGAATGAACAAAATATTAATTGACTTCTATCGTAGCCTATTAAATGTAACATAATAATCACATATAACAATAATATTCCAATCAAATAACACGTATTTCAAAATTGTCAAATGATAATAAACCTTTCTCAAACCCCATAATCAGTCTCCTCATTAATCTACCTGTTAGCTTTGGTTTATCTAAGTACAGTAATATAATTTTAGATTATTTGTTACTGCGAATCAACAATTATCAGCAAATTTGTAATGTCATAGGTCATAGACCTTGCAAAAAAATCTGTATTATACTAAATTGTAATCACTCAGCACTGTTGATTTTGAAAGAATGATCTTAGAAAACAAATTGTATTAATAAATCCAATCCAACACTACAACACATCCTTTGTCGGCAGAAGACTAGCGTCGACTAATAAAAGTTATATTAACTGTTTACGGCCGGGAAGGCGAGGCGGTAAGAACGGCAACGTCGCATGACTCGCATCGCGCGCGTCAAGCCAAGCGACGTTTGAATATCGACGGAAACATTCAATCTTAGCAGTGCTTTACGCTAATATTTTGTGTTTTAGCTGGGTGATTGACTTTACCGGATCCGGTTCCGGATCCGGTGAATTTTACCGGATCCGGTAGCCACAAAAAAGCGCCGGATCCGGCCGGAATCCCGGTCCGGCCGGACCGGATTACAATCCCTAACTGTAACCGTATTTGAGTGTGACAACCGTCATCACCTACTCGTTTATCAAAGGTATAAAATATTTCACAGTTGAAATACTTATAAGCATACACTATAAAGCACACATATACTTACCCTTGATAAACCATTGCAATTGACCAGTGTCAATAACAAGATTGGATGGCCTTGTGGATTAGCCCACTAAGTGCAAATGACATTGTGCTGCCTTTTTTGTTTTTTTTAATCATTTTTGGTTTTTACACTATTTTACACAGCCAAAAGGAGTTTTTTTTATATAATAACAGTCATTAAATACAATTAAATAATTCAAACACCTTTTCATTTTATAATATATTTATTCAGTAGGAAACTGCAACACTGTTAACAGAAGTTTTTGTTATAGTATTAGTGAATTTACTTTATAACATGTTATCGAGGTTATAGCTTAAGTTTCATTTCCGAAAATCGGAAAAAGATTGTAGCTTTACCCCAATAAATATAATACCTATTGACAATTTTATTAATAATTTCAGACCGGGTTATGATAACATATATATCAGGCGAACGCATTCAGGTGTTTATTGCCAAATCTATGAGTGAGCTTTGAAATAAGTAAAGAAACCCGCCATTTGTGTTAATGACATTTAAAATAATAAAAAAATACGAGACAATCTTACAGTTCGCTAAGGCTTTTATTATTGATACTAGACGACCATATATTTCATAGATTATAATGGTAGGCTTCCACGGTTATCTATGTCACTCGATCTCGTTAAATAACAAAATGATTATGTTGTTTAATAATAATTCTCCTTAACTTAACACATCTATTACTAAAAAAAAGCATGATGCAAACAATATTCTACTTATAGTTTACTTTCGTCATTTGTTTTTAAATAACCCGGACTGTCTTTCTTCAAACCCTATATGTTCACAGTTAGGTATACCACCAGATTCCATGTTAGGCACTACGTGATCACTGAAAGTGAACTTATATGTCCTTGTGAATAGATTTAAACACTTCTCATCACTAAAAATGACATTTAGTCCAGTGTCCAAATTGCATTGCAGTGTCCAATTGCTGTTTTATGTGCTTCTCTGTAAGCAAGGGTTTAACAGCATGCCCATGATAGTATAAACCCTCCTCGTCTTGGAGACACGACGAACAGTCCACACTTGTGTGCAATAAATCAACGAAATAACTTGTAGATTCAAAATCATTTTCTTTGTAGTCCATTACCATGGCTGGTGGCCGTTCTTTGTCGGTGTAGCAGAGATGTTTCTTTTTTCTCAACCTTTTTTAGCTGTAACGATATTATTTGTAAATAAATCATCAGAAAAATGTATGATAGTTTAGTAGTAGTTAGTAGATAATTATATCATAAACGTGTAAAAATAACTACTTACGTTTAGATCAGTTTCTGTAGCTTCGTTATATATCGCAATATATATCGCAAATATTTGTGACCTTTTAACTAGATCAATATTACATCGAAAACAAGTTTTAATATTCATGATATCCAGAAAATAATATGAATAACAGAGCTGAAGTGGCCTACGAACGAACATGTAACATCTTTGTGATAAAAACGAATAAGTATGGTAGTTTTGAATTGTTCGTCTACCCTCTTCGATTATTATACTAATCGTAGTCGTAATGGATTAGTATCTGAGCAGCAAAATAAACTTATGATGAATTTCAACTGCCTAGTCAATTGAACCGATGGTCGAGTGGCTAACATGGCAAGTAACTGTCGACCTAGCTTGAGAGTCGCGGGTTCAAATCTCGCACCCAATGAAAAAAATGTTGGGAAGAAGTGTTTTTGGAATTGTTTGGATATTCACTGGTAGTGAAACGGAAACATCGCAAGAAAAATAAATTCACAAAGGTGGCACATAAATAGAAAACACATTCCAAATTGCGTCATAATACCGCCATTATCGATCGATAATGCGTTGGCAAGATTACTTGACAGTATAATATAGGAAAAATAATAGCCCAAGAAAATAATAATTATATCCAAGACCACAATAGTAGATTACTGCAGAGGCCGTGAGTAAGGGATTGCTGGACGAGATTGGGGTAGACGGCCGAGTCGTAGACGAGGCCGAATACAACGAGTCCAGCAATCCCTGTTCCGGCCGAGGATTGTATAGTACTTTTCTCAAACGATGTGAGGAAATATTAAAATTAAAATAAATACTAGGTAATCAATTAAATAATAGGTCATTTGCGCCTTTTTTATTTTTTAAACAAGCCATTTTAACAAGCCGTTCGAGCACCATGTTTAACCGCACATAAAGTATAGTACCATAGATTATTTTTATTTTTTTTATGAAGCAAGTATGCTTACAGTGTCTAGTGGTGGTTGGCAGTATGTAAATTTTCCTTTGTCAGTTTAATATTAGTAAGCAAATTTAAAAAGTTAGAGTAGCGGACAATAATGGTTTTACTTAGGGTTTTCATACATTACTTCTTGGCGTAAGGCCAAGAAGTAATGTAGGGAGCCATAAACAAGAAACTTCACGTCTTCATTTCGTGATATTAACGCGTACATTTCCGAGCATGTTTGAGAAAATTAGTTTTTGTTTCCATCTGTGTTAACAACGCCATCTAGTGAAACCTTGCTGATCCTCTGAGGTTTGTCATTTACAACTATAATGATATTACACGTCGTGCACATAGATGGCGTTACCGAGCGCGTCAAGGGAAACAGTTTGCGATTTGGCCATGCACTTAATAAGTGCATGGCCAAATCGCATAATATGCTGTCTAGTGTACCTATGTCAGGTAGATCGGAATGTCACTTTTTATATGGGATTTGTTGAGTTGTCCTAACGTGCTTTCGAAAAGTTACGTGATCACCCCTCAGGTATAGAATTTATATTATATTATCTTGTAATAATTTAGTTGCATAATTAGCGCATTATTATAACACTTGTCGAGACGCAGTTAACATAATAGTTAAGTTTACTACTGGCTAATAACGATTTGGCTCGAAACCAAGTTACGAAGCGTTCGGAAGCACTTTGGTTCTAAAGCCAGCGCTCCAGTTTGTCGTTTCGAAGTCACGAGACAACTTAAGACATTTGGGGACATTCGTGTTTACCGGGCAAATGCTGCTCCATTAATGGTTATTTAATACTTGGAGATTCGGACCGAGGGTAAATAATCTCTAATACTAAATCATAGTACTCACATTATGAAATTCATGTAGCCAGCTCCGTTAAAGCAATCTTGGAATTTTATTTTTATAAGCCTTACTAGCTTTTGCTAGCGAGCTCTTCTAAGTATAAGGTTAGTAGGCAAGGGAGTACAAAATCGAATAGCAACACATCTCACAGGAACAACATCAATTATTGCACTCCTGTACACTTTCAACTTCCTTTCCACCCCTTAGGCATGATTCCGGGATGAAAATCTTGCGAAATGATGTTTGTATGTTACATGACCGTCTCGTTTGGTGTTGTATTTTATTATTTTCGTATCGTGCCTGGTAAGTTTTGAGGCTCGTGTTGTTGCAGTTATTACTCAGAATTGTATTATCATCCAGACCAAATTACTCGATAACTTATTAAAAGGTAAACTTAGTAAAATTCACCACCCAATCAATTTCCAACATTCACCTTTTAAATTGTGGGGAGCTGGTGGTTGCTATTCATACATTATTATCGATGTTTTATTGTGCACTCGTGTTGAGCAGCAAAAATATAGGTTTGCACAAAGCGGGCGACAGCCACGTTGCTCCCATAAAATAACTAGAAGATTCTTTACAGCAGCAGCAGCACTGCAATTGCAAATTCCTTTACCTTTTATCAACCGTATGTTACAGCGAATAGAGGTCAATATTAAGCTGTAGAAAGAAAGTATGCAATTGTGTCATTGCTTAGACATGGCGGCCAAGAGTCAATCTATTTTATAACATTTATGCACAGGTAATAGCTTCTACACGATGCACTGGCAAGAATATACCATCATCTAGCTGCGTTGAACTTCGCAGACTTCAAACGAAGCGTTGTATCCTAATCCTTATAGTATAAGAACATAAACGTATAAGTTCTTCTTCTCGTGTCGATGGTTTTCTATTTCTTTGGTTTAAATTGTGCGGGACCAAAATCTGGCGATCGATGGTCTGTCGCGTCACGAAGGTCTTGCTCGGAGCAGGGCTGTTATTCGCTACGCGCTAATGCGGCTCACCCCGTCGGTCACCCGTTACGAAACTAGACCTCTACCTACGCTTAGTTACTACTCATCGTGGTGTCAAGATATATTTGTGGGTGTGCGTTGAGGTGAGCTTAAAACCAGTTACAGAATAGGGGGGCAGGTGGACGGGCACGCTGGATAAGACAACATATTATGGGCCATAGTATGAAGAGTCGTCCCTTCCACACACCGGGCGTCCGAGCAGCTCAGGATACCCGATTTGATTAAGCTTTCCTTACTGCGGCTCGTGAGCGTAGTCTGTTTAAGGATCTACTATTTATTTAATCGTATGGCTTTAATTATTTGGCCTTTTTCAAGTTTGTCACTCTTTAGTACAACCCAGGGGACACGTGCAGGGTTCTGGTAGGTAAGCTCCTGCAGACGCGAGTAACAGTTGTCCCCCCTTTGTCAAGTGAGTGGGCAACTCGACTGTTAGAAGTTTTTTTAAGCCGCCCGAAGGCCTCTAACTCGGCTTAACGACTACTGTCATAGACAGCAGCCGGGATCAACTGCTTAGAGTGCCTACCAAAGCAGGATCTACTGGTAGGCTACGGCTGTTCGTATCCAGCGGGTAGCAGGACGGAGGAGCGCGTATGTTTTGCCAATACGTAAGTCTGTTCTTTGAAGGGGGAACCTTGGCAGCGATAGTATCCCGTATACTACTTTTACGACAATCTTTGATCTCTTCCAGACAACTTTTGAGTGACGGAGAAAATGCAAAATAATCATATGATTTGAGTAGGTGAAACAAACAGAGTACCTATATAAAACATAACTATAAGAAAGACTATACACTTAAAATAAATATATATACATATTATATTAACCTACATACACATACAATAATTAATTAAATATCAAAGTAACAGTATCATCTACAATCGAAAACAAACTTCACACACAAAGTAGGAATTAATAGATAGAAGAGAAAAATAGTATTCCTTTAGTCTAGTTTTAAAAATGGGAAAAGACTTAGCACGCTTAATTTCAATAGGCAAAGAATTCCACAATCGAACAGCTCGGAATTGTTGTAAAATGTAGAGTTTGATGGGGGAACACTGAGAAGCAACTTCTGAGCAGACCTTGCAGAAGAAATAAATTTAACACGTTCCTTGAGGTAGGTTTAACCCTGCAACTCCCCGCAGTTGCAGGGTTAAAAAGAATTCAATAAAGGAGGGCGAGAGTGTGAGAGTTACGTCTGGATTGGATAGGAAGCCACTTGAGTTGAGAACGGAAACTGGATTCGCGGTTCTACGCACTGCGTTAGCTTTAAAGTTTGTTTCATGCGTGACTTTCCTGGTCGGAATCCTCCATCCAATTCCCGCAAAATTAGTTTTCTTAGCCCGATAGGATATTTCTAATCCATTTCAAAACAATAATAACTGTCTAACAATCAAATTAAATTCAAATATATTTTTTATCCATATAAAATGTTGTAGGTATTTTAATAGCAACCTTACAACTAATGTTGCCATACCGATATCGTTGTTTTAATTCGAATGTAGCTTAAGAATCTATTCTTTACGTACTGATCACTAATAATACATCCATTTTGCCGAATAATTTATCATCTTCGTCAAGCCTTTATTCACGGCTCCTATGGTTCCCAAAGGTTTTTGGTATACCATTTATAAGTGCAGATCCTTGAAGTACAAGTCGTCACCGGGACCCGAAGTATTTCATCGGGCAAAAGGTCTGCGATTAGATTTTTTGTATAATCGATGATTTACACAGATTTTGATACAGAACTAAAATGCTCTCTAGGTCCACGCAGAAGCTCTTGAAGGAAAGGAGTCTAATGATTCTAGAGTCTTCAGCCAATGCGACCTTATACCGGCAGCTCAATCAACAGATCTCCAAGTCCCTTACCCGCGATCTGCCCCAATTCAATATAAATCGTATTGAAGAGGCCATCCAGCGTAATAAGGGCTCTTAAGTGTTCTCGAGAGTTTTTAGTATAACCTACCCCTCTGCTTAGCGTTTGTGGACTACGAGAAAGGCTTCGATTTGATTGAAACCTGGGCTGTACAGCAGTCTCTCCAGCGGTGCCAAGTTGACTATCGGTATATCGAAGTGCTGAAGTGTAGTCTTGGAAAAGAGACCATGGAGGACTTAGTTCGATGCTCGATGACGTCAGTAAAGCTTCCGAGCGAGTTGGTCTAAGAATGAACATGGATAAGAAGAATCGAAGATCATGTCAAATGCCCATGTAGTACCAACTCCTACTACAATCGGACACTTTACGCTCGAAGTTGTAGACTATTATGTTACCTAGGACAGACTATCCAGTTAGGTAGGTCCAACTTCGAGAAAGAGGTAAATCGTTGAATCCGACTCGGCTAGGCAGCGTTCGGGAAGCTACGGCACACCTTTTCGTCCAATATTCCGCAGTGTCTCAAGACGAGAGTCTTTGACCAGTGTGTGGTGCCAGTGATGACATATGGCAATGAAACGTGGTCGCTTACTATGGGCTTCATAAGAAGGCTCAACATCACTCAAAAGGCAATGGAGAGGGCTATGTTGGGAGTTGTTCGTGATCACATCAGACATTAGGCTATCCGCAGCAGAACCAAGGTAACCGATATAGCCCTCTGAATCGCTAAACTTAAGTGGCAGTGGCTGGGGCACATAGCAAGTAGAACCGATGGCCGTTGGGGCGGAAAGGTTTTCGGAAGGCGCGGCGTGGGTAGGCCCCCGACAAGGTGGACTGATGACCTGGTAAAGGTCGCGGGAGTCCGCTGGATGCGGGTGGCGCAAGACCGGTCACTTTGGCACTCTTTCGGGGAGGCCTATGTCCAGCAGTGGACGTCTTTCGGCTGATATGATGATGATGATGATGATGATGATGATGATGATGATGATGATGATGATAATTGATGATTTCAGGTCTGCTGTAGATAAAACAAAGTATATGGATTATCGATTATTGCAGTCCAGATACAGTCCGTTGCGCAGGATATAATTATTATGGTGCGTAAGTGCTCGCGCAAACACAGACGCACCCTCTCGTCTCTACCCCGCTTGACCCAATGGAACGGATAGCCGCTACTATCGGAGAAGAGTAGAGATGCAGTGTCTGGGCAGCAATAACAGGACCCCTATCGCAGCCCTTCAGGACATCTACAACTGCCTAGCTGCCTAGACACCGGAGGTGAACTGCTAACATTTATTAGCCAAGGCAGGCACTATGCACTATACGGGGAGTGACCGCAAGGCTTAGATGCAAGTATCCAAACCCCCCTCTACCAGGTTTGGCCCACGAGTCGACGTGGTTGTCCGGGGTGTGGCCGCTGCGTGCAAACAGCTACGAGGAGCCACTGGTGAGTGTTTATGGGTATCAATGATTTTAACCAGGTAATCCCCCGCTAATAAGCCGACTGGGTAGACCCGACACTGAAAACTCATTACACCCCATTATTATTAACTCCTTAAAGACCTAAATTTAAATGAGTAATGTTACTTATTTGTTTAAAGTTTCGAAAATAAATGATATTGTCACAGATTAAAGAATACAAGTCCCCAATCTCATAGAGCAAAAGCGTACCGTCTTAATGTAGGCAATTCTGTATACAATTTTAGTCCCGTAGCTACACCAGTAGAGGCAGTATCCGAGCTACCACGGCTATGACGCTGTCAGCCTTTAGTAATACATCGAGATATCACCAGATGGCGTTGACTTCCCGGGCAACAAATAGAGTATTTTTGATTTTTTCGATATAAAAGTAGTATTTTAGAGACAATATTACACATCACACAAAAATATACATAACCAAATGCTTAGAGCCTGTGGTTCCATAGAACTTTCGCGACCCGTGATGGCGCCATCTAGTGACTGTACCCAATAATACGTAGCAAGCTTGAAAGCTCACTCGTATAGTACGAGTTACATGGATTTACTATCAATTTTATTGCATTTACTAAACTTATAAAATATACTTTTATTGTATGTGCGGAAGTATGTTTGTGATATAATTAAGGTACGTTGAATTTATTAAGGTGTAAAAATCATTCTATCTTCACGATTACTGGTTCAAATGTTTCGCTCAGTACCTGTGTCGCCATCTATGAGTTCTTTTTAGTATCAATTATACGTTGTTCTAGTTGGGAGGCCATGATATTGTGAAGGCCTAAAAAATATAGATATATTATGAACCAAAAAATCATAGCTTAAATAGTTTTAGCCGACTGATAGGGCAGGATTAACTAAAAGAAGAAAACAAGTACCATGCTGCGCGAACGGAAACGTCTAAGAAGGGAAATCGGCAAGGTTATTACTACCGACACCACTAATACTTAATATTGTATGACACGATTATTTAGTGTCATAATAAGAACCAAATCTTTACAAATAAAAGTTGGTAGATATATAAAATGATACACTAGATGTAAATGTGCTCATTGTTATAATCCGTGCCATGAAACAGAATGCGTTTGCATCTATTCATGCAAAAATGTAACCACCTAAGCGCGAATATTTTCACCAATAAAGAGGAGTACTTTGCATATTAACTGGAAAATTTTGCAGAGTGTGCGTACTTGCACTACGTTTTAAAACAGCTTGAGGCGAATATCGAAAATTCCTATAGTATGACTAAGTTAAAATAGCAATGTGCATAGCTGCTGCATGCATGCTGTGAAACAAATGGAATAGCAATAGTTCAAGCAATAATATTTATAGCAAGATGAATTTTTAATCGTATTAAAATATAATAAATACAAAACAAAAACAAAAAACAAATACTCTTTATTGCACACCTCACACAAACAAAGCAGTTAAAAAGAGAAACAATACAATAACATGTAGGTAGAGGTAGACAACAGGCGGTCTTATCGCTGAAGAGCGATCTCTTCCAGACAACCTTTGGGTATCGGAAATACATATGGAAGTTATATAAATCTATTTACAATTCGAGTTTTCCAAGTGACACTGGTAAAAAATGGTTTGATACGTTGAGCACATACTTCGCCTATTAGCTATTGACCTTTTGTTTGCTACGCAATATTGATTTGTGTGACCGTTTGCCGGCCGGAAAATATGTATGAAAAAGTCGGTGGTGGCACGGCCATATAAATCATCCCCCTTCAGTACCCGCGATATGAGCATTTTGCTAGCCGTGGCGGAAAGTTTCTATTATTTTGTAAATGGTTAATTTGTCAGGGATCAGCTTTTCATTAGCTCCCCCTTTATTCTTAACCTGTATATTATAGAAATCAGAAGAAAATCGGTGCTCAAATGACCGTAAAAGAATACGATTGTTGTCAGCGTGTCGCGTTTTGGGTCGCGCGTAAAACTCACAATTGATTTTTTATTGCAAGTTAGGATATTATTTATTTTCGTCGCCTTTGTTGTTATTTTGATGTAAATGTGATAATAATATGCATGTTTTGTTTACATAGTTTTAATTCGGAATCTTTTTGTTGAGTACATACCAATTTTGCATGTTAAAACTAATATTTTGATCAAAATTGCTTGCACAATGCTCTCGCGCGGACACTCGAGTTACAAAAACGGGCTCGAATATCTACCTACTCGTACTCTAGGGTTAAACGCCAAGACGACAACAAATGATTACGAATCTGTAACGTACCTGTGGCGTATAGCCACCACAAATATATATGCGAGGGCAGCAGCTGTGCTGTGGCGAACCGACAGCTCGAGTCAGTCGCCGGCTAGCTGTCGGTGAGCGAGGCCACGTCTGCGCGCCTGAGCTAATAGCACCCAATGGTTGTTTTATTTATACGAGTATACCCTGAGAGACCCAAGGTGAAACGTCACATTGGCGACGAGTCCTCGAGTAAGTGACAAGCCATATTTAAAACATTCCTTGGGTTTCTTAAAAACGCTAAAAAGAAAAGAAGAAGCAAATACGAACCCGTGTGTGTCAATAAAATAAAAGTTATCGAGGCATAACAACTATTCAGTGTACCGTTCGTTGAGTGTTTATTCAGTGTTTCGTGTGTGTCGTTGTAACTTGCAACCTAGTTCTAGATATTTAATTAACGAGAATGATATTATTGGTTGATTTACTATATCAAAATGGTCATTTACAAAGTGGCAGAAAACAGAAATGAGAATACGAGGAGTACTTTAGCATTGGTATCTATAGATAGCAATTGTGCATTGTTATATTGTGCACCTTGCAGGTGCAGTCTTTTACTTAATCTCGCAGTGAGATAGCAATAAAACCGAAAACTCAACTTATTTAGTGTTGTGTTGTTTATGTTTTCTTTAAGTACCTACTTGGATACTCGTAGTATTTTAACGACACAGCAGAAGGTATTTATTAAAGCATAGAGGTGAATCAACTTTTTAGTGTCCTCCCCGTCATATTTGCTGTCTATAAGGGGATTACGAGAAATACGATGTTGCTAACTGTCGTTGCATTCCTTACTCAATTAATTACCTATAGCGTGAAACTAAATGACAAATGTATGAACAGATATTAATTTGCCCTCGACTGGTGCAATTGCACCAGTTGCCAGGAACGTAGAATGTCCCCGAATTGTATCAAAATTGTATTTGTCCCCTAGACAACCATGTTTCTGCTAAAATACGTTTTGCGGGATGCAACATTATATGTTCAAACAGACTGTTTATCTGGCTATAAGAAAATTTACCAAATACACATGTCGTGGTAACTGACCATGAAGAAAAGCTAAGGGACAAGAAAAGTTGATTGACCGATAAACATACAAGTAGGTACCTTTCAAAAAATAAAAAAATGGAATCGCACTAATTATAATAACAAGTGTGAGTTTGAATATATCTAAACCTATTGCGTTTAACTTATTCGAGTAGCGTATTTAATAGGTACACTGAATAGGTAAGCCCCAAACAACAACAAAGGTGCCGCCACGGTGGAGGAAAGTGTTTAGATGTAGATGCTAGGTGCCTGGGAGCACGCGCTCAGTGTAAAATATGCCATTGAGCATATGGTGTAAAATATTTCAAGGTTCATAAAGTGATATATATATATATAAAATATATGATGAATACATGAATAATTTCCTGTACCGTGTCTGTGGGGAAATAATCCAAGACAGGACAAAAATATGGAATATAGGTATTACATTAACGTTACTATCATACTATAAAGAAATCATCTATACCTATGCAGTAGTCATTGTTATCTATAGTTTTGTGGATTTAAATTAAAGGCCAGAATAATTTATCATAATTAGGATCGTGCCCATCAATGAGGCGTGTTACATGATCGTTTTAAATTATAATCACATTATACAAACGGCATTTATATAAATTGATAAAATCCTTATATCAATATTATTTGGCTATAAGTATCTAAACGGTAAATTCTAGTCATGTCTAAAGAAAGCACAACCTTACCGGCTATCCATGGTAGTACATTAATAATAACATCTATCTAGTGGTTACGAATATATTTCGTAACTATGAAACATAAATTATTCGTGTATTCTAAATCAAAATTACCAAGGTTAAATCAAAAGCACCACACCCCCACCAAGTGCTAAAGAGCGAAATCTCCCCGAGTTCCACATAACTAGTGATATATGATGTATATCTGGTTATGCTATTAACATAAAGTGAAATAAACAGACCAAAATGTGGTTATGACATGGAATGCATGTCACATAAATAGTAAATAAATAGACCAAAATGTGGTTATGACATGGGATGCATGTCACAAATAGTAAATAAATAGACCAAAATGTGGTTATGACATGGGATGCATGTCACAAATAGCAAATAAATAGACCAAAATGTGGTTATGACATGGAATGCATGTCACATAAATACTAATAAATAGACCAAAATGTGGTTATGACATGGGATGCATGTCACAAATAGTAAATAGATAGACCAAAATGTGGTTATGACATGAAATGCATGTCACATAAATAGCAAATAATAGACCAAAATGTGGTTATGACATGGAATGCATGTCACATAAATAGTAATTAAAAGTTGATTTTGCTCATGATGTGAGTTAATACACAATTATGACATGGAATGCGTCATATAAATAGTCAAAGAAAATGAATAAATTGGTAAAATTGGCTTTAAATATTTTTTATAAACATATTTATGTGCTAGCAGTCAACGTAATTAAATAATGCTATCCAAATCAAATTAGAAATACAGATAATATTTTTTGACTGTTACTGTTAGACAAGAGCAAATATGTAAAAGTTACCTTCAAATTTTAGTTCTTTAACTGAAGACCTCATCTTAATACGTCCCGGTCATTTGCCAAGTAAAAGTAATAAATTGCCGGGAATAATTTAATGAGAATAAGTTAATATTCTTATAATAAGTATTTCTTTAGCTACAGTTGTGCAATGTGGCTGGTAACTAGTTAGTAAATTGATAGCCGTCCCTGGTTTATAATATCATAGAATAATGTATATTTTTCGGAAAAATTACATAAACCCAAAATTGAAAACTGAGAACAGACTGGCGTTTCTTCTCATCAACTTGATGACATCAAGTACTAGTACTACCTACATTTCCAAACGCTAAAAAGTGTGCGCCTCTGTGGAATAAATATCGATCTCTACAAGTGCATGACACGAAGTAATGGATACTTACATCAAATAATAAAGGTTAAACGTGGCAGTGTAATAGGTACCAGAAAAAGGCCACCAAACTAATCATTTTAATAGAAGTTGTATACTTCCATACCAAACTGTGACGATGTATGGAACTGAGATTAAAAAAATATATGAAATAGTTTTGCTTGTATTGCTATATTTCATCAGTTTTAATTTATCAGATCATCAGTTTAATAATGAATAATATAAACAGGAAATACAGCTTCATCTCATTTTAATCTGCGAATTTAGCAACTTAGTCTCACCCAACACTGAGGAAATAAACGAATGTGAGATAGATACTAAACCATAATACTTCAGGGTATACTATGACTATGATATCAAGTATGGGGTATTGTAACCCTAATGATGTTTCAAATTTTAAGTTATAAATAAGAAATAAACATCTTGCAAAAAAAAAAAAAAAATCAGAGAACATATCTGAAACTAAAAAATTAAGTTGTATGAAAGTGACTGGATTGGATTTTAATCCGTCGGATCGCGTTGACTCTTCAATACATTACCCATGGTCAACCAATTACATGTCCAGCATACAATTGTGGGTAAAATGTAGTCATTTTAGATGAAATTAAGTAAATGTGATCATTATTGGTGTGTCATTGGATAGATTAATAATGTATGCTAATTAGTAAGACATTGGTAAATATGAGCCGTGTAGTGTGTATGCAAATAAATAAAATAAATATATAGGAGCTACCTTACAATACATGTGTGCGTGATTTACCAGAAAAGTTAAAAATAAATTGGGTTTCCAAACCGTAGTATGGTAAAATTACAATGCACTAATATTTTAATTTTACAGATTCAGATTCATTTGCTCACAATATAAGATTACATTATTAATTACATGTCAATTTAAAAGAATCCCTATTGTGATCGTCAATAACATACAATAACATTCAATCAAAATAATTAGAAGAATAATAACTAACAATTGAAATATAACTATGTCCACTTAATTTAAATGTATGTCATAGTTATCAAAGTTCACCTAAAAGGATCTTCAGTACATAATATAACAATAATTTAATTTAATAAAAAAAAAAAATATATATATAAAAGCGGTAATGTCAAAAAATCCACTTATAGAATACAGTGGAATTTCCAATAGAAAGTTTCTTAATCGACGCTTGAATAAAGGTATTCAGAAGAATATAATTACATATGTATATACATACCTATACTTGGTCGTGTTTTTACGCTGGTTCTGCCCGTGGCTTTCTTTCTAACTTTCCGAACGTGGTAGTTAGTTACTGACATTTATAGGTTCACAAGCATTAATGGAAAAAGTGCTATAAAATTAGCCATGAAATTTTATTATTCAATTTTACAATCGTATTAGCTAACATATTATTTTGCTAATTAAGACTTTATACTTCCACGAAATAAAATAAAAGCGAAGTATCAAAATCCAAGTTAAAAGTTATAACTAAACTAAATCTTAAAACAGCCTCTGGTGGCATTGTGATAAAGATGCTGGCCGCATTATCTCAATGAATAGCTAGGACAATAAATAAATAAATAATATCTTATGATCTTTCAAAAACCGCCTTATCCTATAGATTGTTAAAATGGCAAGTTTTAGTACATATGTTACCAATATTTGGGTAAGAAACACCCCTATTACTATAAGGTTGACAATTAT
Organism: Epinotia ramella; assembly: GCA_947578815.1. NCBI lineage: Eukaryota > Metazoa > Arthropoda > Insecta > Lepidoptera > Tortricidae > Epinotia > Epinotia ramella. The sequence goes on along the minus strand of OX388202.1, from coordinate 17,191,180 downwards.
TCACAATATAATTTTAGTAAAAAATATTGCAGGAATATTCAATTTCACTTGTTTACAAATCATAATCATAAGCGGTGTATAATTTATTCAGAGCTTATATGTTTGTGACATCCTCCTCCTAGAGGTAAATGTTATAAAGGTAATTTGTGTATTTGCAAAAATGAAATTTGAATCTGATTGAAAAAAAAAAGAGAGAGAGATACACTTAAGTTAAACTTAGTCACAAGGCTTTCGTCAATTTGATAAGGTATTCCTGAATTCTATTCTAGATAAATAAGGATATTTTTATGAATGTGTGGAATAAAAATGCACCATTTAAATATTAATTTCTCGGTGTAAACTTGTAGACTAAACCGTTAAAGTAAAACTGTAATATTGTAAAATATTATGTAATTTGTAAAAAAAAAGGAGAGATGTGGCGTATAGCCACCACAAATATATATGCGAGGGCAGCAGCTGTGCTGTGGCGAACCGACAGCTCGAGTCAGTCGCCGGCTAGCTGTCGGTGAGCGAGGCCACGTCTGCGCGCCTGAGCTAATAGCACCCAATGGTTGTTTTATTTATACGAGTATACCCTGAGAGACCCAAGGTGAAACGTCACAGTACCTATTTCTTCACGTGATTATCGCTTACAGACCGTTTACTACGTGTTGGCGTTTATCGAGGCATTATTTTCCTTCGTTCGTATAGTATTGATAAAAGAGTTACCATGCACGCTTTAGGGAGGCGTTGTACTCGTAGTATTATTTTATTTCACTAGTTTCACAACGTACAGGCGGAACGTTTATCGGTTTTGATGACACACAATCGTGTGCGTTGTGCAAAACAAAAGTGACTTTATTTATGTGAAGCCTACATGTACGTACATTTGTAGTGCACGAACTGCTCAGCCAGTTATGATGTTACTATGTTAGAATATAATGTTATGTTGTGTTACATTATGTTTCAGTAGCTTTTTAAGTAGGTAGGTAAGTAAGTAGTTCTTTGTTTTTTTTACTTCTCTGTGGCAAAATGAGGGTTATGTTTTTAGAGTGTATTCATGTCTATTTTTGTCATGCTCTGCAGCCTAAATAGCTAGATAGATTTTAGCATGTGAAGTGCCGTTAGATTCCTCTTAGTCACGAGAGCGGTGCAGGCTATATTTGTAAATGCGTTTTTTTTGTATTTTAATTTCACTTTTCTATATAGAAATCATAAACTATATCCTTGTTTATGGGTACAATGGGTCCTATCCTTTCAAAAGAGTGTGTAAGATAACCGGGCTTTTGTAACCACTATTTACGGTGGCAGCGTGCCCTGCCCATTACGAGATTAAAACTGTGTAGGTACCTGTAACTTGCGACAACAAAACCGCAAACTTGGCTTGCTGCAGACTCGAGGTGGCTTGTCCTCGCATTGCATGGTTTTACGTTTACGCGACAGTGTTAAATGTTTATATTAAAACAACTCGCGTGTTTTTAATACGCGGAACAGTTATTTTAAGCACTAAAATTAGAACATTTAGAGGGGTCCCAAAACTATTTCAATGTACAGGAGTATCTAGACAAAACAGTAAAAAAAACTTTATTATCCACAAAAATAAATAACAACAGCACAAGAACTATACATCGGTAGACAATAGGCGGTTTTATCGTTAATGAGGGATCTCTTCCTGACAATCTTTATCTATATTTGTACGAGAACATAAACTACCACAAACAGTGCAATTAAAATAAAAGCTTGTAAAAACTAAGAAAATGCATAGTCTATATAACCGAAGCATAGCTTATTTAAAGCCTATGAAAGAGACCTTTTAAACATTTAATTTACTGTAAGATGAAAAAACCAAGCTTTTAAGTACCGTTTTCCTCATAGAAAGGGTTGCTTGTGTCTCTAAAACGGATAATACGATCACGTTGTGAGCTTTGTTCTATGAACTGGAACTGGTTTTCATGCTTGGACGGACTGTGATACGCTAGCGAGAAAAATATGCTTCACCAAAATGATACACACTTACTTTACTCGTTTATATCCCTGCTGCTTTGTGACCATCCCGTACGATGGTTTCACGACTATACACATTCATAATATTTTTTTTCTACTCGTGTTCCGTTATCTGTCATTTATATAGGCTTTAGTTCAAATACAATGACACCGATAATAAGTCGTCGAAAAACTCTATGCCCTATGGCCCATAAATGCACTGTTTACCATACTTTTATGGTTTAGGCATACATTTTTCATAAAAGCACTGTTTACCACGATGTCAAATTATGTAACTTTTTTTTTAATCGGCTGCTGTACTGCACTGGTATCAACTTCATAAGCAAATTTTTCGAAATACTTAATAAGTTTTTATTTACGATTGAACATTTGTATATTATAAATGATTTACTAAAATAATAATAAATCATCATCTATTGTGTGTTAATTTACATGTTTTATATTTTTTTGGTATGATTTATAACATAATAATAAACAGTTCGGATTCGGTTCGGGTCCGGATTCGGTTTGGTTCGGATGGCAAGAGCAAACAAATTAAAAACAAAACAAACCATATACCAAAGGTATCATATTTCTGATTTCCCACCAAAATACAGTTCAAAATGAAAAGACAAAAGATGATAAACTATAACTTCTAAACTATTAAGATTTCATTCGTGTTTGTGAAGACAAAAGTGTACGTTTCCCTTAAAATAGGGGCATTTCACGTCAAGCGGGCAGCCAAAAAAGGGTAAGGATCCGAACTTTGTTTATAACTGGGTGAATTAAACATACTTATATGAGATCTAAAAAAATTGGCACATTTTTTTCTTTTATTTATTGCTTGGTTACGATTATATACGACTTTAAAAAAAATACAAAATCTGAGGAATGGATTTTTCAAATGTCATGGATGCAAATCCTCAAATGCATTTTAAAATAACTTAATGATGTTTTATGTAGAATAATAATGGTATTTCTTGAAAACGAAAAAAAAAGTTAAGTTTGATTTTTTTTTCTTATAGTAAACTGGAAGATAATAATAAAAATGTTTTTTTTTCTAAGTTCGCATTTTTTTATTTTTTTTATTTTAGTATAAAAATGTAGTTTATAGCCTGAAAATGTTATGTAAAAAAAATATAGTTGTATCTTGAAATTCGTAGAAGATACTGATCAAAAAACTATGGTGCTGCACGGTAGTCACGGCACGTTTTCCTGCAGTTGTTTCGTAGTGCGGTGTTATCAATCGTAACAGTTTATAAGTATTAAAAACGGGTATTATTATTACAATATTATTAAAATTATGTATAATACTTCTACATTTTTTATGTTTTTTCATTGGGCACTTGGAATAAGTAAAACAAGAGAGTAGCATGAAATAAAATCTTTTATTTATTTGGTTATTTTAACTACTTTAGAGTCTGGTAAAACTGGTCCAGTTCATCAGTGTATAAATTGGTATTTATTTAAACGGCCAAAAAATGAAAATTAAAAAACATGATATCCGCGCTTCCGAGCACGCACTTCCATCTCGCTTACGCTTATTTTCAGTGAGAGGGAGAGAAGACCATGAACCTACGGCGCCATAATTGCGATGCTCGCTAAGGCTCGCATCGCAACCCACGAAACTCACGTTTTAACACCCTTCTTATAAAACAGTTGCGTAAAATACTATAATAATCGGGAATAAAAAATAATTAAATACGATTTAGTCCCGTTATGATAACTCAACATGATACTCGAGAGTTTTGTTTTGTATAGAATATTGTTTGGTAGAAAATGTTTTCCATAATTATAAAAAGCGCGGGCTCTTATATATACACTGTAGGGGTAGACCAGACAATATCACGTGGAAGTGCGGTCTGATTCGGTTTTTAATACTCATCCATTCCAGGGTCTGATTATAATAACAACAATATGAACGATAAAAAGGTACCTAATAAAAAAAGTTAATATTTAATAAAATAAAATGTATAGGCAAATTAAATTATGTGAAAGAAAATTATGAGAATAGAGTAATCTGTGAATAATATTCAGCGAAAGGAGATTCGGCCAAAAATATTTCTACAACATAAGGAGATATATACCTATTCGAGAACCTATGAACCAAAAAAATACAAATGTTGCTCGTTTAATGAACTCTGAATCCGCATAAACGGCGTCGCCTCTTCTATAATTCTATGCTATGAAAACATATTTTTATATAAAGATAAGCCCTTAACTATTGACAACTGGAAAGACGATTTTGTTTTAATGACTGACAATTACCCAAAATTAAACTGTAAGGGGGGGGCTGCTACTTAAGTACAAACAGATCGATCAACGTTAAATATGGCGCCGGCAGCTGTCATCCCATAGAAACTTGACAAACTTTCCATACAATGAGATTTTAACGAACACCGCTTACGATTACAGACGGTTTGGTGCAATGCGACCCACCCTAACGCCTTGGCCACAACTTTGGTCTTAAGCGACCTGCGGCAGCGGTTTTTCTAATTCATTGCGCGTGATCCCAACTAACCACAGTAGGTACGTTGCGCGTCTCGACCGCGCAATGAACAGATAAAACGCTGCCGCAGGTCGTTTAAGACCAAAGTCGTGGCCAAGGCGTGTGATAAACCTCATCTCGTTGATTGCTTGAACTCCGGAGGAGTCACAAGTGTATTAATAATAATAATAATAAAATGGTTAAATACAATATTTACAGTACACACGGGACGCTGTAAGGGTATTGCAAGTTTTTATTCTAAATTTAAAACCTAAAACTAAAGTAATATAGGTAGCTAACACAAGTGTTTATTAATAGTTAAGTAACTCACGTTATAAATATCTGTATTTCAAATTTTACACTATTTATAGAATTTATTTATATCATGGAATTATTTTCTTGAATAAATACTGTTACATGCAAGGTATTTTTTCAAATTGTTAACAAATGTTGTATATTTCAGCTCTTTAGGGAGACTATTAATAGTTAGGTGCCGACCCTTCGATTGATTGATTGTTTGATTGACTGTGAGATTCCTTAAGAAGTATTTATTAAAAAGTTGATTTATCATAAAAGTTGTTAAATGAGTGAGATAGGATATGGTAATGTTTGTTAGCCTGTTTTTAAAGCAGTATTTGGTTTGTGCAGCCACGCTGCCTTGGGCTGTAGGTAGCTATTCCAGTAGCATGGGCTGCATTAGCTAAAATCCTTCCCGGCTATTGGATCCCTCGATAGTAAACCGCAATAGGTTCACTGGAAGAGACGACTAACGCTTGCATGCAAAAACAATACCTAATTATAATTACTAAAATACAAGTAGTTTACTTCTAAATTTTGCATAGGTTCAGGGGACCGATTTTTGACTTTCGAGCGCTCGACTCTTTCACTCGAAAACTGACAAAAATTATGAAATGCTACTTTGAAATAGCAATAGAAAATTTAAAAACGAGTGGCCACTCGTAATTAATTCGTAGAAAAAAGAAAGAAAATTCTATTGGTAGAAAGTAAGTGCTTGCCATTTTGACACTACAAACGTATTTACTATTATTTGATTTTCGAGCGCTCGAAAGTCAAAAATCGGTCCCCTGGTCTTTGCTAATTAAGGATACACTGCATTTTTAGACTTCCCCGTGTGGTGTCGGATTAGAATTTTACCACCCCCTTTCTTCCCGCGGGTGTCGTAAAAGTTGACAAAGGGAGCAGGGTTGAAGTGTGTTGTGGGCGATGGGCTACCTATCACTGCGAGATCATATTTTGTCGATCTTTTATACCCACAACCTGCTAAAAGTGGCACTGGACCATACGTTTCATGTGCTCTGCCGACTCCTTTTAGGAATAAAGGCGTGAATCTATGTACCTATCAATCTATGCAATTTTAGAGCGGTCATAATAATATTAACGTGCACGTGCATCCTTAGTCACGAGCGTCCATACTTAAAATCGAAATTACTGACTTGATTCTCAAATTTCGTGCATCTCTTCTTCGTAACCATTCGAGAAAAGAGCAAAGTCTATTAATATTCTGTTAAAGTACTTGATGCTTGTGTGTTATTTTTTCGATTTTTCGAACTGTTCCTTCCATTGTGGCGGTCTCATCGCTGCCACAAATACCGAACGCTTTTGTCGCGCACAGGGACAGTTCCGCCATCTATTCTCACTTAATCTGAGCACAATGCATGGTACTCGCTCGATTTATTCGCTTTGTTACAGTGAGTTCTTGAAAACACTTGGACGGTTTCACCTATTTTCAATGAGTTTTCTATCATTGAAGTAAATATATAGAAAATAGCAGGCCGCGGCTTTGTTATCTCGTGATAGTCTTAAGAAATGCAATTAGTGCGTGCCTTTATTTAGCGTTAAGTAATGCATTGCATGTTTTTACATTATTCAAATCTTAAAGGATCTTCTTGCCTCTACGTAATAAACGGAAAATATGCTTTTAAATGAGTGTAGGGGAGAGCGGGGTACAAACGTAACAGCGGGTCCATAGTAACAAACGCTCTGTAGGCTTACGCGTTAGACAAAACATGGCTTCGCTCCCGTCGGGCGATAGCCGGCCGCGCCCCCCTCACTTCCATCCAATTGCCGCGGGCGCACTGCGGCGTTGTATGGTTCTGCTATAGGCCGCTACGTGATTTTACGAACCAAAAGTAAGTATTTTTATGTTTTTTTATTTACTGGTTACGTTGTATTAGAAATGTGATAGTAACGTGATTGTTTGCATAGTAGTTTTTGATTAAATTGATTTCATAGTGTTATAATTCGTGTTTGCCTAGTACCTATATTCCATTATCAAAAATGTGGTTGGGTACAAAAGTAACTTAACACTGCGGGTACAAGAGTAACATGTTTATATATGTCGATTTGTAGGTAATAAATAATTGTTGATTTAATTATGCCAATCGGGTGTGTGTGCCACAATTGCCAATCAGAATAGAAAACTATAATTGTGTATGTATGTATGTACGCACTTTATTGTACACAATAACAGGTTAAAGAATATAAATGTCACACAATAGATCAAAGTACAAAGGTGAACTTATCCCTATAAGGGATCTCTTCCAGCTAACCTCTGAGCAATTGAGAGGAAGGTATGTAGAACGAGATAGGCAAACTTATACCGTTTACAAAAACACACAGAGAAAATAAAAATAAAACCTAATATTAGTTATTAATTCTAGAAAAATAAAAACATGATACATATTTAAATACACACATAAATAGTGATAGGTACCTACAATTAGAAGAAGTTCAGGTACCTAAACTCCGATCAAAAATTGATCTCAACTAATAATTAATAAGTACTGACGAAGTCTGTAGTTTTTTTTTTATTGAAAAATATTTTTGTCAGTATTACATAGTTTTTTAATAAATAATTGTTAATTTAATGAATAAGTTCGTTTTATTGCATACATTATTCTGTTGCGTTTGACCTACACTGCGTTACTTGTGACCTCTCATGTCCTGGTCGAATCGAAAGTAACAAATGACAAAAAATTTAAGTGTTTGTAAATCACACAAAAGACGCAATAATAATATAAATTAAGACATAATAATAATATAAATTAAGACATTAATTCGAAGAGCATGAATGAAATTTTCATATGGTATCATTAATTACCCGAAAATCATGACACCTAACCAGAAACCAGGGTAAAAGTTCAAAGTGTTACGTTTGTCGCCGCTCTCCCCTACTTGATTCAAACAACATTTTACTTTATATTTAAACGCATTGGTGTGCTTAAAAGAAAATGTACAGAAATCTCGATGCATTTTGATAGTATCCATAGTTTTTGGATTGCTTACGTACCTATAGTTAAATTAGGTGGGTATACGATTTCAACCGTATCCTAATTTTAACAGGCTCCAGCATGAGCTACTTAACACAAAGAAGTTGTTTACAAGTAAGTTTAGGGTACAGCACTTTAAAAAATATGTTTTAGATAGTACCTACGTGCGTTAAGAAGATGTTATATTTTTTATTTTTTATTTAATTGTGTCCAAAAAACTAAGTGCGTTCTTTGCAAAGCATTGCCAAGTGTTCTTATGATGATCATCAAAGTCATGAATAAGGTGAAAAGCAAGAATCAGTTTATTCAAATGTAAAAAAGATGTGATAACAAAGGCTAGGATAAAAATTGTGTCACAAAATGGGATTATTTACATGCATGATAACTTGATTACCTTGAGGACGTTATAGCCAATTTTTTACCAGTTTTAAAACCCTATCCTCGCTATCTGATCCGTACAGGATCAGTGTCCCGCAGTCACGATTCGAGAGAACAGTCGAAGAATACGCTCCGACATCAAACTTACATTTGAAATGCAAACATGAGGCTGCGTCTGTAAACCAAACATTGAGGTATGTTTATTTAAATTTGCTTCAATTTTGCGAACACGTCTATTTATATTTGTGTAACGTATCATTGTTAGTGGCTCTGATATGTTTCAAATTGTCGCGAGGGGCAATGCACTCGTTTTTTCGAAATGTTTTTAGATAATTGTGAATTGAAATTTATTAATTGATACGTGATTTAGATTTACGTTGCACCGAGAGACTAACGTCCACATACCGTGCCGCACGGCTAGTGCCGGATTCTAAAATTGTGTGTGTGTTGTTGTTCTTAACAACAAATCAATTTAACTAGGGATCATCCTGCAAAACTGCCTACTTCAATACATACTTAGCGGTCGACATCGCCCGCCGCCGATGCACTTAGTGAATCTTCGCACATATGACGTATTGTTGGCATAGATTTCTGAGGCCATTCCGGAACGTGTTTTTGCCATATTGATACTATTAATATATAATAGAAATCGTCTCGCCACAGTGCTTGTGGTGTCTCTTCCGTAAGCACATTATATGAGAACGCGACGCGCTGATTATCAGACAGGATTGGCTACAAATTGAAATGTAATTTTTTGTTGCAAAATGGAGGCTATGTTGCCGGATTCATGTTTTCGACGTGTAATGCAACGAGCCGAGTCAGCGGCCGCATTTTTGCCAGAAACTCTCCCGATAAGGCCGATATCGGACTCCTCATTCCGTATCTTTAATTTCTTTGAGACGATACCAATTGACTACAGTGGCAGTTTCCAAGTTATTGATAGGTAGGTACGAGTATGTGAATATCTTAAGTAGGTATATGAACGTTATGGTATTTATACTGCAGGGCATTCATTATTTGCCAAATTGTATCCTACTAATATTATAAATGCGAAATATTGGATGCTTCTTACAATCACGGTTGAACGGCTTTGGATGAATTTTTGCACGAAGATAGTTTATAATCTGAGTTAAAATATACGATAGTTTTTATCCCGGGTCCACGCAGACGAAGTCGCGGGCGGAAGATGAGCTACCTATATTTTATTTGACGAGCTAAAGTAAGTCGGTGGAAATTGAGTTCTATCCCACGGGCCACCTTTTTTACACAACTGCCCAAAATGGAGTGTAATGTATTTTCTTTAGAAACTTTGCATTTCCTGCTCGATGAGGGTGCCGCGTAGTTTAGTGGCGGATTAACTGGTTCAACCATACTACCACCTAAACTCAACGAGGGGCAGTGTTCAGTGGGACGCTATGGGATCAAAAAAGCTTTACCACTACGACATATTCTATGCCAACTGTAACTTACTATAGAATGACAAAAATAAATGAATACTCTATTATTCCAGAAAGTACCTGTAGTTAAAGACCTTTAATGGAGCTGGTTTACCTCTCAAGGTGAGCGCTGAGCGCTACCTATTCGAAAAACAAAAGAATTGCTTTTATTTTCCCCTAGCGCAATTAACGAGGGTTCCTTGCTTTGCATGCAATAGTATGCACTTTTTCAGGTAACCTAATGGCTTTGTAATATCCCCCGATATTATTACATTAGACGGGTGCACGCGAGAAAACAGACGTTGTGCAGTTAGCCTTAATGGTGAATTAGAAGCGTAGTGCCTTTAATGATGTTTGTTTTTTGTAACGTTTGTTAGGATTGAAGTTGGTTTTCTAATATAAATGCTAAGTAGCAAAAAAATGAAACTGATTGAAAATGGGACTTTTTGATTAGAAAGTTCAACTCGACATGTTCAAGTTCAAGTAGATGTTGAGTACGCTACCTGGGGGGTGACTTAACTATTGGGATGAATGAGAAGATTATAATTACTTTAGAATACTTATTATATTTCAGTGACAGATTCACAAGGGACACGGTTGAACCCCAGGTAACGACTGCGGGCCGCGCTCTGGAACGTGGCCGGCAGTCGCTGTGCAGCGTCAGCTCATATCCGAGTACATATGCACTGGAATATGAGTTGACTAAGCTAAACTGTGTCGTTACATAGACATGTAAGAATACTAGTATAAGGTACAATGGGGCTGGCATAATCATGTAATTGATTTAAGTTCCTAAATAATAAATAGAAAAAAAAAAAGTTCAACTCACGCCGTGTACATTTTTATAACCATATTTTGATCATAATTTGAAACAAAATCTTAATGTTCTGCCAATCAGACTAAGTAATAGAAGTACTTTTAATTATTTATTTGATATTCGGTTTGAAATCACAAATAATAAATGTTTTTCCTCTGTCGTATTTCTAACTATTCACAAAGACCCAGGTAAAATCTATTCTCGCAAATAATAGCGGAGTAACATAATGACTTGTGGAAAAGAAATCTCTTATTTAAGAAAGTTGCTTGCGCGGCGGCGCGTCGTTTTTTATCAGTCTTAGAAGACAATATAAAAAAGACAATGTTAGAAGCAGAACGAGGTTAGGTACTAGAGCACTTCAATTGTACAAATAAATAAAGTTTCAAACCGGTTAAATTCTTGTTTAAGGGCATTAAAAAAAATCGTGTAAGTACCCAATTAGCGTGAGTTATTAAATAAAAATTAACTCAGTATCAGTTTTGTGACAAAAAATTAAGCATTCAAATTATGTGAAATTGAACTTGTTACATCATTTAATAACGTGTACGCATAGCATTTACAAATTGAAAAGAAAAAGTGAATTTTTATACAAACTGTTTACTTAATTGTCGTCACAAAACTGACACTGAGTTAATTTTTATTTAACAACTCGCGCTAATTGGGTACACGAATTTTTTTAAATCGATTTTCTTCGATCCTCTCGTTATTAACCAGAATCACGTTCAAATCGTAAACAACTGGTGTATACGAATTGTATTTATTTGAAGGAGGAGGCTTTTGTTTGACTGCTAAAAGCCTAAAAACCCTCTACAGCTGAAAGGTTAAGCTAAACATTACTTTATAAATTAGCGCTGTATAAAAATACTAGTTGCGCGCGCCGCTTTGTCCGCGTAGTATAGAGAGCCCAGTCGAGGCAACGGCATTAAATTACAGTATTAATAATTATTTCACTAGTATGTATAATAATTTGTCAAATAATTTGTGAAAGCGTACGTGTAGTTCTGCGAATTGCCCCCTTCATACAAACTTACAAAGCTACAACCTCACAGACTTTTACTCTTTATAATATAAGTATTAATAGTAGTATAATACCGGGTGTGGCCTGTAATAGGAGCAATACATTTAAAGGATGACTCTATAGAATATCCGCAGTTATTCTATATCGGTCCCAGTGTTTCAAAATTATTGAATTTGGAAAAAAAATATTTGAAGTTGTGATCCGTAAATAATGAAATTTGATATCACGATATCGTAGCATGTCACTCATTAAATATCTCGGTAAAACACTGGGCACTTATGTCATAGTGATTAATAGTGTCTTGGTTTTCCATACATTTTTGGTGTTTTTTTTTACATTCTGCATGATTTCTTGTATTTAAAATGTGCTGACACTTTAAAAAAAAGATTTTAACTCTCGTTTCATTTTTGTTAAGCCACTTAGAACTGATTTCTGATTGGCTTATTAATCCACAGTTTCATTTATTGCTCCTATTACAGGCCACACCCTGTATACAGATAGTTTGAATCCCGGGGAAGGACATACAATAGTTTTTATCCCGGAAATCATCCCCTAAGGAGGTTCACCTCCCCCATTTCAATGGAGGATGAACGTTTGTATGGAGGTAAGATATTTTAACGAGTTCCACGCGGTCAGAGACGCGGGGAGAAGCTTGTTGTAAATGTCCGGAAACGCAAATAAACTTGCGTATATTTACAACCAATAAACGTAGGTACGTACCAATATATAGGTTGTCTCCATATCAAGTAACTGAAACGTATACCACTGACAGGGGGACATCAATAGCTATCGATTTGACACCTAACCTACCTGGCAAAAAAGCAGTTATTTGGAAGTAACTTTTGTGAGAATGAGGTAAAATTAAAATCTCTTGTGGGTTGTTAGCAGTGATCGTAACTTTTGTAGCATTTTTGGTGCAGCGTGGTGTTGTTAACGGAATATCGAAAATCGAGCTTTTTTGAACCATGTTTGAATAGATCATATAAAAATAACTATTCTATAGTTTTGACGGAGGAATATCAACTCAAAACTCGTCAAAATTATGCAAAAAGCGCGTGGAGCCCCTTCATCCAAAGTTATGGCCTGCACAGTACCAGTAAATTAATTGTATCCTTGATTTCAATTTTTAAATCAAACAAAACAATAAAATTACACTGTTTTGTTCTTGTATGAAACAACTGGAATGTACACTGGAAAATACGCTTGAAACTCCTTAAGTACTACTGAATGTTATGCTCACATGATTAACACATGAACTTTGATTAGGTACTAAGGAGATATTAAAAATCCGGACAGTCAAATTATAGTAACTGAAAGTACATTTTTTGACATTACTAATCGACATTAGATTTAAAGAATCTTCTTACAAATGGTAATAAATAGTGTTATTACACTCAGTTTAATAAATTAAATAATAGCTAAAAATTTTATTCTGATCTCAAGACAGAAAAGTTTTCACTTATAAATCACAAAAAAAAAAAAAGAATTAAGGTAATTAATATGAAACCGTATTTTTTCCATTAATGGATCTTTATTTCTTCTTTCTTTATGTCTTACATTACTAAAAAATTCAGGCTAAATACCTACTATTCATCAATTCTAATTTAAACTTAAGTAAATATTAGATACATATGGAATTAATTAATACGGCTACACCATAAAATTTTGCACGTAGTGATTTAATATAGCCATCAAAGACTGATCCATTGTCATCAATTCTCGAAGTGTAAACTAATCAGTTTCACATACAAACTGGTTCACGCTGTTTAGGATTTGCGGGGCCATTCAAATATCAATAAAGGGGTACAGCTAAGATTTATTTATTACGGCGCAAAGGAATTTCTCTTGTCCTTTAAATTCAAGTAAAATCAGGTCCCGACATTCCCTGATGTCTACTTGAAGGAAATTAACAGAATGTCTGCAGCATTCTTAGTTTCAATTACCAAGTCAATTACTTGGATTCCTCGCCTTTATGGCGTTGAGATGAAATATTGCGAGGTCTGGGGAATTTATCAAATAAGAAATCTTGATTGTAAGTCAGATATCGTTTACAGTCTTCCAAATGTCGTAAAAGAGTTCATTCAAATATTTTTTTGGTATGTCTACGAGCGGATATATCACGATGGTCGTTTTCCGAGGGGCATAAAATTCAAGAATGGAGTGGTGGTCTCGTTTTTACGCTAAATTGAACTAAAAGGCTTTCACAGACAGAGACGGCGGATGCGGCCGGCGGCGGAAGTCCGGCTTTTTGAGCCTCAGGCTACATGTGCAGTTACTTTTTATTTACAACTCTTTATATTATAATAAAATCAAAGCATTGCATGTGCAAGGGGATAGAAACGGAAATTTTACAGATCAATTACTTAATGAAGAACACGTTTAAAAATGAAAGGAGAAAGTTTATTAAATACTCCATTGATTATTCAAAATTAATTTGCATACAGCATCCTCTTTGAAAGAGTAGTGTGCGACAGAGGCGTGACAGCGCATTGCACGGCATTCGACATGGCGGCCTGTCGTTTTCGTATGTACAGTCGACGTCAAAGATATATTTACACTTTTTTACCTAATCGAACGCGTTTGCATACTAATTGTTAGCGGCCGCATTCGAGTTGGTAAAAAAGTGTAAATATATCTTTGACGTCGACACCTACCTACATTAAAATTTGTAGTTCTAAGAGAAAAACAACTCCCCGACTTATTGTATTTGAGTGCGATAAAATATATTCATTGACAGTTGAAATATCTAAAATAAAATTACTAAACTCAGAAAAGGAACTTTAAACTCAGCTCCTACTCATTTTACGTCGTTAATGATAACTATTAAAACGGTATTTATAAGAGTTTCAGTTTAATCACCATTTTAATGCCACTGAATGTTAGTTGAGCGCCTGATCTAAAGCATCTGGAAGTAATGGTACAATTCCACTTGTAACAAACTTGGCCATCAGGTTTCTTATTACTTTAGAAGTCGAACGATTAAGTAAGAAAAATGCTATAACTTCCCGTCGCATTGTGAGATAAGTTTCACTACGGCTAGGAAACTTTTTCATTCTTTTCTCGCTGTTGTTCTATTACTTGCTACTTAGCAACATTAATTGTTAAGCGGTTTCCCCTTGTTCTCGTTTCATGTTCCAGTTAACTTTTATTTTGTGCTATTAGCTAATGGAAAGAAAATTGATTTCAAAAGCCATTAAAAAAATCTTTATTTTTACTATTAGCGCCGCTTGACTCAAACGGATCACTGCATTGCATTCGTTCAATACTTTTCGTGTTAGTGGCGGAACTACGATGCTTGATTTTATAGCGTGATTAAGACAGGATAAGTGAATTGTTTATTTTCATGAAAGTTCATCAAATCTATTTTAGCTAAAATGCTGTTAAAAATTGTTCGTCTTTAAGTGTCACTTTGATATTTCTGTTTGTGAGAACACAGTTTAGTAAACAAAGGTTTGTGAGCATATAAATGTTTGAATAACGGGGTTAATCCACTGTGTAGTTTTTGGGTGAGATTTACACAGAAGGATGTAACGCTTTGTGCGTTCAATACAATAATACCGTTAGAATGCTGTTGAGGCTGCCGAGGCACTGCAGTGCATCCGGAATGTTCGCTGAGGCGCGAACGGATAACTTTTTTGCAATTAGGCGAAAAAGATAAGGGTCACTGCTTAGGCGAGTGCGCGGCAGCAGCAACGACCTTTGTCAGTCGAGCGCCTCGTCTGTCCGCTGACAAAGTACTGGGTGGAGGTGGCTATTGGCAGGGCCAAGTAGAGGATTTTGGACGGCCTGCTTGGCACTGTGAAGGGCTAGCCTAAACCATAGTATTTTTTATTTTATTTATGTATGCCTTAGCTTTATATCCCTAACATTAGTTCTTAAGGTTTTCTTTCTGAATATATGGACATATAGATCAAAATGGTCTGAAATAAACGATTTATATTTTTTAAGGTTCCGTAGACAACAAGGAACCCTTATAGTTTCGCCATGTCCGTCCGTCTGTCTGTCTGTCCGTCTTCAGCTTAGCTCAGTAACCATTACAACTAGAAAACTGTAATTCGGCATGGGTATATAAATCAATCACGCCGACAAAACAGTACAATAACTCAACTCTCAACTCAAAATGATCTTTATTCAAGTAAGGCCTAGGAGTAACAAGCACTTTCAAATCGTCAGTTATTTTTTTTTAAGTAATTTATTAAACATAAAAAATAATTATTATATGAAGTAAAAGTTGTATAAAAAATACTAGTAGAATGTTTCTAGAAAAACAATCTAATGTCAAAAAACAAAATATACCGAGAATAATATATTAAAAATTCAGTCACAATTAGTTCCATGGAGTTTTATCATTCATGTAGTCTTGTGTGCTATAATAAGCTTTCGAAATAAGTTTACGCTTCACATAGTTCTTGAATTTATTGATAGATAACTCAGTTACGTTTCCTGGAAGTTTGTTATAAAACCTTACACAATTACCCATGAATGATTTTTTATTTTTTGGAGCCGAGTGGTGGGCACCGCGAGCTTATGCTTATTTCTAGTATTAATATTATGTATGTCACAGTTTTTCCTAAAATTGTCAATGTTTTTATGTACATACAAAATATTTTCATAGATATATTGACAATATAATGTCATTATATTAATATTTTTAAACTTATCTCTAAGTGAGTCTCTATAGTTCAATTTATATATCGCCCGAATAGCCCGTTTCTGCACAACAAAAATCTAATGAATCTCCGAAGCGCTGCCCCACAATAAAATACCATATGACTTAATGTTATGGAAGTAGCTAAAATATACTAATCGAGCCGTTTTCACGTCTGTTAATTGACGGATCTTGCTCACTGCAAATGCTGCAGAACTCAGTCTATTCGAGAGATTAGCAATATGGGGACCCCATTGGAGCTTAGAATCTAACGTTAAACGAAGAAAAACTGTACTATCAACTAGTTCCAATTCCTCATCTTTCACAAAGACACTCCCTTGCTCGTGCTTAACGTGATTCGTGACGAATTTAATACATTTAGTCTTTTTCTCATTTAACAATAAATTATTAACATTAAACCAATTTACTACTTTAGAAATAGCATTGTTTACATCATTGCAAGCTTGTTGCTGTCTTATGAGTTTGAAAATAAGTGAGGTGACATCTGCAAACAATACTATATCATGGTGGGTCTTTACTAGGTATGGCAAGTCATTTATGTAGATAAGGAACAGGAAAGGCCCCAATATTGATCCCTGCGGTACACCCATCGAGACTAATGACCCCGGTGATCGCTATCCATTCACTTCGACCCTTTGTATTCTACCATGTAAGTAAGACTTAAGTAAATTCAGTGCTGATCCTCTGACTCCATAGTAGTCGAGTTTCCTGATCAATGTTTCATTACAAACGCAGTCGAAGGCCTTGGATAAATCACAGAAGATACCTAAAGCATCTCGGGATTCCTCCCAGGCATCGAAAATGTGTTTAATTAGCTCGACACCCGCGTCGGTTGTCGAGCGACCCCGGGTAAATCCAAATTGCATGTTATGCATCAAATTGTTTATATTAAAATGTTTTAGTACGAGTAATTGCGACAAAACTAATTTTTCAAAAATTTTGCTAAATGTTGGGAGCACAAATATTGGTCTGAAGTTAGTGGGGTCAGTAGTGCTACCTGATTTGAATAACGGAGTGTTTTTACTATGTTTCATTAGATCAGGAAGCTCACCGCAATCGACACTGTTGTTAAATATAACTGCCAACTCGGGCGCTACGATTTCTTTAATGGATTTGAGTGCATGAACAGAAACTCTCCAGAGGTCACAAGTTTTTTTGACATTAATTGATTTTAACGCCTTTACTACATCTGAGAAACTAACGTGTTCAAAATTAAGATTTGTACTACATTCTGGGGCGTTTTCTTTCAACAATGTAACGGCAGAGGAAGGTGATGAATTTAAATACTAAGTTGTGGAAACTGGTATCTCAGTACAGAAGTATTCAAATTCAGTAGCTACTTTCAAACTAGAATCTACAATTCTGCCATCAATTTTTATTTTAAGATCGTTCAGTGTGTTTTTCGATCTACCAGTCACCATGTTAATTACTTTCCAGGTTGTTTTAATAATGTCAGAGCAATTTTTTATTTTCTGGGATAAATAATTACGCTTGGCTACATGACAATCTATTTTAAATTGCTTCGAATATTGCTTGACATGTTCTTTAAATTCATCCCTTGTATTAAATCGCCGTTCCTCATACAAGGCATACAGTCAGTACTTGTCTACGTTTATGTAAGTCCTCAGTAGCCCACTCACTAAAAACTGGTGCACTACTAACCACGGCCGATTTGCGAGTAAATACCGCATTATAAAGTGCCATAAAAGTGTGGAGGAATGAATTGTACATGTTGTTAGGACTAATTTCGGAAGACAGAAAGGGCAGCGCCTGAGCTAGACTTTGTTTCATTCTTTCCACATGATCTGTGGTTACTGGTACAAAAGTTATTTGTGTTTTGACGATATTTTTCCTTAATGTCTTAAATACCATGAGTTGGCCCAAGTGATCTGTTTCTAGTTTGCTGATTACACTACTTGTTACTAGGAAAAATATTAGTGAAAATGTTATCTATACAGGTTGAGCTAGTAGCAGTCACTCTAGTAGGCTTCATAAATACGTGGTTGAGATTACCAGATTTGAAAAGACTCAACAATCTGACACTTATTGTTGAATTTTCCAAAATATTTATATTGAAGTCGTCGCATAAAAGTAATTTCTTTCTAGAACGCGATATTTTAAGTAGCACTGATTCCATTATGTTTTCAAACAGTTCAAAATTACTTAATGGCGGCCTTTATACACAAACAACAATAAATTGCTCCAATTCTACTGCACTTAGTTCTATGGTCCGTTCAACAGACAAGGATACAATGTCCTTACGTTCCTTAAATTTAAATTGATTATTTAATTTAATTAATTACCCACCATGTATGGAACGAAGTCTGGTGAACGAACTACCCACCTGGTGATGATTAAATTGAGGCATTAATTCATTACTGGTTAACCAATGTTCAGTTATACATAGAATATCAATATTGCAATCGTTCAAAAAAAGTTCAATTTGTAAATCTTTTCCTCTAATATACTGAATGTTTTGACCAGGTGGATATAATTTTCATACTTGCAGCATTTCCCATTTGATTTATTTAAAACTAAATTGCCATAGACAGAGTACTCCTTTGTCTTAAGATTTAATTTAAATTATTAGTTAAGATTGGAACCAATTCCAAGTTAACATTGAACTGCTCAATAGGAGCTGAGTTATGTGCCAAATTCTTGGCAGAAATGTCAAGTAAATAAGATAGCGATAGAGCTATTTGTCTCTTACAATAATTGGAAAGGTAAAACTTACCTTCAGTCAAAAAAAACAGGCAAATATTGTTTGCAGTGAAGCAGTGTTGTTTTGAATTTGTTTCTTGTCGTTAATAATGAGATTTAACATGTTATCTAGGCTATATGGCATATAATTGCTAATTGTGCTAAGTCCCTTTATGTGATGGTTAAGAAATCAATAAAATCTTGAAAAAAACATTTTTTAGGGTACCTCCTCTACACCTAAAGCGGGAATGTATTTTTTTTCTCGTTAAACCCATGGTGTGGGGTATCGTTTAATAGCTCGTTCAAAACGATTATGGGTTTTTTTTAATCATTTTTGAAATCAGTGATTCGTTTGCGAGATATTGGGCTTTAAAGCCCTAATTTTTGTTCGAGGTATGTGTTTCCTCCCCCCTGCCGGCTAAATAGCTACTACTGGGGATGTGAAAAAAATCGTGGTAGTAGTACATATATAATGAATTTAAAAGGAAAACTATCACGGACAATAAGGCAGTTACTGAGTAATAGTCGACAAACTTAATCTGTACTTGGAAGGCCCATTGTAAAAATTCGGCCGACGCAACCGCACCGCACGTCGATGTAACTAAGACAAGCAACTACGGAACCCTATACTGCGCGTGGCCCGACACGCAGTTGACCGGTTTTTATTTTTCATTGAGCGAATAAGTAAAAATCAAAGTCAACTACCAGTGGTTCGGAAAGAAAACCTCTGTCACGGAAAGACCCAGCGAAAAAAACTCGGCTCAAAAAATCTTAAGGAATTCATTTAAATCCATTTAGCCATTTCCACGTGATACTCTAGCGTAGTGGTGTAGGTCTAAATTACATATATATATATATAAATTATTATGTATTTTGTAGTTCGCAAACGACAGCAACAGATGCTTGCAAGTCAGCGTTTCAATAATATTCACTGCGCGTTGTAACTGATTATCCCAATCGGCATATCAGCTGTCAAAAACTTCACAGACTGCAGCTGCGAAGCACTAGGCACCGCTGCAATCAGCAGTTTGCCTGCCGGCCAATTGGTTTGTTAGTACTATTGAAATACGTAAACAGACGGGTCAGCCGTCTATTGCGGTGAGCAATCTCGATTGGGCCTAGTCACCGAAGTTAATTTGCTTGAAAGGACATTCGTTATAGAATCCGTGATGATAATGCAGATAAATCGGTTTATGTCCTGTTTGCAGCGCGTGTAACTGGTGAATGTGAACAAAAGGCCTTGTTGCTTGTATTAAACTAAATATAGCAATGTTCAAATTCTATGAATCATAAAACGTTATTTCATGGAAATTAATTTTCCTCTTTATACTTTGTATGTGAAATAAAATATGACTGCATTAAACAATAATCAGTAAAGGGAAACGTAAACATTTTTGTTAAATTGCGATGTTGCAATATTAAAACAGTCAATATACTTTTTATAAAGAATGATGAAGTTTTATTAAGCCCGTGTGCATTTAACGCTGGGCAGAAGTAGTTATTTTGAGATATAGTTTGTGGCACGTACCGCCATTATACACATTTTGATTCTAAATCGACCAAACTTATATTTTTCAACTAACACCACTCTCTTTAGGTATGATTTGGGTTTGAGGGATTTCCTTCTATCTACGTAATATTTATTTAACCCATTCAGCGCCAGTCACGACACACATGGTCATCATACGGTGTGCTTTTCGCTACGTATGGACAGTAAGCCACACGAGAGTCATGCCGCTAAGATTGATTTTCGCTACAAAGCAGAAAAATTCCTTGAGAAATACATGCAATACGGCGTAGCACGCCTAGCGTTGTTTGTCCTCGAATGGGTTAAGCTGCTACGGACTACGGCGTAGCGCTAAAAATCGTGGCGCTGTATGGGCTAGCAAATATTATTTAAATGTCTAATTCATCATCATCATCATCAGTCGTTTTCTCAATGCTGAGGATCGTGACAATGCTCCTATCATCCGCTTCATGTATGGCCTCGTGCAGATGTAGTTGCAAGAGTGCAGTGATTGGTGTGCTCCATCTAGCGGGTGGTCTGCTTTGAGGCGTCTGGCCCTCAACTTTTCCCGTCACAATAATCCTCTCCAGGCTATCCGAAGAACGTAGTGAGAGGTGTCTAAAGCTAATAAATAAAATAAGAAAAATCTCTTTTTCATTATCAACCTGAAATTGTTAACATTGAAGCTGAATTCAATGTTATTTACTTACGCAGGATTCTGTTACAACCATATAAATAACCTAGGGTTAAACAATAGATTAGTATGCATATTAGAATCTAGATTGTAGGCTTAGAGATTTATAACAATTGAGCGTTATTTGTAAAATAATTGAATACTTAATTCGAAACAAATCACCTTGAGGCTGAACAGGGGAAGGCTCCTCAATTAGTGGGAGTTTTAATCCTAAACGCGGGGGGCGGGTTCATTACGAACGCCCCACTTAGTAATGGATATCTTTGTATCATTCAATCGCACATTTGTAATTAGGACGCAATCCTAATTCGAAATCTGATTGGAATATAAATCACGCGTCTGATTGAGCCCCTTGTTAATATTTCGACATGTTTGATTCGTTGTTGGTACAGGTCCCAGTGCTTGACACCGACTAAATACTTTGACACCTCCAATCGTAATTCATGACCAGAACCCGTAATTTTCATGCCGATGACATCAATTTGACGTCACGCTGCATATAGGATGATACCAAATAGTTTTATTGTAATTATTAATCTTTAGTCGTCAATCATTTTAATCATGTACAAATTACTTCAAAGGTAATCTATTCACACGTGGAACAATTAATAGGTACCTAATGATTAATAATTACAATAAAAATATTTGGGATCATCCTATATGCAGCGTGACGTCAAATTGATGTCATCGGCATGAAAATTACGGGCTCTGTTCATGACAATGGAGGTGAACAATATATGTCAATTATTTTTTTCTCCTACATGTCGTACTAAGTTGGGCCCCGAAGGGGCCCTCAACTAATTGCCAATAACTAAGCACGGCCCAAATGGCCTGTGCATGCGCGACATAAGGCCAACACTTAAACTAAACTACTACCTAAAAACCTATCAAAGCCTAAGCTAAGGGTAACTTTATTTAAGTAAAATAAAAACACTTGAAACGCACAAACATTACAGTGCTAGAGTTACTTTATTACTCTTCTTTCTTCAAAACCAAACGTGGCGACCCGGAGCTAAGGGTCCAAATAAAGATCCCTACTCATGGACATATGCAATAGATTCTCGGTATACCTCAATCCTACGTGCGGTGCTATTGGTTAAAAGCTTAGTCTTTGTCATATTCATCTCAAGTCCAACCTCGAGGCTTGCGTTGCTCACAGCTCTTGGAGCATAAGTCGTAGTTCGGAAGCTGTTGAATAGGACAATGTCTTCGGCAAGACAAAGATTAAATAATGATGGAAAATTTAAAAACGAGTGGTATTGAGCACTCGTGTTCAATTATATCGGTAGAAAGTAAGTGCCTGCAATTTTAACACTACTGCAATAGTATAAGCCATCGTATTTTCAAAAATTGACCCCCAGGCTTATGCAAGTCCATTCTCGAGCCCTTTGCAGAAAGTCCCTACATGAGGGCGTTAGGCCGGTCTTCCCCGTCGTTCTCGTAGAAGGCGATTAAAGAGGGTAATGGGGGTCGCGAGTGTTCCATGTGGCGGGGGCCTGGGGACCGATTTTTGACTTTCGAGCGCTCGACTCTTCCACTCGAAAACGGTCAAAAACTATGAAATGCTATTTTTGAAATACAAGCGATAGAAAATTGAAAAACGAGTGGTATTGTCCACTCGCATTCAATTCTATCGTTAGAAAAATTTTACACTTCACTTACGTAACATTATTTAGTTTTGAACTATTAATTTAAAAGATAGATATATTTAAATAAAATATATTGATTCGGTGCTAAGTACGATTGGAGTTTACGGCTGGTGTACGATTATATTTAATTTGTTGCCGAATTTTGTGGTTGAAAACAAAGATCGTTATTCTTTTGGCGGGAAAATAAGCGTTTCGTTGACTATTACTCACTACTTACTTTTGTTTTTTTTTACGCATAATATATTTAAAATTAACTTTACTATATTATAAATACACAACTTCCAATAAAGTACTATTCTCTATTTTAGGTATGTTGAAAATTCAAATTTGAAAAACCGGTAATTATCTACTTTTTGCATACAATGAAACGCAAAAGTATCGATAGCCAATCAGTAGCTTTCGGGTGATGATTTCAAAAATAGCTATTATTGGGTTCATGCGAAAATAATAGCACACCTCGGACACTGGCGATCAAATGTATGAAACAAAACAGCTCGTGTAGGTGAACGCGTACCATGCTTGTGTGAGTGAGCTAAGATGCTAGGGTTGCCGCCATTCTAGTGCGTTCGACCTTGTAATAGCGGCGTCGAATTATTTTGTTGTGTTAATTATAAACAAAAACGTGTTTAACTCTACTTTGTGATTATTGACCGCAGCGTTAGCGAAGGTCAATGTTTTGACTCGAGCAATTTGCTTTTGTATGTCCGGATGTTCTCGTCTACAGGTCGCAATTCTTAACCGATTCTCATGAAATTTTGTGACCCAACACAACACACGCCCATTAGGATTTGTAAATATTTGTTTGATATTTAAATATTTTACGTGGCCTCCGCTCTGCGCACCGCGTCGTCGCATCCTTGCCAGCCGGTAACTGTGAGGTAACCGAGAGCGGGTGGGCGTCACTTTCAATGGGAGGCACGAAGTGGCTATACTGTAAGGTAGTACTCTTTATTATACTGTGATAATAGTGACAAATTTTCGTGTGCGGATATTTTCTACCGCTCGCTTTTGATTTCGAGCGCTCGAAAGTCAAAAATCGGTTAAACTCGTCCACTCGCCAATTGGATTATTGGTTAGGGTTTCAAATAAACTATGTTTTCTAGACAATATGAATTTATTATCGCTGCACACAGCTCAGCAAGAACACCATTACAACCACAGAGTAGACATAGACAGTGTCGCCGTCTGGTGACCTGAACTAAAAACTAAAAGTATCCAGTGTTGAATTTTACTTATGTATAACACTCCCACTAAAATTTAACACCGTTACCTATGAAGGAAACAATAACATGCCCAAAAAAAATGTTTTGCCCTTTTCTCACTAACATAAATTTTGAAGTGACATATAATGACCAACAAACTTCAATAGCACTTCAAAAGGTCTGATATGTATACTTCTGAATAAGGACATAACACTCTACTTATTAAAAAAAACTTAACTATACAAAATCTGATCCCTTAGATACATAAAAGCTTGAGTGGGCAAAGGCTTTGTTAAAATATCCGCCAATTGATCTTTGCTTGGGATATAATTTATTTTAATCAAGCCCAACTCAACCTTTTCTCTTATAAAATTATATTTAACATCTATGTGTTTTGTTTTCTTATGATACACAGGGTTTTTAATCAACTTTATTGCACTCTGATTATCTACATAGAGCACAATACACTCACAGCTCTCACCCAATTCTGACATAAGTTGCTGCAGCCACAAAATCTCTTTGGCAGCTTCACAGGCAGCAACAAATTCAGCCTCCGTGGTTGAGAGAGCAATGGTCTTCTGTTTCCGACTGGACCAAGTGATTGGACCATCATTCATTTTAAAAATAAAACCGGTTGTTGACTTGCGTGTATCCACATCACTGGCAAAATCTGAATCTGAATAACCAATAAGATCATTGCTTTCTTCATATTTTATACACAAATCTTTTGTGTTTATTAGGTACCTGATTATACGTTTGACAGCATTTACATGTTGCTGACTTGGATTGTTCACATATCTGCTTAATACATTTACCGCATATGAAATATCAGGCCTAGAAACAGAGCACAAAAATAACAAGGAGCCTATAGCTTCCCTGTAAGGAAAATTAACATTAATTTCATCCACATTTTTCGTAATAACAACATTAACATCTGCTGGGGTACTGGCAGGATTTGCATCACTCATAAAAAAATTCTTAATAATTTCCTCAATATAATTCCGTTGA
This sequence comes from Epinotia ramella, assembly GCA_947578815.1. Lineage (NCBI taxonomy): Eukaryota > Metazoa > Arthropoda > Insecta > Lepidoptera > Tortricidae > Epinotia > Epinotia ramella. Next base: position 17,166,362 of record OX388202.1, on the reverse strand, counting down.
TGAATACAAATACAATCATTTGTTCGTTCTATTTCCATGCCCACAAAATATCTCAAATTTAATTCTTTTATTTTAAAAGCTTGTTTCAAATATTGCATTATTTCTTGAATAAGCAGTCTGCTTGAAGAAATTACCAGAGCATCATCAACATAAATTATTAGGAACACTTTAATCCCATCAAAAACCCCAATATATATACAATTGTCAGCTTGAGACTGTACAAAACCATATTTGGTTAAGAAATTTGTGAACCTTTTGTTCCAGCATCGGGAGGCCTGTTTTAAGCCATACAGAGACTTATTTAATTTTAATACATATTTTTTATCTAAGGACACACCCTCAGGCACTTCTATAAAAATATTTTCTTCTAGGTACCCATTCAGAAAAGCAGTTTTTACGTCGAATTGTTGAATTTCTAATTTGTACTTAGCTGCAATAGAAAGAATTATTCTTATGGAGTCATACCTTGTTGTCGGAGAAAATATTTCTTGATAATCCACTTCTTTAATCTGATTAAACCCGCGTGCACATAAGCGAGCCTTGTACCTCACTTGACCATTTTCATTCCTCTTGATTGCAAATACCCACTTTGTAGTAAGGGTTCGTTGACCGGATCTTTCAACTGCGCTCCAAGTATTATTTTCTTTGTGTGCAGATAATTCTTCTTTAATGGCTTCAGACCATTCATTCTTCTGTGAGCTCTTCAGCGCTTCCTCATATGTGTGAGGCAATGACATCTCGACAAGATTTGCTTCTAAGTTTCTGTTATTCCTTGGCCTCAAAGTTATATTCCGCTTTAATACATCTTCGTCTAGGTCTAGAGACATCTTGTATGACGGATCATCACTGCTGCAGCTGATCATACTGTTTTCAGAGTCAGTTGTTGTTTCAGAACTTTCAATAAGTGTATCATCTGGACTAATTTCTTCTACTTCCCTAGTTTGTCTTGTTGTTTCAGAGTCATCGTTTTCTATACATATTTGTGTAATATTCTTTCTTACTTCTGGAACTTGATGTTCATCAAAAATGACATTTCTTGATACTTTTATCGACTTTGTATTAAAATTGTACATTCTGTAATTGGTGTGCTCATAGCCAACTAACATCATTTTTTCACTCTTCTTGTCCAATTTTGATCTCAACTGATCAGGGATATGAACATACCCGACACTGCCAAACACTCTCACATGGCCTAGCTGAGGTTTCATGCCATGCCATAATTCAAATGGCGTTTTATCAGGAGTCTGACTAGAGCAGGTTCTATTTAATATATAAACTGCACAGTTCACAGCTTCCGCCCATAGATCTAGTGGCACATCTCTTGCATACAACATTGAACGTGCACTCTCCACTATGGTTCTCAGTTCCCTCTCGGACCGTCCATTTTGAGCAGAAGTGTAAGGGGCAGTAAGCTCGTGAACAATACCCTCCTTGTCCATATATTCTTTAAAAGCTTTGTTTATATATTCTCCTCCTCTATCTGTGTGTAGTGTCCGGGCACTGTGCATGAACTTATTCTTAATCAAGTTATTATATTTTTGAAACATTTCCATGACATCACTTTTGTTCTTAATAAAGTATACATGCCTGTAACTTGTGGCTGCATCTTTGAATAACACAAAGTACCGCAGTCCTTGAACTGACGTGTGGCTCATGGGTCCGCATACATCGCTATACACTAAGTCACCTGGCTGTAGTTCTCCACGTATAGATTTGTGAAATGGAAATCTGCATTGTTTCCCATATGCACATGCTTCACATATGAAGTCTTTCTGATCATAGTCCTTTATTTTAACACCTTCAATGACACTATTTGCACACATTGTTTTAATTTGTTTCAGGTTTATATGTCCTAAGCGTTCATGCCACATTTTTATGTCACTTTGATTGTTTTGTACTAAGTTACAAGTCTCTGGAATCAATGTTTTTATTTTCAACTCATACAAGTTGTTTTCTGTAATTATTGCACTCATCACTACTTCATTGTCTTTATAAATTAAAGCACTATTGTCTTTCTTGATGATTGTGTAACATTTCCGTATGATAACACCTTCTGAAAATAAGTTTCTTCTCAAACCCGGGACATACAGCACACCTTGCAGTTCACTATTTTCCCACTGTCCATTGACATATCTTCTTATTAACACTTTACCGATGCCTGACACTTCTACCGACTGCTTGTTTCCTAGTGTTAATGATTTCTGGTTACATTCGACTAGTTCCACAAAGAAATCCTTTCTGAATGTCATATGGGCTGATGCCCCGCTGTCCATGATCCAAGTATCTTCTTCAGCAGGACAGGAACTGTCTTCTACATTAAATGCTAACATGTCTGTACCTTCTTGCTGAGGTTTTCTGGGCTTGGTCTTTCTAGGAAAACGACATTCCTTAGAAAAGTGTCCTCGCTTTCCACAATTATAGCATTCAAATCTATGTTTACTATTTTTATGTGTACCACTTCCAGATGCCCGTGGCTCATTCTGCCTTGGGTTCTTCCACCCCTTGTTCGAAACAAGCAGAGCTGTTTCCTGTTCTTCCATGGACGCTAAACTTGCTTCTTCGTCCAATAAACGAGCAGTCAAGTTATTAAGAGTTTGTTTTTCTGGGTCCAATGACATCCACGCTTGTCGTAGTGACCGATATTTAAGGGGCAAAGTTCCCAGTATTTTCGTGATAATGGCCATCTCGCTAACCCTCTCGCCATTTTCTTTCAGCTGCTTAGCTAAGGTTTCTACTTTCGAGATATGTTGAGCAACGCTGTCACCTGCTGACATTTTGTACTGATAAAATTTCTCATGAATTAACATTTTACACAATTCACTCTTTTGTTCATATATTGATTCAAGTTTTGACATTATTTCTTGAGCATTTTCACAGTTTTCTATTAGTGTTATTTGTTTAAAGTCCATCGACGAAGTTATTATAAACATCGCCATGCCATCATTTTTGAGCCACTCGACGCTGTCTTTTTCAGGTTTAGGTGTTGAAATATCAATTCCCTTAGCTTTTAAAGCACATTTGACCTGGAACTTCCATTGCCTGAAGTTATTGCCATCAAATTTGTCCATATTCATTGAACGCGTGGGATCCATTTTGAGGTTATATCGTCACCGGTATGCGATTGTTGTAATTTTTCTTTGCTGGTTTCTTCTGTACTTTCTCAGAGTTTCCTGGGCCCATAACCAATTGGATTATTGGTTAGGGTTTCAAATAAACTATGTTTTCTAGACAATATGAATTTATTATCGCTGCACACAGCTCAGCAAGAACACCATTACAACCACAGAGTAGACATAGACAGTGTCGCCGTCTGGTGACCTGAACTAAAAACTAAAAGTATCCAGTGTTGAATTTTACTTATGTATAACATCGCCTAAAAACACCTGAGAGAGAGAAACGCGAGCCAAATGTCCAGTGTGTTCGACATTTGGCTCGACTCTCTCTATCTCAGGTGAGCGCACATGGCGGCCGCCGTGGAGTTTTTAGTGGATGACTGGGTGCTGGCTCGCAGGTTTTCTACACGAAAAAAAGGCCTCTCAATTTAAGATGTTTGCCAGCTACTCAAAATTGTAAGATCTATTTCAAATTAAAAATAAAAACAATCACCAAACCACCATTCAGTATCAAAAGTCATACGTGTTTTTTTAATCGTTATTGAAAGTACAAATATTGGCATGAGAGAAAGCAAAAAGACACATATTCGCTGTGCTACCTGCCATCTTGGCAACACACACCCTTGGCGAAAGTGGAGTGTCAATACGCCGCGGCGGAAGCTTTTAGTTACTCGAATTCAGGATTTGCGTGTTTAAGTAAACCTTCATAATATGTATAGCTACGTAAGTATTATATGTATTAAATAGTGGTGGTTACTAACGCTTTGACCGCTCAAATGTAAAACAATATTTATTTCCACAACGAGGTAACAGAGGTCAAAAATAGCCTTTAACAATCGATACTCAAAGATAATCGTAAGAATGAGCATTTAACTATCATGCTATCACGATGAAATATTTTATCCTATAATATGCTGTTGAGAGAGACTAAAATAAGTGTTTGTTATACGACGGATTACGGCCCACAGGGCAATGGAGAGGGCCATGTTGGGAGGCTCTGCGTGATCGCATCAGAAATGAGGCTGTCCGAAGCAGAACCAAGGTAACCGATATAGCCCTCCGGATCGCTAAACTTAAGTGGCAGTGGGCGGGGCACATAGCACGTAGAACCGATGACCTGGTAAAGGTTGCGGGAGTCCGCTGGATGCGGGTGGCGCAGGACCTGTCACTTTGGCACTGGACCGGTCACTTTGGCACTCTTTGGGGGAGGCCTATGTCCAGCAGTGGACGTCTTTCGGCTGATGTGATGATGATGATGATGATACGACGGATTTGAGCCAGTAAGTTTTGAAATATGTAGAAGACGCCACCTGGGTCTTCTAATCCGGCGCGTAATGTTGCTTTTTTTTTTTCGTGGAGAAAACTTGCGAAGCCGGTTCCCAATCACCGGGGGATGACTGTGTTATGTGGTATTTCTATCCACTAAAAACTCCACGGTGTCCTGCATCTGTGCATGCCGGGGACTCCAGGATCTCATGCTCAACGCACTGGAGCCCCCCCTCGCGCCTCGCCACATTGGGCTCGTCCTAGGGCAGAGATGTTGTCGCCTTCCCTGGGGTTCTTAAGCGAGTGCCCCGCCCCCCGCCAGAACACTGCAACCCCGATGACCCCCTTTAGTCGCCTTCTACGACAGGCCTATCCTTGTCCGAGCCGGTATATAGGCTAGTATATGGCGCGGTAGGTAGGCCCTACTGATGTAAGTCACTTGTATAGCACGTGCATTACAGTTGCGCTAGCATGCCATAACATATATCTACTGCGCATAGAATAAGATGTTTATTTATATTTAAAATATGTAATATAATAAGCAGCAAGCAGCAGTTTTATGTGAGCAATAAAGAATATTTGTATTGTATTGTATTGTATTGTAATATGTACGAGTATGTACCTATACAAATATTCTTATATTTTGTAAGTGGTTACTCGCTCTTATTCAAATAATTATAAATTCATATGTACCTACTGGATCAAGTGGTAGTTGTCTCAGTTTACAGACACGAGAACATATAAAGTACGTAAACTAGGGTATCTGCGATTTGCTCGTTAACTAAAAACATTTAACAATTCTATGTATGCATAGTGAAGCGAAATATACCAATTCATTATAAATAATTTAAAATTTTATGAAAATTTCTCAACGCATGAACTAGTTACGTCATTTAGCACTTGCCGCAGTAGGTACACTTCGGAGTTAACGATATATACTCATTATTATAATTCATGCTTACTTACCATGATATCGATTAAAATCTGATCTGAGGAGGATGGATGCATATTTAATTGATGTGTTTAAATTGAAGTTAACATCGTCACAAATTGTGGCAAAAAATACAAGCAGCCGAGTTTTTAGGCGAGGACGGAGTTAAACGGTCGCCCTATAACAACAAAAGGCTTATTTTGTTGTTTTCAGGTACGGAATTATTAAATACGAAATATTCCTGGAACAAAATAATTCCATTATCCGATAGAAAATTGGTTTTCCCGCAATCAGACAGTTCACAGGAACCGGTTTAACGAACGTTATTGTTGAAATGGACTCCACGGAAATAACGCGATAATGCTTCACTAGCAAGTGTTCAGTGAAGTTACACTAAACTGAAATGTGACCCTAAACGTTCAGTATTTCCACTCAATTAAATGATTCAATGAAACAGAAATTGCGGGTTAAGGCAGATTTAATCACGAGACATTTCGGTCTTATTCCGTCCTTTCATGTGTAATTTCCTATGGACCGGGTCGATGGACGCGGACAGACTTTTTCGTGTTGTTTGTAACAAACCTGCTCTACAAGTAATGGATCTATAGATATTAAAGTAAAGTTATAGAAATAGTCTCTTACATAACAATTATTTTTTTCTATTTAATATTAATAAGCATTCATTAAATAATTTATATCATTTAAACCGGCCTTTAAAATTTACTAATCTCTCATGATGCTAGTTTGACAAAATTTCGTGGTGAGTCAGGGTTTCAATTATGCCGACAATAGGTGACATAGGTGTCTACATAATACGATTAGATTAGATTAATATATTTCATAAACAAAATCATGTACATATTATTTTATAGAATTAAAATGGCAGTGTATTATATGAATAGAAAAACAATAATATAAATAAATGTCAATTGAAATAGAATGTTAAATAAGAAACAAAAAAAATAATAAGAGAGCCAATAAAAACAAATTCAACAATGATAAAATGGTGACAACAATTTCAAGGTTATAAAAAGTGTATCAAATTCATTCAATCAAAGTGAAGTCAATCAAATTAATAATAATAGCTAGGCCATCCTAGAAGTAAATAGTCACAAGTCAAAAAGTAATGTAACTTTTGTTCATTCTGATTCTATTCCATTTTCCCCAAGTGTGGTGTCGGGTTAGCATCACCACCTCTTCTCCCCGAGGGTGTGGTAAGAGTCGACTATGGGAATAGGGTTAAAGAGAATTATTGTGGGCTACAGCTACAGGCTACTTTTTCATCTTTAAAATGAAGATTACGTCCTTTGGGAAAACAGGCATGAGTAGTAGAAAGTAGGTAGGTACTGTAGGGAAGGTGCTCAGAGGTAGACGAAGATACGTTAGAACACAAACAACACAAACAGGCGAAAGCCTCGGGGGCTACTACTTGACGTGTTCAACACTTCTTCTATTTATAGACTTCCAGACATGATTTGAACTCCTAATAGTCCAGTCAGCACTGTAGAGGTTGCATAGAAGACCTGCTTCTTATTTTAAAACGGCGGTGTGGAATAATTTCTGTTGCAAAAAATATAATACAAAAAAATATATAGAGAAAACACAGTACGAAAAACTCCTGTCTCTATTTCTTTTTTATTATAATTTCTAGCACAAGTAACTAATTTCATACCTATATTTTATGTCGAATCCCGTTGTGTATACAAAGTTTCAAGATATTCCAGCAGGGCTATCACGTGACGCATTGTACGCACGTTAGTTAGATCTAACTGTGAACTTTTATATGGAAAAATTACAGTTGGATTGTCCCAAGGCAACGCGCGTTCGAAACATTGCGTGATGACCCCCCAAAGCCAAATTACCCTTGTAAGGGGAGCCGATATTTGTCGAGCGTCTTGTGGATGTGGTTAATAATCATAATTATAATATTATGTTAATGTCAGCCGACCATTCTTTTATGTTCTATTAAGATATTTAAAAGGTGCAATACATCAGATTATGGCAACGTTGATGAGCAGCAATGTACAACAGCTAATTGACTTCATGTTCATATTGATTTGTCTGTAATTCTGAAATTACCAGTCTTTAAAACACAATGTAATGTTATTAGCAGAACAAAATAACGGTCTTTATCCGATTAGCTATTACTCTCGTAAGATAAAGAATAGCAATGTCAACTAAAATCTATTGACAGATCAAAACAGAACAAGGCGGTTACTCAAGAGGCAGATACTATAGTTTATACCCATCATTCTGAGTACCTCCGGACATCCGAGTACATTCTCAAAGAAACAAAATGGATCCAAGCCGGATATGCCTTGATAAGGAAACCGGACGCTGATCCGTAGCTAACGAACAACGAGTGAAAGACAACCAGCTATGCTTGACCCATGCCAGGGCATTCAAAGAGTAACCGTGCCTCATACCGAAGAAAGGTTTGGCAGTTCATTTAACACTAGAAAACCTGTAGTGTATGCTAATACAGGCCTAAAAGCAGTGACGAGGAAGGAAACTTTGTAACTATTCAAAGGCAGCCCTCGTTGTTAATTAGGGCAACTTAATAGAACAGTTTGAAATAAATTCATCAAACAATTTGAAATAATACAAAAACTTTTATTTTTGTTTCGTCCCGGGTTTGATAAAATATGACTTAATTTATTTTTCATCACACTTGCTCGAAAAGGGCTTCATAATGCGCAGACATACAGAGCTGTAATACGTGTTACGGCCACGGGCGTAATGGTTTTTTTCTTAAATTGTATCTGTCACTCATGCGGCAGTTACAAAGCAAGGTTTTATATCAAATACGATGTCTGAAAACATATTTATAAATAAATTTAAACTTAAAAAACTACTTAAACATGTTTAACTGAATTATTTACAGATTTAATATGTAGTTATTTAGTGTCTATGTAAAATGTTTTTAAGTGTTTTCAAATCGTGGCTGTATACCGAAGGGCCTTTGCCATACGCGCCTCACGTCAAATTCAACAAAATGGACGACTGACATGTTGCAGTTTTTATTACGATTTGTATTCATTTCATCTAAAATGTATTTGTTTCCTCGCAAATGTTATGAAAAACATTGTGTATAACACGGGCGTAAGAACATTGCAGACTCGAGTCATCAAAAGCCCTCCGCCTTCGGCGTCGGGCTTCTGATAGACTCCTGTTCGCAATATTCCACTTACGCCCCTCGTTAAACAATGTACTATTATTCGTGTGAGGGTGAACGTAATGAACGTTATGATTCGGTTTTCATAGGGTTCTCAAGTCTTTACTATATTTTTTCTTATCCTACGTATTGTTGTGCCTTAAAAAGTCGCTACTCCTAAAAGATAATAAGATACGTTAGTCAAGGTCTAGCTCTGTTGATGGTACAAATCAAGTTAACTATACGTTTTCCCAACTTACGTCAGTTAACTGTCTCATAGACGCAGGTACGGCATTAATGTAGGCAGACAGGTAGGTATAAATAATTAAACAGCGAGAGGATCCGGGCGGCTTCTGAGGTCTGAGACGTTGTCAGACTAATGGAGACTAACATTTCACAGGTTTATATGTATATCATTTGGTCGCAACGTATATTGTCTACAAAATTGTAAACAGTTTTGGCATAAAAAGCCTTTATATAAGGTAGACGCAATGCCTCGAGGAATTAAGTCGGCCTGTTATCGATTACGGTAAATAATAAAATAATATACAATTGTTAAGTGATCGTCGTGATTCTACGGATTCTGTTGTACTATATAAGATTATAGATTCGACGTAATATATGATGCCCCTACTCTTTTACATAAAATTAATTTTAGAGTTCCGTGAAGACGAGAGCGCCACTGTCGTAAAAAAAATGTATTTAGCATACCACGCAGCAGGACGTGCTACGGTAAGAATGTCTTTATTAAACGAGCATGTGAATTATATAACCTAAATGAAAAACTTATCGATATTGATATTTTTCACTTTAAACTTACATCGCTTAAGAATGCATTTAGAATTTAAGGAAGGCAGTTTTTAGAAATATCTCGAAAACCTTTGAAGCGATCTTGATCAAAACAATTTTTGCTGAAAGAATTTATCAAGTCCATGATTTTTTTCATATTTTTAAAATTCGCGGTTCAAAAATTAGAGGGGGGGGGGACACAATTTTAGTGACTTTCGGGGCGATTATCTCCGACTCTATTCACTTAATGAAAACAAAATTTTTGACTTTCAGTTTTATTAAAAACAATTTTTTTGTCATCACAAATCTATGTAGCGGCTAACAAAATACACCTATCCTCAAAATTTTATTCAAATACTCTTTATAGTTTTTGAGTAAAATGCCTTTGACATACGGACGGACAGACAGACAGACAGACATGACGAATCCATAAGGGTTCCGTTTTTTGCCATTTGGCTACGGAACCCTAAAAAGTGACATTTAAATCTACCTGATGCGCGTACTATGTGTTACGTGATCGACCTGCTTATGTTTATTTACGAAATGTGTAAGCACAAACCAAGGTTTTACTTATCTGAGTTAACATTTATTTTAGACTTAACTAGAGCAACAATAAACAAAGAATTTCCGAATCCGTATTTCCTCTTTACTGAAGCAGCCCGCGAGTTGAGCGTATAAAGACGATTAACTCAGAAAAACAGGTTTTCCTGTTTCCCGGCTTTGGAGTAAATCTGTGCTAGCTTGATAAAATCTCAGGAGCCTTCAAACATTTGCCTTTACTTGAACTAGAGGGCATTTTTCCTACTGAAACGTGCACGAAGTTAAAAACTTTTTAATTTCATAATTACGTGCTTTAATCGGTTTATAATATATTTTATTGTTTTCCGAATAATCAAGTTAGGAAATAATATTTCATGCAATAGTTATATAATGTATGCTTTTTCAGTCGAGTAGCACGTTTACGCCGTGGGATTGGTACTTTTTGATGACTTTGTATGATGCTGGCTGTTAGATGATGAATAAGGAACGATCGAACGTGGTTTGAATAGTTTTAGAACGGTGAATGATTTGACGTATGATTCAGTTTGTAAGACGATCGCCACGAATGAAGACGCACATTATGTAAATAAACACGATTGGATAAAGATTTTTTTTTTTTTTTTTTCGATTTTCCCTGCCTTCCCACTCTACATACAATGTTTTTTCTGCGAGTCAACTGAACTAATTAAACAAACTTGGTATCTAATCTAGCCCTGCTGAAGCGAAGCGCAGCCAATTGCTTTCTCTTTTTGTAATAATAAAATAATAATAAAATAATATAAAATTAATAAAATATATTTTCACCATTTTATTTTTTTGTGTTGTCCAATATTTATAAACAGGATACCCTATAATTGGATTTATATCCTTATCTCATATTTCTAAATCTATTAGATTGAGATTAGAATTTCTAACGGAGATGTAGGTTCAGTGGACTTTTGAATGGAAAAGGGCTTTGCTCAAAATTTGTGCCTTTTTATTTTTAAAGGCACACTAACGCCACTTTATTAGATGTGTAGAGTACTTCCATACAAACAATAGTTACTAAGGCGACAGCTCTAAAGTACGTCCGTCTTAAGTTATGCATCCTAATCTTTCTAAACAGATTTCAATTTTCAACAGCAGCTAAAGGAAAAGGCTTCTCAACACAACACCTTGTCAAGGGACTTAAACAAATCGAAGTTTACCTATTTTAGCTCTAAAAGAGGAAGTTTCAGTATCTGTAGAAACAAAATCGAAAACATTTTCCACGACGCGATACGAAATAGCTTCCGAAGGTATAATACACTGAAATCCGTGTTCACGACAATTCGTACATTCTCATAATGTCTAAACAAAAACCATTGCGTTCGACGCAGCGACGGGTTTCGCTGATAGACTCGTATTTGTACCAAAATTATTGTTGCTTTACTTACATTTTTGTAAAGATGTCATGAATGTCATGATGTCATCTAAAATTTCATTAAAATGTGTTCATTAATGCAGTACAATGACAGACAAATATATGTAGGCAAATAAGCAGCCACAAATATCTATGACACATGCTTCTCATATACATGCGAACAAAGTAGGGGTCGAAAATATCTACCCACGTAACGTATGTCATCAAGATGTGAACAAAACAGGGGTCAAAAAAATGTAAACAGTCAAGGTCAAAAATATCTAAAGCGAAAGCGGAAAGGTTCTCGAGTGGCTACCACGTCACGTCCCGGAAGACGCAGCGCGGGTAGACAAGGGTGGACAAAGTGGAGGGATACACCTACATACAAAAAAAACTAGTCTATTACAGAAGTAGTAAATAAAAATGCTCTGACATACAAACCTGAAGGTGGATGGAGGTGGCGGATTTGTGTGAATCATGGCTGTCTCTAATGATTCTCTAAGGATCGGGACCCTAAATGTCTAAGGACCTATTACCCTATTAAAAAATTGAATACTAACTTAAAAAAATTCTGTGGTATTAAATTAACCACTCTATATCGATACTTCGTCTCGCAATGCGACCGTCCCCTACGCTGTCTTGATGGGTACTGAGTATGAATGAAGTAGTAAGACGAATACGAACATTTCCGAGAAAATACGATGGGAAATGATTATTCACTACATCTTGTACATAAATATTTGTCGGCCCTAGTTTCAATTAAATTCATATGTGATATCAGAATAACCATAACAAATTACTTTGCGCCTTTAGCTTAGACCCTATTAATTATAAGATTTAACATACGTCTAGCACGGCTATCACGCGACGGCGCGCGAGCTCTCTCGACTTTTCTCGCACTACCCGTCTCTCTCTTATTAGAACACTTAGAACAAGAGGTATAGTGCGAGAAAAATCGAGAGTAGGTATGTCGCGGCCGTCCCATGATAGACGTGCTGACTTGGTTTGTCATATTCATGCACACTCGTTCCGACACACTATAGGTTCGGCGCGCGAGCACATGAGATTCTAAATCGATTTCTATTGTAATACCTAACGTACGTTGAATTAAGCCCCATGTAGACGCGAGTGCTAAGTGGAACACGCCTCGTGTGCGGCGGAGTTTAGCTGTTATCGGTCGGCCTTATCGAAAAAGTTTTGCCACTATCCGTAGAATACTTAGAAAAATTTAGCACCAGATAATGGTCCTATGTGATGTTTTCTTTGATCTTTACCAGTGTAGCTACATTATATACGAGTAAGGTAACTATGTGTGGCTGGTAGAGTGCCGTGTGAAAGCTATATGAGCTACGGAGTCTTGGCAATCACTTTACATGACGTAATGTTTTTAGTCGGATTCATATTTCTAAAATAATTTTGTCGTTCACAGTTTCACGTTATGTTATCGAAATCGTAGCAAACGGACGTCCCTGATCTCTGCCTAACCTTCCGGGAAACAGGCGTGATTAAATATGTATTTAAACGACTTTATAAAGTTGTCTGCAGCGCAACGCGTCTTAATATACGATTCCCTTGGAAGTTAAACGTGGCTCCTCCTCTTTTAAAAACCAAATAGTTCGTTCTAATCAAGTTTGTACTGAGTTACTGACTTATTTTCGTGTCAAAATCGCTTGAATTACTTAGAAACATAATGATGTAAATATCCCAACTTTACACTTCCTTGATTTTATCGATAAAGTGTGCGTCGTTGAGACTTTTACGGAAACGATAAAAGCCTTTATACCGGCCTCGAACGGAGCGGAGAGTTCCAAGTTAGACAGTCGGTGTGAAGCACAGGAAGCATCAGCTGTCCTGTCATAACTTCAAGAACTTATAGATGTAGCGATTCTGCGCTGATGGAATATTCATAGATTTTCTATTATTTCTATCGGTCTAAATAGCCGCCATTAAAGTATTTTCATTTTCAAAGAGATATCTTGTTTTCCTTTGCTCGAATGTAAATGAAACTTTAGTTTACACATTAAAGTAATCTGTCTGGTGTTAATTATTAGTTAACGAAATGGGCTTTAAACTATCAATGCGTAGCAAAACTAGAAACAGAGAGGCTATCAATTAAGTGTCTTAACGATCTCTAGATAATACGAACGAAAATTTGTGTGGGTTTCTGCCAATATCTGAGTCATACATCACTCGGTCTTTGAGTGGCAAGATTGATGGCCCAGCTTAGTAATTGAACTTCATCAGGGATCATAATTAATAACTCCGAGCAAAAAGCTTAATAGTGGCGCTTCGTCTGGACCCGTGCTATTAAAATTTTAAGAGACTGTGCTCAGGTATATCGAGGAATAGCATAACTTACATTTCTTTCCATGTACTACCTGCCATCCCATTCCATGTTGTAGATCTGTTTTATAACAATGTTCATTCAATAAACACTTTGAACTTTAGTAAGATAATATTTGTGTAATATTTATCTACTTAAAACAAATATAGTTCATTTCTTAAATTTTGTAGGTACTCGATAAATGTTACTTACCTACTTTACACGAGAATGTACTCGTATTATATGCATGAATATTATAAACTATTACGTTTATCGCATACGCAATATACTCGTAGAACAAAATTAACAATAACCTTTCGTCAAGAAACTTATAGTACAGCTAACTTAGAAAGTCTTTTTTCACATTATGTGCGCGACAACGACCCTTCACAACCGGAGCCTGTCGCTACATCATCCCTGTGATATACTATTATTAGACATTATGTACCTACTTTTGTAAAGGCGGTAATGGAGCGACCTATTCGTTTTTTTCGCAATTGTAACGTTTCATGTATTTGGTAATATGGCCTCTGAAACGAGGGGTGTTATAAAATAAGCGTCTCAGTATTAGCTAGGTCATTTTGAGTAAATTAAAACTGATTTTTCACCTGTCGTCTTACCGTATTTTTTTTGTCAATTTTATGTAAACTCATTTTCACATTTATGAATATTGTATGGGACTGATAATTTGTCTATGCCCCACTTGATTATCAGTAAGTACCTATGTTTTGATACATCTACTTTACTCAATGCGTTTGTATTTAATTAAAAGTTTAATTATGAATTGAATAACATTTTGAGCGCACACTTCAGTTATCATATCGTTAATAACCTTTCTAAAATTAAGCAACTCGGTCTTTTCTCAATAAGGTGCTTGTAAAGTAAGAATATTTTACATTTTCTTTGCGTGCACGCTGAATATTATATTTAGGATAAGGGCGACTCGGGAAGCAACGTCGAGGCGGTTAGATCGAACAAACATCTTTTTCCAGCATCTTTAGTTGTTCAAGTCCACATTGATTTTCATAATTCGAGTTATTTTTGTTATAGGTACGTATAATGTGCCCATAATAAATGTAATAACTGCAGCGAATGAGTACTACAGTTCATGTTTGCCTGACAAAGATTCACGTTATTTGTCCTTAATGCAGAGTTAAAAGGCACATAAGCGTGCAGTTCAGTTAATTGCACGTTATAAAATTAAAACACGCCATTACAGACATGTCATGAGCCGAGGGAGCATTCCATAAAATTAAAAAAAGCTAACACTTCAGCCTTAGTGAGTTGCTGGCTACAGATGTATATTTTTAGAGCAATTATTTTAAGCAAACATGCAGTAGAGCATGCGGTTTAATATTCGCAATGCAGAGCGCCTAGTTTTTATTTAGCCCATAGCAGAATACGTACGATACAAAAGCCCGCCAGCCCTGCAAGTATGTGAAAACGCTCTATAGATTACTGGAAAGGAAAATGTTTAATAATGAAATGATGAATGCAATGAATTGGCTTTTCCGCATATTGTTAAAGTCGTTACACAACATTCATGATAGACATGTGACTTTTTTAAGTATGTGTATTTTTTGTTTTGTATTGTAGATAAATATGAATATTTTTTGACTAGTAACGTGTTATTACTAATGAGGTTTGTGGTTTGTCTATGAATGACTTGTGGATTGAATGATTAGTTAAGAACGATTAATGTGAAGTGAAAATGTAAACGAAGAGCGCCTATAAACGTTCACTCGTAACTAAGACAAAGTGAATATATGTATATTTTGTAATCTCTGTCTTAGCAGGGTAATGCCGTCAAAATCACCTTTCACTCTTTTTACGGTTCCGTAGCCAAAATGGCAAAAACGGTACCAGTCCCGGTCCGCCTGTCCGCCCGTCCGTATGTCACAGGCATCATATTCGAAACGTATAGGATTTATTTCAATGTGGAATATACGAGTAGGTGTTTTGTTAGCCGCTATAAAATATAAAAAAAATATTTTTATTATACTTAACAAAAATTACAAACTAGCTGATGTAACCAGTAAAATCAAGTTCGTTTTAAAATGCTGGCAAAATTGAATCCTTTTTCATTAGGTAGGAATAAAAAATATTTTTCATTCATGTTTGTGCCGTTCATCGCATTTCTATCCTATCAACATAACTTATTAATCAAATTGGTGGAGCGCAAATGATTTCTAATTAACCCTTTTAGGTTAACGCAGGAAGTTACGTTCCCTCGCCGTTGTACCATTTAATTGCTCGGGCTATTGGATTTAGCCTCGAACACATTTAACTTATGGCACAAATAAGTGGGTATTGTGGGGAACTTCAAGTCATTTACATGTGTTACATTGTATACATTATTTGCCTTTGCTCTTCGTCCGCATATCGTCACTTTTATGAAACCATGGAAAACCAATTTCTGTCGAAAATTTATTTTTTGTTACAAGCTTTTATTGCCGACTGTACTCTTCTGTATACCATCATAAACTATTAATTGAGGCGATTCTAACGAGCCCAAACTCAAAGGGGTTACGTCGGTTAAGTACTGAATTCCCATGGTAACCTTCTGTCTCCATCATCTGATCAGCTCGATGGTACCATAATATTGAATTGTCTTCCAAACTACCCGAAATTTGAGCTCAATCGGTCATCGGGAAGTGGGTCAAATTTAACTTGCAAGATATGATGACAAACAGGTGAAACTAAACAAAAGCTTGTAAAAAAATTATACAACGTGTTTTTTTAACCGTCTTAGAGCCGAAGCCCTCTTAAAGTATCCGAAACGTACTAAACATTCCTGAAAAAAAAATACTTACGTTTTTAGTAATAACGTAATTAAGTTTGAAAAATCCAGTAAATATGGCGAAGTTCATTCAGAATGTTAGAGTTCGTACCTATCTACAAAAGATGGCGGCTAGTGGTCACTGCGGTCACTCGCCTGGATGATTAAAATTAATATTAATAAAAAAGAAACAATATTAATGCATAAAAAAAAAAACAAAAAAAAAGTTGTTTTAAGTTCTTTGTCACGTATACATTAACTGGGCTTCGGCTCTAAGACGGTTAAAAAAACACCGTGTATTTACAGTAGTGGGACGCCTAAACTGACGCGCTACTAATAATAGCTGCCCGCGCTGCTTCGCTCGCGTAGTGAAAAGAAATAAGGTAAACCAGCGGGATAAAATATAACCTATAGCCATCCAGAAATATAACCTATAGCCGTCCAGAAATCGAATAAGTGGTTTCCTAGTAAGTATAATAGTTGCTAAACTGCACTAGGTTGGTAGTTGCTTAGTTACAATAAGCCTATTGGGGTCCTTCTGATATCGTGGCACTGGCGGCTGGCTGTCTTCATACCTACGAGGTGGCTTCCTTTGACGTAGCGAGTGAGAGCGAGCGAACACGGCAACGGCAACGGCGCGGCCCAGATTGAAGCATTGCTCATCATTCCCGAAGGCTATGTGTGATGTCTGCGTACCGAACACGCGCGGCATGTGTGCAGCCGCGCGATGTACCTTTGTTCGAAGATTATTTACTGTTCTATACTGTGGCACAGGCCTCCTCTCATGGATGAGAGGGAACTGGCAGTACCTAGTCCCCACGCTGGCCCAGTGCGGGTTGGGGACTACTCCGGATATTACTCATTACATTTTGCAAAGCTACAATCTCACAGAGTTTTTCTCGTTATAATATAACCATAGAAGATGTAGTTTTTTTTCTTTTGGGACAGTTTTATTCTGAAAAGTAGCGCTGGGTATTTCTGGGCAGCTCATGCTGAAATTGGGTCCCATTGCCTTAAATATTATGGCAATTAAGTTTATTTCTTTTTTCATTTACAGGATGAACAATTCAAAACGGTCCGTAACAGTATATCAAAAGCAATGGTAGATGTAATTTAAACTATGTTAGACTAAACTAGAGTATGTTATATTTACGTTACCGTGGTGTTACAGTAATCCTACTAATATTATAATTGCGAAAGTTTAGATGTTTTGATGTTTAGATGTTTGGATGTTTGTTACTCAATCACGCTTAAACGGCTAAACCGATTTGGATGAAATTTTGTATGAAGATAGTTTATAGCCTGGATTAAAATAGAGGATAGTTTTTATTCCGGGTCCACGCAGACGAAGTCGCGGGCGGAAGCTAGTCTTTAATAAATAAGGAGCGTGCTGAAATGATGTAGTGATCAATCCCGTTTGTCAAGAATTGCGAGTAGGAAGACACGCTTGTGTGTAAAGGTAGTTAGCTGCTGGCATAATACGTCTATTTTAAATGAAAAAAAAAAAACCCATAAATATTTTCAAACCTTCATATCACCTCAATTCCAAAAATCTCGGTCGAACAAATCTGTAACAGATTTTTACATATTTTTATCTACGCACATATCATTAGTGCTCTAAAATGCGTTCAGAAACCGTAGGAAATGACCAGCATTATTACAACCAATTTTACTATAAGAACTTTCTTGTCTGTGGTAGTAGGTAAAATCTGTACTGTAATGTTATTACAGTACAGATTTTTGTAAGGTTATGAGTTTAAATTTGGAACAGCTATCAAAACTCAAATGGGTCTCTATTCTAGTATCCATAGATATTAAAACAGTTATCGATGCGAAACGTCAATTCAGTATGTTTTTTAATATAAACCGCACGACATTTGATCAAGAGTGACATGAGAATAGGGACTTCATTCGTTTGTCTATGATTTAAAAAAACATTCGTCTTGACGTAGGATCGAATTGCCGCCATTACTGTTGTCATTTCTTTGTTGATTTTTGCTGTTACGAAAGTAGAATTGTGAAAAGTTGTTTGTAATTCACATTTTAGTTGAAAATATGAGTAGTAGTGACTCCGAAAACGATATGCACACTCCGCCGGATATCGTAAATGCAACCACGATTGCAACAAAGATATTTTACAGGTAGCACTATATTAGCAATGCGGGTCATTTTCCTACGGCTTCTGAACCCATCTTAAAGTACTTATGATATGTGTGTAGATAAAGTAGTGTATGCAACTGTACATAATTTAGCCTTAAAACACTCGTGTGATCCTATAATGAAACCACACTCGTATTTTAAGGACTCTGATTATGTATCAGTTGCATAAACTACTATTATATTCGTTTTACCCGTTGCGTTAAAGAAAAACAGGAATGTTAAAAATGAACATTACAAAAAAAAATTATGCACTTTTCAGTTTTTCATCCATTTGGAGCTTGTCGATTCCATTCCGACTAGTCACGTGATCTCGCATGCCTATGTAAGTACTTACGTATGTACGGTGTAATCATGGTTT
This sequence comes from Epinotia ramella, assembly GCA_947578815.1. NCBI lineage: Eukaryota > Metazoa > Arthropoda > Insecta > Lepidoptera > Tortricidae > Epinotia > Epinotia ramella. The sequence goes on along the minus strand of OX388202.1, from coordinate 17,147,568 downwards.
TCATCAAAAGGGAGGCACAGTGGTGCGCTTTCAGAGCCATCAGTTCGTCACGACGGCATTCAGTCGCCGCGTTCACGTGATCGCAATTAAGTCATCCTGAATTTTTTGCTTTCACAGTTGACATTCCATTTAAATGAGAATGGATTTTGAGGTTTGGAAACCGATTTTTGAATGTGTTATCTTACTACTTTTTTCACTTTCTGTGTTTCCGTTTCCATCCCCAAAATTACTATTTCAGTTTTAAGGTATATTTATATTAAGTATGTAAGGTAACCTTATTAGGATACTATAAATTTAGATTTTTAACAAGAATGCAAAAACAAATTATATGCCCCAAATTGTGTATCAAAACATTTTAGGACAATCAATAATCATGCCACACGAAAGGCACCTCTACGGATGCTTTCAGAATGAATAGGTCATAAATACTTATTGAATAACTGTTAATGAAGGAAATGAACGCTGGTACAATTTGACCTTAAAAAGTGCCATTGTCGCCTGCTTGCAGAATAAAATGAAAATATTTCATTATAATGCGGGTGTATCGTACATACTTACTACTCGGATTACGCGTCATAAAACATAGTCATCGTACTATAATAGTTTGGTAGTAAAGCTCAGTACTCCAGAAAATGACTGTTGTTGCGAAGTTAACAATCGGATCGCGATCAGGCCGCCACTCTCCATCGCTCGAGGCAGAAAACTTCGCTAATAGACTTTTCTTTTATTACGAAACCCATAAAAGATTTCCCAACTTGATCTCCTGTCATCTCTTCGATGTTATGACAATTCTTGATATCTTCAGACAAAAGCGATATCTGACAGATGTGGCTTCTCGAACTTGACAGTAAATTAGTGTAGGATTGCACGAATTTTCTGTAATAGCGGGCCAGAAGCTAAACAAAGTTATTACATTTGTAGCATATATAGTTGTTAAGTGGCATGAAGTAACCTACAACACTTACATTAAATACTTGGCAACACATTAAAACCGGGAACACAGAAAAAAATCGGATGCCATTTTTAGATAACGAAACATTTGGACACATAAATAGGTTAGATTAAGTATCATATTCTGAAAAAACAAAAATTCCTTCAGCGGAATATGCTTTTCATAATTATGAAATTTGGAATAACATGCTTTCACAAATTACTCTTTGGAAGTATGTAGTGTACCAACCCATAGAAATCATATCAAAATATTAATTCACAAATGAAGTTTGAAATTGAATATTTTATTACATCACGCCGTTTAATAATATTATTTCAGTGTACATATTACCCAATACCCATAGAAATATTTTATAAAGTGTCGGGTAATTCGATAAATTCTGAACTGCAATGCAGTTTATAAATTAATGAACACCACAGTGCATTGACCGAAATGGGTTAAATAATTATCATTCGTAAGTCGAATTGGAGTACACTTCCGGAAATTAGTAATAAAAATACATGGTAAGTGATAAAAAAAAAATCCATACAGAGTGGCTCGCAAGTATGTGTAGTTATATTTTATCAATAAAACTACTTACTACTAAAGTAAACGAAACTGTCCATACTATCCATATTAATATTATAAATGCGAAAGTGCGTCTGTCTCAAACTTGACGGTTAAACCACTGAACCGATTTAAATCGGTATAGAGATAGTTTGAGTCCCGGCGAAGGACAATGGATAGTTTTTATCCCGAAAATCATCCACTACAGGGGTGAAAGTTTGTATGGAGTTACGATATAAACGATTTCCACGCGGACGGAGTCGCAGGCAGAAGCTAGTTATTTATATTTATATTTTTTTCCATTAAGGCAGGGATAACATTTTGCCCAAATAAATACAGTAAATATGACTGTCACCACTCACCTACTTTTCACCTGTTACTCGATAGCGTAACATTTCTTAAAAAGATCTAAATGTATTTTTTATAGGAAAAGACAATTGAGTTTTCCTAACACTCGTTCGAAAAGGTACGCAAATAATACTCCGGTTATTTTATTTCCAGTGTTTTAGTCAATTAAGAACTTAAGACAGTAGTCAGTACTCGTGCAAATTGTCACTTAAGAAACTTCCCAAACACGAAATACGTCAAGTCAAGTTTCAGCGAATGAAGTTTCACTTAATGTCGAGATAACGATCTGGCCCGGTGGATATATTGAGGCGATTCATCTTGCTCTCATGCAGATACGTACTGAATATACCTCGTCTATTTACCTGCCAGCCGTAAGACCGAGTGGTCATCAAGAATCTGTTACATATGTAAAGAGAGCACTGCATGCTAGTTTGAGCATGATACATCTTGCATTCATGCCGTATTCGCAACATATTAAACTGGATATTGGAATTTAATCACGAAGAGTTTACATATTGCGCTAGTGGAATGATTCTATTCCTTTCAAGTCTGGGGGTAGATTTGTGGAATTATTGGAGTGCTCGTTCTGAGACATAAGGCTCGCCGCATACAGATTGAATTATGCGACCGAATGCCCGCTGGGCTCATGTGACAAGTGGAATTCATGCGCAACGGAAAAAAATGCAATGCATATCACAGATAGATGCATCTGTAGATTTTAAAACGAGCGAGCGAAGCGAACGAATTGGTTCTCTATCATCTTTCCAATTTCATATGCAATAATCTCAAAACATTGTATGACATCTGTTCAGTACAAAAGCTGATTGACAGAGACAGCGCTGACAGACTCTACTTCATTCAAAATACAAAGAGTCTAGTCTTCATAAAGATGGTTATAGTCCAATAATATACCTAAATACATGTAATCATTATAAGTACCTACCTGAAATAACTGTTCCGTTTTATATAAGAAGAGAGCACGTAATGCTGTTTCTCGCCGAACAAGTCGCTTAATCTTTGCTATTATCACTGTCTGGTGGCTTGAATATGTCATGCTCGCTTAAAGGGCTTTGCTTACGGTGGCGTCGTTGATCGGGTCGCCACCTTCCCTAACATATGGTTGAGGGAGGCGATGGCTGAGATATGCGTCATACTCGTGATCGGGTGCTGTTTGTGGAGTCCGGACTGTTCATGCTTGCAAGGGCATAGTACCTACCTAGTTAGCTACTTAAATACTCATAATTAAATATAGTGTTATTTTTATTATTATCGTATTGACGAGAGACATCATTCTGATCTTGACACGTTTTATTGTTATTGACCCTGTACATCTCTGACAATATTACATTAATGTTCCTCTTTTGTTTTGACGTTTAGAGACCGTATACATCTCTTAGAATATTAGAATAATTATTAATTATATTTGGACGCTCAGATACCTTATACATCTCTGGATTACTGAATTAATATCATTAACTTCTTGTTAATATCGATCTTATATCGAATGTAATGGTCATATTTTGCAATTTTGTTTTGTTTACATTAACTTAGAGACATTTAGTTTGTTAACCTTTTATATAAGTATACCTAATTTTTAATTATTATTGTGTACGATTATTATTATTTTATTGTAAATTACCGTTTGACATGTAAAAGTGCCCTTGTGGCCGGCCTATTTGCAAAATAAATAATAGATTTTGATTTTGATTTTTGAGTAATATGGCACTCAAAAATTATGGTATGTAATATAAGGGCAAATGAAGGATATAGCCATTGAATATTATGGAATGAATTTAGTACAAATGAAACAGTCGGAATCACGCCGCGGATTTCGGCGAAGGAATTTGGTCGCGGAACCCAGCCCGTATGTGGTGAGCCTTGCACTTCGTTCTGGCTCGTTCGGAAGCAGACTCATTTCAATAGCACGATACTCACATGCAATATGACATAAAGTGTGGCCTGCGGACTAAGTATCTTATACAAAACTGCTCGGTTCAAATTTTCTCTCATCATTATCATCATAAGTCCCACTGCTGGGCACAGGTCTCCTCTCATGAATGAGGAGGAACGGGCAGAAAATCTCTCTGTTTCATGCAAAACAATTCATCACTCAATTTATTTAATTCTGCATTTCATTTCATCTTTATTTTTCTCATCTCATATCCCGGATGCGCTGTGTTCAGAGTTCCTTGCATTTGTCTCTATCTGTCAACACATCGAATCCTTAAATTAAGTCACCAACGCGCTTGTGACTCTACTGCCCCTCTTTTCTGTAACACTTTTTAAGCTCACCTCAACGCTCACCCACAAATACATCTTGAAACCGCGATGCTTAGTAACTAAGCGTAGGTGGAGGTCTAGTTTCGTGACCGGCGACCGGCGGGGTGAGCCGCATTTGCGCGTAGCGAATAACAGCTCTGGAGTCGCCAGCGTAACCGTAAGCATTTATCACTGTCGTAGTATTACAAAAAAAACGCTTTGTATTTAATTTATAAGCAATATTAAAATATAAAACCCCGGGCTTCTTTAGGGCACAACCGGGAAGAGGCTTAATACGAAACCGCATGACACTGTCCGACACACTCAACTTTTATTTGTCTCCGTATGATCCATCAGCCAAACCTTCCGTTAGAATGCCAATGTCCAGCAATAAAAGCGAGATTCTTGCTCAATTAATGGATTAATTGAAAGAGGGTGACCGTAGATTTAACCATAACGCCCGTATTTGGGTCAAGTCATAAGATAGCGGCGATATCGAATTGAATATATGTATATATTATAGGTGCGTTAGAAGTAAAGTATAAAATATTATATATTGAAAAAAATTACGAATTGCTCCGTTAATTTCATTTGAGATTGCTATTATTCAGGCTACCGTGGTAATTAAAATATTCGAAACAACGAATTCACACTCGCGCCAACTACAACACATTACAATGCCATGGATTTTAATAGTTCGAGAATAACCACTTGGATTTGTCTGAGGTTTTGACAACAGTCATTAAAACAGCGTGAAGTTAATCTTCTGGGGCAAAGTTAAATATTTATTGTTGTTAACTTTTGCCATTGAGGATAAGTATGTTCGGAAATAGGTCCACTTAAAATATTTTTGTTTTTCAAGACTTCATGCATTTCCAATAACAAAACTAGACAGGAATGGTGATATCGACACCTTTTACAAAAGTAACCATGATCGCCACAAGGTTTTCTTCCCAACAGTGTGGTGCTAAGATGATAATCGAAATTCGCATACACTCTACGAGTATCTCTGTCGCTCAAATATTATGCATGTGCGACAGAATGTATTATGTCACCGCAAAATTGTAAGAACCATTAGTTTATAGCCCATCACCTAGTGAGATTTTAAACTGACGGGTAGGTTAGGTTAGGATAGTTCTTTTAACGCGTTAGCTTACAATCTGACGAAGTTCACAATTTTACGGTGACATACATACACAGATAAACGAAGTTACCGTTTCGTAGTAGCCACACAGAACAGCTGTCATGGCCGCGGCCTCGCGCCGCTTGCACCGGCCAAGAAGACGTCGTGTCCTCGTTTTCGTATTTCCTTTCACGTGTAATTTCCCTGGGCGCGCTGTTTCAGGCCGCAACTACAACAAAAGCTATTAAACTTCATTTCACATTGAGTTTTAAATTAGATGCGGTGTTACAAGCCCTTCAGATTAAAGTTTTATACCCTTATTAATAAAGGTTGATTCAACCAATTTTAGCCAAAATGCCATTACAATTCATTTGTCTTCACCTTGAAATATGTGTTCGTGAGAAAGCGAATAAACACATTTGAGTTTATATAGAATTGTTAAGTTTTAGGAGCAAATTCATTAATTGACAATATCTTTACACACGTAATCTCATAATAGGTTAATTATGTAGCACCTACATGTTTGTAAAAAATATGCCGTTATAGTATCTTGTCAGGTGAATAGATCTATCAAATTTTATGAATGGGTTATAAACTGATATTTGTTAAAGTTGATGTAAAGTACTCTTCGCATAAGGTTCACAGAAAATAAGATCAAATCTATACATGGCTCAATATAGTAATTGTTACGATATGGCACCACCTTTACAAGTTTCGCTAAGATAATGGTCTTGGATGGAATCGGCGGAGAATTTGCGGATTGGTTTTCTTAATCAAAGCGCCCGCAATAAACGTTTGATGAGCTATTCGATGGACAAATGATATTCCACCGTGAATGTCTCTTTAATGTTTAATGTTGACCGCCGTTCCCGATAAATAATAGCGTATTATACGAATCCGATATATGTAAATATATCATTCCTTGATAGGGGAGTGAGGCTCGTTGTAATTTGAACTTTGTTTCAATTGAATTTTAAATTTAATTTTCGTTACGTCCGTTTTCCAATTTAATGAGGCTTAGGTCAGACATGTTATTTCACAGTACGTATCCACCGTTTGGAAGCTGTATTACGCTCATTATTGTTTATCAATAAAATAATTTATATCATGTTGGTATACCACTCATATGTATAATAATTGTGTGCTATATTAAGGTTTATAATGGTATATATGTCGGCGGCCGATCGTAAAATCCGCCAGATCACGAAATTCCTAGGCATATCGTGAAACGCCGCCATTTCATGATTTGGCTAAAGGACATCCGCCATATCGTTCAAAACTTAACGTTTAACGATTTGTCTAATGACGTTTAGGCAGATCATGAAATTCCTAGGCATATCATGAAACGCCGGCATTTCATGATTTGGCCAAGCCAGTGACGTTTAGGCTGATCATGAAATTCCTAGGCATATCATGAAACGCCGGCATATCGTTCAATACTCACCGTTATACGTAAGTAGGGTGTCCAAAATTGAATTAGGTAAATTAAAAAAAATAAGAAGTGCGGACTGATAATCTCCAGCGAGTCGACGCCACCCCGCTGCGCGGGGTGTCTATTTCTGGTCTGAGGGACACAAGTGAACCCTAACCTAACCGACCTAAGACAGAGTTCGCTTATGACAAACCATTTTTGTCCGCCCTGATTATTAGCCCCCAACAAAAACGGCCGCCATCGCATGTGCAGCGCCACCAGTGGCCAAGAAAGAAACTATTTTACGATGTGCCCGGTATAGAGCTAGGAATATCGACGAATGCGTTGCTCTAATCGATCTGCCGTATTGTTTATCAGGCACATCGTGATAAGCCTAGCCGACTTTTAGGCATATCATGAAATGGCGCCGTTTCACGATATGCCTAGGAATTTCGTGATCTGGCGTATTTAACGATCTGCCGCCGACATATACAGACTGCGTAGTACCATCTGCTAGGTAGGAGGGGAACGCGCGTCGACAGTGCGTGAAAAAAACTCAGTCTGCATAGGCCTTTAGACGTGTACACTTTGTGGTGCTATATAATGTAAACTTTGCTGGTACCAGAGTACAAAATACGAGGAAAAGTAGGAGGTCCCTTAGGGATCACAAGAAAATGGATCAGGGAGGTTTTCGGTCGATATTTATTTAATTCTTCCATAAAGACGACGAGAAAATCCTAAACGTAAACATGACTACGTTTAGCGATAAATCACTTACTTATCACAAATATATAGTATATGAGGATACTTCTTAAGTTGCATCTTTAATTACTACACTAAATTAGTGTAGGTAAATAACTCAAACAAAACCAATTCCCAGGCTCGAACGAAATTATGTGATTACTAGATTTTGCCAGCAACTTCATCTGCGTAGTTCACGTTAATAAAGGATAATTACTATTGTATCAGGCGTAGGCTTAAACATCACTCCAATGTACAAATTTCGTCCCACCTTTTCACCCCATCAAAGTATGATTTCCGGGATAATAGCTATCCTATATAACTACATAGGATAGCTATTATTAAGGAAGGACTTAGGGTTTCAAACTATCTCCATGCCAAATTTCTATCTAAATCAGTTCAGTGGTCGCATAAGCGTGCAAAGGTAACAGACTGATAGAGTTCCTTTCGCATTTATGGTATTAGTATGGATATCCTATTTATATATATTTTTTTACACCATTTCGGTAACAAATAAGCTTACCTACCTAATGGTAAGCCATAGCCATATGTGTTTACGCTACATTACTGGAAATTTTCGTCTAAATCCGTTTGAGTAGTGGTTCTTTGTTCGGGCTTCCTGTATTGTAAGCAAAATTATCTTATGCCAAACGACGGGTTACCTATCACAATCTCAAAAAATGTAAGGCTGCATGTCAAATTTCCGAAAATAATCTTTTCATTTTTGGAACTTTTTGCGAGGAAGCTTAATGATGGCAACAGGTTTTTACTCGCATATTGTACATCGCCAAGAATTTCCAGTGGCGTCCATTCTATTTATCACTTTTCTAGTCACCACGAGTCAACATTTTTAATAATAACCAAACACGCATTAACAATGTTTACAAATATTTGTGAAATAACCTATAATGGCGCGCAACAGTTTTTATTCATTAAATTTGCGCATAATGTTAAGCCAGAGTTAGATGAACCCTCTAAACAGCCAATACAAAATAAAATAAATATTTTCGTTTTAAAATGTTATCTTTATTCATTCATGTAAAAGGTCATCAAAAGTGAATAGTTTTAATAAATCAAACGTTTCTATATCATATCCAAAAATAAATAATCAATTATTATTTTTTTTATTATTTTTTTTTTTTTTATATTATTAACAAAAATGATTTAATTTGCTTAGTCGGGTAAGAATCCATTTGCCGAAAATTAAAAAAAAAGCTGTACATTCTGTACAACCCGGTTAATTTAAGAATGCACCTGGTGTCCATGCATATGCATACATCTTGCTGCAAGGTGCCAACGTGACTTAATCGGGATATAAACATAACACACGAGTGTCGTAATGTTATAAAACACGCGTGTTTAATACCCAGGATTATAAGCCTAAAAGCGACATAATAAGAGGTACGTTACGAAAAAGTATTTACTTAATTATTTTAAGGTGTTAAACATAATATGTTAAAAACTATGGGGTATCGCAATTAAAGACGCCACGAGCGTTTTTAGACCAGCTATACACCGTTCCATACAATACTTTTTCTACGAAGAATTTTAAATAAATTGCATTATTTAGACTTTTCAGGCAGCAGCAAGTTTTCTATTCGTTCTTTTGCTACTCACACAATTTCTTCAGAAGTGCAGTTATTAATTCCTTTGACCATTTTAAAAGCAACGTACACGTTTTGTCTTCACAAACACGAGTAAAATCTTAATAGTTTAGGAGTTTATCATCTTTCGTCTTTTCATTTCGAACTGTATTTTGGTGGGAGATCAGAAATATGAGACCTTGTTTGTGGTTTATTTTGTTTTTAATTTGTTTGCACTTGCCATCCGAACCAAACCGAATCCGGACCCGAACCGAATCCGAACTTTTTATTTTTATAAATAATACCAAGAATTTATAAAACATGTAAATTAACACACAGGTAATTTATAATATATACACATGTTAAAGCGTAAATAAAAACTTATTATTTCGAAAAAGCACCTTCATAATAAGTATGCAACTGAAACGGGTGTACTCTATATATATAAAACTCTTGCGTTACTAATCTATTGACAGACAGCGCACAGCCTAAACCGCTAGCGATATACTCGTAAGCATGAAATTTGGAACATTATATTCTTTACAGTACGTGAACGTGTACTAAGAAAGGATTTTTAGAAATTCAACCCTTAGTGGGTCGAACCGTTCTATGGAATTCGTTCATTTGGAAAATTATATACATAAATCTTTGTATGAAGGTTTCTTACTAAAAAAAAGACCGGGTTGCACTCCTGGAGTGCCGGCAGAAATGAAAACTCAATAACATTGTAACAGTGTTTCGATCAGGTCACGTGACATCTTACGGCGTCAACCTAAAAATGAATTTGGCGCAAATTTATAAATAATTATCAATTATTTAGGCGCACGGGCCGCGGGCGCCAAGAACAGCGCACGGCGGCGGCGAACAAAATACCAATTTGTTTTTGCCATTGCCAAATATTTTTCAAAGCTTTATCTCTTTAGGAATAACGTCCAAATTCGACCTAAGTATTCGAATTTGCAAGAACAGCGGACGGCAGCGGCGAACAAAATACCAATTTGTTTTTGCCGTTGCCAAATAGTTTTCAAAGCTCTTCTTTAGGAATAACGTAGCAAAATAGCAAAACGGTGAAGGATGCGTGGACAAAATTACAAATTCATTTGCAGAATATGCTATTGCAAAAAGTGTTTAACGGCTTTATACTCTTACGAATAGCGTTCAGTTTTGAATGAAGTCGAATCGGCTAGCAGCATAAAGTGACCTCCTTCACATCTGACGTCACAAAAATGTGTCACGTATTTAGCAAATTTTCTCCATCCCAAAAAGTGCTCAGCGCCGCTAAAGAAGTTTTCACTTCAAAAAGCAGAACAAATGATTTAGCGTTGTTGTTAAAAAAAAAAGAGTTGAAAGTTTGTATAGGAAACATGTCATTTTTAAAGTTAGACGTTTAAAAATTCGGTCGCAAGCTTCTAATGTACAGTCAAAAACATTGATAAGGTTTTTTCTAATTCATCCCTTGAAGGGGTAAAGATAGGGGTTGAAAGTTCACATAAGTAATGTGTGATTTTTAAGGATAAACTGTGGCTAGAAACATGAAAGCAGGACAGCAGGTTTCTTTTATAATATGTGAATCTACCCAGTTTTTTTTTATGGGGGCCTCCTATTTCAACCCCCAATGGGGATGAAATAGGAGTTGTACCGAGAACACATTCTTTTAAAAACTTAGAAATATGAAAGTTCGTATATACGTTCTTCACTACATAGTATAAAACAAAGTTGCTTCCCGCTATCTGTCCCTATGTATGCTTAGATCTTTAAAACTACGCGACGGATTTTGATGCGGTTTTTTAAATAGATAGAGTGATTCAAGAAGAGGAACGTTTATATGTATAATATAGTACCCTTGCGAAGCCGGGGCGGGTCGCTAGTTTTGTATAATTCTCGAGGATCGTCGCGTCACGGGCTCCAAGCGTTTCAACAAGCAATATTAAAATGATTGTAGATACGTAATTTTTTAGACATTTGAATGGGATTTTCATCATTAGACATATTTTTGCCTTCTTTCTTTTGAATTAATAATACATTGAGTCTACGTCTCTATTGCATTGAAACCCCATAGGTGCCTTCACAAGTAATGTAATTTAAAAAGAGGGGTAATATAGTGAAGCGAGCAGAAAATAATGTTTTCGCGCGTTTGTCTGCCCCGCGGGGACGATCACCACCGAACGTTAATCGTGGCGGTAAATGTCTCATGGTTCCTCTACACAATGGGCTATCATAGCGCAAGACTAGGGACACAGTTATGCGTTGGAATGCGATGGAAATATGTTTTTCTCCGTCTAACGCATAGTTGCGTCCTGTATGATCGGCCATGATCGCCGATTGTGTAGAGGAGCCATCAGCGTTTACACGAGGCCATTTAATTTGGAACACAATAATTTCACGAGCGTCAATAATATTAAATAAGGTAACATTGGTGTATGTATTATCTATCTATTCATACATTTATTACATAAGTACATTTTTTTAAGTGTATAATTACAGTAACATTTTTTAAATTAATGATTTTTGAAATAGTTCATACATGCATTAAAATAGGGTTGAGTGGGTGTGTGTTAAAATAACGTAGTGATGTGAAAGATAAGATATGTTTGGTTATGGTTGAAATTATTTTGTGACCGATTTTTTATAAAACTGACATTGGAATTGGGATCTTTTGCCTGGGCGGTAGAGTTGCTTTTTAAATGGACAATTAAAAAAAAAATTGGGGACAATCTTACACAAATCGACCTAGTCCCAAATTAAGCAAAGCTTGTATTATGGTTACTAGACAACGATATACATACTTACATAGATAAATAGATACCTAAATACAAAGAAAAACTTTGATGCAATTCGGCCAACTCTAATACTTAATCGCAAGTACATATCGGTACGTTCCTGTGATTAGTCATTGAATATTTTAACAGCGACTGCTAGGGTAACTGTTGGGGGAAGACCTATGGAAACGTCCCAAGATCAAAATATAACGGTAAATAAGGGCCAGTTCATGAAGATTCTAAACTATTGAGCATGTACGTAGGATGAGAGACGGAGGCGGAGGTTTCGTATCAGGTTGAAATGAGTAGTCCGTGTCTACTCCTATAGGCAAGACACATGATTTCATGTATTATCGTCACTATGGTAAACCTAAGATTTATCAAGTGAGCAGTGGTAAAAGTCCGAAACGAACGACGATTACAAAGCTTTTCAAAAAAAATATAAAAGCAAGGAAAATACGAACGAAATTTTATTAACAATTTTATTTGTTTTGTTTTTACATTTTAGGAACTGAACATATGAAGTGGACTATACAAACATTTATTTTCCTTTTGTCTAAGCGTATCTGCAATGAAGCATAGGCTCCAGTATTTATATAAAAAAAATATATATATATATATATATTCAGCACTTGATTGAGAAATGTTAAGACTAACCTCATTTTCCAAGGACAACATCGTCTGGATAAATTAATTATTTTAATCATAAAGTCATTCTAAAACCCGTTTCACATAAGTCAAGGCTAATTAAGTCTTGAGAGGCTGTTACAAAGCATAGAAGTGGTAATTACGTCGTTCGGGCTCACTCCACAGTTTCGTTTAAATTCCACCTCGCTGCCGCGTCGCGTTGGCTCATTAGGCGCAACTCTTTGATGCATGCTAATTTGAGTTACCTTCCGAAAAGTTGTAATTAAGAGAATTCGCTCTATTCTGACTACCATACAATATATTCAACTTGCTCGTAAACAAGAAATTTATTTGTACCACGACGGTGGAAAATAAGCATACGATCTGCCTGATAGTAAAACAGCGCCATAGCCTATGGACGCTTTCTATTCCACTCTCACAAGTGTGTTGCCAACTCTTTATTGATTTTAAGAATTGATGTCATAGACGAGTACCATTTTACACGTTTCATATTTTCTTGGAAAACCCGCGGTTGAAAACGCTGTTAACGAGTTTATGGAGATTACCATTTAATTATGTGGCTATTTGTTTTCTTTGTTGAAATAACATTGATCCCTATAATTGACTCTAAATATTTATCGCGATAATTGTTATTATTTTCCAGTTTGACTATAAGTGACAATACTAATTAGGAGATAGTATTCATTACCGATTTATTACTATTATTGAAAATTGGATCGTGGTAACTTTCAAGTTAAAATTAACACGAAACAAAAATATTTAAAGATAAGTTGTTTCGTTAAGAAATTTTAAAAATGATGTAAGTACAAAATATCTATGATACGGAACAGTAGCTTTTTGGTGCAGGAAAATATCGCGAGGAAACCGGTCAAATCCCAAGTCAGTTTTCCCTCAGGGTTGCAAGGTCAGTGGCAGTTGTTTTTGTTAAACTAGTGCCTACGCTAACTTGGAATTAGGTGCCAACCGGGAAACGCTAGGAGGATGATATCGAAATGGTTGCCATTCAGCGATACCTCAATGACTGCACTGACTTACGAAACGGCGCCGGTTTTCATGACACATTTATTGTTTATCCACTACCGAAATGGTTTACTTTTTCGAAGAGTGTTATACAGTGTGGAAATAAGATATGGGCCCTGGAGGGACACTGCCTTAAATGCTTTAGTTAGCTTATTTTACTTTAAGGAAACATTCCTTTATATTAAAAAAGAAACAAAAATGCATTCAAAGATTTTCTAAAATTCGCTTGTCTCACCCTGGACTCGAATCAGCTAAAGATTCAAAAAATAAACATTCGTTAATATATACATATTGTTTCCACACTGTATAGGTACGTATCATATTTCTGTGTAAGTATATCTTTACTTATATAGTAAAACTAACAACTTAATGCAAACTTTTAATGATAACCCGTTTGTAAGGAGGCCGGCCGGCACCAATGGTGGTTTCCTTTATTTGAGCTTCACAGTTAAACGTACTCGTAATTGGAGTAGAAAAGTGTGATTCGGCTTGTGTAGTTATACATACATACTCGTATGAAACTAAGTATGGTTATGCATGAAGTTAATAACACAACTAATTTACTTATCAATTTATATTTATAGTATTTTATGCAACTGCAAAAAATAAAAAAGAAGAAAGAAAGAAAGGTCTTAAAGAAGGGTCTTAAAACGCGAGTGTCGTCCGTCTTAAAGGGTCTTAAAACTTTAGACCAGTTATACACCGTTGCATACAATACTTTTTCTACGGCAAATTTTAAATAAATAGCATTATTAAGACTTTTCAGTCGGCAAGTTTTCTATTCGTTCTTTTGCTACCCACGCATTTTTTTGTAAAAGTAGTTATTCATATCTTCGACCATTTTAAAAGGAACGTACACTTTTGTCTTCACAAACAGCAATAAAATCATAATAGTTTAGGACTAATAGTTTATCATATTTAGTTTTTTCATTTTTCACTGTATTTTTGGTGGGAAATCAGAAATGTGATACCTCTTGTTTATGATTTGTTTTGTATATAATTTGTTTGTTGTATAATTTGTTTGTTATTATTTGTTTTTTTTTTGTCTTGCCATCCGAACCAATCTGAATCCGGACCCAAACCGAATTCGAACTGTTTATTTTTATAAATAATACCAAGAATTTATAAAACATGTAAATTAACACATAATTGATGAATATTTATTATTATTTTAGTTAATCATTTATAATATTATTTTACAAATGTTAAATCGTAAATAAAAACTTTAATTTCGATATATTTGATTAATGAAGTAAACAGTGCTTTTAACAAAAAATTATGAACCATAACATAGAGCATAGAGTTTTTTGACACCTTATTATTGGTGTCATTGTACTTGAGCTACAGCCTATATAAATGGCAGATAACGGAACAGGAGTAGAAAAAAATGTTAATTAGTTATGGTTACTGGCTGCATAGTTTGTAAAATGATTTATTGTTATTTAGCTATTTTATGCAACTTTTGTATAAGTAGGTTCTTAAAAGCGAGTGTCGTGAGTTGCGATGCGAGCCTCGGCGAGCATCGCAATTAAAGACGCCACGAGCGTTTTAAGACCAAGTAATACACCGTCGCATACAATACGTTTTCTACGATTAATTTTAAATAAATAGCCTTTGACTTTTCAGGCAGTAAGTTTTCCGTTAGTTCTATTCTACTCACGCAATTTCTTCAGCGGTGCAGTTATTTTCTTCTTAGTCCATTTTAAAAGGAACGTACACATTTTTCTTCACTTCACAAACACGCCTCTTGTTTATGTTCTGTTTTGTTTTTAATTTCCTTGCACTTGCCATCCGAACCAAACTGAATCCGGATCCGAACCGAATCGGATCGGTTTATATTTATTAATAATACCAAGAATTGGTGAAATATGTATATAAACACACAATACATGAACATTTATTTTTTATTTTAGTATTTAACGACGGATTAGACGTAGAAAAAGTATTGTATGCAACGGCGTATAACTTGGTCTTAAAACGCTCGTGGCGTCTTTAATTGCGATGCTCGCCAAGGCTCGCATCGCAACTCACGCCACTCGCGTTTTAAGACCCTACTTATACAGAGCGTACAACGACCTTCGCGTTCAATATAATAACGCGTTCCGGGTGCTGATGGGACTGCCGCGTTATTGTAGCGCGTCCGGCATGTTTGCCGAGGCGCGAACTGATGGTTTTGCTGCAGTTATGAGGAAGCGAAGTGCTGGGATTATGTCTCGGCTGCGCGGCAGTCCCAACCGTATCCTTAGCGTGTTCGTGAACCGCTGGGACAGCCCCTTGCTAGCCCGGTGGACGGCAATGCACGTGGGGTAATTTATAATTAGGTAATTAAACTCATTAGCTGATAGGTACTAACTTTAGATTAAGCAAAATATTGTAACTAACAAGCTGAATGGACTGTTGTCTGAAATAAATGATTTATTATATTATTATATACAACAGTTGCATAAAATACTATAACATAGGCACTATTATTACATTATTGAATATAGATATTGATTACTAAAAATAATATATAGCACAGCGGTCAATTATAAAACTGCTATTATATAGCACTGCATCGATTTATAAAACTGGTATAACTTATAGAATTAAAGTACCTAAATATTTAGTCACATGTGGTATCTAATAGGTACATACTTGGAAGTAAAGAAATATTAAATTACTTATAGGTTAAAAGCACTTACTCTCACTCCTTACATTGAATCAATTTAGAGCTGTAACGCCCTAAATCGGTGCCACAGAAACCGATTGGAAGACTATGGATACCTAATACAGATAGTTTAGTCGACTTTTCTGAAACGTGCACAAAACGTTTTATTGGTTTGATAGGGTGTTAGTAAAGGTGTAACTTTACTGACGTATACTATGGGAAATTATGTTCTTCTCGCTTTTTTTACAGGCACGATTTTTTTACTGTGATTTTTAACTTTATTATGAGTTATTGTCTTTTGTTTATTTATATGAGTTAGGCCCATTTCGTAACACTGCACATATTTACTTTTTCTTTTGTCTTTGTCTTGTAATACTGTGTGTTGTGTTGTGTTACGAGTAAATGTTTGATTCTTGATTCTTTTATTGCAATGTCGATGTAAAAACGTTACCTATTGTATATTATTATGTTGATAATTAGAAAAGACAGTCTACATAATGAAACCAAATGTTTTTCTATGTTCGGGAAGGTAATCTCTGGAGATAATTCGCGTTTGTTTAATCTTACAGAAAATGTAAAAATATTTTCAAAGGCAAAATCTGCGGCGACAGAACATTATCTCTAGGGTTGACGTATTAAATATTCATTTCGACCGTTTTCCCCTAGCTGTCGTGCAATTAACCTGAACGTCCCGTCCATCTTAATTTAATAAAGTTTTTTATTGCCTTCAAAATCTTTGAAAATATAATGAGACCTTCATTACCGAAACCATAATAAATTTTAGCTTTGTTGCTGTCATTTGACTTAATACAGTATGATGGCCTAATGTAACGAATGCCTCTTTAATTTAATTGTGTGAATTTAATTATAGACAGTTGGGTTTCGGCCTTAGGCTGCTTTAATAACAGAGCGTACCTAACTAATCAGTGTTATTTTATCAAGCTGATATAAGATACACAGACATTTCACCAAGTAAGTTCGCCTTTGTACTTTGATCTATTGTGTGACAAGAATATTCTTTAACCTGTTATTGTGTGCAATAAAGTGCTTACATACATACATACATTCACTTTGCATTCATACGCATGAAATGTCTACATAAGTCTACATAAAGCGCCGTGTCGGGTTTAATCGGTACCACGTCGTAACCACGCTATACCATCACGCGTCTTCATCATCATTATATATTTAAGAGCTTGAGCTCTTATCAGTGGAGTAAGCGCCATTCTATTCGCTTCCTTGCCAATGCCTTTAGCTCCTCATACGGCATAAAACATATGCACGTCTCGGTCTTCTCCTGCTTTCACTTCCCTTCTATCTTCCCTACAATTATTGTTTGCATGTAGTTGTGGTGCTACAATATATTCGCTCTCCTGTTCTCAATCGTTCTCAACAGTTGTCTCCTCGCTTATATATACCAAACCCGAAACTTCTTCATTTATTCTTCTTTCTGTCCAGCTCATAGCTACCAGTCGCATGTGACCCGGTTAGCCTGAAACTTTGCAACAGCCGCTATAAAATCTTAATTGTTTGCATCTCTTCATCTATTTATTATATTCAGCGCCCGTCCGCCGCGCCGCGCGGACGCGCTCCGGCCGACCGACCACCTGACCCCGAGACCATATTAGGATTTGTTGTCATCGTGTCAACACAGATGGCGTTATTTTAATGGAGATGTTCCTGCCAATTGGAATAAGTGTCACGTGGATCTGTAGTTTGACTGTTATTCTTGCGACTCGGTATTGAGTACTGTGGGGGACCTTGCGCTGCCAGTTATGTTATCGGCAGTCTGGGAAACTCGTAGAAATTTCTGGGCTGTGGGGGCGTGGTTGGACTTCGGCCCCGCTGACACTATGTCCATGTAGGCGGATGATTCTGCTTATTTTACTCGGATCTTTTCACGGCCTATTACCTGCACACACTACCCACGCACCAGAGTGGCTCATGCCTAGATCATATCTTTATCAAAAGTGATTTGCCATCTACTACTTTGGTTACTAACTCTACACTAACAGATCACCACTCTCTTATACATGCCCTAGAGCTCAAGCCCCCTAAAACAGAATCTATCCAGATTTCAAGTAGGATAAACTATACCAACTTAGAGTATGACTTAACTAACATTGTACTTGACACCATTTACACTTCAGCTGATGTAAACAAATCACTAAATTACTTTGTTGGCTGCATTCAAAATGCAATCATAGCAAATACGACTAAAATCACGTTACCAAGAAGCAAAAGGAACATAAAACCATGGATTACTCCTGGTCTAATTCGTTGCATGAGACACAGAGACAAGCTGCATTTGCGATCAAAGCAATTTCCTGATAATCAAGAATTAAATATTATTTACAAAAGGTACCGAAATTTTTGCAATAATATATTTAAAAAATTAAAACATCAATTTGAAAGAGCCGAGCTCCAGAAGAATAGCAAAGACAGCAAAAAAGTATGGAAATGTATAAAAAATATCACGTACACTAACGCTAAACGTGACTGTAATTCTGATATATTAAAATCGCAAACCAACCCGGAAATGGCAGTAAATATGGCAAATAGTTTTTTTTTTTTTTTTTTTTTTTTTTTTTTTTCCCTTTTCCCCCTGACGTAGGTGAGGTCAGAGACTTTTGTTGACAAATATCTTATACAATGTTTTATCTTATTTCTTTACAATATTTGATCTTATTTCTACTCTACTACAGACATTATTTTATATATTTCTATACATTGTTATTCTATATTTCTTATCTCTGTTACTCCTATATATTAATGATAATACAAGTGAGAACAAATCTTATTTACTTATTCCTATTTTTAACCGTGTTTACAATTCTAGTGCAGTACTCCAAAAATATTCTTCTAGTGTGTTTATTTGCTACTATTCTGTGTATATTTTCTTTTTCAACCTTTACACCTATCTCTATTTCACACTTCATTCTTTCATACTCGTGTACAGGGCATTCCGTAATAATGTGTTCCACTGTTTCGTGTTTCTCTTCATCACAGACACAATATGGGCTATCCTTACACTTGAACCTATTCAAATACGACGAGAACCCACCATGCCCCGTCATTAGCTGCGTTAGCAGCCCTGTCGGCTTTATCTTGCGCACCAGCCTGTATGCCGCGATGGCGTCTGGAAAGAACATCTTCGTCACGGAGGCTGTCGAACCCGAGCCATATCTCTCAGCCCATTCGCCAATCGTCTCCTCACGTATGAAGCGTTTGGCGAATGAGATGGGACACCGGTCGTAGTTCCTCTTTCCACGTACTGAAACCGCCGCTGCCTTCGCCAGTTCGTCCGCGCGCTCGTTACCGGGCAGTCCTGCATGTGCTTTGACCCAGAACAAAGACACAGTTTTGCCTTGGGCCAATGCGGCCTTTATGTTGCTCCTTGTTTGGCAAATAGTTACTTCGCTAACGTCGGCAAAAATCTTGCAAGTAATATCGTAAATAAAGATGTCAGTATTAACACTAGACGTGCACAAATGTCTCAGGCTAGTGTCGATTCATTTGTTTTGTATAACATAGACGAACACGAGGTAGAATCGCTGATAGGCAGTTTAAAAGAGGACTATGCTGTCGGCTGGGACAATATCTCGAGTAGTATTCTAAAACGATTTAAGCAAATTTTAGTCAAGCCCTTAACGCACATTTTCCAGCAGTGTCTGGATGAAGGTATTTTCCCTAACATCTTAAAAAAAGCAATTGTGATTCCTATCCACAAGTCGGGTGACAAAGATAACATTAATAATTATAGGCCTATCTCTATACTTCCAGCGTTATCTAAAATACTAGAAAAAAATATGAATAAACGGCTGATTAATTACCTTGAACACAATCGAATACTCTCTGACCACCAATTTGGCTTTAGAGCGCAAAAGTCGACAAATGATGCAGTTTTTGGCCTTACTGATTATGTAACCTCTAACTTGGACCAAGGACAGAAAGCGTTAGCTATCTTCCTCGACCTTGCTAAGGCTTTTGATTCGGTATCTGTCCCAATATTAATTAGCAAGCTGGAGCAGATAGGAATCAGGGACAAGCAGCTATGTTTGTTCAAGGATTACCTCAGCAACCGCTTGCAGTGTGTTAAGGTCGCCAACTACATAAGTGCGGACCTCACGGTCGATTTTGGAGTCCCCCAGGGTAGCATTCTGGGCCCGACCCTGTTTCTCATTTTCATTAATGATCTGTGTGACCTTCAATTGAACCATGGCTCTCTAATATCATATGCCGATGATACAGTGCTATTGTTCTCGGGTAGTAGTTGGGCGGATGTATACGACTATGCTCAGAAAGGTTTCTGTAAAGTTACTAATTGGCTAAAGCGCAATTTACTTACCCTCAATGCTGAAAAAACTAAATATATGGCTTTTTCTATGAGAAGATCTGTGCAACCATCACACAATGACACAATCCGTGCGCACCATTGCTTTCTTGCTAATCAACAGGTATGTAATACATGTCCTGCTCTATCGAAGGTCGATACCATAAAATATCTTGGCATTATGATTGATTCGAACCTGAATTTCCGAAGCCACATAGACGTTCTTGCGGCTAGAGTACGTAAACTTATTTTTGTCTTTAAAAAGCTAAGAAGTGTTGCTAACAAAGAACTGATACATCGAATATATTCGGCTTTGTGTCAATCTATACTAACATACTGTATAACGTCATGGGGTGGGGCTGCGAAGACCATTCTATTGACACTTGAACGTGCTCAAAGAGCCATTTTGAAAGTGGCTACCTGCCGTCCGTCTTATTTTCCGACCACGGAATTGTACCAATCATGTAAAGTACTAACAGCTCGACAACTATTCATCAGGAGCATAATTATAAAACAGCACAAATTGACTTGTTACAACCCTAATAGGCACACCAAAAGACGGATGGATATAATTTTTAGGCAATTTCACACTAAACACGCTTTTACTAACAGTTTCTTCTCTTTTCTGGGCCCTTTTCTTTATAATAAAATAAATAAACAATGCCCCGTGTACGATCAAAATAGCAAAGTATGCCAAACTAAAATAACAGCATGGTTGCTAACCCTGACCTACGACGAGACAGAAAATTTGCTTACTATAGTGAAATAGTTCTGCAATCGCAAGCATTCTTTTTGTTAAATATAGTTTTGTTTTCTTGACGCGAGGTAACAAATGTTTAGACAGGCAATATATATGTAAAACAAAGGCCATATATGCCTAAAACACAGATAACAACTGTAACCTAGTTTAGGCAATAAACTTGTATATTAGTCCCCTAAGATCATTTCTTTTATACGAATAATCTTGCTAGATATAAGTTTTGTTGTTAATAACTTAATTAGATTATATCCACTTATTGTACTATTCTTTCCTGAATAAATAAAAAAATAAAAAAAGTAAAAAAATAAAAAATAAAATTAGACAAAATAAACTCAGTATTGAGTACTAGGGGACCTTGCGCTGCCAGTTTTGTTTGGCAGTCTGGGAATCTCTGGAAATTGCTGGGCTGCGGAGGTGCCGTCGAACCTCGTGATCATCGGCCACGCTAGGTAGTTAAAGAAGAGTGAAATATAACTCTACCTCGTGATCATCGGCCACGCTAGGTAGTTAAAGAAGAGTGAAATATAACTCTACCTCGTGATCATCGGCCACGCTAGGTAGTTAAAGAAGAGTGAAATATAACTCTAGCACTGAAATGTTTCCTGCCTTTAATTTAGTGTATTTTAGTTTAACCGCAGGCCTTGCGTGAAGTGGCCAGATGGGCCCTGCTTAGTTATTGGTAATTAGTTGAGGGCCCCAACTTGAGAATCTAGGTAGGAAAAAAAATCTCTTCATCTCTAATTCGTTGTCAACATAGAGGGATAACCATCCCTCTATGTTATAATAAATATATTACCGGGACTATTAATCTTTTCATTACTTTGAATGAAGCTTGATTAAAAGTTTCCATATTAGTAGAAGAAATTTTCGCGAGCCAGACGTCGAAATTGTTATTTTTATGAACGTAAAACTAACCATTGTTTACTCTTATACTTTCCAAACTGGTCAACCTGTTTAAACAAACAGCGGAAGCATCGTATACCCCAGTGGAAGCGATTTCCTTTTTCAATTTAATGATGTTTCTCTTTGCTGCAAACAAAAACCGGAAGATCAAGTCTCTTGGTACCTACTATTTTAGCCGGATATCCGGTTTCCTCATCACTGTGCATCCGCCCGGCGGGTTGTTCACAGCCGGTTCTGAGTGTTTGTGCAACTTTATATGAGCAACGCATTTTGTTCCGATCTCGATATTTCCGTTTTACGCCCGCGCCCGGCGTCTTGGTTTACTAAGTGGGGAGTTCGATAACTTGTTTCAAAAGGACCTACATGTCCTACAGACATACTGCAGAGGACATACTGTTGTTTATAAAAAAATAAAACAATGTAGACTTGTTTATTAAACCGTCACTGTAAACGAAAAATAATCTGACTTTTCTAAGTCCATTATTATTCAAACGATTTTACATAATAGAGGCTCCTAAAATATTTTCCATAAAAAAATACAGGCCTATTAATTTAGGCGGACATTGTGCGGACGTTAGAATGTTTCGTATAACTCTGAACACTTAATTATTCAGTACACCAAAATTCCCTAACTTTTCCCTTCACAATGGAAGTTTGTTCACCTCTCAAAAAACATTAGAGTTCCCGAGCCATTAATTACGAACAGAAGTTAAGTTAGAGCGTACAAATTACATCATTCTTAGTTCGAGAATGTTTCCGCTATTCTTTCGCTTAATTCTAGTGTTGGGAAACTCGGAACGTGAAAAATTGAGTTTGTGGACAATTCGTCTCCAGTCGGTCGATCGGCCTAATTCGGGAGATTTCATTCGCATAATGGCTTCCATGTTTCACCTGAGTGCGTTTCCGGGAGAATTTGTTTGTAGCAAGGGACCTATCAGACTGAGACAAGAGGCAAAGTGCGACCGTACTTAAGAAATCCTTTGCGGACTAATTTGTTTTCGTTATGTTTAGGGAATACCGCATTGGATTTCAGCATTTCTGTACCTATTCACCCTTTTTAACGCAGCTGGGTATTTGCAGTTCAATAACGGTAGTATTTGAAAAACTATAAGGGCTAAGTCACATTTCGTTAAGTACCAAATTGTTATTTTGTAGCTCCGATGCAGTCAAAAACTTAAACAAGTAATTTGAAATATAGATGTAGGTGGCGTATTATTACTAAAATTAACAACTTGAATCTATATTTCTCTTTTGGTAGCAGCAATTTATTAAATTATTCATGCTGATATGTATGTATCATGTATTTGATAAAATTTTACGAGTTTCATACCATTGGCCCTAATCGACGTTTAATTTCCAACCTGCCACGAGAATGTCCAAAAATTTCTCGGTAAATTACATATTAATCGGAAAAGGTTTCGCACTCCTGAAAACGATATTCTGAAAATTCTTAATTGTGAATTCGTGAATCAACTAGCTTCCGCCCGCAACTTCGTCTGCGGGTAAAAAATATCCTATATTTTAGCTGTTTAAGCGTGGTTGATTAACCAACATTCAAAGTTTCGCATTTATAATATTAGTAGCATCGTCCGAATGCAACATGTAAGTTTGTATGTATCTCAAACCAAGAAAAAAGATCGAAGCATAACGAATAACCTAGTGAAGCCGGTTTTTAACCATGCCAAATAAATTAAGCACACATTATACAAACTAAATTGCACAAATTTTCACTTCTCTTTTTAGATCAGTAACGTTCATTTTAAGATTTTTTATCTTGAAGTACACACAACAACAAAGATAAGATTTGATTTGTCAGATACAGAGGAAAAAGAAGTTTAATAAAATAAAAACTTGCAATATGTAATAACTGTGGTTGTCGAATGCTCCCTTGACTGTATAGGTATTATTAGCATTTTAACTGATATATAGTTTAGTTTGTCGTTATATATTTAATATATAGTATCTATTTCATAGTATGTACTTATATTAATCAATTCATCAATTTCTTTTGGTTTATTTTTTTAATAGTTTTGTACATGTGTCTCGGTTTGCCTGTATCTAATTTCCACTAATTTGCTCAAAGGTTAGCTGGAAGAAATCCCTCTCAGGGATAAGCTCGCCTTTGTACATGTATCTTCTGTACCTGTAATAATTGTTTTGTTGTTGTGTTCTGTTTCATGTACTATAAAGAATTTACATACATACATAAATACTGCTAGGACTGGACTAAGATTGAAATGATAATAATGTACTCGTAATATACGTAGCACACTAGATTGAAATGGAAATGATAAATGTAGGTAAGTACAGAAACTCGAGCGGTCACCAACAATGGACGCAATTTCAGCGACGCCCGGACGCAACCATCGCCGGACGTGAGAGCGAATACGTAATGACCTGCGATGCCCATATTTGTAATTATATTACCGACACGCCATCCTTGTTATGGTAATGATAATAACCAAAAGCTGAAGCCATGAAACTGGTTGGGGAGCTTTGAAAGGTTATTAGATACTAAATTGGGGTTCACTGAACAGTAGAACTACTTTCAGGGAGAAAAGGTATTGATAATAAATGTGAATTTAATTAAACATAAGGCTTTTCTTCAGATAACATAACATAAAGGTTGGTAGACCGGTGTAGTGTATTAGAACACTTCGTGTTACCACTCAGTAGTCATGAGAATTCCCGACTCCTTAATATTTATTGGAGTTAGATATGAATGACGATAGATGATGAAGTTCATATGACTGAGACTCGCTTTAGAACTAACTAAATTATGGGCCTTTTGTAGAATAATCAGACAAACGCAGAGTACAAACACCTTTCCCATTGCCTCAGAGTGAAGGTAGGTAATATGCTACAAACAAATTGATGAATTCACAAAGAACTCTGAAGAAAATTTTCGATATAATTTGCATTTGAAAGGGGTAGTATTAACTATCTGTACATCACAGAACCGCGCAGAATGGATGCAAAACAACCCAAAAAGGAATTTGAATACAGATGTGAGATTTTGTTCCGATTGTCTAAAAGTTTTGTCAAAGGACTTCGTTACAAACATTAGCCCAATTTGCATCGGCTAAGCGGTTCAGATGGGTTTACACAGAGCATCAAATCCCATGGTACTCTGATCCAACAATGTAACATTGTTTGCCTAAACCGCTTGCATGTTACATAAAATGGAAGGTCCGTCGTAATCAAGGCCATTCCGGCACAGCCTCCCTTGACATATCTCTGAACGAGCAGCTTGGATATAAAGGCAAGCATCAAAATTAATATTGTTATTCTGGAAGCACGAGCTGAATTAGAAATAAACCTTTTTAGAGAGCGCTGTTGGCGTGAGACTGCAAAAGCTTGAATAAATATAGAATGTAGGTATGTTCGCGTGTGCGTACGTGTATAGTAACTGCATTTTACATATCAAGATCAATCTATACCTAAATACCTACATTTAGCGTCAGCGATTTCTCGGCATGTAGAGCTGAGCACCTACCCGCAAGGTTCTTGGCACTGACATTGAGATAATAATTAAACAAAACCATATAAAAACTAGTGACTCTGCGCTGTAGTTATAGAACTTGTGAGTGTCTTTTGTTTTTAATTTCATAAAACTGAATTGACAAAGTGTTCTATATAATTAACGAACCTGCTTACAAAATTTCACGAGAATCGGTTGAGAAATGGAACCTGTTGAGGAGAACAGCGGGACATCCGGACATACGATTTATTATATTATCGTTCGCTTCGCTCGCTCGTTCGATAATACGATCTATCCATGTACATGTTCTTGTAAACAATGGTATGTATCAAACTTTATGTGTGGAGCACCATATTGTAAAAATCTGTGGTATTTGTAAAGTGGCAGGCTATGTCAATGGCAATATCGGATGACGTACGTTGAACATACCATAATTCGGTCGCAGTATCTGTCTACCCGGCTTTGTAACGTCATTGCGGTGTTTTCAGGTAATCTCATTCCAGTGACATAGGCAATTCTGTGACCGTTTTATGTACCTATATAAAGTGTGAATGGACCAATCATTATTACAAGAAACTAAGAAAATGAAAGGTTAGGTTAGTTTACAATCTCATTTTTAAATTACTTACTTAATTTTACGATGACGTACAAAAGTACGAGTATAAATGTAAACATTCTATCACCATTCCATGGACGGCAAATGTATTGTGAAATTGCAAATGTAAACGTTGGTATAAGTATTATATAAGTCATCATAACCGAAGAGGATTGAAGCCACCGTCGGCTCTCAAGGGACACATGAACCAATTCCAATTTGTAATAAACTCGCCCGTGACTAATCTAGAATATTTTATTTTGAGCCACTTCGATTGGATCACGTTTCATGGTTACAATGCTCCGCGTTAGTTGTAGGACTGTAGGTCTCGGAAGTTGTTTCAAGTTTGGTCAAAACTAGTGTGCTAAAACATGCAGTTAAATGGTTTCTCTTGACTGCATTGTGCTGTTTCTCGTAACAACTGGATTACACTGCGCCGTCTAGGTATTTTAACTGTAGTATTTATTCAAATAGTTGAATGAAGAACACTAACATTAGGTAGTCTTAGGTCTCCTTAGATAGACTCTAGGCTTTGAAGTATACCATCAATCAGTAATGTGAAGATGGTACACCTTCACAACCTAGTGCCAGCGCCAGCTCAAACTGGCACGTATTTACTGTATTTAGGTAAATTCAGAGTTGTTCCTGTCTCCCCGCCGGTAAGTGAATCAGTTTGACTGAAATTAAGCCTTGTGTCCTCAAAACCAGCTGCATATGCAT
The DNA here is from genome assembly GCA_947578815.1 of Epinotia ramella. NCBI lineage: Eukaryota > Metazoa > Arthropoda > Insecta > Lepidoptera > Tortricidae > Epinotia > Epinotia ramella. Next base: position 17,120,736 of record OX388202.1, on the reverse strand, counting down.
TAGGTTTTAGTCCTTCACCTATTAGGGGTAACAAGTTGAAAGCGTCAGATTAGAACACAAACTAACCGACAGCACTAAAAAAACAACTCTGTCACGGTTTGAGTTATTTTAAAAGCGTCCAAGAAAGGGTCCGTACCACTTTTTAATCATAATTTGCCAATAATAGAGTCTAGCTAGACTACTTTCTTAGTGTTCTGCACTTATGATGGCGACATTGGCACATGTCGGATGCAAAATTTAAATGAAGTACATCTCACTTAAATAAAGTCAGTTCTCTAAAAACTCTTTACCACAATTTAACCCGTTTAATCTTTGAAGGGATGAGTTTTCAACAACGCTGTAATCAGTTTTCTTGTTTATTACTATTTAGGACGCGGTCAACACCAAAATGGCCTTGAGGATTTGGGATAGCGCGCACACTGTCTATTTGTATCGGAGTAAACGAGAGCGAGTGTCACTGGGCGGGCCGGTTTTTGAAGATAATAGTGCATAAATATTGAAATAAAAAAAAGTGTGGATTATTTGAGAAATGTGACTCGTTAGAGGTTTAGTTATGAATATGTTGACTTTATATTTTGAATTGCAGACCCATACGTCAAAAAAATAAAGACATAGAACCGTTTAAGATGATTTTAAGACCAATCTTTGCAATTATTTTCTATAGAGCCCATTTCATCCAATTATGTATCGAGCCCGTCCACGCTCTTTCAAATATAGTGAATATTAACATATATTTTTTTGATGTGCTAGAACAAGTAGTTTTTCTTAGAAAACTGCTTAAAAACATAAATTTCAACAAAATTAGGTCTTGTCAGCCCCTTAACGAGCCATTCCAGTGAAACAATATAAATGGCAATAAAATACTAAAATTTAATAAAAATCGGCCAAGTGCGTGTCGGACCACGCACAATGAAGGGTTCCGTACCTTCTACTAGCTAACCCATATTAGGAATCACTAACATATACCGTCAGTTAAAAAAAGTCTTATCTTCATAAGAAACTTACGGCACTTTAGCCTTAGCCCTTTTTCAGCAATAGCTCAAAAACCTTGGAACAGATCTTGGTCGAAATAATTTTCGTTGGAAGTATTATAAAGCACTATTGTCAATTATTTTTTTCATGTTAACCTATTTCACGGTTCCAAAGTTAGGGGAGGAGAGGGGGGGGGAGCGCACTTTCGAAGTCGCGAGCAAAAGCTAGTATGCACCATACATATAGTTTAATTTAGTGTTATAAATACGTTTTTACACAATATTCACTAAAAGTATATATTTCATGACATGTGAGGAATTGTTTGAAATATTTGCCGAGTGTGGTTTTCTAATACCAACATCGTCGTAGAATTCTCTCTTTGTTTCAGACGTGGAATTGCTCGCGCTCCGCGCTCATATTAAAGGTATGCATAGATTAGATTGGGAATACCTCATATATTTTCCAATAATATATTTCTCCTCCGCGAGGAATTATTCAGTTCACTGAACGATATTTATTTTCGAAAACATCGCTTCCAATACCAAACCAAAGAAATTCCTTATCTCCATCTCGACCTCGGAATAGTGCAGACTATAAAGTATCGACATACCTATCCATGGAAGTATCTCATGGAGCCCAAACAAATTCCAATGTGACTTCTTACGGAGGGTTGGAACGACGATCCCTATCGACTTATTATACAAATGGCCGATATCTGGGCACAAGTAACAATATCTTACCATGGAAAATTATGACTCAATAGTGTGGCGCTCTTTTGGCTCAACGAAGCAATAAAATCTTTTGCTGTGTATACCGACAGGAGTTATAGATGTTAGTCGAAAATTATTGTCTTGTAGTACCTAAGTATTCAATGGTACAAACATTAACATTTATGTGTATTTATAGAATTCAATTTTATTACTGTTTGTATAAATACAATCAATAAGAAGTATACAATTTAATACATACATTTTCCAAATAATGTGCACTGTATTAAATTGATTCCATAAGTATGTGAATAATTTTTGCGACTTTATAAAAACTTTCCCGCACATGGAACAATGGTGTCCCGAACCTTTTGAGGCATTTTGGATATAATGTATAATGAAATGTGATGAATGATGATTGGACTATTCACGAATTGTGTTTCCAGCGGACTCCTTTTTTATCATTGTTACTTAATTCATCTATATTATCCATGTAACATGTCTATTAACCGCTCACTTGCTTTCATATTTTAAAAAAGGTAGCCTAAACTGCTTCTAATTTTTCATTATCAAGGCGGCCCAAGCTTCGTTTGGCAACCACAGTTGCCACCATCAGTTTAGGAGTCTGCGAAATTGGCAACTGTGGTTGCCAGAAGCAAGTGAGCGGTTAAGAACAAACACAAAGTCTTTGTGTGGTACTTTATATTGCCATTGCTTCGAAAAGATACAATTGAAGTCAGTTTCAGAGTTGGTAGCATTATAAGCTATCCCTATCTAATTAAGCACATTATGACTGGACGTGGCTAAATTGCGCCAGTTCAATTAGCGTTAATTGTCATCTATCGTAGCTGCGGCACATGCCTTACATAACTGGTGCCGTTCTATGGCTGGTGATTTGAGGTCGAGTTTGGTAGACCTTGGAATTATGTACGTTTTATATTTACTATAGGACTGTTAGCAGTGTCATATACAGAGCTCAGGTGAGTTGTTTTGAGATAACATGGCCATATCTGTCATTTAACGGTATTTGCCCAATGTGTAATTTTATTACTAATGAAATTTTGTTTATGCTGCCATTCTGCTACGAGCGTTACGTCGTTGTTAAAACGACCACAAGTGAATTTGAACCTACGGAATGTGATATAACTTAAAAATACAAAAAGATTTAGTCAGTACTATTTTTGCAATGCATTGTCATTATAGTTAAGTAATGAATAAAGTTTTGTTTTGTTTTCATATACATTTTCATGGTGTCTTCATATTAGTGTTTACACATGACATTATTGACTTAAGACTCACCTGTTCCGAGCTCTGGTCATATAACATAAAGTTAACATTATCATGTACAACTTACTTTTATATGTAAACCTTTGAATCCGATCAAATACAGTTATAACACATTCCGATATGTGGATCAAGTCATGAGATGACCAAATTCATCAACAAGGTGGCAGCTACCTGACCATTAGCAAAAAAGTTACTAGGTTGGTAATTTTAATTTTAATTTTGATTTAGCTTTTGATGTCGATAATCGCATTAGAGGATAATTGCTATAATCTAACCTAACCTTCATTTCTAGTAGTAGTTGGGTTCTGTATACTGACTCATTAATGGCTTATTTTTGTTAAAATGTTATTTGTGTACTAAGAAATTTTGCTGATCGAGCGAAGCGGGGAGGAGTGTAGGTGAACTGCGACCCTACAGCGCGCGAGCCGAGCGAGCGCAGCGAGCATACCGCGGCAGCGGCCGGCAAAGCGCCAGAACCGAACACTTTTTACTACCTAATACTTACATATGTACTATATAAGTAAGGGTCAGGTCGGAAGAAATAACTTGATAAACAAATGTTATAATTATTTAGTATCGATTTATTTAAAGAACACACATATAAGTAATAATAGAATAGTATTTATACACTTGTTTGTATATATTATTTACCATAAACACAGCTTAGGGAGTATTTTAATAAACACGCTTACCTACGCGTACCTTAGTTTAATTTCAAACTTTTTGCTAATGTTTTTAAATATTGAAAATGCATAGAACAACCATTTTCATAAACAAACATATGAATTAGTAACATATGTGTATTTGATAAAATACGAACAGATTATTCGAAACCGAATCGTTACGTCGGCATAACGATATTGCGGGTATACCAATAATTGGGAATCATTGATTTGTCAAACAATTACAAAAGCTAAACCATAAAATGACCAGCCGTAAACGTCGCGAACTAAATTGTCGTACATATACGAAAAAAAAGGCAAACGAAGTTTGTCGAATAGTAAATGCCGAAATGAAAAAAGGACAAAAAAGTTTAGCGATTCTTATAGGTAACCCTGCAACATTCTTTGCAGATCAAGAGTTGCAGCCTGATTTCATTATAATAATGAATAGGTATATTCAATATTGTATGCTGGTCAAATGATTTAAACGCTTTTTATTTTTGTTCCTAACCAATTATAATAACAGCGAACCACAATATGTATTCGTTAACAAACCGTTTAAATAGAGATACAATTTTCTCACTTAAGAAATGATTTCTTATCAACTTTAAGCCCCCATTTTAAGCTCATTAGACGTTCTAAGACTTCAAGTTATTAATTCTCCAGGCCACATAGATGCACCTTTCCACGTCACCGCATGGACTACAGTTCCGCACTTGAGTTGTTTTTCATACATTTTTTTTTTTAAACCCACTTAAGGGTTATATTTTGTAAAATCCTTTCTTATTGCTTGCCTACCTTTCAAGACTCTTGGTTTAGTAGTTTCAGCTCAGTGTTGATGAGCAAACTCTGAATGATGTCGTGGTATTATCCTCTGATTTCATCATCCTAAAGCGTTGATTTACCTAAGACGCTTGATGAATGAATAATATATTTCATTATAAATTTGTAACCAAAGTCATGGACAGCTTCCAAGTCCGAAAATAACTTAACTTCTATAAGTATAAACTTTCACCCTCTATTTTACACCGTTGAAGCACGATGATTATCCAACAATGCTTGAAGGGAACCCTTTTTTATTTGTGACTGAAAAGCCAATTCTCAAATTTCATAGATATACCTTCAAAAGTATGGATTCCGTACAACAGTTAATCTTCAATCTCACACCTTTAGTGCTTCAATTTCAAAAAAGATTTTTATTTAATTTTGAAAATTTACATGTCATTTCATAAAATTAAAATAGCATGGATTCACAAAATCATCGTCAGAGTGTATAAGAATAAAAAACAATAATAAATAATAGTCAATAAAAATCCAATTTTAAAATACGTCGTCTACGTGAAGAATATGTTTTCCAAATTTCATGCTTCTACTTTTAGCGGTTTAGGGTGTGCTCTGTCTGTCAGAAGTTAGGTAAGTAAGTAACGGTTCAATTTATATACGTAATAAGTAGATAAATTCTGATGTAGGTAAACGTATATTTAGGTGTAGGTATTGTGTAAAATAAATACATTTATTGGTTTTCCCTTCTGGTATGCAATTTTGCTCCTTTTTTGGCGATATCTACGATTGAGGACATCTCTGAATCAACGCTAATATTTTTCAAAGAATCGATAGACAATTCTTCTACTCATCAATTAATTATCACTGCTGTAACGAAAAACGATGACTGAGCATAGCTTAATCTCCTTTTGCCGTCTCACTGCTCAGCTATTAGCCTAATGGACCGTCAAGATTCCACGGAACAAATCCAATATTACTTTCCAATTCTCTTACTGCGGGGTAGCTTTCAGTAAAAGAGACAATTTTTCCATAATTGTGTATGACATATACGACCTATATCGTTTTGAGAGCGAGACAAACTTTTAACAACTGTGTATGACATTAACCCAGCGTGATAGAGAGAAACCGAACGCTTTCAATTGTGGGGTTGGAGAAGGATGGAAGGTATTGGTTGGTCAGAAAGAAGAACAAAAGAAGATTTAAATTTGATAGGATAAAAGAGATGTCAGCTAAAACCTATTGAAAACCGAAGGGGAAATATGTTAGGGCTCTTACGAGTTATCACGTGATGTTATCACGTCTTTTTACACTTGTGACCAATTATGTAGTGGCTGTAAACGAATTCATCAAATTGCGGCGATTGGATAGTATTTTGCTATTCACAGTGAATAAAATCATAAACGGTGGCCTAGAATGGATTCGTACCATTGGGTAGGCTAATTTCGTGATGTCACTTAGCTGTTCGAAAATAGGACCATGCAATAACTCACAAACAAGAGCCAAGTGGAGTAAGTCATAACTTTATAATACATTTTGGTGGTTCATATCACACACAAAACCCACTTACAAAATAAAAAACACAATTTCGCTGTATTTGTGTAAATAAGACATAGCTTTTTAATGTTTGAAATTAGGACTTTAAATTGTAAGTAACTAAAAGAAAATGTTGTATACTTAAATAGTATAAAATCAATTCAAGCAATTTCGTCATCGATATCAGTTATTTGTGCAACAAGAGAGCAGTTTTTTTTTTGCTGCAAGTGTTTAATTTGAGTCCCGAGGGAGCGAAAGACTTTAAAATTAGAATCCTGAGCGCAGCGAGCGACTCAAAAACACGAGATGCAAATAAGATTGTTCTCCAGTGACACATACAACGTTTCACCTCAGTAGTAAGAACTTATTCACATTTAAAAAAATCATAGGCTTTTATCAGAAAATAAACGAATTCGGTGTTAATTACTACTTGTTCTAACTCCCCAGCGCGGCTAGCCGTGCTAGCACTAAGCGCTCGACACAAGATAAGGCGCGACAGACAGGGTCACTCTTTAAGTATATCTACCTGTCTCGCGTGAAAACTAAAAATAAACCGTATTATTATGAAAATACTGCCTACGTCACCGATTTCATTCATATTTTCTAGTTATTTTTGAAATATTCAACACTGGATAAATTACGCTAAAACGAGACAAAGACACACAGTATTGGCATATGTGTGTCTTACGTGCACACCAAAAACTAGCCCTACTCACCTACTGTTTATTAAAATACTGCCGTCGTCAATGTGTTCACTGTATTTTCCTGATGTTTTTTTTATATTTAAGACTAATTCATATCTGTAGGGCAAGAATGAAGAATCTTATAAATCCTAAAACATAAATTTTAACAACCCGCAATTTTTTTAAAGCTTTAGTGTGCGTTCTGATTATGTGCGGTGTAGTACGTACACATAAATTTAAATGGTCAAACTAGAACTATTAATCAACGTGATTATATGCATGTTTTGTTCCGCAGAACGAACTTTATTTAGTGAGGTTTATTGTAAAAATATAAAATTCTATGTAATTTATACTTTAGGTTTAAATCACTAACATATTATTATGTTTTCGAACGTGGCTTATTTTGCGCATTTTTGTGGATATACTTTGAAATTGGAATGTCGAACTTTGAATCAAAATATTCCTGTTAGTACCGTACCTGTATAATATACGTTAGACAAGGACGGCAACAACATTAGGGTGAAGTGTGGCTCAGAGGTCATTTTCATTTATCGTAACGAAATTAAAGGGACAGAGATAATGAAGTTCAAGTACTTTGAATTTATAATAAACCGCTACTATTAAATGACAGACGCCACAAAATTAAACAAGCTACTTTGTCTAATGGAGTGAGCAATATCGCATTTTGCTCACTGTTTTCACGCACCAAAATATGCTTGTTCGAGCTGCTGTGGTGAAAAATTTAATCCACTTAGAGCATCCTTTGCATTGAAAGCCACAGGACCAAATCAATCATTACATTACTCATGTTGAGAAATAATTTCAAAGAGTTGCTTCCAAATAAGCATTCTAAAATAAACTTTAGCGAGGCTGGAAGTGTGAAAGCAAAAGGATAAAAAACCACTACGGGACTAATCACGTTTTGCGCTGAAAAAAAATTTGCTTGCGAACTTTGTTAAATGAAGTTTGAGAACGCTGAGCCTTTAGTCACGTAAAAGTACAAGTTTTTATTAAATGGCCTCGCGTTTAAAGTTGTCCAATCTGTCTATATTTTAGATATCCTTAGATACACAAATTGGAGTTGAAATTAAGGGCTTTATACCAGATTAGGCAACAATAAGGACTATAGACATAATATGATAATTATAACTGATTTATGGACATAATATATGATAAATATGGCTGTTTGTCTGATGATAGAAACAACAGAATCCTTAAAATGCCCTCCTTACTTATAATGAAATATCCAAAGTCAGGTCTTTATTTTATTTTTTACCTTAGCTTAGCCTACTCAAACGAGGCATTATTTAACGGATGAGAGTTAATAAAAAAGTTTGAATGTAATTATTATTAAATCTAAAATCGACGTCATGGTTCCTAAGAACAGATCTCGCTATGTCTCATAGTTTCCGACTTCACCATCCGGTATATATTCCATAAAGAATCTATATCTCAATCGCAAAAAAATATTTCATTTCATTTTTACGTAAACATTTGTTACCTACATCAATTTAAAACGAAAATTATGTACCAGCAGGTATAACGGTGGGTATAAGGGTATTTAATTTTTTTCTCAACTTCCAATCTAACACTAAAACCTACCCTACCTACCTAGCCTACCTAGGTAAGGTACCCGTTAGACAACAGCAGCTTATCTCCGATGCCGACAACGAGGGCGCACGCCGCTCGTCGGATATCCAGTTTATTTTACGGACTGGGATTAGGACTTAATGTTTTTGCTCTACCGTATTAACTACATCTGTTTACAAAAGCAAGCCATTAAAAACTAGGAGATATAAATATTATTATCCCGTTTTTCTATGAAAGCGAAAATAAAACGAGGGATGATTTATATTTATATATGTATTTTGAGATAAAATAAAATAAAATATATAACAAAATTGTATCACCTATTACGGATTGTCAATAACTATTAAACAAACATAAAAAATGCCAATTTACGTATTACAAATTATAAATAGTGAAGAAACCTTTTCCACAAATCAGGCGAAATTCAATCATAATAATTATGTTATTGTCACTACAGGGAAAATCTTTTCTCGGGTATAAGAAAAATATAAATACGTAAAACTGTGTTGTCATTCTTCACCAATAGATGGCGCTCATCAATAGTTTATGGCGGTAAGTCAAACTATTAACGCTCCGCGCGCGATTGGTGCCTACTGGGCGGTGTAGTCAGTTGTGAAGGTAGCTATAATATTTTGAAGCTACTTCATTGGGATCTGTCAGAAGTGCCAATAGTTCTTGGGCTTCTGACCACCGGTTTAGCCTAGTTGGTAGTGACCCTGCCTACGAAGCAAGAGGTCCTGGGTTCAAATCCCGGTAAAGGCATTTATTTGTGTGATGAGCACGAATATTTGTTCCTGAGTCATGGATGTTATCTATGTATTTAAGTATTTATATCTATATAAGTATGTAGGTAGTATTTCTATGTATATAAGTATGTTTATCGTAGTCTAGTACCACCCATAGTACAAGCTTTGCTTAGTTTAGAACTAGGTTGATTTGTGTAAGATTGTCCCCCAATATTTATTTATTTATTTATTCTTGCCTAAACGTCGCCTGCGCCGCACATGAGTGCTGACTGTTAATAAAATGAATATGATAATGTGGCGGACGATCCACTGTCCTCGTTGGATATATCTACTAATCTACTCTAATCCTTAACATATTGATTATTAAATCCAAAGAGAAGCACCTCCAATCTCAAGCTACAGTTTGTGTTTTGTCAGTTTGTGTTTTGTCCATAATTTAGGTAGGAGAGGAGTGCTTGCTCCTGAATTAAAAAATCTAATAAATTAATAATATAACCCTGAATTCGGAAGTTAGGCTAACAATGATTGAACTTAAAATTACACTAACACAAACAATTATTTAATTTCTCTATCTCTTATCTCAGTTGTGGCATAGGTATCCTTCAATGACTTCCACCAACGGTCTTGCGCTACCATTTTCAAATTAGGGCCTGCAGTCAGCTGCAGATCGTCTTCCCATTTCATGATAGGTCTCCCGCAACTTCTCGTCCCGTCTCTTGGGTACTATTCAGTAACTGATTTGCACTTTTTTCTTTGGGGTCCCGTAGCATCCAGCCAAACAATTTATCATGAAAATTAAATGATTGATAGATTACATTTACTCATACTTATATTATATTCTTGTGTCGCAATACAACCAAACCGAATTTCCGCACACAAAGCCTAGCCGTTTGATCCTATTGCGCGATGTACTCATACATCACCGCGGTTCACTGGCGCCCCGTGATGGATGGGGGCGCGGACTGTCATATCATTGTTTGTAATTATGCGGAACGCTCAATATACACCCCTATGTCGTGTTGACGCATTAACGTGCCGTTTTTGACAAAAAAGGTCTGAATAATTTGCTTTGGCCAGGTTTTCCAAACATGTTAGATCAAATATTTAGTTCATGCTCACGTCTTACCGACAAAAGTTTTAACGAATCTTTATAAAAGAGCCTCAATTATTTGAATTTTCTTGAGCTCTTCTGTGCGCTAGATATGATTGTTTGATCGGTTTAGTGGACGCGATGATATATAACAAATGTTTACATCTGTTTACCTCCCGTCTGCCAATCCATAATAGACCGCCTGGAGACATTTCCGATATTATTATTGGTATTATGTGGCCAACATTCGACGCGCGTGAGAGTTAAAAACGTAGTCATAAGGCTTCTCATTGTGACACTAACGGTTGTCAAGTATCAACCTAATAATTCTATGGAAAACATGTCAGTTTGTTAGGACTTCATTTTTACAGTGAATTCCTTCAGTGATTCCTGTTTTAATATTGGTGACCTAAGTGAATATTATGTTTCGATATACGAAACATTTAAAGCCAAAATAATTTTAGAAAACCCTCAAGCAATATGACCAAATTATTAAGTCAGGTAAATCTACGGTGATAGCGGCCGGTTGTGTTAAATCTAAAATGGGTTGTTTTAATCTTGGATGACCGGTCCCTGGCTGTTCCCCGACTGCTCATTCGGGATTAAAGCTAAGGCCACGCGTTGGGTGGCGATTAGCGTTTTACCTACGCTGTATGAAAAATACAAACCAATAGAAAATATTTTTTTCTACTCCTGTACCGTTATCTGTCATTTATATAGGCTTTAGCTCAAATACAATGACACCGATAATAAGTCGTCGAAAAACTCTATGCTCTATGGCCCATAAACGCACTGTTTAGCGTACTTTTATGCTTCATACATTTTCATAAAAGCACTGTTTACTATGATGTCACATCATATAACTTTTTTTATTCGGCCGCTACCATATATTGCAGTAGTACCAACTTCATAAGCATATTTTTCTAAATAATAAGTTTTTATTTACTATCAAACATTTGTAGAAGATAAATTATTTACTAAAATAAAAATAAATGATCATGTATAGTGTGTTAATATACATATTTTACCAATAATTGGTATTATTTATAAATATAAACCGATCCGATTCAGTTTGGATCCGGATTCAGTTTAGTTCGGATGGCAAGTGCAAGGAACTTAAAAACAAAACAGACCATAAACAAGAGGTGTCAATGTGTCATATTTTTAATTTCCCACCAAAGTTCCAGTTTAAAATTAAAAGACGAAATATGATCATTATTCGTTACTATACTTATTAAGATTTTATTTGTGTTTGTCAAGTGAAGAAATATGTGTACGTTCCTTTTAAAATAGACGAAGAAGAAAATAACTGCACCGCTGAAGAAATTGCATGAGTAGTAATAGAAGTAACGGAAAACTTACTGCCTGAAAAGTCTAATGCTATATATTTAAAATTAGTCGTAGAAAAGGTATTGTAGGCATGCAACGGTGTATAACGCTCGTGGCGTCTTTAATTGCGATGCTCGCCAAGGCTCGCATCGCCACTCACGACACTCGCGTTTTAAGACCTTACTTATACAACAGTTGCATAAAATACTATTAAAGTGGGAGTGGGACGCGTTCTCGTGTATTAAACTTATTTAGTAGGTACTTACAATATTTTATTTTTGCAACTGAACGAGCGAGCGAAGCCAAATTCTTTTGTATATCTTGCGTCTGTCATGCTGTCCTCCTCTACAGATCGCATTCGATCGCATTTGTCAACAGATTCTCATTCTCACTTGGGGGGCTGCAAACGCTGAATAAAAAAATAAAAAAGGTAGGACCCACAGAGCAATGACGCTAGGGCGACACTGGTGCGTTCCCGTATCCCAGCTACCCATTTCGTGACAAAGCCAAATGTGTTTTTTTTTATTTTATTTCTTTTATCATGTGTGTTGTTTTTGTCACGAATAAATTTTTGAGTTTATTTAAAATTATTTTTTTAAAATTTTTATTTAAATCTAAACGCCCCGCAGTTAATTTTTATTTTTATTTTAAAACCTTTTGGTTTATTTTTATTTGAAACTATTTGATTTTTTTTAATACGCCACTTCTACCAGTGCTTGTAAAAGTGAAAAGAAGTCTAAGAAAATAAAAAAGTAAGAATTACGTGAGAAAACTTTAGGCTTGGATCACATTGGTGCGGCCTGCGGTGGCGGTTGGTGTGGTGCTTGACTGTCAAATGTCAGATTTACTATTGACCGCTACTGCAGGCTGCGACCTAGGCGAGAGCCCAAAAGCGTATGCTTGTGTATTGTAGTATTACAATCGATACAATATGTCACGCCAACAACGGTAGAATGAAAGATGGCTGGCACACTTTAACTACTTACAATTACAACCAGTAAATATACGCGCATTTTGCTGTTTCCAGTAACATGTCTTTGTAAAAACTTGTTATTAAAAGGTAAAAAAGACTACTACTGATGGACTTTCTACAGTAAGGTTAACCTTTCCGAGCATATTGGAGAAAATAATTTGACTCACGTTAATTTATTAAAAACCTTTACACATTCATTAGATACGAGTATAGTACAAAAATTTCTTTCGCTTTCCATTATTAGTTTACACGGGTCTAACGATATTTATTTACATTTATTTAAAAATAAGGAATAAATATCTATCATAGATATATAAAAAGAGATAAAACGGGCGTTCTACTGCCGACATAGAAGCGGTAATATGTCAAACTTACAAAATTCTGAAAAAAATGTTTATGTGTATGGTGTATTATCCCACCGTAAAAAAATACAATTCCGCTTCGCTTCTGACGTCGTCGCCACCGCTGCACCTACGGCAAGTGCGCTCGCCGTATTACCTGCCCGGTTTACGACTATAGCAATGCACTTACAAGTCTCAGCACTCCCAGCTCGTCTTTTTCACGACCGCTTTCTCGTTATGATCAGAAAATATTTATTTTATCTTCGCACTAACTGTGTACAATAGCTGGACGGATAATTACCTTGTTTTTAAAAACAAGAAGCTGCGAAATAATGTATGTAAGGTGAGTCGGGGTAAGAGTATCATACTTTTTTGAAAGTTAGATTCAAATAGTGTTTGTGATCTTATTATTGCATTAATTCGTATACTAAAGCGATAAAATATAAGTAAAATTAATATATTTTTAATTAATAACTACTTATCAAGCAAATAAACTATTAAAACATGCACTAATTAAAAAAAAAAAAAATTGGCAAGACTGTTCCTCTTGCCCCATGACTGGGATAAGAGTATCGTACGTAGATACCTAACTTGAACTAGGTTAGCTCCAGTGGATTTACGTATTTAGTAACACAGTTGGTAGACGCTGTCAAGAAAATGAATACCTTAATAAGTTGAAAAACTCTTCAAAATTCTGAGAAACTGGGTTTTTACATATTCCGGGGCAAGTATGTATCAGGGGTGACAAACCACCTAACATTTAAATAAAAAAAATAAAGCTTTGAATTTTTTAATTCACTTTGAAAACTATACTTTTAACGAGTACCTTTTTAGAGTAATACTCATTGGTATTACAGTAGTAGTATTTAGTATTAATGCCACTCGTGATTACTTTTGTCTAACCAATAAAAATCTTTATTTTGTTTTTGTTATACATATACCAATTTGCCGCATTTTATCAAGTGACAAGAACTGAGGCGATTTTTTTGTTTTGTTCCTAGTTGTAACTGTGTCACGATATGGTTGATTATTTATGTTTTGAGTGCTTGAACCCAACATCCGCATCCTTAAATGTCGAAAAATCGCATACGCACATCCCTGAATTAAGCAGTGCCAATTTGTAATAAACATGACAATTTATAAAAGGTTTGACAGCCCTGACATGGGGTAAGAGTAGCATATGACTCCCTTCCCCCGGACTGAACTGGCACTCTTGCCCCACTTAAATAATTTTAAGTTAAAATTTTATTGGCTTGATAAAAACTTATAATCGATAGGAATAACAGAAAATAACGATGTAACATAAGAAATAAACTATAAATATTCGACTCACCAACAAACAAATCCGAATTAACAGCCATAAATCACACAAAACCGCTTTTGAATTATACACGTGCACTTCCACTTATCACAAGTCGTAACCAGTCAAAATAAACCACGTTTTGTTTCAATATGGCGTGAGAAAGAGACATCTATGATTTCACGATGGAACGAATAAACGCCTGTCTGTTTTACCGACGGTACAAAAAGGCGCTCAATTCAAAAGAATTAGCTGGAGAAGCTTTTGACCCTCTTCCCCCGATGTCACTCTTGCCCCGACTCACCTTAGTATTACTTTTCAAATCAAAACTGTCTAGGGACAACTTTTTTGTAAATGGAGTCGTAGTTGTATTAAGGTGTAATATCTGGTTTATTTGTACCTCTTTCGGTTATCTTCTGAATACCCTTGTTTAATACTAGCGACTCGCCCCGGCTGCGCACTGGTAATCCAGCGTTAACTTGTTATGTTTTGATCGACTTACATATTAACATGGCAGTCTTCATTAAAGATGATATTAAATTTGACGACCACTTTAGCCTAGTTGGTAGTGATAGTGGCCCTGCCTACGAAGCTGGAGGTCCTGGGTTCGAATCCCGGTAATAGCATTTATTTTTGCGATGAGCATACAGCTACTACTGCCCTACGCCGCAGCATTTCGTAAAAAATCCGGAGCTTTAGCGTGAACAACGGTCGCCGCACAAATGAATCAGCGCTAAGAGCGGTGTGCGCCTATATGATCAATTTAATCATATCGAGGCGACACGCAACGCAACACGCCGACATGCCATATCGCCTTTATTTTATGATCTGCACGTCTGTCGTGGGACGGCCGCGAGATACTCTCGACTTTTCTAGCACTATACCTCTTGTTCTAAGTGTTCTTATAAGAGAGAGACGGATAGTGCGAGAAAAATCGAGAGAGCTCGCGCGCCGTCGCGTGATAGCCGTGCTGAGCTTTCAAAGCTTTGCAAACAGACTTGTAAGAGGTATTTCTTACCTTGTTAGTCATTAGACATTGAGAAGCCTTACACCCCGTTCAAACTGCGTCCGTTTCCGTGTCCGGGAGGCATCTCTCTTTTTCTCGCTTGCGATGTTTCGCCCGAGTGCGAAAGAGACGGATGCCTCCCGGACACGGAAACGGACGCAGTGTGAACGGGGTGTTACTATGTAAGTACAGTAATAAGTTTATGTAAAAAAATCAGTACAATCTTTTATTGATATCTTTAATAAAAAATATCGCGAATTGACGAAGATACTTATTTTTCACTTCTCATGCGCAAAAAGTGCGTCATATTAGGCTTGGCGAGCGGGGCTAAAGTAGTACATTTAACCCCTAGGGAAAATATGTATACATTTTATGATTTATAAAACATTTTAATTTGACCAATCAAAACAGTTCACTGTATTACATCCACCAATCAATCACAATTCGTTAAAACATTTGTATTTGCTATCAACTAATCAGAATACAGCTAGATTTAAAATCGACCAATCAGGAAACAGAATTTATTTCCAACATTAGGTGTTTTTTATTCCCTAATTCACAAAAATTCAAAAATTATTGCCGCGTCCAATCGTTCAAGCGGGGTTGACTGCATACATGGAATAAGCTATGAAGATTGCTGCTGTATATCTCGCTTTATCGTATGCCCCGTATGCTGTCCGCCGCGCTCGGCCGTTTGGACACGGGTATTAGACCGTCACAGGCGTTTATTCGTGGTGTCAATATTTTGTATCTGTGTGAAAGCAGTTTATTAAAAAAAGTAATGGTGCCAAACAATCTTTTCGCTGTGGTATTTATTATTGATTGTGGATGGATAATCTTTGTTTTTACTATTTTCTCGCAGTCGACGTGAAAAGTAGAGTGTAATTCTGGTCTAAAAGCCATATTACTCCTCAAACTACTTCCCCTCACTTCTTTCGGGAAAATAACCAACTCGTGGTAACATGGCTTATTTTAGACCCGTCATACAATTTACTATTTTTATGAATACCGGTAAAATTCTTTTTTTTTTCACGGCAACTTATAGTTATTAATTCAACTTATACAGACAGTGTAAGTTACGTTAATAAAAGCGTGTAAAAACAGGTCTTCATATCAGTGAGTACTTTAGTCAAGTCAGTGATACAAGCGACACCGCCACGAAAACACTCATCCTGAAGAAGAACTCCCGAAGAGTTCGAAACATGTCGCCCGTAGTGACATTGAATACGTGAGTTAAACCGTGTAACTGTTAGTATTAGTACTTTAGTATTCGCGAAATATGAATATGACTAGAGAACCAATCTGCTTACACCAATATCTATACATAAATGTAAAATTTCACACGCCGATGATCTGCCATGACGCCTAAATTGAACAAGGATTTACGCGTAAAAGATTTATGTCAGTAATTTTTTACGATTTCGCATTTTGTTTACGATCGTGTTTGATGAAAAACAAGATTGAGGATGAAATAAACAGGAAGCTGTAAAAGTTATATGTGTCTGTTTCATTGAGTATTATAACATTATATTATGCACAGGTACTCTTATATTTTTACTTTACTGCGAAACAAAGAATGTGTTATGTGCTAAATAAGCTGAAATGAAAAGGAAAATGCGAAATGGGTTTACTGACTTCTGCCCGGACATTTTGCCCAAATGATTCATTTCCCATACATTTTATTTTATATAAATTATTATCTGAGCCCGTAAATATTTCAGGTTTGTTAAACTTATTTATATTATACTAACTGCCCGCGCGGCTTCACCCGCGTATTGCAAAGAACGCAGGCGTTTGCCGCGGGATAAAATATAGCCTATACAGCGAACGAAACATATAGCCTATACAGCGAACGAGAAATATAAACTATACAGCGAACGAAACATATAGCCTATACAGCGAACGAGAAATATAAACTATACAGCAAACGAAACATATAGCCTATACAGCGAACGAGAAATATAAACTAAAAAAAAAAAAAAAAAAAAAATTTGAACTGTTTATTTTAATAAATCACATTTTTTTTTTATGTTTCATGACTTAGCACAATCTTAACTTTTAAAGATTATTAGCTAAGTTTAGTTTAATATATATCAAAGATTTGACATTTATATTATGTTAGTTAATTAATTAATTAATTAAGATTTAAGATTTTTCTTTGAGTATGGCTTTCTTAATTACACATTTGGCTTTATGCGGTTCATCCCCTATACTATTAATTACATTTTCTATGCTATTTGTCGGTAGACTGTTTAGGACAGCAGGCACATAGCTGGACCAGACCCTTCGCCCATAAAAGTTGTTGCTGTTTGGTACTGTAAAGGCTTTACTGGTTGACAGTGTCCGAAGGCTCTGTGGTCTGCTATACCTATTCAGTTCTCCTAGGTGTTGTCTATACTCTATAATCATTGCCATTTTAACTTTGTCATATACATTAAGTACTCTACAGTATTGGAATAGGTTATCATAGTTGCTTTTGTGCTTATATTTAATTTTTAGTGGTACAATTGTTTTTATCAGCCTTAATTGTAGATTGTATATACGCTGTAGGTATGTGTTGTATGTTCTTCCATAGCTAGATATGCCATAATTTACCACTGAGTCAGCCATGGCCAGGTATATTAAGCGAAGTGTGCTATATGGCATTTTATTTTTAAGTATGTTTAGGTTACTGAGTATGGCTCTTAATTTTTTACATACATGGTCAATGTGTGGGCTCCAGTTAAATTTGTTATCTATAATTAAACCAAGATATGTATGTTGTTTTACTAAATCTAAGGTTTCGCAAACGCAGCACGAATTTGTGTCATGCAAGCAGGGATGCTTGTGGGCAATTATTTTCGGTACTATGTTAGTTTTATTATGGGATGAGTGGATGTGCATTAGTTTAGTTTTTTGGTAGTTGATGGATAGACCCATATCATGTGACCACCTGCATAATGTATCAAATTCGCGCTGCATTCTGCCTTCAGCCTTCGTTATGTCACTGTCAGCTGTTACTAGGCTAGTATCGTCAGCAAACTGGTACACAGATGCCTCCCTGAATATGTTGTACATATCGTTGACATAGATTAGATACTCAGTTGGACCGATTATTGAGCCTTGAGCTGTGCCATGCAAGGTCATAAGCAGCTCACTTTGCTCGCCTGCAATGCTAACTGTGTTGTATCTATTTGTGTGGTAATTTTTTATCCAGTTCAGGTTCGGCCCCTGTATACCATTTTGCTGTAGTTTATCACATAATTTCATATGATTTAGGGTATCAAATGCTTTGCTGAAGTCAATCATGATTACTAACACATGCTTTTTGCTATTCCGGTGCATATTTATCTCATCTGTAAATTGTGATAGGAGCTGGACGGTGTTTTTTCCCTTTTGAAATCCAAACTGTTTTCCATGTATTACTCCGTTGCCTGACAGAAAATCATTTACCGTTTTGCCGAGATATTTTTCTATAATTTTGTCTATTACTGGTAATATTGTGATAGGTCTATAGTTATTAGTATCAGTGTAAGAGCCTTTTTTATGTATTGGCCTAATTAGACCAATTTTTAATTTGTCTGGGTATGTGGAGCTGTCTATGCACTGATTAACTAAATGGGTAAGGACAGGTGATATTGTTTTAATTATATATTTTAAGTCTCTGGCTCTGATTTTATCGTATCCCGCACTTTTTTTATCATTAAGCGATTAAACTATACAGCGAACGAAACATATAGCCTATACAGCGAACGAGAAATATAAACTATACAGCGAACGAAACATATAGCCTATACAGCGAACGAGAAATATAAACTATACAGCGAACGAAACATATAGCCTATACAGCGAACGAGAAATATAAACTATACAGCGAACGAAACATATAGCCTATACAGCGAACGAGAAATATAAACTATACAGCGAATGAAACATATAGCCTATACAGCGAACGAGAAATATAAACTATACAGCGAACGAAAAAACCATAGAATACGACCTCCTTACAAATTTCTACCCAAACACGTGCCTAAAACACGGTATGCGCACTATTCGAACAAACGGCTGCCTGGCATCGTTTTGACACCCCTCCCCCAACCCCGCATAATGGCAATGGCACACATTCTGTGGGGCTATTATTGCGGCGCTGCTTAGACATGTTTTTTTTTCGTTCGCTGAGCCTATAACCATCCAGAAAGTCCATTCTACACGCAGGTGAAAGAATTTTTGAAATCGGATTAGCTGTTCCGTACATTACCCACAACAGACAAACTTGCAAAGCTACAATCAGTAAGACTTTCCTTCTTTATAATTAACTGGCTGCCCCGCGGATTTGCCCGCGTATTCCAAAGAAATCCATTCTACACAAAGGTGAAAGAATTTTTGAAATCGGAGATTACCCAAAACATACAGATTATTATATCAATTAGGTATTTCATTTGTTGTGGTTTTGTTTGTGCATTTGTTTGCTAACGTGGTGAAATTCTTTTCACATTTTAATGATACTTATTTTTATTTTTTTTCCTAGCCTGTTTGGGTGTCCCACTGCTGGGCAAAGGCCTCCTTTTCCTCCACTCGGCCCTATTGCTGGCATGCTCCCGCCAGTCCAAGAAGAACGCGTCCAAATCGTCCCGCCATCTCCTTTTTGGTCTGCCTCTGCTCCGGTGGCCGTCTTGCGGAGAAATAAAAAAATATACCATATAAATTTTTTATTACGCGGCATATTGTTTAATATTTGCAAAATACTGTAATACCCGCCCGTGTCTTCCTGATTTATTTACGGCGACGGCGGTATATTGAATTCTGAGTGAAGCGAAAGGTTCAACAATTGAATTCCGAGAGTAGTGAGGGTAGAAATCTTGAGCGTGACGAGGGATTCAAATGTTTACGCCCAAGACGGAAATAACTTTGCAACTAAGTGGCACACGCAGCTTGACATACCTTCTAGGAGGAAAATTGAAATTGAACCGGGAATATCAGGGATGAAAATTACAACGTAGACAAACTTAGACGAAAATGAGGGACATTTAAGGGCAAACAACTGACTGTTTTCTGAATAGCACATGTGAAAAATGTTTAATAAATGATGTACTTAAATCATCGTCTTGTAGCGGGTCTGACCCCGTTAGATCCGTTCAAAACAATAATTTAAATTAGTGTATAAAGTGCGAGAGTTTTAAAGTGCTATGTTCAATTTAAATTATGTCAGTTCGCATTAGCACAAAATAATACCTATCCGATTTTTTTTATTTACACTCGCGTAACATACATATTATGAACGTACGCTTACGCTTACGCGAAATCTTTGAAACATTGCTAAAAGAAAATACTTAAACATGGATCACTTTCGATCTAGTAATTACAATAAGGTCCTTAATAAAAAAATCATGACCGTACAAATTGGGCTCCTCAAAGTACACAGTCGTAGCCGTACAAGCCCAATTTCGAAGAAAAACCGCAAATCGATTTGTACAGTTTAGCCGTTTGGCACAAGCATACTAGAGGTCAAAAGATTTTTTTTGACACGCAGTTCCTAAAAAAATTCCCCTCAGGAGGGGGAGTGCTGAGACACTTTATTTTTTTATGAAAAAAAAAACTTCAGAAACCTATCGTGTGTAGTATCATATGAAAGGGCTTTTGAGGCGATTCTAAAAAGATACCACATAATGATGATGTGTTTTTCCCATAAGTACAAAAAATAAAATGTCTCAGCACTCCCCCCCTAAGGGAATTTTTTGTAGGAACTGCGGGTCAAAAAATTTGTTTCGACCTCTAGTATGCGTGTGCCAAACGGCTAACCTGTACATCGATTTGCGGTTTTTTTAATCGTACTGCTTACACGGCTAAGTCAGAGCGCTCGTGTTCGCGATGTACCGCTTTAGAACCTATCTAGTGAACCCGGTGCCTACAACATTATTACGCAAGTTACGCGAATACTGCATTCTGTTACGAGTGCCTGTATCTTTATTCTTTCATCAGTCATTTAAATCAACGCTACGGCTGCATTAGATTAAATTCCAATTAATGGGAAAATTAATTTGACGAAACAGTAGGCAATTTATTATCAGGAGTTGTTTCGAATTGCGTCGTTATAAATAAATAGGTACCGCATATTACCATTAACGACAACACCTAATAGATATGAGACTATGGGGCACTAAGCGGTTTAAAATAAGCCGCTTATAAATGTAGATCCATTTCATAAATTTACAGGGGTTGGTTTCACGATACCATCCATGTTATCATAGGCATAGTTCGTCAGCACTTAAAACAATCTTTGGGATTGTATTTCTCTCTCACTTGCTCTAACAAGGTTATTATTATTATGCCAAAGTAAGCGATTTCAGACAAACTCGAAAACTGTTTTAAAGCTGATCAACTGTATAGCGAAGGCACGAAGCCTAGCGGTGCTCCACTGCGGTTAGTTAAAGTTGCATTGAGTGATTACTCACAGAAATTGAATAACTCCATTTGATACGGTCGTTGATTCGAGTTGACTCGACTCGATCAAATGGTCACTGTAGCACAAGCTGAAACTCGGCGAGTCGAGACAAGCGTAGCTCGAGTTAGAAATCATCTCGGGTTTGTCGCCGCGGATCGGTTAGATTTAGATTTATTTATTTCGAGATAAAAATTACAATATAGATTCGCATACAATGTCAAAATTATAAGAGTCCTTATCACGATCGTCAATAATAAGAAATAAAAATTAAATAATATTCAAAATGACAATACAGAAAGTGGAAATAGTATCTCCGATTACGGATTATCATTTAACAACTAGTGGATAATTAATTTTAAACATAAATAAACAATGTCAATTTACGTATTACGATTTCACAGTAGAAATACAATATAAATATTACACAAGAAATAGTATCAGATTAGGTATTAATAAATCAAATAATTATACTTAAAACATTATTTCCGATATCCATTCGTTGCGATATATCTCCGTTCTCACATTCCGTATTCCATTTTAGATATGTCAGCTCAATCATCTTCTACAGACTCCGCAGAGTATTTATTTCTCGAGTTGAGTTTAGCTCACTCTAAAATTCTTCTTGCTGTTTTTTATTCACCCTCCCTGAACGTTAATTATTTTGCTTCTTTTGAAAAGCTTCTTGAAGATCTCATGCCCTCGTACAATCACCATATCATCATGGGTGATTTTAACATTTGCTTGCTAAAAAATGACTTTCGCTCAAATTCCCTAAAAGCACTTGTTGAAGCTTGCATCTTATCAATTTCGCCCTTTGATCCCACACATTATTTCCCAAATTGCGCCCCATCACTTCTTGATCTCACTCTTATTTCTTCAACTGAACATGTGGCTAAATATTATCAATACTCTACGGATGCTTTATCTTATCATCATCTATTGTTCTTATCCTATAAAATTCGCCCCCCTAAGGCTAAACCCAAAATTCTTCTTCAGCGCAATTTTAGTCGATTGAATGTAGATAAGCTTCGCGAGGATGCCATGAATGCAATTTTGAAAGTGCAAACTGTAGATGAGAAAGTATCTCTTTTTAATGCCGCTTTGTCTCATCTGTACGATGTCCACGCTCCTGTTCGACCAGTTAAAGTTAAACATCTTCCTGCTCCCTGGCTTACTGATGAAATTAGATCACTTATAATGAATAAAAACTTAGCAAAATCGCGATACAAGGAGAATTCTTCCGAGAAGAATAAAGCAAAGTACCATGCGATGCGTAATCGCTGCAGCACAATTTGCCGCGATGCTCAGAGACGTCACATTCACTCGGCTGTGGAAAATGGAGATCCCTCTAGAATTTGGAAATTTCTTCTAGTTGGGAAATCTACACAAACTTCAGTTCCCAATGATGTCGACTTTGACAAGCTTTCAGTGGGTCAGTTAAGACTGATACTCTTAACTGTCTTTCGAGTATTTCAACTCCTGACTTTCCTCCTTTCTCTCTTGCTCAATTCGCTGTCAGTGATGTTAAGAAGAACGTACTTTCTATTTCCTTCAATGCCGTTAGTGTCGACAGCGTTAGCCGTAAGATGATCCATCCTCTCCTTGATCTCCTTGCTCCTGTTATTACGCATATCCTTAATTGTTCCATATCATCTGGTATCTTTCCCACACTGTGGAAAGATGCCGATGTTATTCATCTCACTAAAAAGGCCAATCCTTCCGCTTACTCTGAGTATAGACCAATTTCAATTCTCCCTTTCTTGTCTAAAGTCCTGGAACGCCTTGTTTATCCACAGCTCACATCCTTTTTGAATGCAGTGCAGGCATGGACAACAGGAAAGTCACTGTGTGGTCGTTGTTAGATTTTAGCAACGCTTTTAACACTGTCGAGTTTCAAATTTTGATTAGTACTCGTTCTCTTAACATGTCTCCTGCGGCGATTGATTGGTTTCATAGTTATTTACTTGGTCGTCGGCAGCGAACAAAGGTGGATTATTTCCGTTCTTCGTGGTGCAACACGCTAGCGGGCGTCCCGCAGGGTGGCGTGTTGTCTCCTCTTCTTTTTTCCATTTTCATGAATTCCATTGCAAGTAACATTTTCTCATCTTATCACCTTTATCCCGATGATCTTCAAATTTACTCTCAAGGGACTGTTGCTGATTTACCTCACGTTATTAATACCATGAACAAGGACTTGAACAGTATTTCGATTTGGAGTGAACGTTTTGGGCTGAAGGTTAACCCTGCTAAGACGCAGGTCATAATCGTGGGCAGTCCGAAGCTCCTAAGGTAGATTTTCCTAACTTGCCGGCTGTAATGTTTAACGGAGTCCAGATTCCGTTTTCACACCAGGTCAGGAACCTTGGTGTTATAATTGATCGCACGTTGTCTTGGGTACCTCAGGTGAGCGAGGTCAGCAGGAGGATGTTTGCTTCGATGGGTTCCCTTCGTCGACTTCATAACTTTTTGCCATTCGCCACTAAAAATGCGCTAGCTCAATCTCTCCTTCTCCCTATTCTAGACTATGCTGATATTTGCTATCTGGACCTTACTGAGGACCAGCTGAATAAGCTTGAGCGCCTCCAAAATCTTTCTATTAGATTCATATTTGGCTTGCGCAAGTATGACCACGTTTCCTCCTTTCGTTCTCAGCTCAAGTGGCTTCCAATTCGTTTCCGTCGGGATTCTCACATTTTATCTTTGCTTTACAGTAGGTATACTTTTTGTTCCCTCAACTCCTCTGTATCTCAAAGAGCGTTTAAATCACCTCACTTCCATCAGATCTTCACATAATCATCTTCTCGCTCCACCGCCTTCATCCACCAAGTTCTATAACAACTCATTTACATTTCAGGCTGTTCGGCTGTGGAATGCTTTGCCGTTGCATATAAAATGTGCAAAATCACTTCAAATTTTCAAAAATCTGTTGACACAATATTACTTGTCCCTGCCTTAAGTTGCCCTGTTGTCCTGTAATATATTTGTCGGAGTGGAGAAGTTACATGCAGCGCCCTCTATTACATTCATCGTGACTTCGGTCGTAATGTGCTCCACTGTCAATCTACAAATGTCATCATTGAAATACATGCGAACGAGGATATATTTGTCTGGGCAAACTCGGGAGCTCATTAGTTTTGCCGCGCGCCAACAGAGGGCTATGACGAGTATTATTTTTAATTAGAAACAGAACAACGGACGGTTGTGTTCGCTGTCATCGAGGGAAAAGCTTGACAGGAGGTGGACGCTCTCTTGGATGAAGAATTTATCGTGTAGAGACAATGGTGTGACGGAATACGAGAACCGAAATTGCCAGTTCACTGTATTTCACATGAATTTGTAACTATGCTGTGGAGAAGTTCTTAGTAAAGTTTGTAAACATAGTAACATCGTTTTCTATCAATGCCCGAGAACCCAGGATACGCCCACACCTCGACATATTTATATAATTGTATTATAGTTTGTATGTATGTATCTATGTATTTATACTATGCTTATTTGTGAAAGTATGTATTTGAGTGCTGTTGTCATATTGTGATGTATTTGTTAGTAAGCTTTTCTTGATGTATTCCTGCACTAGGTAGTTTACAACTCTACTTGAAAATTTCCTGCTACCCAAAGGTTGTCGGGAAGAGATCGCTCTAAAGCGATAAGACCGCCTTTTGTTACCTTTATTTATTTAATGTACTCTTGTAATATGTTTTTCTTATGTTGTGGTGCAATAAATAATATTATTATTATTATTATTTCCATGAACTCGTGAACAGAGTACAGAGGGTTATCCAACAAAAGATTTCTCAGTCTACGCCCAAATGTTTCGTCACAAGGTTCGTTTCTTATATCGGCGGGTAGGTGCTCGAAATAAGTAGGCCCAATAACCCGGCCGGTTTATTCGACGCATACCGTCTATTTGAGTCGAGATGCAAGTTGAATCGGTGACTTGACTCGAATTTGTATTCGTTAGTGCGTGCGGTTTCTTTTTAGTCAGTTCAAAACCTAGTTGATTGGAGTTTCGAAGGAATTTGATTCGAGTTGACCAGCTTCAGATGTAGCTCGAGTTATTAAAGTTCGTCAATTCGATTCACCCATCACAACAAGTTACCCAGTCATTTGACAGAAGCCTAATTCCCAGTACAATTTCCCTCTGCCTTCGTCGTCGTTTCTACAAAACCAAGTTTAGGAACCCGATTTATGGAACCCGGGCTCCTTCAGGATTTTAAAAGTGAAAATACTACAATTGCAACATTAAAAAAAAAGACCGGGTTGCACTCCGGGAGTGCCAGCAGAAGTGAAAACTCAATAACATTGTAACAGTTTTTCGATCAGGTCACGTGACATCATACGGTGTCACTCTAAAAATGAATTTGACGCAAATTTATAAACAATTATCAATTATTTAGGCGGACGGCCCGCGGGCGCGTTGGGTGCCGGCGCGCCGACGGGCGGCGGCAAACACAATACCAATTTGTTTTTGCCATTGCCAAATATTTTTCAAAGCTTTATCTCTTTAGGAATAACGTCTAAATTCGAACTATTCGAATTTGCAAGAACAGCAGATGGCGGTGCACGGTGGCGACCAAAATATCAATTGGTTTTTGCCGTTGGTAAATATTTTTCTAAGCACGGTGAAGGACGCGTTGGTATTATTACAAATTTATTTGCAGAATATGCTATTGCAAAAAGTGTTCAACGGCTTTATACTCTTACGAATATCGTTCAGTTTTGAATGAAGTCGAATCGGCTAGCAGCAAAAAGTGACCTCCTTCACATCTGACGTCACAAAACTCTGTCGCGTATTTAACAATTTTTCCCCATCCCAAAAAGTGCTCAGCGCCGCTAAAGAAGTTTTCACTTCAAAAAGTGTAATCAAGTTAGGTCCCAATCAACGAAACGCATAGCTGGCACCACCTAACCGGGATGCCAAACATACAGAATGAAAGTTATATATGTATTGAAACTAACAAATTTCGAAAGAAAATAGGACTGCTTTTATATGGCTGAAAAATATAAAAATGCTTTTTTGTGATCTAAAACACTGAGGCAGGAAGCGTACACCACTTTAATACTTAGTTCTTTTTGGCGGCCTGAAAATAACCGATGCATAAAGGATGATTAATGACCTCCACGTTCGCTGCATCTCTGCTCAGTGGAGCCCATTCATTATAAAATGTGTTTTGTTACACCCAGGTTACATTAGTTTGAAAATTACAAGTTACGAGCATGTGCCAAGCTTTTTTTTTGTATGGGATCAATAATACTTGATTCACAGAAGTACATATTATTTAGATATCATAGATATTTTTGTAAGGTTAGAAAATTGCCGATCTTTTTAAGGCAGGATGTTAGCGAGACTTGGAACGTTTTTACCAGATAAACAATGGGATCATAATATACGGCCATGACCGTGGGATAGAACTATTCCAAAAAAAACGGAACATTGTGGCTACTCAGTTCCACATAAATGCCAATGAAACTCCTTGGGAATTCAAATCATACATCTGGGAAAGTTAGTAACAAGTCGTGTCACTGTTTTTTTATAAACATAAAAAAGCGTTTCTGAAATAACCCGGACCATCCTCCGGAATTCATCCAAGTGATTAATGTCTGCGGACACATAAATTATGCACAAACAAAATGTCCTCGAATAAATTTTGGCCGACGAGACTCGTCCAGCAACCGTGTACGTAAACACTTATGAATGACCCCTATTCCGACGCCAGGCTTCAAAGGAGTCGGGGCAAGATAGGCACCGAGTAAAGTTGCGGTCACGTTAATTTCCGAGGGCAAATCCAGTTGGCTACACTGGCTACCGGACGCTACAAAATGTCCTTATCTTACCGAATAATACCTACACCTTAACGCAATAAAAAGCACGAGGTCTCTAGGTTTCCATGTATATATTTAAGTATTTATTGGTCTAATAAGTATGTATGTCGTCGACAGTACGCTTTGCTGGCTAGGTTTTGGATTAAGACGATTTATCGTTATTGTTATTTTATTATTTATTAGAACGAAATCAATAAAGTACATAGAAATTAAAGTCTCATTTCACTTTTACAAAATAACGTACCTATAATAATGTGTCTTATATTATATATCTAATGTAGACTACAGCTCTACTTAATTTTTTTGTACAGTCGAGGTTGGGGTTGACGCTTAGACCATGATGCGAACTATGCGTGACCATCGTTTTCTCTTAAAATTCATACTGCTCCAGTGTATTTTTCTCAACTACTCGCGCTAGTTCAGTTTACAGTTTGAATTGAATAAGGATTTAGAACAGGTCAACATTATGCTTTCGCTTTACTTTGAATAAAGCATGCAGCGTCAGTTTTGGCTGGTGTATTTGTGACGTTATCCACAGTTTGTTTGCTCATGCCGAACATTGACGAGGGCAAAGAATTTATTAAAGTCAGTTTTCCGTATAGGCTTAGGAAGCTCGTAACTGATATAACCATAACCCAATTGGGTTTATGTAGTTCATATGAAACTTATTAATTAATTTAAACTTCATGAAAAAGGAACGAGTCACTACATACCATACATGTACTATCTATTCATAACTAAGTATGTCTCTTTCGACAAACATAATTGATAAACAACACTAAATTATTATTATTACACATTACAGTAATTTGTTGTTTTTTTTATTTAAATTTAAACTAGCGGCCCACCCTCTAACTTATAACAGGTACAAATATCGGGTAGCAACACACATACGGTACAGCCGACTTCAAAAATGCCTTATTACAACCGAATAAGATGCAAACGTTCATATTATCCTATCTTTTACGTCGACCGTATAAAAGAAGTATAATATATTTAGGTATTTAATACCATGATACACTGCACGGTTTCGCAGTTATCTCACAATTTGTTGGTTTTCTGAATATTTCTTCTACTTTAATACGGATCAGTGAATCTAATTTAGTGCTATGTTTATATGAGTTACACAGCATTGGTGTTGTGTTGTGATGTTGTAAATCCGAATAACGTCGACGATAAGAAGTTCGTATTAACCATTGTATCCATTTTAGTACATATATATACAGGGTGTTAACGGGGTCATGATCCGGAATGACAAAAAGCGAATAAGATGATCATACTGAACAACCTTTCCCATGGGACCAACCACGAAATCGCAAAAAAAAACCAGGTATTCCATACATAACTCTCAATTAAATCGCAGTTAACTCACAGTTAACTCTTAATTGGCTCTTTTTTTTTGCGATTTCGTGGTTGGTCGCATGGGAAAGGTTGTTCAGTATGATCATCTTATTCGCTTTTTGTCATTCCGGATCATGACCCCGTTAACACCCTGTATATATATAGAGGCGGCAGGGTCCTGTTAAACTAACTTGACAATTATCACCTGATAAATAAAACTACCCGTACAATCCGTAAATTTCTGGGTCTACAAGTAAATATGCAGCTCGCTTAGTACTTCGTTACGTAAACGACCTTTTATATCTGCTGTAACTGGGCAAAATTATAAAGTAGATTAGGTATAATTAACGTACTTATTTCTTTTAATAAGTACCGCAAAACCTGGTAACTTTGCCTATTGCGCATAGCTTTGCCTACCACGTCACATTTTAATAAACCTATCACAGCATAAATGGTATGATTTTAGGTGGGCCAAAAAGTTCACAAAATCTTTAGAGCTATATCAGTCTACGAACGGCCTACAAGTATAATTTTATCTGTGATACATATCGAGGCCGTATAGAATATAGCCATAAACTCAACGCTGTATCTCTATTAGATTTTTAGTTATGGTGATGCTGATGGGCAATGTTATAATATAAACGAGTACCGAACACAATTCTTACGACATAGCCCGGTAGATTTTTAATTTTATTACCTTGATGTAACAATGACTTTGATAAAAATCTTCTATCGGTTGCCGCAATAATAAATAGTATTTTTTTACTTGACATGTATGTTTGTGAGTTATAATATTTAAACTTATGCTCAGTGTGTATGAACGGTTTCATCAGTACTGAACTGTTACGTAGCAACTGTTACTTTTGTATCAATTTGGCACTAATACGTAAAGCAAAATGGATATGACACAATTTAAGAGCGACTAAATCTGAAATTAATAAGTTTTACTTCGTTTATTATTATTTGACAGATATATTTCTATAAACACATTACCCTACCTTCAAGTTCATCGCAGTCGACTAAAAAAATAAAATTGACAAACCTAGCATAGTCTAGTTTTTGTATGGAGCTCAAGATTAAACGTAGAAGTATGTCTAAATCACTTCTAATAGAATAAAACTATATACCATATTTATTTTCGATTAAAGTACAGTATACGCATCAGTAGGGTTAAATTAAAGCATAGTAGCATTAAAGTTATAAAAAATATATATAAAAGTGGACAAACTTGAAAGTTTTTAATTTTTTTGGCTCGTCGTTTGAGTAATAATTTCTAAACGTTCATGCGTTATGAATAAGTAATCCAAAACGATTCATACATATGAAATAAATAAAGAAGTATGCCAAATAAAATTATTATTAGTTAATCTATCATTCAAAGTTGACTTGCAATTACAATATGGAAGCACTTTAGTCAAGTTTAGGTTCACGCCTGCTACAATAAACTGCAAATTGCTAAGTTCTAAGTCAACATATCTTAGAATCTGTAAGATAATAGCACTATCTAACACGTACAACTCCTATAAATTTATTTCAAGTTTCAAGATTTTGAATTATATGTGCACTTAGTTAGAAGACGTAGTTTCAGATGTATAGTTGCCTAAGTTTCAAAACAAGCTTCGTCGTTCCTCCGTTGCAGCTTGAGTTAGCGCAATTTTACTTCGCGCACGAATTTGGAAGCCACTTATCGCATTATCTTTGAAAGACGAAGTCGAAAATGTACATACAATTTAGTTTCTGATTTGTTAGTGTTATTATATACAAAAACTCGACCTAACTGAATAAATAAAAATAATTCGAAGTTCAAAAAGTCCAGCTTAACGGTTTCCATAAGTGTATGCAAGTTGGAAAATTAAAAAAAGAAATGGTATAGTTATATTTGTATAATATTATATTTTTCTTAAACATGCAATGAAATCCGACGAGAGAATCCGAATTGGAATTTCATACAAAATTGGCAGGTCTGGGCCTGCAAAGCGAGCTTTTTTTGTTCAATATCAATTCTTGACACAACGTCATGGCGTTCACACATTGAATACCTACTTTACTATAAAAACAACCGACTTAAATTTATTACTCCGCTAAGCCACGTGAAAATTTCCACATTTATTTTCCAATTTACCACATGAACTGTTTACTGAGAGGAAATGCGTTGATTATAAGAGAACAAAACCAAATCGCTGTATGTGGGCCGATAATATTTGAGGACTTCCGTCGATTCCTCAAGGATCACCTTTGGTAGTTCATTTAGTTGCTATTTCAACGCAATCATATCAGAATCTGTGACGTACTTTCTTTGAGTTCCGGAAGTCATCAAGTGTGGTCTTCATCATTCATTCCACATCACCTAATTTATGATTTCCGGGTGTAAATTAATCTATATAATAGAAAATACCTAAATCACTACACGCGTGCCTAATATCATTGAGGATTTTTTTCAACTCTTCATAGATCCCATCATCAAAGTAAAAATAATGGGACTAATCTGGAAGATAAATATTTAGAAACAAAAAAGCGGCCAAGAGCGTGTCGGGCCACGCGTAGGGTAGGGTGCCGTAGTTGCCTGTCTGTCACAGAATGCGGACTTAAAAGCGGCTTTTGGGGTTTTTATTATAGCTTACCCTCGTATATAATCGTAAATATGATTACTACTACTAATTTACTTTAAAATTCGAATTACTTAAGTAACTCTTTTATAAAACAACTTCTCAATTGAAATAACGAGGTCAGTAGGTACATTAAGTTTTTTCAAACGATATTTAGGTACACAACTTTAAAACTAATCGAATCGCAGATGGCAGACTTTTAGCAGCAACAGTTTATTTAAGTAAAAAAAGTACATCACCAATTTACATGTAGGGGAGGTACCCTAACAAACATTTTTTTTTAGGATTTTGTTCTACTTTTTTGTCGGCGTGATTGGTTTATATACCCACGCCGAATTGCAGTTTTCTAGTTGTAATGGTTACTGAGCTAAGCCGAAGACAGACAGACAGACGGACGGACATGGTGAAACTATAAGGGTTCCTGTTTGACTATGGAACCCTAAAAAATATACGAATCGCATCATAAATGAGGGAGTTCTGAGGTAACAAACCTAAAAAAAAAATACAACCGAATTGAGAACATCCTTCTTTTTTTTGAAGCCTGTTAAAAAACATGAGAAATGCGAGTGCGAGAAGATTGTTCCCAAAGTTCTAGGTCAACGGAAAGTACCTTATAAATTTTGATTCCCTTGAGTACCGAAATATACGTTTCATATAAACGGCTGTGCGGCAAAAAGGTCTTGACAGACAGGCAGACGGACAACAAAGTGACCCTATAAGGGTTCCGTTTTGTTATTTTGAGGTACGGAACCCTAGAAAGATTGGAGTTTTTTCTTCATTTCATTTCATCTTTGAGATTAGTACTGTACATACGTCGCCGTGAAAAGGGATTGCCAGCACGGCTAGCACGCGACGGCGCGCGAGCTCTCTCGATTTTTCTCGCACTATCCGTCTTTGTCTTATTAGAACACTAAGAACAAGAGGTATAGTGCGATAAAAATCGAGAGTATGTCGCGGCCGTCCCATGCTAGACGGGCTTCCTTGTATCCCCTTCCGGCCTCGCTACGCTCGCTCATCTCTACTTGGCCGGCAATCCCTAATTCCCCGGCCTCTGCAGTAACATACTATTATCGATTTAAAAGGATCTGGTCTGGTACAAAAGATTTGCATCAGTTGACTAGGTCTTTCATTCGTGTGGTTTTAGGTGTCATTCGTGTTTGTAAAAAACATAATAAACGATTCTAAGCAACGTGATCATGTAATTAAAGCTGTACAAATAAGGGTAATGCTAATGATTTACTTATCTCAACAAGGGCGATACTTTACAAATGGTTTGCACGATTTTCAACGGACAGTTTTGATATTATTCAAAAGCAGTGTGTGCGTTCCATCTTACATTTACAAGGAATAACGAAATCGTATAATTCCTTGTTTGACCCGGGTGGGTCGTAAAGAGACGCAGTCACAGCCGAATTAACAATCTGAGATTACGATTTCGGGTTGAGATAGAAACGTTAATAAATCTGTTTGAATGTACTTTACGTTATGTATTGCAGTAAATGTTGTGAAACAATAATTTTCACTGTTCGAAGTGAGGATTGTTAAAACATTTCAAGGTTTTCAAGCACGTGATAGATTCGTGGTTTAGATGTCTGATGAAGTTTTGGAAATGTAAGAGTGGGAATTTTTATTATACCTTCTAGATAACATACGCGCCAAAAACCTTACCCTGGCACTCAGCCACGTGAAAAAAGTATCGTAATCAAAATGTATATTTTTATTTTTTGAATTCAATTTCTTTCTTGAATCCGATTCTCAGGCATTTTAAAACGAAAAAGAAGGCAATGTTTATTTAATATGAGGCGCGGATGGTTTGAGGTGATCATACTAATACAAGAAATGTAAGTAGTATGATTACATATCTTATACATTTTTTTTATTAATCTCATATAAAGGTACCTACACATTTATAGTTTTACATGAGTATTGGCTTTTACCTACTTTAATCTTGCTTGCTTGAACATTCTAAATTGAGGTTAGTTTCGAAATAATTACTGATATCGATATAAAATATTTATAAACTATCCAATTTCAACGAAACAGATCAGAGTTTTCATTATGTTGCTCATAAGTTTTCAACTAATTGACTAAGTCTGGCGTTTCCTCCAGTTCGAAAATAATTAGACGGTTTCAGCCAAATGAAAAATACTTTGAATACCTAATAATAATTTTGCTAGAATTTCATTAAAGAAATA
This sequence comes from Epinotia ramella, assembly GCA_947578815.1. Classification (NCBI taxonomy): domain Eukaryota; kingdom Metazoa; phylum Arthropoda; class Insecta; order Lepidoptera; family Tortricidae; genus Epinotia; species Epinotia ramella. Next base: position 17,087,348 of record OX388202.1, on the reverse strand, counting down.
TGGTACCTAAACATATTTAGGTATTCACTTCTCCGTAGCAAGATCTCATAAAGGATGTCTGGAAGAGATCGTTCTTTAGCGATGAGACCGCTTGTTGTCTACCTGCATGTTATTGTTTTGTTTATCTTTGTAACAACTTTGTTTATGTGAGGAGTGCTAGATAGAGAGTATTTGTACCAATAAAGAGCTCTGATACCACGAACTCTGACTTCTCGTGACGGGCTCGCCTAACAACTGCCAGAAATACACGAAAGACCTAAATCCGCAAACACTCGAAGGCGGCTCACTATGATCGGCTCGAAGTAAGCAGATTCGTTCATGTGGACGGGAGACTCAAGTTGAGCGGCTCAGATCAAGCAGACACGTGCGAGTGGGAGACGCCAATTGAGACTCAATGTCGGCCCACAGGCAAGTCTGCGGCTTTTGAAAGCTAACCTTGTAAATGTAGGTAACGCTATTAAATAGCGTGCATTAAGGAAATACAGGTAAAGTGCGAATTCGACTTTCCTGTAGGTAGTTAAGGACATAAGAGAATAAGATACGTAACCTATACAAAAAGTTGATACAGGCCGAAGCTTTATCTTAGTGTATGTCGACATACTTCACAGCCAATTCTTTCCATATACAAAAGGAGTTGAAAAGAGGCGTCTGCTTCTATTACATGTTACACGCTTTTGAGAAATATGGTCCAGACGTAAAGTTCCAGTCCGGCAGAATTATGATGTACAGTCGAGTTCTCCAATATCTACACTGTGTCTTATGTCAGTAACAATAAAGTCTCTATAAGTACAGATACTTTTGAAAGGTTGTCTGTGTAGATATTGGAGAACTCGACTGTACCTACCTAATATTATTATTATTTATGATATCATGTAAAATACCATAATTTATGCAAATAAATAATATCTGAATCAGTGTTCTGGAACTTGCAGGAATGGAAATTGTTTTTCCGTTTCTGCACGTGTCATTTACAGACTAATATCTAACCGGGACGAAGATCATACTAGTAAATTACTTTGTTTACTTACACTGATGTAATCCACAGCGAACAACAATTCATATTTCGCAATATAAATAAGCAATCCAGTTTCGCCAACAAGAGCCAAGATAAGAATAATCAGAACTCTTAACTTTTATCACCACAAAAACTTTTCTTATCATATCGCGGAACGTAGGTGCTTATAATAAAATTGTTATGAACACAACCACTAGTTTTGCTTTACTTATTATATGTTTAAAATTCTTTAAAACGACAGGCTTACTTGTCGTAATACTGTCAGTCAGTCGATGACAGCACTTGATGCCATTGATACCAACATTACTCACCATAGAGGAGAACCTGCTGTGGACGAAAATGGGAGTCGAAAGTGACTCACTTTGTCTCTGTGTCTCTTTCTAATATGAATAATTCTATATCTATGCGCACGTATGTACACCACATATATATGTCTTTTCTAATTTGGCAATAAGTGGAAAAGGCATATCTATACTTTAATAGTATATTATGAAACTGTTGTATAAGAAGGGTCTTATTTAAAACGAGAGTGGCGATTTTTAAATTACACTTATCTGATTAATAAATAAATTCGTTTTTATATTCCATTGGCTTTGTATTTTCGTTAAGTAGGTTTGTTCGTGAAACTATTGAGTGTAATCTTTAAAAAAAGTATTTTTTTGTTAATTCTGACCAGGGGCCGTAGACAAGGTTACAATCGACAAACGCTAACGCTAACGCTAACGAATAAGATGTATTGGAATGACAGATGCCGACGAAACACTTTTCGTTAACATCTGTCATTCCCATACATTTTATTAGTTAGCGTTAGCGTTAGCGCTTGTCGATTGTAACCTTGTCTAGGCCCCCTGGTTTGTTTTTGCTAACCCATTCGCGGAATATATTTTTAATTTACTAAATTCAATATAAAATAGTTTAAGTACTTCCATTAAACAGATGGGTGAAGGTCGTGCCTATATGTATTTGAATCTCCTACTACCAACAATTAGGAATCGATATCTATATCTTTTTAGGACATCAAACGTATCAAATATTTTCATAATACACTAAAACAAAGTCACAGTTCAGATCTACGAACTACGAATAACCAAAGATGTCTTACAGATGAAATCCATTTGATCTCGTACTCAATCCAATATCCAATACTATCACTCGTAATAGAGTCATAATCCAGGGGCGGTGACTTCTTTGATCTCAAGACAGACTGATATTCCAGGTTTCTGTTCCTATTATACGCCTAATACGACCCAATGGAGATCTATTGAGACGATTTGCTTTGACAAGTATGTTCTGACGATTGCGGGGCTGAAGCAATCAGATTATTGTTGAGCTTGGCTGTTATTCGCTACGCGCTAATGCGGCTCACCCCGCCGGTCACCCGTCACGAAACTAGACCTCTGCCTACGATCAGTTACCACGCATCGCGGTGTCAAGATATATTTGTGGGTGAGCGTTGAGGTGAGCTTAAAACAAGTTACGGGGCTTAAGTTAGCAACTAATAGAGGAAAAACTTGGCTTTTGTTTATTTTGTTCCATCTAATTTACGATAATAGTAATACATTAGTACTAGGGTTTGCAATCCGGATATCCGGATAACCGAAAGATCCGGATATCCGCCAAATTTCGGATACGGATCTGACAGGCTCCTGAATCCGGATTTTTCGGATATTACGGATCCTTAAAATACAGCCATAAAAACCGAAAATACCGCTACAAAATGAAGTTTTTACCGAATCCACGCTGAAAACGGAATGGTATAATGTATATCATTCTCAATCTCTGTTTTTATTCACCCTTTCTTTATCCCAGACCGGATTATATAGTAGTAGTAGTCACTAATAATTAAACCACAACTAGTAAAACTGCCGGAGTTTGATGGCAAAGTTGGCGTTGGTTTAAATGCAACAATCTACCGTAGGCACTAAATAATTATATAAATCCAATATTACCGGAACTATTAAATTAAATTCAATTCAAATACCTTTATTTTCAGAGGCTCTAGTATAAGTTTTACCGAAACAAAACTTTACGATCGCGTTGGCGTTTTACCTTCAATTTGTATGGGATTTGACAGGTAAACGCAAACGCGGTCGTAACGTTCTGTTTCGGTAAAACTTATGCTTCGCGCTCGACTTGGCGGGGGCACTGCCGTGCCCCCAGATACTAGAGCCTCAGAGCAAGTCCATAGTTGTAGTTTACATACCTAACTACTAAAGACATAGTTTAGATGTACCTAAAGAAATATTTAAGAAGTATATTTGACACAGGAAGTAAGAAGTAAATGCAGCAATAATACCTAAGTTTTATAATTGTAATATAGTTTTAGTATTATGGTCTTGACTTATAATATGATCATGTAAAATTTTGTAAACATGGAGCTCATTGAAATGTATGTAGGAGCACCAAGTACGGAGTTCATGTGACCTGGTTGTAGTTATTCAAGTGACAGCTTTCATAAACAGTTTGTAGTAGTAAGTAAAAATTTTAAACAAAATAAAGTTTGATACCCCTTATGAAGTCGTAAATGCGTATCTATTTAAAATCTTTCAGGTCTAAAAATACGGTGGTATAGCTGTTTTTAGTTGTTTCTTAGTTTAGCCTTACAATTTCTACTTTATACCAAAAAAACCTTGTGGATCCGTTTTATCCGAAAAATCCGGATATCCGGATCTGTTGAATTTAAAGATCCGAAATATCCGGATCCGAAATATTGGCGGATCTTGCAAACCCTAATAAGTACCTACAATATTATCCAACACTCGCGCGGGGTAGCCGCCTAAATCATCTGGTCTATGAATACGGAACCATCATGGCCTATGGCATACAATTAATTGACTGAATTAATGTGCATGCCAATATTGGCCAGATGTGTGCAGTTACTGTAGGTAGTTTTTTTGTGAAAATGATGTTTGAAATTTTAGCTAAAGTAAATTTGGATATTTTATCATCATCGTCCTCCTAGCTTTATTCACGGTTCAGCACTAAAGGAACCCGGCGTCCGCTTAGGCAAGTAAATTTGGATATAATCCACGCAAATTAAGGAGCATGCTGCTAGTTCATTAAACGTTGTATAAGCCCATTTTTGAAACTAGTTATAAAGGCACTTGTAGCGTTTACCTGTTTACTAGTGGTTGCGGTAGTCCGCGCGCCAGTCGCAAGACTCGCAGGCTCTATATTGTCCAACACACACGTAAGGTTTCTTAATTTCGCCCTGTCCTTACACACGCGCGTAAGCGTACAGGACGTGCGCGCGCGTTTTCACCTTTCGTACCTGTTTTTCTGCTGTTTTTGCTGGGTCACAGTTGGCCCCGCAACTCAAAAAGTATCCCTACGTCTGAACTATACGGTTGTCCTGCTCTTACCACGCGTGACCTTGCGTCTTGAACTGCGCGCCTGCATGTCGCCCTAACTGCGAGCCACCACGCGCCTTAAGCCTTATATTAGAAAGGCTTAAGGGTTATATTAGAGCCACGCAGCGTGTCGCAACGCAATCGGTTACATACATTTTGTATGAACGTTTGACATTAGCTCAGTCCCGCGTGTCGCCACGTTCAATACAAAGTACGCGTTGCGACACGCGGTGTGGCTATAATATAACTCCGACTTTATCTGCGTGCCACCACGCGCCTTGGGCAACGCGCCTGCATACCACGCGCCCTCTGACCGCTCGCTGCCTTAAACTGAGCACCTTCTAACTACGCGCCCTAACTGCGCGTGCTCGCCTTACTGCTTGCTTTCCTGAGTGATCCCGGTTCTGTTTTGTCAATAATCTACTCTGCGTGCCCTGGTAAACATAAATTTGTCAAAAAAATAGGAAATAAATAACCCAGAGCCAATATCTCCTCTTTTTCATGTAGTTAGTAGCTTTCATATATGTCCCGTAGGCCTCCAATCCTTTGGAAGTTCACGTAAAGTGACACACTCACTTTGAGAATAAACAGAATTGAAAAAACGAAGACCTTTTATGAATATCTCTGACTCGTTATTTAAACATTCGAAATGAATTAATTACGTAACGATGATTTAATGTCAAGATAATGACAAAAAATCCGCGAACGCAGAAAAACGGCCATTAAAACTCCTTTGAACATAAACATTATGAAAGCATTACCCAGTAACTACATTATTACGCAAGAATTGCTTCACAAGAACACAATACGTGGAATAATGCGAGGAGTCCCTCTGGGGCGGGCGGAGTCGTTAGTCGTTATGAATCTCAAGCATCCGCGAATCATCCGCTACAAACAAACAAACGACAAAAACTGAGTTAGTATGTGGAACCCTAAAAAGGAATGTTCGCGAGAAGAAAACAAATTGCTACAAGCATACCGCATGCCGCGGTGGATATTAAATTCTTTCTCTTGTGTTGCTGTCGCTTCGTTTATTTTTGTTTACAATCTGCGGAACATTCAACACAACTCAACTTTTTGTTAAGCAGGATTTTAAACGGCAGAAATGTAAGCTTTTGAATTTTAACAAAATAATAAATCCGCAGTATATCCACATTCAACAGAACATCACTAGACATAAATTAGTCCCTATATTCCGTCGGCCTTGCAATAATTATACAGGAAATCAAAGTACGCCACCTGCAGGTTTATTGCGTAACGTTCCGTTAGGGAGATCCAAATGCTATTTTTCCTATGTCAAAATGTTGTCCTGACACTAGTTGAAAAAAAAGACGTCATTACCTTGTAAGAAGAGTAAATTCAAGCTTAGTTATGCCGTAAAAAGGACTTACACAGAGGCCATTAATAACAAAATACCAGAGACATCAATATTTCTTGACATGAGTAAAGCTTCTGACTGTGTAAATCACTCTAAACTTCTTTCCAAGCTTGAATCATACGGGATAAGGGGTAATGTTCTCGATTGGATGACAAGTGGTAGCAAAGGGGAACACCCTCATAAAGGAGAAGTACAGATCACATTATCGTATCAATGGAACAGGATTTCCACAAGGGAGTAATTTGGGACCTTTATTATTTTTTCTCAAACATGCAATGAAATATTGACATTGTGTTCTTCATAATGGGCTTCGAAATGTCACGTTTCGGGCGCAGCGAGACGAGAGACCCGTAATGACATTTCATACAAAATTGGAGGCCTAACCCTGCAAGATGGTCTTTTTTAATTTCCATTCCACAATTTGTGGCACAGGATCACGGCGTTCAGCCATGAAAATTAAAGTTTGATTTCTTGGAGTTTTTTAATTTATTTCATTGCATGTTTGAGAAAAGCACTATACATACCTCGGCGTGAAAAGGGGTTGCCGGGCTCATAACTATCCGACCTCGCTACGCTCGGCCGTCTATATGTATGTACTCGGCCGGCAACTCCTTAAGAGCCTTATCACACTTGCGATTTCCAAGCGTATTTTGTATGAAGGCGATCACGCAGCGTGTTCGCCGCGACTGATAATTGTATAGAAAACACGCTCGCAAATCGCAAGTGTGATAAGGCTCTAATTCCCGGCCTCTGTAGTAATGTACTATTGTTATTCATTAACGACCTTCGACAAACAACGTCGCAAAAGTGTATACTTTTTGCAGACGACACAATATTAGTAATAAAGGGCACTATTAAAAACACGTACGAATTGGACATAAATAATGCCCTAGTTAGCCCTAGTAGACGTTAACAAGTAGATAGATTATAATAATCTTAAAAATAATATTAGTAAAACCTCGTTTATGCAATTCAACTCATACTGTTTTGTCGAATATATCTCTGACTGTTTTGTCGAATAATACTTCAGTTGAAGAAACTCATAATGCCATAGGCTAAAATTTTAACAAAAATCGTAACTGGAAACATCACATGGACGCTGTTTGTTCTAAATTATCAAAGTTGTTTTCGCATTAAGAAGCCTTAAAAAATCTTGGTTCGTCCACTCTGACTTACGGACTTTTGTTGTGGGGCAATTCTGTTGATGTCCAGAGGGCATTTATGATGCAGAAAAAATGCTTAAGAGCATTAGGTGGCGTTAGATTTGACGATAGTTCTTCCCTTAGCTTTCGTGTATATTTCTAAAGCCTGTCTGTTTGTTAGAAGCCACCCAGATTATTTTTAAAAACGTGAGGAAATGTTCACTAGAGAGCTGGTTGTATCAGCCAACTTGTAGATCTGGTATCTACAAGAAAAATGCATACAACATGTGTATTGTCTTATACAACAAACTCCCTAATGATTTGAGGACGTTGCATGGGAAAGTAAGTAAGACAAAATTAACTAAATGGCTACAGGATCATTGTTTCTATAATGTTAAGGACTATTTAAATTTTAATGCACTGTAATTGTGTTACTATTTCTATTCTGTTTTATGACAATTTTGAGCATAATTAAATATTTGTAACTACATTTTGCATGTTGACTTTAAGTCGACTGATTACTTATTCTGTAATTATTTTAAAACCACCAATTGTGACGTATTCTAGCAAATAAATAATTCATTCATTCATTCATTCGAAGTGATATACAACATTTTAAATTTACTAACATGGTAATAAAGGATACAATTAGAAGATAACTAACCTCTTTCTAACACGCAGATTTGTGAACATGAGGCATTTATGGCAAAATCTAGTTGTCACTATCTGACAAAAAAAAAATACAACGCAGATGTAGACTTACGCTCTTTTTAAACGTGTGACTCGAATAGAAAAAAATGTAAGCACGATAAATCTTGAACCGGTGTATGATTTTGTCCCGGTTGCTGTTGAGACGGCTGGGCCGTGGTGTACCGAGGCCAAGAAGTTCGTCAAATACATAGGGCGGCGCTTGAGAGAAAGGGGCTGCGACCCTCGCTCTGGTTCTTACCTGGTCCAACGAATATCACTGGCCATTCAACGTGGTATATGCAGCCGGTTTTTTTGGCACGTTTGGCCCGGGTGAGTATCGGAGTGGGATGTGAACTTGTGGTAATTTTTAATATACCTATAGATGACGAAACCTGCGTTGGATTTATAATTTATAGATGACTAGCTGATGCCCGCGGCCTCGCCCGCGTGGTTATAGGAAAATGAAAATAAATAAATATTTGGGGACAATCTTACACAAATCGACCTAGTCCCAAACTAAGCAAAGCTTGTACTATGGGTACTAGACGACGATATACATACTTATATAGATAAATAAATACTTAAATACATAGAAAACATCCATGACCAGGAACAAATATTTATGCTCATCACACAAATAAATGCCCTTACCGGGATTCGACGTAAATGTAGCATATTGAATTTTCCCGTGGGAATTAGAAGTTTTCCCGCTGAAAAAAGTAGCCTATGTCACTCTCCAGCTTCTAAACTATCTCCATACAAAAAATCTGATCAATATGACGCTCCGTTGCGACGTGAAAGAAGGACAAACATACAAACACACACACTTCCGCATTTATAATATTAGTAAGGATAAGGATTGACGAAGCATGTTGCAGATGTTTGCTGTTTGAAATGAAATGAAATGAAAATATTTATTCGTAACAAACAAATATAAATATCACATACACACATATAATATTAATTAGGTACAATAGGTATAAACTATTTATTTGCTACGAAATGGTCCCGCCTCAGCATAATGCTGGCTCACGAGCCAGCGCTGGTCTTCCGGCGAGACCATTTTGAGTAGTTATCACGTATTACATTTTCTGCTGTACGTGCGACACGGCCTTACACTAAATTGAACGCAGCCCATGCGCTTGCGTCAAAACAGCGCCATCTGGCTGCGAAGAGTGAAATTATTATTTTGGCACATGGTCGCACTTAGGTCGCACGCACCATCAAAGAGTATAATAAGTATATTTATGTACGCACCATACAGCATTCCAGCAAGTTTATATCTTAAAACAATAGAAAATCCGAAGATACAACAAAGAAAATGATATTATAAAACAGTGTATGGTTAAATCTAGAAAAAAATAAACAAACAAATTAGTATTATGAACATTTTAACACAAAAAGAAGAAGACAGAAATGGAGCCTCATGTGCGAACAATTGTGCATTGTAAATTTCGCCATTTTCGCCACATCAGGGACAGAAAACAAAGGTAATGAAAGATATATACTACATTCTATAATATTCTATATACAAATAAAAATTAAAAAATATCTGCTTTATCTCAGAATTCCAGCATTCACAAAACAAAATTGTTTGAAGATGTGAATCTTCAAACAATTTTGTTTTAGGTTCCACATAAAAAAAAAACAAAAAGATTACAAAAGACAGGACAAGACGACGGTCCCATACACGGTAATGCTATAAACTACAGTGATCCGGGCATCTTCAGAGAGCAATTTACAAAATGGGATAGAAAACACAGGTATATATAATTATCATCATCAACTCACTTACACACGTGCCAACTTAGATTACACATACCATAGCCAACAATACTAACTTATTTTAAAAACAACTTGTGTCCAGTGCTAGTGTTTCCTGTCGCCGCTGGTGTTCACATATAAATTTTCTAATTGCCGCTGTTTGGATGTATTGACGAAACCATCAACCAAACGTATCACTTTTGTCACATTAAATAAATTATTTTTCATTTCTATAAAAAACATGAAATGTATAGTTACTGTAAATTTACGATTTACTGTGACAGTACAAAATGTTTGGAGTATATGATACAAACTGAAACTCTTAATTAAGCAGTTCATACTTAAATATAATAAAATTACATTATATTTATCTTAAATAAGTACTAATCAAATTTGTTGATTTTTTCATTTGACTGGAGACCTTTCTCTTAATGCATTTCTAAGTAACAAAGGCTTAACAAATAACATATACAATCAAGGAAATTAAAATGCTTACACTTTTGAAATATAGTCACGATGGAAACTAGGGATAAAAGCCTATTTCAGTTTCCTTTAGCGTGCGGCGTGCCTAAACTTTACATATTAGTATGCAACTATAAAACAGTGAACAAGGCTCGGGTGTCAATCAATCACGCATAGGAAGCACGTTACTATTAGATTTTCTATGGGAATAGTATTAAGACATGCAAACAAAACATAATTATTTGACATCAAGGCTAACATGGAAGCAAATAGCCTGTTAGACGTAGTAGTAGCTGATATATGCCGTTTTCTTAAACTAAGACATCGACAAAGATAAGTAATAAAGGGGTTTGGGTAAAAATGTTGTCATTTATTTTTAGATGAGCGGTCACTCGTAAAAGTGGTAGATTATGATAGATCTACACAAAACAAACATATTTTGTTATGAAATGTAATACACTAAAATGCATCGGAGCCGAGATATTTGCAATATATATTTTCACAGGACATATTGTAACGTTATAAACTAAATTTTAAACTTAAATATCTCGGCTCCGATATTGTTTAACGCCTTTTATTTTATATATCTATGCATATTAAGAAGTCCTCTAAAAACGTCATTTTTTCTCATACAAGGTTACCCAATGCCCTTTCGGGATGAAACTTTGGAAAGTCCTAGCATTAAATAATAGTCACAAGTTCCACTAACACTATGTTCCTGTCGTAGAACAACCTATACAAACAAGACCTTTGTCCTAGGTAAACAGATTTAGAAGGGCTTTGCTAGTCATTCGAGGCGCCTTTGCCAAGTGTTGCCAATTCAAATGTAGCTTATGTTCGTTGAAAACTACTTATATATACCAGATCATCTGTTTGAGTCCTAAAGTTCCTTATGCCCTCAACAATATTTTTGTATGCAAATAGAATACAATAAATGCTCTGTGATATTGTTTCTGGATCAGTGGAAAGATTTTTCTTTTTGGACAGTACTATTACAACATTGTTATACAGGGTGATTCAGGAGACGTGAGCAGGATCAACCCTACACATACAGTTAATGTTAATGGATCTTTTACCATCGTAATTAAGTTAAGTTTTTTTTTACATTTTGTGTAGAAGTTTCATTCACAATAAATCATGGTCACCCTACACAACTAAAAAAAAATTCACGTTAATCTTACCAATGCTGGTACGACTGGGTAGCTTATAAACTATTGAATCCGTAGGGTTGATCCTGCTCATGTCTCCTGAATCACCCTGTATAGATTTTTATAAAGGAAATTATTAGCATACTAGTACAATATATGATAGTCATAAGTTTTAGAGCAGACAATAAAGCTAGAAACTTTTACTGTGATTAAGAACTCACCATATTGTATGGCTTATAAAATAAATGAGATTAAAAAAAAAAACTCACCATATAAAGACTTTTCTAATATATCAGAGTAAATCCAGACTGGAACATTTAAACCTTTAGGTAACTAAAGTTCTCTGACCCGTAAAACAAAGTTTCGAATCCCCAAGTACGTTTCGTACGAGTTGTGGGAGTGGCTCAAACTTCAAAACCCTTCTAAATCTACAAACTTTCCGTTGACAGTGCTTGAGACACTTTACTTGCTCCAGTGACGTGTACCTTGCATTTTCGTTGACTATTTGTACGTTTTGGCAGTTTCAAAATAAATATTCAATTTAGTTTCGACTAGCCTCATCTCTAGTTCTATCTATGGCTTCAAAGATCAGATACTTTTACAAAATCACTAAGGCTCAGTTTTTTAAATACCAGTAGACGTTAAATCAGACGAATGTGCCTGCTCTTCTTGAGCCGCCTGGCATCGTCAGAGATGATGGCAAAAGACCTGATGGAGTATCTCTGGTTCCGTGGAGTTTGGGACGGATGCTTGTGTGGGACCCCACCTGTGTAGACACATTGGCACCGTTCCACCTCCAACGGACTACTTCTAAAGCGGGTGCAGCGGCAGAAAATGCCGAAAATCTGAAACGCATTAAATATAGAGGCCTCGGCAGAGAGTACCACTTTGCACCATTTGGCGCGGCGACCCTCGGTCCGTAAGGTGCCAGTGCGCAAAAGTTATTTGCAGAAATCACGAAACGTCTGGTTGACGTAACTGGTGACCGCAGAGCTGGCGGCTTTCTCGCGCAACGCATCAGCACGGCTATCACGCGACGGCGCGCGAGCTCTCTCGATTTTTTTCGCACTGTACGTCTCTCTCTTATTAGAACACTTAGAACAAGAGGTATAGTGTGATAAGAATCTAGAGTACGTCGCGGCTGTCCCATGATAGACGGGCAGCATTGCAATTCAGCGAGGAAATGCCGCCAGCATCCTCGATACAATTCCTCGAGGGCCTTTTTTTAGATTTAACTTACTTTCAATTAAATTAAAATTAGTTAATGTTAGTTATCATCTTGTATATACATTATTATAGTCAGGATGTACATAGGTAGACTAATACTTTGTAATATACTTATTAGAATAGATTTGTCAAACACTAGTAGGTAGCTCAATATTTGTCTTGACGTGGGTGTCGAGTAGTAAATGACGAAATGGTTCAAACACCTCATTTAAACGAAGTTTATGCGTTGCTTCTTTTTATAAAATATTGTGAGTGTAAATGCCGACCAATCTCGACTTGAAGCTTTTTACCTCTTCATAGAAGTTTGAAAAAAAAAAACAAATTTCGTTATTGACTTTGTAACGTCGAGTCGGGCATAGCTTTTCAGGTAAACACATTTTACTCGTTTGGCTGACAAACAACGCCAACTTAACGAGAAAACTTTGGAAAAATCTAATTCGGATGGCGTGTGTTAGTCGTAAGTCCAGTCTCGATTGGGCGAGACTGGAATATTAAGAGAAATTCTCTTCTCCTTCATCTCACGTTCACAACAATTTCCCATCAGTTGCAATAAAATGGTCCGGCAAAGCGAACATAATGGCTGACAATTTCCTTTTTCCATCTGTGCCACGCTTAGCTACCGCGATACAAGGCGGAATGAATGCTTGACACTTACATAACTTTGTCTGCTAAGTGCCTCCAATTATTTATACGTATTACAAAATACTCACGTGAACGTCGCATTGTTCCATGCAAACATAAAAATCCTGGCGGTTTTTTTTTTTAATCCAGCTGTATTGAAAGTATTGAAACCCTAATATAGGTACAGTCAAGGACTTTAATTGTTGAGCCATTTAGGTGTCAACTAATTTTGGTATTTTAATAGTCAAACTTTGAAAGGTCCAGTATAAAGTGAGCTCTAAATGGCTCAACAATTAAAGTCCGTTACCGTACCTATAGATATTTCAGATACATGCTGGCTCGATGATCCAAAGAGGATCTCTGACTTAAGATTTTTTTTCTAGTTACCTTAATTTCACCAATTATGCTCGGCATGAGCATCAGATCTTCCAGCTCCCTACTTTTCCTCCACTCGCAATTATCCTTCTTCGATCCTGATTGGTCCCAGAATATTCCGCCAGATTTTCCTCTTAGCAACTCAGAGCTTTTTGTTCTACTGTACAAGCCTCACATCCGTACATTATGATGAGCCGAGTATGTATATGGCTACATAAGGAGTTTACGGTACCTGTCGCCCACTATAAGATTTACATCCCTCATTACATGCCGAGCCCTGTCAGTTCAAACAATGTAGGGTAAATAACCGTAACCACGAAACGTTGGGTTGTTCCCAATTTCGAGGCACTCGGGTAGCATCCGATTACTATCCAGCCACAACGCGAGACTTAATACAATACCTTAATCAAACTTATATAAATACTAGCCTGGCCTTGCGGCTTTGCCCGCGTACTGGAAAAATCGCCCCGCGGGATAAAGTATACCTATGTCCAACTTGAAAGTCCATTTTATAAGCAGGTGAAAGAATTTTTCAATTCGGAAGAATAGTTTTAGGGGTTAACCGTTACATACAAACTTACAAAGCTACAATCTTACTGACTTTTCCTCTTTATAATATTAGTATAGAAGCATAGTTTTTTTTTTTTTTGTTTATGATATAGGAGGCAAACGAGCAGACGGATCACCTGATGGTAAGCGATTACCGCCGCCCATGGACACTTGAAACACCAGAGGTGTTGTGAGTGATTAAACAATACAGATGTATTGATATTACTAAAAGGTAAAGTTTGTAAGGTTGTATGTGAGTGATAATCTCTAGAGGTAACCGCTCGATATAATAGTGAAGATTGTTACTAATGCCTCCCTACACCCCGTTCACACTGCGTCCGTTTCCGTGTCCGGGAGGCATCCCTCTTTTTCTCGCTTGCGATGTTTCGCCCGAGTGCGAAAGAGACGGATGCCTCCCGGACGCAGAAACGGACGCAGTGTGAACGGGCACTTACATATATATACGTCTATGGAAGCTTGCAACTTCTAGAGGAGCAGAGCACACAGGATGATACAAAAGAGACAAATGCAGACCCTAAAGAAATAGTATTTTTTTATACAAGGGTGGAAAGTATTTTACCTGCGAGTGTTTCAACACACGAGACGTAAAATAACTTTTCACCCGTGTATAACACAAAACTTTTCACCTCACTACAGCGAGGAAAATAAGAAAAAGGGTTTGTACTATCAATTATTATTTATTTACCTCTTTGTCAATATAGGTACAATAGTTTTGAAGTATTAGAAGTATTTGTAAAATCGAAAATATTGCAAAATAGCCTAAGCATATCCAGTCTTTATGGAACTACTCCAACATTGACATATACAACCATAACATTTATAGTACCTAACAAATAGACTAGCATAAATTATATAATTCCAGCCTCAGTAAGTAAGGTTTATCAAATGTAATATTAATTATATTTCTATTATAGGTATTATATTCAATAACTAGATACATTTTGACAATATATTCAGTTTTGACAAAATAGGAGAGAATTAGTTTCTGAAAAGGTTTTTGCACCTTTTTTGTGTCTCCATGCATTGAAAAGATCAAACGCTTAATTTTATGTATCTTAAACGGGATTTTTCAGGCAATAAGCACAATTATGCATTTTGGACGGTTTCCCGTAATTCCACAGGTGTTAAATACGTCTTCGTCACTCGAATCATTCATTTTTAATAACAAACCAAACTAGAAAAACATGCGAGTATTTTAACGTTAGCGGCTTAGGTAATTGAAAAGTGAAAAGTTTTTTATTTTTTTATTACTTGGACTGTCAGAACATTTTATCCGTTTTTGATAACAAAAATGAAGATTAATGTTAAATGCAGATATTTATGAATTAAAATAAAGTTGTAAGACTGTATTTAGTGTTTTATACTCGGATGCAATTCATTAATTGTGATGTTAAAAATTAAGCACTTTTAACGTTCTACGTTTTGTTAGCTGTCACATGTCACTTAAGCTGCGTTCAAATGTCAAAACTCTTTCTTCACATGTGGATAAAAAGCGATTTTCTCTATAGGTATCAAACATACAAAAAGGGCTTTCCGAGCTAGTGAGGTGAAAAGTATGTTAACAGTAGCCAGGTACAAAATAATACCGAGAAAGTTTCTACTTTTCTTGTAACGCTCTTGCTTGTTATAAAACCTATGCATGTTACAATTTTTTAGGCAATCGGCCTCAGCCCCGATATTCTGTAACTTGTTTCAACCTCTCCTCACCCTTCACCCAGAATGTATCTTGACGCCGCGATTCTTAGCAAATAAGCGTAATCGTGAGGTCATTGTTGCGTGACGGGTGAGGTGAGGCCAATGTGCGCGTTCGGAATAACAGCCCAGGACGTTTGATTATTTTTAACAATCTATAAAACGTTCCCAGCGAAAGGGCTAATACATTATAGTGGTAAGATAACAGGGACAGAGAAAATATAGTAAAACTGATTGGCCGAAAGTTGTAACAGAGTGCCTAAGTTAAAATCGCAATTCACGTAGACGGCCAAGAAAACGTCACAACCACATGTTTCACCTCCCACGGGACTGTAATATAATTTAAAAAGAATTGTTCCATTATTTATGTCTAGTCACAGTCCGTCGCTTGACTCGCCTAGGAATGCTTCGCTTTTTATAATTGGATTTTGCTTCCCCATATTAGGTCCAGTTATTTAAATGCATGCTTAGGCAACATAGATAAATATACTGCTTGAAGGAGACAGTGGATCTTTTGTATTCCAAGGGATGCCTTTATTATTAAATGACGTTGACGGCCACGGTATGTTGTTGTCATATATATCAAAAGCTGAGTGAAGAATTTCAGAGTTTATCCGGCTATTATGCTAGACTCCCTTTTTTAAGTAGGTGTATCGGCACTCAGCCTATTTTCCATTATTCGGGGATTTCATATTTAATATTATTCGGTTTGGTCAGCGACTGAAACCAGCGAAAAACACCACTATCGACTTGCAAAACTTTTTAGTGTCGAACTATAATGTCGCGACGGTGTCGACGACATAACAAAAACTTTTAATTATCTCTATCATTATGGTTTTTACGGCTCTCTTTCCGCAGAAAATCTCATCAAATATGATTATTACAACCTGTAGCTATACATAAATATTTTTTATATAATGCTACGATCAAATTGAGACTGGCAGTTGATATTTTTATTAAAGTAGTAAACTGGAAAAAACAAACAAATGAACTTGTACCAGCCAGCGTCGCGCACGAACCAGTTCGTGGAGCAGAGTGATTAAGGGACTCGTGCTGATTTCCCACAAACGTCGGCCAACTCTATTTATTTATTTACTTAAGCCACTGACTGCGCCCGCCCGAGACACACGACCGCAATCCAAAATTACAGTCGTTTTAGAAAGTGGTTGGTGCTATCGTTTATGGATGGAATGCTGGGCGAACGTTTGCTGTGTATTAGGTACCGTAAAATGGGGTGAGCAGGGATCGCGAGGAGAGTTGGATTATGAATGGGGAGAGAAGGGATGAAAGGGGGGTGTGAGATGGGACTTTAAGGCTACTGCTACCTAAATTATGTATACCAATTTAAAATGGATCTATAGTACCTAATATTCATAATAAATAAAAGTCGATCCAACAATCTTCCAAAATCACCTTTGTATGAAAACCCATCTCACCCCAACTACGAGGGACTACGGGGTGAGGTGGGATTTCGTGTTAATCGTTAAAGTTATGAAATCGAATTACCCAAAATCATAAAAAAACCAAAATACAAACGTCTGGAACACTTATTATACACAACATTCAATTTGCATATGTAAAACTAAAATGTTATCGATATACTTATATGTCAGTTTTCGATATACTTATACTTACCCCGTATTACGGTACGAATAAATATTTTGCGTTTCATAGGTTTTCTCTTCTCACACCTCCCACCGTTTTACAGAAAATACAAGAAGGTAATTCATTATTGTCGCATATTTTTATTGTTTTACATTTGTACCGGCAAATAATGCTACATCAATGTTAAAAAGTATCATCAGTGTTAAACCTGGTCACCAAAATAAGTAATAGGTTCCGTAGGTCACTACTTACTGAAGATTTTCTGTTAACAAATTCCCTGTTTAGGTACGCTAAACGTGTCTAAATGTGGTCACCTCTTTCTATCGCATGCAATGCAAGGCGCTCTTTCGGAGGCGGAGCTTTAGAGCTAGGGTTGCCACCAGCGCGACCTATTAAATTATACGATTTATACGTTACTATAATAGAGTATTTTACTTACGATGTTACGATTATTCTTTATTTACTAAGGATTACCAAACTAGTTACACAGAGGCTTTGTATTTTACCTTTAGTATATGACATCAAAACTGTCTGTTTCTGTAAAATATAAGACGAAGACACACAATGGGGGTACCTATATATGTACTGAATGTACAGAAACATTGTTTGGAAAATTCTATATGTGTGAAACCAATATTTAAAAAAAGACGACGACGCGGCGCCAGCGAGCGGCGGTACCGAAAGGGATAGTAGGTACTAATCGTTCATAGCGGCTGCTACCTCCTAGACTACATAGTCTAGGAGGTAGCAGCAGCCTCTGTTGGGGATGGCCCGCGGTGGGTCCTAAGTCGCCTTGACAGGCAGCTGGCCAAGGAGGCGGCCATAGTCGAGTCCTGGGGGACTGGGTCGGTGGACCAGGTGGACCATGAGGCCGAACGGCTTGTTGCCGCCATAACTCGGGTGTGCGATGCCGCTATGCCTAGGATGAAGCCATTCCCGCCAAGGCGCAGAGCATACTGGTGGCACCTAGAGCTCCGGCAGCTGCGGCGCGCTTGTGTGGCTGCTCGGCGCCGATACACCCGAAGCCGGAGAAGGCGGATTCGTGATCTGGCCCAGGAGGATGTGTTGTACGAGGCATACAGGTCCGCCTGTAAGGCCCTCCAGACGGCCATTGCACAAGCCAAGGAGGCTGCCTGGGAAGAATGGCTGGGGACGCATGACCGAGATCCGTGGGGCAGGCCGTATCGCGCCGTGAGGCAGAAACTCCGGCCATGGGCTCCCCCACTCACCAGCAGTCTCCAGCCGGAACTCCTGGGTCAGGTTGTGGGGGCTCTCTTCCCTGAGAGAGATCAGTTTGTGCCACCGGCCATGTCCGCCAATGAACCCCCAGAGGCGGAGTTGGAGGTGCCTCCGGTAACCGACGCGGAATTCGGCGCTGCTCTCTTGAGACTCCAATCCAAGAAGACCGCCCCAGGGCTGGACGGCATACCGGGGCGCGCGTTGACCGTGGCCCTGAAGGAAATGGGTGGCGATGTGTGCGCTTTATTTAGTGCGTGTCTGGCGCAAGGGAAGTTCCCACGGAGGTGGAAAACGGGCAAACTCGTGTTGCTGCGAAAGGAGGGGCGCCCGCCTGACCAGCCTTCGGCTTACCGTCCCATCGTGCTCCTCGATGAGATGTGTAAGCTATTTGAGCGCGTGATCGTGAACCGTCTCGTCAAAACCATGGAGCGGGGTCTGAGCGAGTGGCAATATGGTTTTCGTCCCGGCCGCTCGACGTTGGGTGCAATTGCTCGCGTAAGAGCCATCGCGGAAGAGGGAGTATCTCAGGGCGGGGTGGTGATGGCTGTGTCCTTAGACATTTCAAATGCCTTTAACACCCTGCCCTGGGAAACTGTAAAGGCGGCTCTACGGTACCACGGCGTTCCTGCGTACCTGCAAGCGGTGGTTGCCGATTACATCGCGGATAGGAGAATTACATACCCGACAAAGGACGGTTGGGGGTACAGAACTATGTCGTGCGGTGTTCCACAGGGTTCGGTTCTAGGGCCGCTCCTGTGGAACATCGGCTACGACTGGGTGCTGCGCGGGGCCACAATGCAGGGGGTCAGCATAACCTGCTACGCTGATGACACCCTCGTTTTAGCCCGTGGTAACACATATCGGGAGGCGGCATACCTTGCCACTCCGGGAGTGGCGCATGTTGTTCACCGAATCCGGGCGCTTGGTCTGGAGGCCCTCCATAAATCAGAGGCCCTGGCCTTTCATAGGCCTCGCAACGCGCCGCCGCGGGATCTGGCCATCATAGTTGGAGGGACTTCCATTGCCGTCGGGTCGACGATGAAGTACGAGTATCTGGGACTCGTCCTCGACGGCAGGTGGAAGTCGAGGAGCATTTCCGGCGTTTGGCTCCGAGGTTAGTGGCTGCGGCCGGAGCTCTGGGGCGGATCTTGCCCAATCTGGGTGGGCCAGGAGGGACGTGCCGACGCTTATACATTGGAGTAGTGCGCTCTATGGCGCTCTATGGGGCGCCAATATGGGCGAATTCTTTGGGCCCCCGAAACGTCGCCTTTTTGCGACGCCCGCAGAGGGTCATCGCGCTAAGGGTGGCTCGAGCATACCGCACAGTCTCGCACGCCGGAGCTTGCCTCCTTGCTGGATGCCCAACGTGGGACCTCGATGCCGAGGTTCTTTCCGAGGTATACTGGCGGGTTTTGGCAGCAAGGGAGGAGGAAAACTGGCCCCATCCACGAGAAGTCCAGCAGTGGCGGGAGGAGGCACGCGATGTTCTCCTCGGCAAGTGGTCGGAGAGACTTGCAGTCCCGGGCGCAAGTCGGGAACTAGTGGCGGCGGTTCGGCCCGTTCTGAAAGAGTGGGTCGAACGGAAACACGGTGCCCCAACCTTCCATCTCACGCAGCTCCTGACTGGGCATGGCTGCTTTGGCAGGTACCTGTGCGTGGTGGTGGGCAAAGAGCCGACAGCGGCATGTCACCATTGCGGAGGAAGGGCTGCGGACACGGCCGAACACACGCGCTCGGAGTGCCCTGCATGGGCGGAACCCCGCGCTATCCTGTCCGCGGCTGTTGGGAGTGACCTGTCGCTGCCGGCGCTGGTCGCCAAAATGGCCAGCAGTGAGGAGTCCTGGACGTCAGTGGTCGAGTTCAGTGACGCGGTGATGTCGCGAAAGGAGATGGCGGAGCGTGAGCGCGAAGAAGTCGCAAACGCGCCCCCACAACGTCGCCGAAGACTTGGCAGGCGACGTGCGGCCTATGCTGGCCGTATGATACTGCCATGACGAGGACCTGCGGGTGATGGATAGAGAAGCTATCACTCGCATTAAGAGGTCCTGAGCTGGAAGACTTCGCGAGTGTTCCGTAAAGTCTTCAGCGGAGTGGGCCCGGGGCAGTACAGCCTCGGCCCCTGAAGTTGGGCCCGCGAGGGCAGCGCTGACGGGGTAACGGTGTGCAACCGCGTTCCCGGAATCCCGTCCAATGGCGAGCGAAGGGACACCCCAGGGGTTTTAGTCCGTGGGAGTCGGACATACCCACTCGGTTTCTCCAGAACCGGGTGGGATCCATAACGGATTTCCCCGGGGTAAAAAAAAAAAAAAAAAAAAGATGTAGCAGCAGGCATGTTACTTTACTTTGTATGGCCTAAAACCGATCATTAGCGTTTCTTTGCAAGGATCCATTTTCAAAGTGACTGAACTGACAAAATATAAATCTTATTTCAGTTTTTTTTAATGTACATACCTATATATTCATATTATATTCATATTCATTTATTCGTAATTGTTAATATTACATGTCAGTGTTTATAGTTAAAAATAAAAATATAGTTATATTATCATTACACAAAAAGTGTCTATAAAAAGTTAATATATAAGTTAATATATATATGAATAGCTGTTTTTTTTAACGTAACACTTTTTATCCTTTAACCAACAACGCGACGCAAAGGAGGGTAATGTGTTTGTTTACTAGTCTATGTATGTATGTTTGTATTTTATCGCGGAACTACACATGTGTTTGGTTACAACACATGATATAACATAGTTCATAGATTGTGTTTCGTTACAAATATTCACATAAAACGAATGAAAGAATTCGCTGCAAAACAACTAGATAGGTAGGTAATTGATTACGCTGACTCTTGTACCTACTTATGTTGCCAGCTCGCTTCACCTTGAGTGTCGCGGTGCCTGCTGGCGTGGCTAGTAGATACCTACTATAACTTATTCTGTGCTACCAATGCAATTTTTAGATTGAGCGTGAACAATGTGTTATGTTTTAATAGGGGCGTAGACACTAAATAAAATAATCAATAATGTAATATTTTCTCGAAAAAGGATAAATAATGTAGTCAAATGGAGAAAATATCAACGCAAAAGGTTAAATAATCACGAAGTTATAAGTGTCAAAAGTTTTAAGAAGGGGTATGTTCTGTCCCTTTTCGCAAAACGCAACTTCATATGAAACGATGACGCTGGAAGAATGTCACGTCACAGAAGACGGCAACGTGCCGCGCCGCATCGTGGTAGGCACCGCCGTCAACGCGGCCCCCCGGCAGCATCCTGTAATGTGACGTCACACACCGTTTGCGTTTTCTCTCTCTAACAAGCAATATTAAAACGGTTGTAGCTTCGTAATTCTTTGAGATATCTGAATGGGACTTTCGTCACTAGGCATATTTTTTTGCCTTCTTTGTTTTGGAGTAATACTAATTTTCGAGTCTACACCCCTATTCAACAATACGTTAAGCTAAAGACGTACTGCGATACAGTACGTTTTAGCTTTTTTTGGTAGGCATATTTACGAGGCGAATGACGATGCAAAGCGCGAACGCGTGCGTTCCGTAGCGGCGCGCGGCAACCGGCCGTTTATGCCCGACCGGCATGTACTTGTAGCGGCGCGACGAAATCACAGAGTGAACCGCCCCTGACCAGGTTAAGTCTAGTCCCAATGCATATAATATGTATATGAGATTAAATTACTACTTATGGTCTTGTAGGTATTTTTGTAAAATAATGATAATATCATTATAAAATAGAAGTAACCTTTTTTTTGCGTAAAGCTTTTAACATTATTAGGGTAAGCATGACGAGACAAACAGCAAAATATATTCATTGGATGAAAATATAAAGAAATCAAAGGGGAGTAGATACGCTTTCGTACTTAAGGAAAATATCAAGGGAAAATCTCAAGCGGGAATATACTCCAATTCCTCATAAAGCATATGAATGTTTGTTGTATATTAGCTGTAATATAATACCACTTACAATACAATCTAATATGAATAACCGTTTTGACGTACGAGTACAAGGAAAGTCGAGAAGGTATCTTATCTTTAGCATACTATACAGTCGTCTGCAAATTACAGTTACCTCCTGCCCATTAAAAATATAGGTATTGGGTGACTGACCCAATATATTTTGAAAATATCTATATTTTCAACATGCAGGTGCACACATGCATAGCCAAGTGTAAGTGAAAGGGTCACCTATCATAATCTCGAAAATTGTAATTCCGAATATTAAAATCCCGAAAACGTTTCCCTTTTTATTAGTTGGCCGAATTTTTGTTTGCCCGAAATTATATTTCCCATATTATTATTTTCCCAATTCTCAGTTCGTGGCAATTTTATTTCGCTTATGATTCGAATAGACACTTATTAAAATTCCGAAGGATCATTTGCCAACTAGGTTTTGGCGCCGAAAAGTATAAGTCCGAAATATTATCATCCCGCTATATCAAAAGATCTAAATGGTAGCATGTAACCTAACCTAACCGCCAGCGTGTCGACGTCACCCCGCTTCGCGGGGTGCCTATTTCCGCTCTAAGGGACACAAGCTATCCATAACCTAACCTACCATTAATACCATTGTTACGATCTTTTGTTGTTTTTTCACTACCCTTTTTGGGCGTTTTAAGAACTCGTGCAGCACTCTAGTTGCTTAAATGTTTTGACGTAATCTAAGCCCCTTTTCTATCAATTGTTTAATTGTAAGGTCACAGTTTTAAATCTAACTTAACCCACTTATTAGCAAAAGTTTATTTTCGCATCGTGCATCAATTTTAAAGTGCACTTCTGTAGGGTTTTTAGCATATCTGAATGTTTTTTTAATCGCGGCGGTAAAATGAAATTAGGGAAAATGAGATTTAGATTTTACGTAGCATCGGAATTATGAAAAGGTGGTTAACGAATCGGTTATCAAATAATAAAGTTGGCAATAGTTCTTCTGGTTATTGAGTTTCGGGAAAACGATAATGTGGGAAAACAAACCAGCGACATTTCAAAAGTATGTTAAACAAAGTATATGGATTATAAGAATTCGGTTAACCGTTTTCGGACAAGTGAAAATCGGGCAAGTGTTTTTCGAAACTTCGATAGGTTACGAAGTGAAAGCGATGCACTGTTAGTGAGAGAGGGTTTTGACTTCCGAGCTTCCATCAAAGATTAGAGGTAGGTCGGTCTTCATTAGGTTTTTAATGGACCAATAGCACCTCCAGGCGTTTTCGGTCCGTCTGTCGACCTTTTTCTCTTGTCGCGACTAGAAAGAGATTAAGCCCAAATAAGATACTCATGGACAAATTATTCTATATGTTTTCCGTTCATCTCCATCCTGCGTCCTGTGCTATTTGTTCATTATATCTGTTTTAAAATTGTAGTTTATGCAACTGATACATAATCAGAGGGCTTAAAATAGAGTGTGGTTTTATGAAGTGTCAGCGAGTTTCATAATAGGATCACACGAGTGTTGTAAGGCTAAATTATGTACAGTTGCATACACTACTTTATCTATACACATATAAGTACTCTAAGATGGGTTCAGAAGCCGTAGGAAAATGACCTGCATTGCTACTATAGTGTTACCTGTAAAATATCTTTGTTGCAATCGTGGCTGCATTTACGATATCCGGCGGAGTGTTCATATCGTTCTCGGAGTCACTACTACTCATATTTTCAACTAAAATGTGAATTACAAACAACTTTTCACAATTCTACTTTCGTAACAGCAAAAACCAACAAAGAAAATGACAACAGTAATGGCGGCAATTCGATCCTACGTCAAGACGAATGTTTTTTTAAATCATAGACAAACGAATGAAGTCCCTATTGGCATGTCACACTTTATCAAATGTCGTGCAGTTTATATTAAAAAAACATACTGAATTGACGTTTCGCATCGATAACTGTTTTAATATCTATGGATACTAGAATAGAGACCCACTTGAGTTTTGACAGCTGTTCCAAATTTAAACTCATAACTTTACAAAAATCTGTATTGTAATAACATTACAGTACAGATTTTACCTACTACCACAGACAAGAAAGTTCTCATAGTAAAATTGGTTGTAATAATGCTGGTCATTTCCTACGGTTTCTGAACGCATTTTAGAGCACTAATGATATGTGCGTAGATAAATCAGTTTTAAAATGCTATCGAAGAAAAACAAGTAGGTAAATAAAAAAGTTTGCAAAAGTAATACACTATATTATTATATACTATATAAATATAAATAATATACCTGCTTTATGTACTATATATATGGGTGGATTGCAAAAAAAATGTACGTAACGCAAAGGAATATTCACAAAAATGTTACACCAATTTGGTAATTTGTATGGATATTTTTTTTGTGTAACACCAAAACGTCACACAAATGACACAAAGACGTCACACAAACGAAGCAAAATTGGCGTTGGGGAGCAAATACAAAGAATACCGAAAGTTATTTTAAAATTCAAATATGCCCAGCCGATTACGTATTTATTTCACCACCGAACTATGTAAAAACAGCAGTAAAAATCAAACAAATTACCCATCTAAGACATAATAACACAATATTGGTTTTTAAACATACTTTTTCAATTTTAGTGCCACAACATAAAAACTAATATGGCTATCGACACATGCGCTTCTGTTGGTTATAGCTTAATTGTTGCCCGACATAAAAATATTACGGTTGCAGTCTTATCTGCAATAAAGCGCAAAATGTAGCGTTACACAGCTGACGTAACACAAAGGAACGAAATCTTTCCCGGAACTTTGATATCAGATGTTGATATAAAATATTTATTCTAGAGACCTGAAAAACCATGTCCTTGCAGTTTTACATGGTGTTAAGCAGACCACAAGCACATTTCTCAGCCAGAGCTGTTTAAATCAAAGTTTTGATTTTTTGATTACTGTGTGTTACACAAAAGACAGATAAAATTGGTATGGGAGCAAACATGCTTTTTTTTCATTAATGCATTTTTTTTCATATTATATTATCAAAGTTAAATAATATAAAACTGTACAAATCCTATTAAACTATGAACAAGAACTACGTGAATTCACATCTGGAATATATGTTACTTCAATACTTATTTTTTTATAGAATTTTGAAGTAGGAGGTAGGACATTTCCAATTTTGGAATGTACATTTTTTTTGCAATTCACCCATTTACGGTACGGTATTAGAAATTTAATGATATGATTTCATATATATGTTGTAACTGTTATAAGCTCGCTTACCGAGTTATTTGTTTTATTAGAACTGTTCTGTAGTTATTTCAATAATAATAAGTATCTATATAATGAAACTGGTTAAATTACGACTAGGTATTGCAAAAGTCTATATTTTAATATATTTAACTATTCATTAAGGTGTATTTTTTGGCCTAGTTATACAAAAAAACGTCTGAACTCCACGAAATGAAAAATCTATGTTTACCTTTCACGGAGTTTTGTACTTGGTGCTCGAGTAGGATTTGCGCTTATTAATTAACATTTTCAAGTAAGCAAGAATATTAATCCGTAACTGTGTCAGGAGGCAGTTTTTTTCGCAAAATGTATTGGAGTAATTATAGCTGTGTCTATTTTTCTTGTCCTAAGTAAATTCATGTCCTTTGATAAGTGTATACATATTAGATGAAGATGTTCAAGTCATTTCGACGCCGCAATGAAGACGCCAATTTCACACACGAGGGGAATTCCAATTACTCCATTTAATACGAGTCGGTCATAGCAATGGGAATGGCGAAGAGAATGTTCTAGTCAGATAGTTCTCAGACGACGGGTGGTGGCGTATTAAATTGTTTAAATTAGTTTTAGACTGAAATCAATTCAAAGTAAAGATTCAGTATGTTTATAAGCAAAATATTCGAAAGTATTTTAACCCCCCCCCCCCCTAATTCTAACGATAACTGACAATAGCAGAGCTCGCTTGGCTGTGCTCTAATTGAATGGAATTTGATTCGAACGTCAGTTTCAGGTTTCAGCGTTATTAATACGGCCGGGCGATATTCCGTCACTAGATCTGCTGGGTTTTTGACATCCACGTCTACATCTAGCTGTGTTTAATATGTCGTGTACAAGTTTATCTTTTCTAGCAAGAAATATTTGATTGAATTTAGGGGAACATTTTGTAAATTATTTTTATTTCGTTTTTCATTTTATTTGTTTGTTAGATCAATAACTATCAGATGGTGTAAAACAAAACAAGTACCGAACTAGCTCGTTAATTTTTCTCTGTATGGGGCAGACTGAAGTTAGATTTGAAGACAAGGCATACATACCTGTGAGTCAAAATCAGACGTTGGCTAGCGACCGCAATTAACGAATTGCGTCGTTATTATATCTTTGTATCCGTAGGTATATTAGTTATCATATAATTTATTAAAATACATATAAGAATCCTATAACATGACATTTAATCGCATGAGCAAGCGAAGCGAACGCAGTTCTATGCTAACTTGGGCCGAAAATCGTTTGTATGTCCGGATGTTCCGCTTTCATCTGGTTTTCCTCTACAGGTCGCATTTCACAACCGATTCTTCCGAAATTGTGTGGGCAGGTTCTTTAATTGTATAGGTTTTTTTGTGGTCACTTAACTGAAATTCACTCAAATCTTTTTTTTAGGCAGGTACGCGAGTTCTACACCTCACAAAGGCACTAGTGCATATTATCTATACTAGAACTCTTTATAATTAGAATAATGGCTTGTAATTTACTATTTACTGTAATTATTTGATGGTTTGCCATCATTAAGCGACGCTGTTATAAGTTTTAACACGAGGAAAGTACCTAATTAGATCAGATAAGTCACCATATCAGCAACCTGAATAATGGTAGTAAACAGAGGTAACAACACCGTAGACGGTTCGAAGTTGTGCGATCTACGGCTGAATTATTCAATAGTTAGTGAAGGTTCACACGTTTAAGGTCACCAGCCATTTTATATCCCATGTAAGTACTTATTTCCACCGACGTTCTTTATATACAATACAGACCTTGTTAATTTTTACAGAATAGCAGTGTCTTCCTGAGAGTTTAACAATATTATAAATCTCACGTGAAATGCTTAAAAATAATCACCAACCTGACTTAATCGTTTAGTGTTCTGAGTTTATGAATAAATCATTTGCATTTTATTATTTATTTATATAGAAGTCTCTATAGCCGTCAACCTTGCAAAAATAAAATCAATGAAATATGAATCAAATGGTATGGGAAATAGAGTAAATTATTTTTGTTCTAAAAGTAAAAGAAACACAGTTCCGCATAATTTTAAAATGGTATAATTTCCATTAAAGAGGAAGATGTTTTTTGATAGGCTTGTGGATGGTTACGGCCTGGCCACGGACACGCGAGGCGGCGGCAGCGGCAGCGGTTTTTCTAATTCATTGCGTGTGATCCCAACTAACCACAGGGCCGCGCAATGAACAGATAAGCCTAAGCCTGCCGCTGCCGCCGCCGCGCGTGTCCGTGGCCAGGCCGTTAGAGTACAGGTAAATAAAAAAAACATCATCATCATATCAGCCGAAAACATCCACTGTTGGATATATACCTCCCCCAAAAAGTGGCACAACAAAAAAAATACGCTTAATATATCTAAATCTAAACCAAAGACTTATTCTGCAGATAGGCCACAAAGGGTACTTTGAAAAGCCAAATATAAATTAATACTCATAATAAAAAACAAACGATCCAACAATCTTCCAAAATCACCTTTGTATGAAATCCCACCTCACCCCAATTACGAGGGACTACGGGGTGAGGTGGGATTTCCTGTTTATCGTAAAAGTTATGAAATGGAACTACCCAAAATAAAATAAAAACTACAATACAAACGTCCGGAATCCGGAACACTTATTATATATACACCATTCAGTTTGTATATATTGATTTTATTGGTTGTCCCGTGACCATGGATGTTGCAACACATCCGAAACGTAAGGAGACCTCAGTGATGTAAATAAAATATGTTAATTATACGCGATTAAGTCCCGTTTAGTATAAATACAGTTTGCATATGTAAAAATAAAATGTCATCGAGGTTTGAATGTCAGTTTTGTACTCACCCCATTTTACGGTACCCACAGATCTTGATCGGTTAACACTAGTGTAGTGAAAGTATATTAGTTACCTTGTTTAAATACAGACTTTGCAAGCATCAACAGACTGGAGCCCACAAACATCACCCGTTACGAGTATGACGCGTATCTCATTTTGAAAAACATTTCCATGAAAACTGAAAGGAAAGTTGTTCCTTTTAATTTCACTTCACTTAAATATGGTCTTATAAACTGGTCACGTTTCAAATATAATGCGTTTATGAACTAATTCTGGCTGCAGATGGAAAACTCCGCCATGAGAAGACTGTTGTTGAGGCCCATTTCCACGCTCTTTTATCAGCAGGAGTGGTAAATGTAACAATGTGTAAATAGTAACAATAAAATTGCATTGCCTTCGTGGTGCAAAAATTGCTACAGCAATTAGGTACAGGTCCCGCATGCATTTTACATGAGTTTGCTGCAACCAGCTGGAAAAATCAGATAAGAGTCGGGGATGTAACACATGGTCGCTGGTAAGCGAGATGTGCTCCCCATGAGACCATTAAATACATTCCTTTTGAATTAAGGCGGCTTTGGGGGCTACCCCAAAATTTCTCGCTTGCTTGCTAATATTTACTCGATATCCTGTGCTCTTCGTCCGCAAAGTATTCATTCTAAATCATTTCGGGCCAACTTGCGGCATTAGAGTGAAAAATCATATTGTTAAAATCGGTGATTATATTATACATCTTTACTAATCCACACATCGACTTACAGTCTTCGGACTGATTGCCGATAAGCAAAAAAAAAATATTATACAAGCATGTGTATGAAGAGCCGCTGCTCAAACGTCCAGATTATTAATGAAATATACCTATTACTAATACGCAACAGAACTGCCTCCCTGATGCGCCGCGTGTGTGACAGCTCCAATAGCCTCGTGCGCCTGGTGCTGGAGACTCCTGCCTGCGCTTTGTGGAAACACTGGGACTCGGTGCATATGGAAGCGAGAGGCTCTGTATATAAGATCGTCTGCTCGTTTGCCTCCTATATCATAAAAAAAAAAAAAAAAAAAAAAGATTGTATGATATTTTATTTTAATTTTACTTTTATTTTATTTTATGACATGACAAAGTAGATAGATAGAGATAGATATAACTAACTTAGGATAAGTAAATGTAATGTATACTAACACTATGGACATTGTCTGAATTAAATAATTTGAATTGAATTGATTTTTTTTTTTTTTAACGCAACTACAAGCTACATCAAAACGATCATCTGGTGTAGATATTCCCAGCAAGAGGTTTAGCACATGGGACCTATCCTAAATGTTAATAAAGATATATTGGCGCTAATACGACCGACGGCGGTATGCTTGGCTAGAAATGGCACCACTAATGGCGCCATTTCTAGCCAAGCATAAGCCTAAGCTCATAATACTAATACTCAGCCGAATTGTAAAACGGTACAACTCCAATGATCGCAATGGCGGTAATTAGGAGAATCATGAAATGGCGTCACATGGCGATCTGATAGGCACACCGCGATCTGTCGGACTGTTACAATTGACAGGCGGTTATACGTTTTATGACACGCAGGCTGATCACGTAACGCATTGTACGTACGTTCATAACGTTACGTGACTACCCCACCCCACTGAGGGGTAATCACGAAACGTTTTAATCGCGCGTTAGGACAGTTTAATTGACATTTTTCCATATACAATTTGACATTTAGATCTACCTAACGTACGAGTACGTACGTACAATGCATTACGTGATTGACCTGCTGTTTGACCAAAGTCGAATAATGGTTTAATCTGAAGCGAGTGGCCTACTGGTGCCATACATTTATGTACACTGACTATTGTCGCGCCAGCCGCGCGTGTCAGTCGCACACAATCGATCGCGCGCGGCTGCGACCGGCCGCAATGCACGGCATTGCACCTTAAAGGTCACCTCAAAGTTTGTTTTGTAAGGTTCACCTTCTTTACAAAGCTAGTACTCCGTTTGCATAAAAGTAATTGATTGTATAATTTTTTTGAAGTGAAATTTCTTTAGCGCCGCTGAGCACTTTTTGGGATGGGGAAAAATTGGTAAACACGCGACAGATTTTTGTGACGTCAGATGTCAAGGAGGTCACAAACTTTTATATTTTGCTGGTTGGTTGTTTACGCAGACACCGTCGACGGCGCGGCGGGGAACGGCGCGGGGCGAGCGGCGGGGCATCGGCGCCGGCGCGGTGCTAGCCGCGACGCGTCCCACTACCAGATCAAACCACACGCAAGCAATGACGCGTCCGTGATTTTTATATTAACATTTTTGAAGTGAAAACTTCTTTAGCGGCGCTGTGCACTTTTTGGGATGCGGAAAAATTGTTAAACTCGCGACAGGTCCGTACGTGCAACCGTAAATGGAGAGAAATTCGGGACGAGGCTTGGGGGCGGGGGGGGGGGACCGATGCCGTAGTGGCGATGCGGCGCTTACCCGTTCTGCCGACACACAATAAGTTCTCACGCGCTAATTTGCAAGTGAAATAGTTTATACTTCTGTTGCTACGGTATTCGTCGATTCGAAATGTCAAAATATTCAAGTTTTCACTTCTGCCGGCACTCCCGGAGTGCAACCCGGTCTTTTTTTTATATACCACGACGGTGGCAAACAAGAGTACGGCCCGCCTGATGGTAAGCGGACACCGCAACCTATAGACGCATGCAACTCCAAAGAATTAAAATGGGCGTTGCCGACCCTTGATATGTTTGAGGATTCGCCGTGTTGCCAGCTGAAGGGAAAAAAATCCCTTGTTCTCAACACAACGCATCCTCGGGAGCTCTGGGGACCTTGCTCACCACCAGGAACACAACACTACTACAGAGCAAGTAGTAGTGTTATTATGGCTGTGGTCTTCTACAAGGCGGAGGTACTCCCCCAGTCGGGCTGCTCCAAATTCGAGCGGGATGACATTTCGCTGTGCCCTACCTCACCTCATCATCAATCAATCATAGAGGATACTAATTATCCTCTCATCTCTCATCCAAATGCATGTAAAATTGTAGCCTTTTAATCGAATTTCAGTGCTTTGGATTATGTGGCCCATATCCATCATGAATTTAGATACACAAAGGCCCGTAACAAACTGAGTGTCCGTCCGCCTATTCCCTATGGAAATTTCGATTCAGTAGCTTGGATTTGGTTCTCAACGCTGGCGGGGACGATAATTGATTGATCGGAAAGGCGCTTTAGTACTGTCGCAAACCTTGTTTCTAGGCCGCACAAGAAGTATTTTATCCGTTCATGTTTTCTAGCATAATAAACAACAATACTACGCTGATTGTCGAATTTTTTTTTTAAAAAGATTAGGAGCAAACTCTCTACCCAAACGAACAGCAACAGCAGATAGAAAATACTTTTTCGTGATGAACGAATAACAGGCATTTTGAGACAAAATTGAAGTATAAATATGTTTTTATCTTAATTTTCTCTAGAAAACTTAAGTGTAGGTATGTTTTTATCTTTTGACAATATCTAAATCCCGAGCATGTAAATAAATAAAGTCGGTACCGAATCTCATAGTAAACTGGTTTCATTAAGGCAGGATCGAAATGTTGCATGGAACTAATGAGAAAAACTAACCACTTAGTTCCATTACGGACAACCCGTCGCTGAATGTAACAAAAAAAAACTGCCATTATAGCAAGCATATATTTGTACTCAGCTTAATATTTAGAAAATACCCGTTACTATTTATAATTTAGCTAACAAGATGAACTACTACAGTGTTAAGTGGAGTAAACCGGTTGAGTCGTGATGATACTACAAGTTTCCCAGAGAGCAGCGATTTATCACACGGCTCACTCCGACCGTGCCACTGCCAGCGATTGAATGCAGCCTTCTACGACCAATAGAGCGACATTTCTCACTAAAATGTGGACGAACATCACTAAAATAGTGATCATATAATGTAGATAGGTACAGAATGTTCAAACATAGCACCTAAGGACTAATACGTTCTCGAGCTATTTAAAAAAAAGGTTCTAAACATCTACTTGCGCTTCTAGCGCAACTAACATCGTAGCATCTTTCTAATTTGCAGAGTGCGAGTAAGACCATAGTCGAGTCGCGCGCGACGCGACTTGAAAGAAAGTTGTGCTGGCCCAAGAATATTAAATGTTAATATGTTTCGTATTTCTTTCCATGGGGCCTCGGATACACAATTGTAACCCAGACTTTTTAAATAGGAGTTCGAACTTTTTTTTCTCGTTTAGTAGACTGCCGGGCCACGTGCCTTTGAACGTGTTAATACTTACGCAATTCCAGATAATTTTTACAACAGTATCATATTCACAATATTTTACATTAATATTTTACAATAGTATTTTATAATGATTATGAGTCAGAGAATTATATAATGATTGTTTAATATAGGTCGCTGCTGTTAGTTATCGATTTGCGCCATCTGGCGAGCGCCATTTTAGTCCCATTTCAGCTCGATTGATGCCGCTTATATTATGTTTTTGGTATTTTTAGACCAATAAAAATAATATACAAAAAAGTATTGAAATTTTATTTGATTCTAAAATTATGAAATAATTACTAATCTTACTGTAAATGTATGTATAATGTCATACAATATTTCCGTAACTTCGCAAACAGAACATTTTATCAGTTCATATTATAATTAAGTTTGGCCCAGGTTGGGGTCGTGTTGGACTACAAACGTCATAATTAAAAACGGCAAGACTGCATGAATGCATTCAAATCCCCAACCGTTGATGTTGTTCTTATTGCTTAAGCTTTGTTTTTACTGGGACTGAAATTTCTCGGCTTTGATACTACGAAAAATCGATTACTATACAAAATTAAACAAAAAAACAATAACTGATCGTTTACCAAAAAAAAACAAACAAAACTGTTAAGAAAACAAAAAACCTTCTTTTCGCTGGGGTTCGAGCTCGCAGCAATCATCAAAGAAGATTAAACATTTTGGTCGTTGTGGAAGAGTAAGCAACCAACTTTTTCTGAGAAAATACGGAAAAGAACGAATTTTCTCGAAAATAAGACCAAGCTAGATTGGTTTCTCGACCCCGTAAACCCCTATACTACAAATTTCATCAGAACATGATTACATAAAAATAAATAAACATATATTGATTAAATATATATAAATATACAAATATTGCTCGTTGAATAGTATCGGATAAGACCGGTAGTGCCATCTATTGTGGAGTTCAGAATTTCTACTTAAAAACTTTCAAGCAAGTTTTAATCCCTTTTGAAGATGAATTTTAAAATAACGCTGGTATTATTTTGCTAGTGTTTTAATATGAAAAAAAAATCACTCCATACAATTTTTCAACCAAATTTAGGGTAGGTAACAATTTTAATTTTTAAAAACGCTGAAATATTTTTCTTGTGTTTTATTAAAGAACCTTTTAAGTTTCAAGTCTCTATCTTAAAAAATAAATAACTTTTCATACAATTTTTCAAACCTTATCACACTCTAAATCCTAAGTCCTATTCCGAAGTCCAAACTACAATATTAGAATGTTTCATCAAAATCGGTTCAGTAGTTTTTGCTTATTTTGCCACCAAAAATATACTGTTTGTCATCACCGCAACGCGGCGTCCACTTGACTACAAAAGATGGCGCTGTTACGTATCTGGGGGCACAGAAGTGCCCCCGCCAAGACGAGCCAAGCGAAGCGCAAGGGCACTACCTACCTTCTCTCGAAGCGGTTTGACGTTTTTTTGAACCCTCATAACTTGGGATTGGATTATACCAGATAAACAAAATTCTCGGGATATGATGTCAATAGTGAACTTATGAAATAATGTCGAGGGCGCTGATTGAAACTTCTCCTCTCCGACATATATATTATAAAATTTCAGTTACATAGCTCTACTTAAGATTTTATTGATATCTACAAAACGCCGATTTCATCACTGACTCACTCACTCACGTTGATCATCAAAACCTTTAGGGTACTTCCTGAAGTCCTAGAAAGCTGAAATTTAGTATGTAAGCTAGTATTAGTACACAATCAACAAGAAAATCCAATATATTGGAACTTCTACCCCCCAACCCCTTAAACTAGGGGATGGAATTTTGTATGAGATTTCCGCAAATTTTGATGTAAGTGGTCTGAAAATTTATATAGGAACTCCTTGTTATAAATAATAAAATACATATTTCAGGATTCTTAGTAAATCACCCCCAACCCTTTAAATTAGGGGATGGAAGTTTTCATGGGTTTTCCCATTCATACCGAATGCACGCGCTAGTCTATGTGGCGACCGGAATGTGCCCAAAAAAGCTATACTTTTTAGCCAAGATGTAGAATTTGTACAGCGTGGCTGGTAAAGTTAAGCCGTGTGGAGTAGGAAGCTTGGCGCTAATTGCGATCTGAGATCTTTTTCACGCTGAAAGCTATATGAGCTACGGAGTCTTGGCAATCACTTTACATGTAATGTTTTTAGTAGGATACACGACTTTATCCGATAGTTTCAAATGGTTTGACGGAGTTCAGACGCCGACAAAAATCTGGAGAATGACCTGATTAGACTAGAATATGCGTTGAAATTGGTGATGTTCTGCATTGCGCTATTGAAGTTTTTAATATTTAACTGTGGTATAAATACAATTTACTTCAAAGTAGATCAGGTCATTTAATCCACATAAAAACACAATAACAATTAAAGCAATAATAACTTAAGCTACTAGCTTAAGCCTAGTCAAAAAGTCCTCCACGAGTTGTCCCTGGCGCAAAGGTACCTAACACACTGACCACGTACCATTTACTTGAATGTTTTCTTATTATGTCTCTCTGACAATATCAACGATCTTTCACATTTATAATATCAGTGTGCTATTAGTTTCCACCCATATTATCCAAGAATATCATATGAAATAACTGAATTGCAATTCCCTGATATATGTAGATGTTATCATGAGCCAGCTGCGGTACCAACCGACATGCTGGTATACTAATTAATTACGACTGCACTGTGCCAACTGATGCAGAATTATGTATGTCTCGGCTGTTAGTAAGGGTTTAACCTCAAGACTAATTATTAGGCACTACAATACATAAATCTCTATTACAAACATGAACATTAAATAACCTATGCTACATTAGTTCCTCTATTCGCATGCATGCATGCAAGGCGGACACGAACAAACTTTTGTAATCGGGTTGAACGGAATGCGTTATCCGGTTGTATTTATTTTTATTTCCGAGTAACTGTCCAAGCTCCTCCGCCCGCGTACCTATAACAAAGAGCTCAGGTAGAGTCACGGATTAAAAAATAGTCCATGGACATCCCGTTTGGCACTCTTTGGGGGAGGCCTATGTCCAGCAGTGGACATCTTTCGGCTAATAAGATGATGATGATGGACATCCCGAAGATCCATTCCATAATATACACGGGAAAATATTTTTGAAATCGAATGTAAAGGTTTTACAGACGTTTTCAGTATACGGTATATACTCGTAATTAATGATAAATAAAACTAACTTACCTGTATGTGAAGTTCTAATCTAATTATGCGAGCTGCTCACTTTGAAGCGATTAATGTTTACATGTATTACTGTTTTCCATTTCACGGCCATTCAAAGAATACTAATCTGTAAAAAAATTAAAAGTATCTATTTTGACTACCTATATTCTCAGCCAATAGTCCCTGCCAAACGTCCGTCATACGTGCAACGGCTGGTACACGTAAAATTCTTCAAAATTTAATTATCTGCTTCAATTTAATTTTATCGTGCCGTAACAGTGTTTTTATTATGGGAAGAAAACGTAGACATCGTGATACCAGATATTGATGAGAAAATCGTAAAGAAAACACGTCGATTAGAGAAAGAAATACAGACCTACACAGTCGTCGTCGCCGCTATAGTTCCGATTCTTTCAGTTCTGAATCTAAATCAGGTGAGTTAAAATACATTTATGTTCATGAAGACATCAGCGGTTTCAGTTGAAACCAGAATATATATAAATAATCAGGCTATTGATTTTAAATTTTTCGTTATTTGTTGCCATGGTTCCATGCTCTGGCAAACTCTTTATAACTGTGGTATTACGGTATTTATACCCATAAATATGTTTTTTTTGGCAAATGGTAAACCCATGCAAGCTAAAAAATACTTACGTTTTCATTGCTCTTGATTATATAATAGAAATATAATGTATTATATATTATGTTATGTATACATAATAACGCATGCTCTATGACGAATGTTTATTTTATTGCTACGGACTATGCGGATCTCCACATTAAAAATACAGTACTCCTCTCTATACATCTCATTGTAATTTCGTTCGCCTACTCAAAATAACGTCTTATGGATAAAAGGAGTAGAAAACGAAACACCTGGGGTATCAGCTACCATAACCGATACCATTTCCCCAGGAATGTGGCACGTCAGCACATAATCGTAAAAATTTGCGACACTTCGAACGCGCCGAGTTCGGTAGACTGCTGATAATCACCAGACAAACGTCTCAATACATATACGACGAATCTATGTTACTTATTCCACTTACTTATACCCTTTTCAATGAAATAAAATAACCGTACCTCACAAGGAAAAAACCGGCCAAGTGCGAGTCGGACTCGCGCACGAAGGGTTCCGTACCATTATATATAATAATAAGTTACAATAGAATTTGTACGAAACTATTACTTCTTGAAGTACATTTTATAAGTTGGTCGACTATTACTCGTAAACGTGTAAAGCCTACTTAGCTGTGATAGTTTTCCTTTTAACTTCGTTATATGTACTACTACCATGAATTTTTTCACATATCCCAAAACAACCATTTAGCTAGCAGGGGGTGGGGACACTGGAGTCTAACAAAAATTAGCACTTTAAGGCTTAATATTTCACAAAAAGATCGTTTAATCGAAAAATTGTTTTCACAAACCCCCAATATTTTTAAAAGACCTATCCAACGACACCCCACACTATGGGGTAGACGACAATAAAAAAAATCATCCCCACTTTACATGTAGGGGAGGTACCCTAAAAAAAATGTTTATCAAGATTTTATTTTACCACTTTGTCGGCATGACTAATATGTATATTCATGCCAAGTTACAGCTTTCTAGTACCAAGAGCCTCTGAGCTAAGCTGCGGACGGACGGACGGACGGACGGACGGACATAGCGAAACTATAAGGGTTCCGTTTTTGCCATTCTGGCTCCGGAACCCTAAAAAACTGAACCCTTATCGGTACACTTTGTTGTCCGTCTGTCTGTCTGTCAAGACCCTTTATCTCAAAAACGCGATAGAGGTATCAAGTTTAAATTCAAGGCATATACTCAAGTCTACAATCCCTTGAAGCTGTGAAGAAATCAAACTTATAAGTTAACGTAAAAAAAAGATAAGGCCGTTTATGCCGCAAAAAACGTATATTTCGACACTCTCAAAGGAATCAAAATTTATAGGGTATATTCCGTTGACCTAGAATGAAATTTGGCAAGTAATATCGTCTTATACTACAAGTACAGAGAAAAATCTGAAAACTAGACATTTGTAATGAAATCATAAAAGTATACCCCCTTATGTTATAAAAATGTTAGAATGCGATCGCGACGGTGTCATAAAACGCACTAACTTTAGGAAACGACCGCATCGCCAAAGTAGGGCGCGAGCGGCCGGTCACGTGTTCGATGCACATGCACCGAACACCAGGGACAGGGTTTGTTACACTCTGTTTTGTTGTGCAGTGAGCAGTGTCAACATCTTGTACATTTAAAAAACTTAATGCCTCTGCTAAAATGTGCTTTGTCCTTTTCTTACGAACACAAATGTCAAAGTGACAGATAAGGACAAACGAGTTTTAACGCCATTTTAGTTAAAATACTCTTATGGAACGTTTATGCAGCCCATCGACACCTCATAGTATTATAAATCATGAACGTACTTTGTACCAACGTTGAGGCATAGAAATAATATTATCGAATTAAAATGACTGCTGATGCATTTTGGTAGCAAATACCATACTTGCTAATCAAACATAGACGTATTATACTTTTCTTTAGGTTGGTATGATTGATTAATGTCAGATTATTAGTCGTGAAAGTGGTTTGCCGCGTATTTGTCATTTATTGTGTTTTAGTTAAAATTACCTTAGATGTTATTTAAATGGGGGGCAAATCTTTGAGAAAATGTGAAGTTTGTGGTATCAGGCGTGTGAGACGATTAACTTCTGACGTATTTTTGGCCAGATTTCCACTTGAACACACACAAGGACAGGTCGGTAAACTGATGTTTTTATGTGATATTTTCAATCATTCTTGACTTTAAAAGTTACTAATTTAATTAGTCCGAAGTAGATTTAGTCATTGATTGTACAAATATTATATAAGTAAATTACTTCTTGTCTAAAATACAAACAGGTAACCTAAAACACGAATAGTGTGCGAACAACTTATCGATAAACCTCTTATTTCAGATGTCGATTATGGGTAAAACTAACAAGAAATGAGCATTTGCCGTATTTACCTATACAAAGGCTGAATGAAAACAAGTTCATTTGTGGAAATCATTTTCCACCCAGTGCCTTTAATAAAAAGGGAAACAGATTACAAAGGAATGCCATACCACTTTTGAATCTTAATGCGCCACTATGGGACGAAATGTTAATGCGGTGAAAATGAGAAATAAAAATATTTTATAGCTTAGTTTTATTTTATTAATACCAGTAATACTCAAGTTTACTGGTATAGTACAGCAGCACGTATCGCACATTTATCGATATCGATAAACGTAGGTATTGGAAGTGTCAAGCCCTAGCGTTCTTTTTTATATGTTGGTAGGTTTTGGCACGTATTGGTGGGTTGGCACAAAGTACGTTCATAATTCGGTACAAGGCTTCTTTGAGAGTGCCGACTCTTAAAAAAAACGTAGTGATTAAGTACTCTGTGCGTTTATGAATACGGCCCGTAGTCTTTATAAGGAACCCTCGGTGGGCGAGTCCAATTTTCATAAATGGAAGAACGCCACAACGTCTTGTCACGAATTGAAACTGAAACAAAATAAGGTCAATTTCAAGACCTAAACCACCAATTTTATATGAAATTCCATTACGGATCTCTCGTCTCACCGCGCCCGAAACGTTATTTTTCGTAGCCTAAAGCCATGTTATAAAGAACACAACGTCAATATTTCATTACATGTTTAAGAAATAGTAGATTACTGCAGAGGCCGTGAAGTAAGGGATTGCTGGACGAGATTGGGGTAGACGGCCGAGTCGTAGACGAGGCCGAATACCACGAGTCCAGCAATCCCTGTTCCGGCGAGGATTGTATAGTACTTTTCTCAAAAGATGTTAGGAAATATTAAAATTAAAATAAATACTAGGTAATCAATTAAATAATAGGTAATTTACGCCTTTTTTAGGGTTCCGGAGCCAGAATGGCAAAAACGGAACCCTTATAGTTTCGCTATGTCCGTCCGTCCGTCCGTCTGTCCGCAGCTTAGCTCAGAGGCTCTTGGTACTAGAAAGCTGTAACTTGGCATGAATATACATATTAGTCATGCCGACAAAGTGGTAAAATAAAATCTTGAAAAACATTTTTTTTTAGGGTACCTCCCCTACATGTAAAGTGGGGATCATTTTTTTTATTGTCGTCTACCCCATAGTGTGGGGTGTCGTTGGATAGTTCTTTTGAAAATATTGGGGGTTTGTGAAAACAATTTTTCGATTAAACGATCCGTTTGTGAA
The DNA here is from genome assembly GCA_947578815.1 of Epinotia ramella. Lineage (NCBI taxonomy): Eukaryota > Metazoa > Arthropoda > Insecta > Lepidoptera > Tortricidae > Epinotia > Epinotia ramella. The sequence goes on along the minus strand of OX388202.1, from coordinate 17,047,314 downwards.
ATATTAAGCCTTAAAGTGCTAATTTTTGTTAGACTCCAGTGTCCCCACCCCCTGCTAGCTAAATGGTTGTTTTGGGATATGTGAAAAAATTCATGGTAGTAGTACATATAACGAAGTTAAAAGGAAAACTATCACAGCTAAGTAGGCTTTACACGTTTACGAGTAATAGTCGACCAACTTATAAAATGTACTTCAAGAAGTAATAGTTTCGTACAAATTCTATTGTAACTTATTATTATATATAATGGTACGGAACCCTTCGTGCGCGAGTCCGACTCGCACTTGGCCGGTTTTTTATTTTTTAAACATGCCATTTGAACAAGCCGTTCGAGCACCACGTTTAACCGCACATAAAGTATAGTACCATAGATTTTTTTTTTTTTTTTATGAAGCAAGTATGCTTACAGTGTCTAGTGGTGGTTGGCAGTATGTAAATTTTCCTTCGTCAGTTTAATATTAGTAAGCAAATTTAAAAAGTTAGAGTAGCGGACAATAATGGTTTTACTTAGGGTTTTCATACATTACTTCTTGGCGTAAGGCCAAGAAGTAATGTAGGGAGCCATAAACAAGAAACTTCACGTCTTCATTTCGTGATATTAACGCGTACATTTCCGAGCATGTTTGAGAAATAGTAGATTACTGCAGAGGCCGTGAAGTAAGGGATTGCTGGACGAGATTGGGGTAGACGGCCGAGTCGTAGACGAGGCCGAATACAACGAGTCCAGCAATCCCTGTTCCTGCCGAGGATTGTATAGTACTTTTCTCAAACGATGTGAGGAAATATTAAAATTAAAATAAATACAAGGTAATCAATTAAATAATAGGTATAATAATATAGGTATTATAATTTGCGCCTTTTTTATTTTTTAAACATGCCATTTGAACAAGCCGTTCGAGCACCATGTTTAACCGCACATAAAGTATAGTACCATAGATTATTTTTATTTTTTCTATGAAGCAAGTACCTATGCTTACAGTGTCTAGTGGTGGTTGGCAGTATGTAAATTTTCCTTTGTCAGTTTAATATTAGTAAGCAAATTTAAAAAGTTAGAGTAGCGGACAATAATGGTTTTACTTAGGGTTTTCATACATTACTTCTTGGCGTAAGGCCAAGAAGTAATGTAGGGAGCCATAAACAAGAAACTTCACGTCTTCATTTCGTGATATTAACGCGTACATTTCCGAGCATGTTTGAGAAAAGTTTATTTTTACATCGAACTATTAAATCTTCCATTTTAAAATTCTCATACAAGGAATTAAGTAGCAGACAAAGTAAAAATAATAGGCCTACTGTTATTTTGTTCATAGTCATAGGCCTTTTATAGATGTGATAATTTTAAGTTTAATGTAATTATTTAACTCCGCTCGATATTTTCATCAGTTCAATAGAACCAGCCAGCCAGCCAGCCAGCTTTGAAAGTAGTAAGAATTTAATAAAATTCTTACTACCTTCAAAGCTGGCTTCAAGAATGTACATAACACTCACTCACTTGATACTCACTTGTCACTTGGTCACTTGTTAGACGTCAAAGTTAAAACAGATGAATAGGCGGTTTTAGTGTAAAACATAACAGATGGGTAACACACGATACTCGCATGACATAACCTACAAACAAGTTTCTCTTAAAAATATAGTTTCTGCGACAAGCTTTGAATGCCAACTGTACATTGTTTGGACTCACAAATGCGTAATGGCGTCTACCGTAATTTTGCACTGTCACCTGTTACTTCACTTAATATGTTTACATAATTTCATATATTGGAGTCTGGGAAGTTAGTCTTTGACTTATAAGATTTAACTTCAGACTGACACCAGAGGGGTGATTATGTAACTTTTTGAACGCACGTAAGGACAACGCAATAGTCATTTTCCTCACAAATGTGACATTTAGATCTACCTGACGCCTGCTGGACTGGTGAAAGAACTGGTAATTATAATAACCGCGCGCGCGGACCGACGGTTTCGCGGCCATTATGCGCAAACGTTGCGCGTCCCTGTCCCCCCTGATAGCCCGGGTACAGTGCAGCACCAACAGGATCCTGAGCGTGTTCGCAGACCGCTGGGACTCCGCGCTCATGCGTCGATGGACACAGCTCCATGTACTCGCAACAATTGGTTAAGTAAGTCAACATTTATCTTTTGTCGCTAACTATAGATTAAGATTTTATTGTATACTTATTACTAACACTTATGGGTGCAAGCCTGAAATAAATTATTTGAATTTGAATAAACAAGTGATCAAAAGGTCGTGCGAGGATCCATGCTTGCAGGCTTGCCAAGCCACGCTTGCATAAACCGCAACCCTATTGCAGCAGAATATGTACCTGAGAGGTATGTAAATAGGATGCACCGCCCACCGCCGGCAGGCCTAATTTCTGAACCCGTCGACTTATTGAATTTATATGTCAATTGTCTTGGTTCTTATTGCGCTTCTTCTTGTGATGCACTGATACTTAAAAACATACAATATAGGCGAGAATCTATGTAGGTATGCATACATAGATTCACGCCTATGTTCTCAAAAGGAGTAGGCAGAGCACACGAAACTTATGTTCCAGTGCCACTTTTAGCATACATCGACATTTATCGGCAAAAGATCGGCAAAATATTATTAAAGGTGTTTTCACTTACTAATATTACACACACACACACACAACACACACACACAACACAAACACAACACACGCAAACAACACACAACACTCTTCGAACGTGTCGTGATGTCCATGACTTCAAGGGGACGGAGGTACCTAAACATAATTTGGCAAGTTGTTCGTTATTCCCGTCACGTGTTTTTTTTTCGTGTTTTGTGTTTTATTTTAAACATGCACCCACATGTTTAAAATATATGTACCTACTTAGGTATGATTTATCATTATCACATTACTACATAACAATATTAAGGTCATTGCATTCGTGCATGTGTTGTTAAACGTATAAACTGACGAATAATATCGCCTTATTTATCACACACTAATACGCTTTGACACATACTCATACCAAAACCTAGCATGACCAACTCAAAAACTTGAAAATCGCTTCAGTCGTGCACATTTTATCATAGCCCGGGGCTTAGAAAGGATGCTATTTAAAAGTTTGAACTCGGAGCGCAGCATGCAATTCACAAACTGTTTCGACTCGTCTCACTTCTCACCACTAGTGTATCTTGACCCTGAGTGTGATACCTATGCTTACTCGGCGAGGTTATTCATAATAGTTACCCCTGTGTGCGTCGCGGGTGTGTAACGTTGTGACTAACCCGCCTAGGATAAGCCCGGTCCCGCCGCGCCTGGCTCGCGTCCAGGCACTCCCAACGCACTGAAATTATTTTATGACTCTATGACGTTGTAAAGAGTACTGTAGCATTTTTTGTACGGTTTAAATTAAAATTCTATGTTATTTATGCAATGTTTCACTTGCGAATGTTTGTTGAGTTTTTGTCCCCATTTTAGCACGGTTGTTATCAACTGTTTGCGTGCTGCATTCGCGTATAATGTACGTGACCGACGTGACAGTGAAAACACAAAACTAGCTCACTTGTCATGGTGGACTTTTATATAATCAATTATTAAGAAGATCCCAAGTATATTTTGTATTACTTCTTGGAAGTGTTCTGTACAATCTCCTCTAGCCTATCAATAAAATTGAATTGAAATCTGAATCATAATATAAACTAGAATATAATTTGTTTTGTTTTAAAATAGAACGATTCAAAACAATTTAGAACGATGAAAATAAAACTACCTACACACTCCTCTCTGTAATAATGACGCACGAAAATAACATAGGGTTGACAAGGGAAGGGAAGTACAGAGTAGGTATTATTAGTAGATCAATCAATATGTACAAGTTGAAAAGTATAGTGACAGTTAATCAATTTGGCGCATGTGATTCATCAATAAAAATTGTCAGGGACCGAATTGATTTCTACAACACCCGCGGTTTATATGGTATATTTACACAAATTAACCTATTTCCAAACTAAGCAAACCTAACTTACGATGACTACATACTAATTAATACATACATTACTTAATTAAAAAAATATGCAAGATTAAGTTAATATATATTCGTGATCTGATCATTATGTGAAAAAGATCAGTTACGGCAAATCGAATAATGGTAGGTAACTTATGGATAAGTTACTTTTACCGAGTACCTACGGTATAAACACGATACAACGTTGATTTTGAATACATTTGATTTGGACAAGTATTTATATGACAGCACTAACACATTTAAAATAGGTAAAATTTACTAACCATCTCTAACCTCAACCTTTAACCTAACTAATCATTAATAGATACGACATACAGTACATTATAAGACATTAAATAATCCTTCAGAAATGAACCAAGTGCTATTCAAATCATTGATATAATTGAGTATGCCGTATGCACTCAATAATAACGGTTAGCAGTATAATTATATATAATACAGTTAATTTATACCCATCATTTCCGGGTCATAATGGCGCGCGAGCATGGAATCTAACAGTATCGCAACTCGCAACGTAGAATTCCAATTCATAACCCTATTTGCCGACAATGTTGTCATCCGCAATATGACATCCGTACTGCTAAAAGCACTCGGCTGACGTCAATATAAATTGGAATATACTGGAATATACGATATAAACGCGCTTGCAAGTGTCACGGTACGTAGTAGTAAAATGGTGATAGGTAGGTACGACTAATACCCGTATACTCGATGAAATTTCGAATGTAACTGATAAATTACTCCTATAAATTTAGATATACTTAGGTAATATTTTTTCTTATTTGTTTATTACTCTGACCGAGACTTCGTTTGCGTTGAATTCGTTTAATGTTGGATTTTTACCTACTGGGATAAAAAGTATTCTATAATATGTTAATCCAGGCTATACTCTATTTGTATAGTAAAATTTATCTTAATCCACACTGCGTGATTTAGTAACAAACATCTAAACTTTCGTATTTATAATATTAGTAGGATTAAATCTAATGGAAGATACAAGTATAATGGATAATGACATACAAGAAGACTGTTATGCCAATGGGGTTGGCCAGGCGAAAACAGACTTATACAGACGCGCAGTATAAAGCAAGACGATGTTTCATATAGTTGTCTCTGTCACTTCTTATGGTCAGCTGCCGTGAGTTAGAATGAGACGAATAGTATGGTACTTTGAGTCTATTGACGACTCGTCTCCATGTACTGTTCACCAGTGTTAAAATAGTAAACAATTTCGCCGAGATTGCAACGTCAAGTTGTAAACTTATAGTGTTGTAATTATTTTAAAGTTTATATTCATCGACATTTTATCGGCGTGAATTTTATGTAGGCGGACGTTTGGTAAGTTTGAGATACAGAGACTGGAAATACTGATGTGAGTGAGCTGGAGGTTTATTTTGCTACTTCCGTATACCTACCGACCACATTAACTTTTGTATTGATTATTTCAGTAGATAACTGAAACTATATAGATTATTATTAAAGTTGTTGAATACTTACTACTAAATTACATTTTAATATTTATTTAAAGTCCGAATCAAGTAGCTGTCTACACCTCACGTAGGTAGTTGTGTCTCAGAACAGGACTTAAAGTAGGTAGTTAAGTCAATTTACCTATGGTTTTTGTGTTTATTGTGGTATATGCCGTAAATTACATTTTGTATACATGTATTGTATACATATGTTAAATTGTATCTCGATACAAATGTATGGAGATACAATTTATTTACGACTGGTGCAGATGACGAATATAATATATGAAAATTATATTACTGTACTTAGATAAACCAAAGCTAACAGGTAGATTAATGAGGAGACTGATTATGTGGTTTGAGAAAGGTTTATTATCATTTGTCAATTTTGAAATAAGTGTTATTTGATTGCAATATTATTGTTATATGTGATTATTATGTTACATTTAGTAGGCTACGATAGAAGTCAATTAATATTTTGTTGATTCTTACAAAAACAACAAAGCTGATTGGATTATAATTTATTAGAATTATGTTTTTGTTTGTGAGTGAGACTGACTATACTCTATGACTGAACTATAATAAATAATTTAAAATTATATTACTACAGATAACTAAAAAAAGACTGGTTATATGGTTTACAGTTTAAAGAAAAGTTTATAGTTTGTAAATTTTTGAAATACTATTTGATATGTGATTACTTAAAAATGTTAATTTTATGTTAAGTTGGTAAATATCCGTCGTTTCTCAAATTATGATAAAAAAATTATAAAACACGTGACATTTAATTATTTAAAACCAGCCAGTGTAATCCGGCCGCATCCGGCCGGATCCGCCGGATTACGGCCAAAATCCGGCCGGATCCGGCCGGATTCAAAATCAGTCCGGTTTGCAATCCCTAACTGTAACCTGGACCTGTTAACGCCTAATACAATTATTTATTACGCAGTATATTATGCGTTATATATATACGATGCTATGCAATATTTTGGGAAGAGTATGTTATGCCAAACGATACATTTGACTAAATTATTATGTACATAGTAAAATGAAACATGACCAAATAATTATTTGTGAATAATTTGCCAAATAAAATTTGGTAACTGTAAAGTTGCGATAAGTGGTTTTGACTAACAATTCTTTGCCAAATGATAATTTGAGAATAAGAGCCTTATCACACTTGCGATTTGCAAGCGTATTTTGTATGAAGGCGATGACGCAGCGTGTACGCCGCGACTGATAATTGTATAGAAAATACGCTCGCAAATCGCAAGTGTGATAAGGCTCTAATAGTTTGGGATGTGGTACTTTGTTAAAAGATTTTTGCCCATACATTAGCATTCCTACCTTTGTTGATTGTATTTTTGTGGACATCTGTTATTTGCCACTGATTCAGTTTTATTCAGTTTTGAATTTTTGTATATGTATTCCTGTTGATGCCCTTAATAAACGTAAACAAATGTTGTAGGTACTCTAATATAATAGTAGGTACAAAAAATATTCATGCATCCACGTCAACTAAAAGAAACCAGCTTAGAAACATTAAGAAATTATAAATAAATTCTTGAAAATTAAAGGACACGGTCTCGCCTTTAATTGACTAATTAGTTCAGCCTGCCGATGCGGCTAATAAATTGGTGCTGAGAAACTGAAGATCTTTCCAGAACTAGCGACTGAGAGACTGAACTTAAGCCGGATCGTAACAAGCTATCCTTTATTAACGATGAGTTTCTCGCAATGTTGCTACTCGTTGTCTAACGCAGTGCATTGGCAATTAAATTCTCCACTTCACCTGGTTCTCGATAGATTCAATAAGTGGTAATGGTGTTCATTTATGCCGCTGTATACATTGGGCCAAATTTGGCGCGTGAGCAGGATGCAGCTGTACAAACGCATGAGAACGGAATAAAGCCCTCTTCCTCTAACGCATAGCTGCATTCTGCTCCGCGCCAACGTTGGCCCAATGTGTACAGCAGGCTTTAGATATGAAAATCGATAGCTGTACATAATATGTTTATAAACAAGGTAAAATTTACAATATAATCATGCCAATTCACGTGATAATAAAAAAACCAAGCTAAGGATAAACTCAATCAATAAGACACAAAACAGCACAACTTTTAAAAGTTCTGCGTGCGGCATGGACCCCCTAACCCTGGCGGCATTTCCCCTTTAGACCGCGAGAGCAGATCGATCTCTTGTGAAAGGTACGCGCCAGCTCTGGGGTCCTCTGAGGCGTGGACCAACCGCGACGACAGGGTCTTCGACAGGATCAGGGTTCTATCTTTTCCAATAATGAAAACATTTATACTATCTGAGGTAAACCCATAAATGCTGGGATCGCCGTCATCGAATTCAATCAATCTATATATAATATAAAAGAAGACTTCCTGACTGATTCATCACCGTACAGCCGAAACTACTGGGGCTAGAAACTTGAAATTTACACCAGAACTTCCTTATATGACGTAGGCAAGGGATAAGACGGGATTTTTGGAAATTCCATCTCTAAGGGGGTTAAATGGGCGTGCAAAGTTTGTATGGGAGAAACATTCTTTTTTTAACTAGAGACTTGAAACTTTGTAGCAAGATTACTTATTAACACGTTCGGCGGCGGTACCCAAATTATGGAATGTACTAGAATGACAGTAAATTTCTTCATACAAAATGAAACTACGGCTTAAGCAGTTCTGATTATATACATTGTTGGTTTGTCTGTACCCGAGTACAGTTACGGTTATAACCGTGCTACGGGAAGACCCGCTGAGCGCAGCCGCCTGAGCCGCTCGTCGTCTTTCTCTCTGTCCATCTATAAAAAGCAACAAAACTCACTTGTAGCTTATAAAAACTAATAAAATTATGCGATGCATTCAATAAAAACAAAGAATTTGGAAGCAAAAAACACGTAAACTATACTTACTTTTCACACCTGTGCGTAACATTACGTGCGTCCGACGTGAGCCGCGCGAAGCGAAGCACTGGCGCGGGCGCCGAACAAACTCTCATACAACGACAGCGGCAAGTGCCGTACTGCGTGTGTGTGTAAGCGTTTGCATCTGTGTGAGTCAGGGTCAAACTCGTGTTTGAGAATTATACTTAGTTTAAGCGGTAGCCACATGGTGGTAGTGCTCCACATGACAGTAAAAAAAAATTAGATAGTAATGGTATGGACTTTCGTCGGGAAGAACCGTAGTGACTTTTAGGAAGTCGTAAATAAATACTGCGTTAGCCGTATTGTCATATAACGTGCTACACGTTTTACGGTCATAGCCGGTACCGCCGCCGAACGTGTTAAGATACAAAAAAAATACTTTCAGCGTTTTAGAAAATTCCACCCCTATTAAATAGGGGTGCAATTTTTGTATGGAGGAAACATTATTTTTTGAACTAGAGACTTGAAACTTTATAGAAAAATAACTTATTAAAATAAAAACAAAATACTTTCTGCGTTTTACAAAATTTCACCATTAGCCCCTCGTATGCGGATGTCAAAAATTGCTGATCAAAATATGACCTTGAGATTGAAAACTGTAGGTTCAAATGCTTGGCACGGATCCGTGTCTAAGCATACGACGGGTTAAGGGGGTTAAATAGGGGTGCAAAGTTTGTATGGAGGGAACTTTATTTTTTGAGCTAGAAACATAAAACTTTTTAGAAAGATTACTTATTAGAATACAAAAAAATTACTGTCTGCGTTTTAGAAAATTCCCACCCCTCAAGGGGTTAAATAGGGATGCAAAGTTTGTATGAGGGAAACTTTTCCTTTTGAGCTAGAAACTTGAAACTTTGTAGACAGATTACTTATTTGAATACAAAAAAAGAACTTTAAGTGTTCTGGAAAAGTTCACCCCGAAGGGTTAAAAAGGGGTGAATAGTTTGTATGGAATAACTTTGTTTTTGAGCTAGAGACATACAACTTTGTAGAAAGATTACTAATTAAAATATAAACGAGTACTTTCAGTGTTTTAGAAACGTCTATCCCAAAGGGGGTTAAAACGGGGTGCAAGGTTTGGATGAGAAACACTCTTTTTTGAGTTGGAAACTTAAAACGTTGTATAACGATTTCTTATCAGAATAAAAAAAAAGTTCTTTCAGCATTTTGGAAATGTTCCACCCTTAAGGGGCTTAAATACGGGATTCAAGGTTTATATGGAGACCAAGAAAATGTTATAGTAAGAGATTTGTAGCTTCGGTCTTAGCGTAGTGCAGTAGCGTAGTGTTAAAAGACTACAAAACTGATTTCAGAGTTTTTTGAAATTCATCCCCTATAGGGGTTGAAGGGGTTCAAAGTTTGTATGGAGAGCAAGACATTTTTAAAGTAATGGATCTGTAAATTCGGTTAAAGACTAACCCCTTTATCCATAAAACTTAAAATGCCTCTGCTAAATAAAATGTGATTTGTCCCTTTCTTACGAACACAAATGTCAAAATGACAGATAAGGACAAACGAATTTTAACGCCATTTTAGTTAAAACAGGCTTAGATATAGGACGTTTATGAATACGGCCGTAGGAAACTAATTACAGCGTTTCTTAAAATTCGTCCTCTAAGGATGTTAGAAAGGTTTGTAAGTAAGTATGAGGAACAAGTAAATTTTGAAGTGAGAGAATTCTTAGGTCATACAAACTATAATAGATTCCGCCCGCTACTTCGTCTGCGTGGACCCGGGATAAAAACTACCCTATATTTTAATCCAGACCATAATTTATCTTCATGCAAAATTTCATCCAAATCGGTTGAGCCGTTTAAGCGTGATTGAGTAACAAACATCTAAACATCCAAACTTTCGCATTTATAATATTAGTAGGATGGTCAGCCATTTATTAGTCAAAATACATAATCCGACTGCTAGCAGAAAAGTAGGTTAGGTTAAGTTATAACTGCGATGCTCCCAGAACCGAAAAGAAGGTAATATTTCATTTAACCTGCGGATTATTTTGTTAATTTAAAAAGTTCGTTTTGGATGATCTAATAATTTACTCTCTAACATCCGTCAAATGGAAACGGCGGATGGAGATGGAAAGTTCTACGTCTTCTAGCATTAGATAAGTTTGCTTTCAAAACTATACCTAGGTCGCCCGGACTAACGTGAGTAAAACTGCTGGACGGCGATAGGCAAAAACTTCCAGTAATGTAGCTTTCTTTAACACATTATGAAAAAATATACAATTTAAGCAGAAACGTTTGTGGAGATATTTATAATTGTAAAAACGGAGTCATCCATTTAAATTTAACCTAATGAACCCATCGCACTGTTGCCTTTTACGCTTAATCCCTAAACGGATTTAGAAAAAAAAAATTGGTACGGATAATTTGAGACCCTTGGAAGGATATAGGATAGTTTTATCTCGGAAATCTTCCCTTTAAATAGTAGAAATTTGTTTGGGTCAGCGATAATTAAGGTTCCGCCTACAATCAATCGCCTGCAATTTGGGGTGAACGACCTCAAACGTTTTGCTTATCATGGATGTGTCTCGGATTTCCCGGGATTTTGGGAAATAGGCTATTTTAAATAATAAGTTTTTCGAGGGTTAAACTAAATAAACAAAATGAAAATATTCGGTATCTATAAAGTCATTTATTTTACATATACTTTAAAAAAACATTTTATAACTCTTATCAACAGAAATAAATAAATAAATAAAATAAATAAATATTAGGGGACAATCTTACACAAATCGACCTAGTCCCATAGTAAGCTCAATAAGGCTTGTGTTATGGGTACTAGACGACGATATATTTAATAGATAGAAATACTTAAATACATAGAAAACATCCATGACTCAGAAACAAATATTCATGCTCATCATACAAATACTTACCGGGATTCGAACCTAGGACCCTCAGCTTCAAAGGCAGCGTCACTACCCATTAGACTAACCGGTCACCGGTCGGTAATTAAATGTATTGTATAAATTAACGAGTTACTACTTTCTGAAACAAAATTAAAACAAACTCATCTTTCACATGCCACTGTCAGAACTGGACCAAACTGAAATGACCACCCAGTAAATGGTAAACATATAAGAATAAAAATACATAAAAGATAAGACATACAAGTTACGTTCAGTTCTTCTATGCAGTAGGTACTGTAAACATTTTTGTTGTTATTACATTTTCTGTTAATTTTATACTGTAAACTACTTAAAATTAAAAGTTTAAAAAGCTTTTTGTAAAGGTAGGTAACAAAAAAAGTCGCGGGATTGTAAGTCATATCCATCTTAATATTACGGACTTCAACCCCGGGAAATTGCATCCTAGATCCGATCACTGCATGTTACATAAAAAAGCTGCTGGCATTATTCAAGGCCTACCGTTGGACTGATGGTAACGGGCGGGAGGCAGGGACCTGCAACCTCCGGCATTGTCTCAGTTATAAGCGGTAAATCTATAGGTACTCAATTCCATACAGTTTAACAGCCAAGTTCAGTAGTGTGCTCGTATCGATAACAGTAACTGTTGTTGCAGCACATGCCGCCGACGGCCTTTTCAACTACAACCGCTCAATAATTTAGGTATTCCTCGTCTAAACTTAGTGGAAAAGTGCACTGTTTTCCCACTTGTGATAGTATAGTAAAGTTGTTTTGTAGGTCATATACGTAGGGTTAACACCATGTTATTGCATTCGTTAATTCTAAAACAGTAAGTACTTACATCTTTTACAAAGAGGTATATTTTTGTTAGTTACTTCACAGCGTATTTATCTACGTAAGCTACTTCCACTTTCAGTGTTGAATGTATAAACATTTCAAAAATGTGGTGGTCTTATAAAATCAAAACTGAACCAGATCTTATTTGGTAAGTAAGGCTTCTTGTTTGTCACTCTATCTCTTGCATTCACCTTTGCAAATTTCTGTTTTGTACTGGCGTAATGCAGTACATTTGCCTTTTTATAACTTATTTGTGTCATAAAATAAAGTTTATTATGACCCATTTAATACTCTAATACATATATTTTTTTCAAAAACATTCATTTGGATCATCAGGTTAAAACAAGCGAATTTGTAACATCTCATACATAGCCTTCCCTTTACTACGTACCTACGTAACATAGAATTCAATAGTAGTCATACGTTTTATTCAAGTACTTACATTTTCCGCTAGGGAAAGACGATATTCATTGTCCAAATAATGCGTGCAATATTTACGAAACAGTTCGCAAATTAATTTATCACACTGAAAACTTAGTGTCTTTGGAGATTTTAGGAATATTTTCCTTATGAACTCGTATTTATCCATTGATATTTATTAATCCATCTAATTCTGGCAGACTCTGTTTCAATATTTTAACGCTTCGTGAAAAATACTTGATTTCCCGCCACATTTATTTTTAATCAAGTTTTTTAAAATTATAAAGCCAAACTGCATACAGCCACGGTTATAATCGATAGCGTAGTCTAAATTCACGTTCGAAATTCGAATTTTCTGGAACCTTGAATTCTATCTGTTACTTCGTAATCTGCTGACTGCTACTGAAACCTATACGTAGGTACGTAGTAAAGGGAAAGCTATGTATGAGATGTTACAAATTCGCTTGTTTTAACCTGATGATCCAAATGAATGTTTTTGAATAAAATATATGTATTAGAGTATTAAATGGGTCATAATATATCTGATATTGGTAGGTGTCGCCACCTCGCAAGTAAAAATATAAAAATTCTTTTGTCGGCGTGTTTTATTAATATTCCCATACCGAATTACAGTTTTCTAGTTGTAAGGGTTACCTACTGAGCAAAGCCAAAGACGGAGAGCCGGACAGACGGACAGACATGGCGAAACTATAAGGGTTCCTTGTTGACTACGGAACCCCAAAAATGGGTGCTGATTAACCATAGAATATCGAGACGTCGTCGCTTGATTTCCCTACAAACTTCATACCGTAAAATGGGTCGAATAGGGATCGCGAGGAGAGTTGGGTTATAATTGGGGAGATAAGGGATGAAAGGGGGGTGACATGGGATTTTAAGGCTACTGCTACCTAAATAATGTATTCCAATTTAAAATGGAGCTATAGTAATATGCATAATTAAAAAAAACGATCCAACAATCTTCCAAAATCACCTTTGTATGAAAACCCATCTCACCGCAACTACGAGGGACCACGGGGTGAGGTGGGATTTCGTGTTTATCGTTAAAGTTATGAAATAGAACTACCGAAAATCATAAAAAAAAAAAACAAAACACAAACGTCCGGAACACTTATTATATACAACATTCAGTTTGCATATGTAAAAATAAAATGTTATCGAGGTTTGAATGTCAGTTTTGTCCCTACTCACCCCGTTTTGCGGTACTAACCTAACACAGCGTTTTTGACGTTTCATAAAATGTTGCTTATTTGATTATATTAAATCATCATCATCATATCAGCCGAAAGAAGTCCTCTGCTGGACATAGGTCTCCCCCAAAGCGTGCCAAAGTGACCGGTCCTGCGCCACCCGCATCGAGCGGACTCTCGCAACCTTTACCATGTCATCAGTCCACCTTGTCGGGGGCCTACCCACGCCGCGCCTTCCGGTACGGTATTTTTCCCTCCATTATTATATTAAATAAATACTACGAAATATCTTACTATCAGTGCGTCCTTATTTCATAATTTATGGTAGTTTACGTATGTGTGCTAATGGTACGTTTTGAAATCCAAGTAGGAGCCACCTGTGTATAGGTTTATCCGGTTCTCAACCTCGTACCTATCAATCAGTAGCATCGAAGTGGCCGCCTAGAATGCCATCCTCAATTAGATTGGTGTAAAGCAATAATAATGTCAATAGACTTAATGAACGTAAGTTGCCGTCGCGTAGTTATGTAGGTAGTACCTAAGGGATGGAATGCCCTTCCGTCGTATGTATTCCCTATGCATTGCAAATTAGGTAGGCATTTTTAAGGCATGAGTATTAATTGAGTAATACCTATTACAGAACCAGTGAGATACATATAGACTAGACGGTGATTGGGAGGTTTCCAATGGGTCTCAATGCGTACAAACATTAACGTGAAGTAAGCTGAGATAGGCTCTTTTTTGATTTTAGTTTCATACATAACAAGTCCTTTCATTTTGTTTCTCTATAAGATGTAGCTTTTATTTTTTCTTTTATTTGCTCCATGTATGATATCCTCGGTCCCCGTTTCCGTTTTCCTTCTATTTTTCCTCCATTATTGTTTTCATCCAGTTATCGTAGCGTAACATACGAGTATGTCCTTTATCGTAGCGTAACATACGAGTATGTCCTTTAATTTTCTCTCCTGTTTTGAATATTTTCAATAGGTTTCGTTTTTCATTATCTATTTCCAGAACCTCCTAATTTGTTTTCTTTTCTGTCCAACTGATCCTTTATAACCTCTTTCAAAACCTCGTCTCAAACGTCACCAGTTAGTCTCTGTGCCGTTACGTCATGCATTCTTACACGACTAAAAAAAAAAACCGGCCATGTGCGAGTCGGACGCGCGCACGAAGGGTTCCGTACCTTATCTATAAAAACGCCAAAAAAATCACGTTTGTTGTATGGGAGCCCCCTTAAATATTTATTTGATTATATTTCTTAGTACCTATTTGTTGTTATATATCTGTGTCAATTTCAACTGTCTAACGATCACGGTTCGTGAGATACAGCCTGGTGACAGACGGACAGACGGACGGACGGACAGCGAAGTCTTCGTAATACCCTTTGGGTACGAAACCCTAAAAAACCTATAAAATGTCATATTATGAAATGTTTTTTTTTAAGGAAATGTGTTGACGTCGCATGAAACGCGTGAGCTTTGATCATCACATCCTCGCTCGGCGCTCTTTAGAACCACGCTTGCCTGTGGCTCGCGTGAATAATTCCGCCTCGAATGTAATGATCAACATAGCTCACTTGTATCACAATGTACTGTAATTATTTGCTTCACTTCTTAGATTACATGTCTCCTTGTTCAAACAGAATGAATAATGAGTAATAATTGTTTATTCATACAAAATCTTACATGTACATTTCTGCCAAACCACAGTACGGTTTGTTGGCAAACAAGACTCCAATTAGTCACTATTTCATTTTTATATTTGTGCTTACTGCTCTAGTAAGACAGACTTGTTCGGGATAAGTAGGTCGACATCAAACACATGCATACACTTTTGAATCTCTGTCCTTTGCATGAACATACTAACTTATTTCTGGCGTTGGCTGTACCTACAACGATACAGTAGAACTAATAGCATAAAGACACGACACATTTATATAAGACTTCCCCGCGTGGTCGTGCCGGAGGTCTCTCCTGGATTTTCCCCAGGCTACCCTCCTATATACCACGCAATTCGACCGCTGTACAAAAAAGAAAAAAATGACTTAGGAACGTATTTTTTACTGTTGTTATTTTATTTTTTATTTTTGTTATTAAAAAACTATCGACTTTTTTGACTAGTTGCTTTGTCATACACTTGTTTTTTTATATCTGAAGGTAAGAAATTGTTTATTTTCGGAACTAGATTTACTTAGGTCAGTTAGTCGTAATTTACGTCCATTAAAATCGAATTGCATAGGAAATTCGTCAGTTTTCCATATTTTACATTTACAGGTGTCTTTTTTCCGTTTTTTGCATGCATGAAAGTCATAAGTCATAAGTCATATACTATATAATATAATATACGAGGGTCAAACTGAAAGTTCTTAGAAAATCAAAAACTGAGCAATCAAGCAATTTATTACTTTTATTATATCTTTTCAAAATAGCCTCCCTTCACATCAATACATCGCTGCATTCGATAGAACCACTGAGAAAAGCACTTTGCCCACTCGTCCTTAGGGGTCTCTTCGACGGCCTTTTGAAACGCAGCCACTGCTTCGTCGGCGTCCATAAAACGTTTTCCTCGAAGTTTTTCTTTAATTTTTGGGAATAAATAAAAATCACAAGGTGCAAGGTCGGGGCTATAAGGTGGGTGACCCAGTAATTCCACGTTTGCCGTCGCCAAATAGTCGATCGTTTGCTTGGCGGTGTGCGATGAGGCGATGTCGTGGTGAAGCAGGATCCTACTGCGAGGCCGTTTTTCTCGAACTTTTTCCAAGACAAGTGGTAAACAATTGTTAGTGTACCACTTCGCAGTAACTGTTTTTTGATCCTCTAAAATAATTGTTGCGTAATGACCAGTCCTTCCGAAGAACGAGGCCACCATCTTTTTTCCCACACTTCGACCTCTCTTCACTTTAGTAGGCAACTCCTCGGAAGGAAACACCCACTCAGCGGACTGTCTTTTAGTTTCAGGATCATAACAGTAAATCCAGCTTTCGTCATCCGTAACTACGTCGAACACAGCATTTGAGTCACCTCCGTTGAATCTTTGACCCATTTCACGGCACCAATCAACACGACGGACTTTTTGGCCTTCTGTCAAATTATGAGGTATCCACCGGGCACAAAGCTTCCTCACCGCTAAATGTTCATGGAGGATTTTGTGGACTTGACTCATACCAATGGCTAAGCTTGTACGAATCTGCTGATAGGTTACTCTTTTGTCAGTCTCTATCATACGCCGCACAACACTGATGTTATCTTCAGTAGTCGCCGTAGAAGGCCGGCCCTCACGCAGATCATCAGTGAGATTAGTGCGGCCACGTTTAAATTCATTAAACCAGTTGTAAATAGTAGCACGAGATGGGGCTTCATCGTGAAAGGCCAATCGAAGTCTATCATAACTTTCTTGTTGACTTAAATTACATCGAAAGTCGTAAAAAATCATTGCTCGAAAATTTTCTCGCGTTAAATTCATGCTCACGTAGTACACACAATTTTCAATTTGCCGCCAAATCGTAAAACAAATGACAATCGAGTGGAATTCGTACACAAAAATATTAAGAAAGAGTTCCATTTTCAAATTTTGAACTTATTTTTTTATTATATTTATTACAAGTGGCCAGTTCTAAAGACTTTCAGTGTCGCCCTCGTACTTACAACAATTATTGTATTAACAATCTAGATATCAAATGTATATACAATATTTTACCGATTGCAAGGCGAAAACGAAAACCACCAGATATATATTTTTTAACTACTGAGGACTAGATAAAGGGTATTAGGGTATTGTTTTACGATGACAACTACCTTGCTTCGAACCATAAATGCTTGGGTATCCACTATTGTATTCATACCCGTTATCGTCGTAAAAATGTAAGTATCTACCTACGAGTATATTGCTGTTTACACAAGAATGAAGTAATGGTTAAACTATAAAAATACGAATGGCTGAATAGAACACCACAAGCACTCGATCGATTTTAAATCGCATACTAAACCGCTTTGATTAAAACTTGTCATAACATTAATTTAGGACAAAGTATGTTATATTTATGTCACCGTAATATTATAAATGCCGTTAGATTACAATATAACATGCAAGATTATAAACTATCAAAAGATTGTGATCCGTTACGAACTAATTACAATTTAACGGATTGATTTTCGGTAAATTATAATCTGTCGACGCGAAACCGTAAAATTGTAAATGAGGGCTCATATTGTTAGTTTTTCCGCTCTTTTATAAGGATCGCCTCCATAGGCAACGATAACCGCTTACCATCAGGCGAGCCGCACGCTTGGTTGTTGCACGTGGTATATAAAAAAATACTTTCATTTGTCACTAATGAAACTGTATGTGTATATGTAGCTTTATAAGTGACTAGCTTCCGCCCGCGACTTCGTCTGCGTGAACTCGGGATAAAAAATATCCTATATATTAATCCAGGCTATAAATCGATTGAGCCGTTTATGCGTGATTGAGTAATGTAAACATCCAAACTTTCACTTTTATTTGTATTAGTAGGATGGGATTCTGATGGAAACGCAATACCCACAGAAAGAGCAGGCAGATTTATTCAGGCATAATAGAGTTGAATACAGAGGCTCTAGTATAAGTTTTACCGAAACAAAACTTTACGATCGCGTTTGCGTTTTACCCTCACTTTGTATGGGATTTGACAGCTAAACGCGAACGCGGTCGTAACGTTTTGTTTCGGTAAAACGTATACTAGAGCCTCTGAATGTAATTACGCCATGAAACAGCGTTATGTATTTAAGTTATTTATTCATCTCCTGTCAGTCTCCTTGTTTTGAAAGAAAGTGCAAAAACGCCAGTGTTTCGATATGAAATGCTTATGTATTGTATTGATTTAATTGACTTGTATTCTGTTATATATACTCATATGTTCTTTGATGTGGTTGACTTAGGAAATTAATGTTTAGGAAAAAAGCTCCGACAAATGAAATTATATATATTTAATCTTTAACCATCTTTTTTGTTTTCCTCTAGTGTTTTATTCTGCGCTGCTAATAAATCATACTTTTTCTTATATACCAGGTATTGTGTATAGGATAGTGTGGGCACAGGCGTCACAGTTTTCGATTTCGGTGTGTCAACACATACTCCGAGCCACATTACGTATTTAAAGCGACGGATCCCTTCTATTATTTCTGATTTTCTTTCTTCTGCCTGTGATGTCAATTTTCTAGTTTTATTGTAGAATGTCTGTAGGACTTTGTTCGTCTCGGTCGCAGATGGTCTCCAGAATGATTGTTTCTGAATAAAGTAAAATATATATTATCGTTACCATTTCATTATCATCGTGGTTTCAATTCTTAAGTTTCTGTCAATTTATTTTTAATTTTTGTTACTAGCTCTTATTGCCAACTGTACTTCTCTGTTTACCGTCATCAAACTAATCGTTGAGACGATTCTAACGAGCCCAAATTTAACGGAATTACGTATAATAAGTCCTGAATTCCCATGGCCACCTTCTCTCTCCATTATCAGATCGATGGTACCATAATATTTAATTGTCATCCAAACTGTACTTAAACCCAAAATTTCAGCTCAATCGGTTGAATATATTATCTGCTTTAAAATTGAGTTGCAAGATTCCACCCGAACAAACATACATACATACTTACATTGCAACTTAAGAGTCCGCAGTAAGCTCGGCCGAATTTCACCTTCCCATACAAACGTAGTTACGCTGTCATTTTAAAACTACTTCTAGGATTGTGACGAAACTTTGCATATACAATGACATGAAGTATATCCAGGGCTGTAATTAGTTTATATGGTTCCAGTTTATAAAACAAACAAAATACAGCAAAAACAAGTTTTGTATGAAAAACTTAAATTAGCTGTATTTTATTTACTATGGTAGCTGAAGCTACATAAACTAATTACAGACCTGAATATACCTCATGTCATTGTATATGCAAAGTTTCGTTACAATCCAACACATAGTTTTAAAATGAGAGCGTAACTACGTTTGTATGGAGAATCGAGCTTACTGCGCACTCTTAAATAAAAGCTTGTAAAAACAGTACGATTCTTCTTTTCTATATTAATATTATTAGACCGTGGGCCCACTCCTAATACACCTACGTCTCATGACAACATGATAAAATGCAACTTTGACGCCGTCTGTCAAGTACTTCCGGCCATTTCAGGGCTGGCAGACTTAGGTTTTCTCTCTCTACGATTAAAGGGCAAAATTATGACAAAATATGTCTCATACTGTTGTCACATGACGTAAATATACTTCCCCATACAAATTTTGACCGGAAGTGAAGGATTTTCAAACTTTCGGCCAATTTTTTATTTTTTTTTCCCTTGCTCAGCACAACTTGTTCGACCAGCTGTCATGCATTTTATCATGTTGTCATGTGACGTAGGTGTATTGAGAGTGGGCCCACGGTCTATGCAGCGTGTATCAAAAATGGGATGTGAACCGAGCAAGGGTATATTTGGTAGCGCATTGCGATGTCATACACAAGCAATGTCAACAAAAACAAAGACTTAATGTAAACAAAAACAAACCAAAAATTAAAAAATAAACAAATGCATTTTTGGAATCGCAATACGCTACCGAACATGCCCTGACGCTTCACATCCCATTTTTGGTACAACCTGTATAGAGAGGAAAAATCTGTGAGATTGTAGCTTGCTAAGTTTGTATGCAGGGGGACTCTACTCTGGAACTCCTCATCCGACTTCAAAAATATTTTACTACTAGGTATAGAGAATAAACATTCATAATGGACATAGTAGCCCCCGGTCCATGCACAAATTTCGTCAGTCATTTACTTCCGAGTGATAACATGTAAGATGCTTCAGAGAGTTTATCATGTAGCCCCGTAAGCGTCAACTGCGGTTCCGTTGGTCGGCAGACAAGCAGTACCCTTCTAAACAAGGTTGATTATATTATCAAATAATAGCTAACATATTATCTTGATGAAGAAAAAAACGTCAGCTGATTATAACGAGGTGTCGATCTTGTCGATGGTGATAATATCTTGAATTAATCGAAAGGAAAAAAATGTTAATAGCGTTTGGAAGGCTCCCAGCTCATAACCTACCAACGGTGCCGCAGCTGATGCTCACGAGGCTTCATGATTAAGATCAAATTATCGCACGGGAGGAACTTGGCCATGCAAATCCGTTGCTGGCTCGCGGGCTAGCCTTTATTTTAACCCGTGGCTCCGCCTAGGTTCTTTGTAACACGCGGGCAACTAGTTTAAGACAAAAAATCAAAAGCGGCTTTAAACTGCCGGCCCCCCTGCGTGCAAGAAGCAAAAAAGGTCGCAACGAATACTAAAATATTTATTTAATGTGGCTTTTTTCTTATCTTGCTAGGAAGTTTCATTAACACCTTGAACGCCAAGAATACCTAAAGGAACACCTTTAGGTGTAGGGCAGGGTGTTGGGTGTTGTTGCACCCGCAGTACCAACAGTGACTATAGGTGTTAAAGCGTACGCGATTTACTGTCATTTCGAATAAATAGAAAATCGTCAACACGAAATGAACATTTTTAAACTGGACGAAAAGTAATTGCCATCAAAAGTGAATTTGGTGAAAATGTGATTGTGTCTATACTTTTTTATGAGATTTTTTTTCTCGTTCATAGTGAATCTAGCCCAAATGGAATTTTGTCCAGTATTAAATAGGTGCAAATGTATACACGTGGAAACTGAATATTGTCTTATTTAAATTAATATCAAAATTTTATATGAAAATACAAAACCGTCTATTTGTACAAAATTCATGTATGATCTATTTCCGATTGGTCATAATATTTTTGTTGTGTACATAAACACACATATTGACGCCTTAGCCTAGTTGGTAGTGACCCTGCCTACGAAGCAAGAGGTCCTGGGTTCGAATCCCGGTAAGGGCATTTATTTGTGTCATGAGCACGAATATTTGTTCCTGAGTCATGGATGTTTTCTATGTATTTAAGTATTTATTTATCAATATGAGTATGTTTATCGTCGTCTAGTACCCATAGTAAAAGCTTTGCTTAGTTTGGGACTAGGTCGATTTGTGTAAGACTGTCTCCTAATATTTATTTATTTACAAATGTACGTATTTCTTTCGACCTACATCAAGTATGTACACAAGTACTCTACTTTTAGAACGTAGTTACATTCTAGCTTTATTCAGGCAGGACAGTTTTCCAGGTCGAGGACTTTCAAATATTGCTGCTTTGTTTGTGTGAGGTGTGCAATAAAGAGTAGTATTGTATTGTATTGTATATTCTGATTCGATCAATAATTACGAGTTGTCAATTTTCCATTTGTGCTGAAGGACAGTAAATCTATTTAGAGTGTCTTGATTGGCGGCGAATACATATATATAAATCTGATCTGAATTTTTTGCTTAAAACAGTCACATGGACAAAGCTTAAAGCCGTGTCAGGCCATAGGCCTTGTTTATTTACAGGCGACAAGTTTGGCATTTTTCAAGGGACTACGAAACCGCTATAGTTGCCTGACGTGTCACCGAACTAGTCGCATGCACATAAACAGGGCCGTAGATGTAATAACTAAATATAATGCAAATATGTATAACCGGTGGTGTATCGCTTGCAATCTGGAACAAAAAAAACAAATGACAATCAAAGTATAAGTACGAGTATACGTATGTAAAACACAGTTTGATGTGATGACACAAGGTTTTAAAATTCACTATTATATTGACACTGTTTAGTTTTATCGGCAATTAATGTTACAATAGTAATAAATAGTACCATTTTGCTCATAGTGCTATTTAATCCATCTTGAAAACGGCAAGTTTACGATTCGAGTTTTTGTTGTGTTTTTAGCTTTTTACAATCTGCTTTTATTGCTTTGTACCTTCAATGGGTTACAAAAACGCTAAATTATTCCCCTAAATGTATAAACGATATAGAATAGTAGTTATGAGCGCCTGCCCGCCACAATTAAAAATGAGACCTCAAATGACATATTTGAACGCCAACTAAAAAGAATCCCTGTGTTTCGTAAAGTAATACAACGAACAAAGACTATAAATTGAAATTATATTTAATAATGACATCGAATTATGTTTTAGTTTCAGGATGACATTATTATTTTATTATAAGTATATTAATTTTTTGACTTGTGACAATTTACATCTAAGTGACACCCAGTCCAGTTATTAATATTCTGACATTGATACAGTTTTAACATAATTTAAAATGTTCTTATTGCCTTTTTATTATTATTTTTGGTTTTATTTTGAATGGTAATTGGATTGACTATTATTTATGTTAGTTTTACAATTACAAAAAATGTTTTTTTTATTCTTATACACTCTAACGATGTTTTTGTGTATACATGCTATTTTAATTTTATTAATTGAAAATGGTCAAGGTTCAGAATATAGATACAGAAGGCGGTACTCCTGGTCACTTCGCGGATAGTCAGGAGGTTCGTCTCACTGGCGACCTGACCACCGCACCGGTAGCTTAGGCCCCGCCGCACTGTTGTGGAGGGGGTTTTATGTTTTGTGTGTATATATATTTTACTTTTTATATAATTATTGTAAAAACCTAGTCTAAGATGAATGATGAATAAAGAGATGTAATGGAACGTAAACTAAGGGCAGGGCGGGTTGAATCTAACACACTTATGTATGTGATCACGTTTAAGGGGATGCCTTGATTTGAGTCGTACACGCACCCTAGACAGAGGCCTTCCGCGCACGAGGAAAAGAGATGTACTTAACACTCTTCGGGAATGGCTTTTTTGGACAAATTTCGATAGATACCTAACTTAGTAAAGTTTTATTTAAATTTGATAAAGTGAGATTTTAGATGAGATAAAATACTATAGTATTAACTTGATTGTGTCGTAAAATAATGTATCGTTTGAGTAGGCTGAGTAAAAAAAGGAAAATACAGACCCAACTTTGGAATTTTTTTCTATCGAGGAAATTTTAAGCAATCATGTATCGATAAAATCAGATAAACAATCATATAGTCAAGAATCATATATCTGAAAATCAGACCTTATTGTTTCTTAATCTAGTCAGAACGGCGTTTCAAAGCACGCGATAATTTTTTAATTCCAAAATTTTCATCGAATGTGTGAAAGCTATAAACAAATATTGTATTTTAAACAGATGAGTAGACTTACCAGTATACCTGCTTTTTATTTTTTTAATTAATCGCTTGCTTCCGCCTGCGACTTCAACTGCGTCGACCCGAGATAAAAACTCTCCTGTATTTTAATCCAGGCTATCAACTATCATCGTGCAAAATTTCATCCAAATCGGTTGAGCCGTTTAAGTGTGATTGAGTAACAAACATCAAACATATATAATATTATATTATAAATGCGAAAGTTTGTATTATAATTGATAATACCAGCCAGGTTTTTTTTTGCCAACCCATTCGTAATAGTAGATTGCATGACAAGGGGTAAAATAAGTCATAATAGCACGAGATGGTTAGTTTCCCGAGCGAAGTGAGGGAAAATTGTTCGTGTGGTAATATGGCTTTTAGAACACTCTCTTATACACTTTTACTTAGACTGCGAGAAAATAGTGAAAGCAAATATTATCGATCCACAATCAATAGTAAATTCCACAGTGAAAATATTGTTCAATTTGGCGGCATGATTGTTTGATAGAATTGACACCACGAATAAGCGCGGCGGACAACATACGCTGCATAAGGTAAAGCAAGATAGACATCAGTCTATCCCTCTCAATCTCAAAACCACGCGTGGACGTTTGCACGCGGCTACAGACTATCAGAGGCGTTTATTTTTTTATAATTGTGACTTAAGAACACTTAATGTTTGAAATGAATTCTGTTTCCTGATTGCTCGATTTTAATAACTAACCGTATTCTGGTTAATTGATAGCAAACACAAATGTTTCTTTAAAGAGTTGTGATTGGTGGATTTAATACGGTGAACTTTTGATTGTTCAAATTAAAATGTTTTAAAAACCATAGATATTTATGCAAATTTTCCCTACTACTACTTTAGCCCCGGTTGCTAAGCCCAATATGACACACTTTTCGAGCATGAGAAATGACATTTATTTATTTATTTAATTCGATTTAAAGTACTTTTCATCCATTAAACACATGGGTGCAGGTCGAGCCTATATATGTTCGTATCTCATACTATGGGAATAAAGAAAGAAATAAACATTTATTCGTGTCAAAAACAAACAATCAAACAAAAAAAGGTACAGTATAAAAAAACGTACAAACAACAGCAGAATTAGCTATGCAAAATAACGCTCAAAATTATCTAGACAGTCTTTATCCTTCTGACATTAGAGTCGTGTGTACGTCAGTTTAAGCACTTGTCCAGCGTAGCAACTTTTGCTTCTGACTGTTATTACGCCATAGTTAAAAAAAGTCCATGCAGTTTACTCGTATATAATACTTACGTGGGCAGCGTACGCGGCTACGAGCACGATCAACATTTTTCTCATTTTATTGCTTGATGCGACTAATCTACGACTGAGCTCACTTGATATTACTTGCATACTGGCATATTAAATCAACCTTCGCTATTTATTAGTAATATTAAACAAAGATATGACGAGTTGTTGATATAACTATGACAATGGTATAATTGTAATCCTTTTTCGGCAGAAGAATGCTTTTTGTTTTATAAAATAATCAAGAAAATTTCGATTGTGTTGGGCTATTTAGATCATTCCGTCATTATTATACCTAATTCACCTTGAAGATAAGCGTTGTCTACGTATTAAGTATTACAATTATTCTTGCTTTCTATACATTTAAATTATTTCCAATATTAAACACTAACCTGCGGCAGACAGAATACATGGTTGCATTTGTAACTTGTTATTATTTTTTTGAATACCACGACGGTGGCAGACTAGTTTACACATGCCTATCGTAAGCGGTCACCGTAGCCTATCGATGCTTGCAACACCAGGGTTGTCACATGCGCATCGCCAGCTCTTTAAGAATTATACACTAATTTCTTGAAGAACCTCACACTTGTAGCCTCTCGGAATAATCTCAACAGGGAGCTCATTCCACAACCGAAGCGATGGAAGGAGGATATTCCTCTGATACCGTACCGTACGGGACCATATAGGTTTTAGGATGTGACAGTGAATGCCCTGCCGATGGCGAGTAGTGCGGTGGTAAAAAGCAGCCGTGGTCATCATGTCGAACAGTTATTTGGAGCCATATACATACAAGCGATAGAGCGCAAACAAACAGGCAAAGTTTTTTCTTAAACATAACGGTTCTATACCGCTTGTGTGACTTATTAGGAGAGGCTTGCGTTACCACACTTCACTGACCGGTATAAAATCAATATGGCACCGGCAAATGTTATTTCATAGATAACTATGAAACTTTCCATGCAAACAGACGTTAATGGATTAATAATAATAATAATAATTGCACCTGGCGGGGACCATCACCGGGTGTATCACGTTGTGCGCTCGGAGATGGTATCTGCCATGTGCATCCCTAGCTTTATATTATATTTGTTTTAAAGGGCCTCTGCGCTGTTGGCTTCGGCCCCACGCATGCCTTCCAAAAGTCTGGGACCCCATGGTCCTGAGATATGGAAAAAACATACATAATAATAATAAGGGCGTAGGGATGTGACGGCCCCATCGCCCACCAGATTTTTGGTGCAATCAGTCAACGTAAGGCAGCTTGTGGCGGGCTGTTAGGGAGTAGCGACCCTACGTACCTGAGTACTCCTGGGGGTGTCCTGTGGATGGTTGGACAGGCCCCCTGCCTCTGGCTTGCCTTTACTGGCCGTCCAGAGTGGAGTCGCAAGAGCTGTTGCTCGAGGGTAGATGTGGACACCTAAGTGGTGAGTTGGCTATATGTTTAAAGTCCAGTGCCACCTCTCTACCCCCCAGCTCTCTGACTGGTGTTGCCCTTAGGCCATTTTTTAATGTCGCTATTAATTGGGGCCCATCTAGCAGTTGGCGAATCACCGTCTGCCAGAGATAAAAAGTGAGACACTTTTATTAGGCAGGCGTCCGATGTTTCATCCAATAGCCCAGCCAACCCGTTTCATTTAGATTCCATCAACCATCAATAGGCCCCATACACCCCAGCGGGTGCTGTCTGTGTGTGCGTCACATGACACGGGCAGGGACAGCATCTGCTCGGTGTACTCCTTGCATTTCATTAAATTGTCAAAACGGCCTCTACGTGTTGGCTCAGTTGGTACTTTGTAGGTACCTAGCTCCACGCACGCCTCCCAAAGGTCCGGGAAATCATTGTCCCGTGAGCGGGAAAGACATACATAATAATAATAATAATAAATATTTATTCCTTATAACTATTAGATTAGGAAAAAAGTGCGTTAATCGTAATGCGATTATAAGGAAAACCATATTTAAAAGAAATAAAAAATGGTTATGTTCGAAAACACTTAAACATAGCTAAAACTAGTGAAATATTTCCTTTAATCTGTTGAAATTCTAATGTTATATGGAATGATGTATACGTAGGTACATAATTATTTGAAAATTGCTCGTCAGCAGGCAAGTGGTCTATTAAACACTTTTAAGTCATTATTAATTAAACTTAAGAAACATCTAATAACTTAAATTTGTTTCCTCCTTTTCTCACGAAACAAATTACAAAATTTCCTATTAGCGTGGATTTATTAAAGCAATTAGGTATATAGTTTTAATATTTTTTGACAGTAAAATAATACATTGTTTACATTTCTTCCATGAAAATGAGAAGACGTAACAGAACAACAAACCTACTAACGCGCCTTCTGCTGGTGGTCAGCTTAACTGCCTTTCATGATTAAAATTGCTTAGTTTTGTTTCCAATTTTCGATTTCATATCAATGTATTCCATGTGTAGAGTTGCGCGCGATTGTACTTGTTATCTCAACGCGTGGGAAAACAAATTTGAATGCAAAGTGTGTGCATCAGATTGACCGCGTAGTAGCAGCTCACGCTTGACCGCTTTTTGCATTTATGCATGTATTCAATGCGCCGACGGCGCGCGGCGGTAATTATCGCGGCCAGTAAAATTAAATGACCTCTGATTTAATTTGTCCGCAGCTGGGTATCGATTTCAGCAGCCTCGTTATTTTGCTGGAAAATTAATGCTATGGGGGTTTAATCAAGTTATCAGCTATAAAATAAACGCACAAAAGTCGTACGGTACACAATATCGCTGTTGTTCTCAAGTTTTCTCGTAGGTACGTAGAACGCTTTTTATAAAGTCTTTGTTTTGGTATCTACCGCACGCTCACTTCCACGCGCGCTAAGTGGACGTATCAGAACGCGCGGCGGGGCGTGAATTGAAAATCTATTGGGAGGAGGAGGGATTTGTGATGAAACCAAATTGAGGATCTGGCTAACTAGCCAATATTCTTCTGTATCCAGATATACCCAAGGGGTGCGTCTCACGAGATATAACAACAATATATATAATTTCATATATTCATATTATATAACGTGTTTTTCTATAACACTCAAATTGACTTATTTCAGTTCGTATAACATACATAACGTATAACGATCGTAACACATAATATCTTTTCGTATAACAACTTAACGTATAACAATCAATAAAGGTTTATAATATAGAAGATTAGGTTAAGCCAGCTAGAAAGAGGGTTGGGGGCAAGAGCGGCTTGGGAGGAAGCCCCCCGCAGTAAAAAAAGCTGCCAAGTGCGTGTCGGACCACGCACAACGAAGCCTATTAAAAAGGTCGTATCGTTACTGAAATCTTATGGCACTTACGTCCTTTTCTTTAAGGAAGGCAGTTTTTTAGAAATATCTCAAAAACCTTTGAACCGATCTTGTTCAAAACAATTTTCGCTGAAAGGATTTAATAAGCCCTGTCCATGATTTTTTTCATATTTTCAAAATACACGGTTCAAAAATTAGAGGGGGTGGGACACAATTTTAATGACTTTCGGGGTGATTATCTCTGACTCTATTCGCTTAATCAAAAAAATAGCTGAGAAACCTTATATTTATTTTGAAAGGCCTATCGGTTTATGTGCCATACGTGAGCTTGCAATAAAAAAAAAAATGACTTTCAGTTTTATGTATGGAGTGCACCCCTAAACAAGATTTTTTTTAGTAATTTAATTACAAAACTATGTAGCGGATAACAAAATACACCTTTCCTCAAAATTTTATTCAAATACACCTTATACTTTTCGAGTAAAATGCCTGTGACATACGGACGAACAGATAGACAGACAAACGGACAGACAGACAGACAAACAGACAGACAGACAGACAAACAGACAGACAGACATGACGAATCCATAAGGGTTCCGTTTTTTACTAATTGGCTACGGAACCCTAAAAACGAACAATCGTAACAATTGTATTATTTGTAGGTTAGGGTTAGCTTGTGGCCCTTAGAGTGGAAATAGGCACCCTGCGAAGCGGGGTGACGTCGACACGCTGGCGGTTGAGTTAGGTTTAGGTTAGGTTAAAATAATTTAAAACAAATTATAAAATATATTTAATTTCAAACAACAAATGTATATTACAAACGTTTACTGCTATTAAAATAATTGTAGGCGATTATACTATACGAGCATTACTTATACGTTTTGATGTTAGATTAATTGAATAATATATGTTCTAAGCCTTAGGTGTTATGAACGTTCGTTATACTTTACGAAAATATATATTTTAAAATTATACCTTTCGTTTATTATATGCAGTGAACGTTATACTAAACAAGCTCTAAGCAAGCAAAGTGAGCGTATATATTATGACTGTTATATGTTATATGATACGTTCTTATACCTCGTATTACTTTCCCCTAAAACATGTAAGCTGTACTAATAAAGCTGAAAAAGTCAATTGAAATAATGAATAGGAACATTCGGGAACTCTAAAAAATACAAACTGCGCAACCAATAACACCGGCTTGGAGTTAATTGCGCGTTTTATTGGGCCGTTAAAGTATATTTTTCTTAATAGGTAGTCATTTGGAAAATTGCAGTTACCTACTGAAATATTTACTTACTTATGCTTATAATTAACAGTGTTACTATTATTGTAGTACCTTCGTCAGTTTTAAAACTATAGCGTCTAGCTTTGTAAATATTGAAACAACTTGCTTTCAGCCTTGGAATAACAAAGACCTTCTCAAGTAGTTCAGGTCTTATACTTAGACGTTAACAGTTTGTGTTAATATGTAAACACTGCTCTCTCTCATACACCCGCATTTATATCTCTCTGAGACTCTATTAGACTTATCGTTGAATTGAAATCTTTTTGAATTGGCGTTGACGTTTGGCTTGCTTGACGTGGTGGCAAACTGCATAAATAACAAATCGATTTAAATCCAAACCGTTAACTTGAACAGAGTCCCTGGTCTGCTGTGATTGCGCATTATTTAAGACAATAATCCGTCTCTTCCTATTTCCCTCACGATTCATTGATCCTCGCAAAGTGCATTCTGAGTCGGATCGCCAGAGGCTGGCATCCGCCTAGGGCGAGAACGTGATTCGCATTCCCGTGGGAGCACTAGGAAATGAGACTCCTACACACGAGCTTTTTCCTTGCACCGCAGGAAATTTGCCAAAATATTTAGACATCCTCTAGTTTTTTATTCAGCTAGCTGCTTGAATTTGTACCCACATAATTTTGTAATTATGGTCAAATTATTAGTGTTTTGTACAATGCAAGGTGAAGATGCGTTTTCAGTGTTTTATTTTCAAGGGTTGTGGTAAACTATATAGGTATATACAAATTCACATATTCAGTGAAGTTTTTATCCGTTATGCAATGTAGGTACGAGTACAAGCATAAGAACAAAGAAGTTCTAATAATCCAAAAAACCTTTTAAAAAAAGTTTAAAAAAATGTATAAGAACCAGAATTCAGAGAAAGTGCTTCTTGGATAACATGAATCATTTTAAGTGCCGTAACATTTTATTACATAGCAGTTTAAAGAAGTTTTAAATAGTTTATTCAGAGTGTTTTTATATCAACGTTTTTAATTCAACTTCAAAACGCAAACTCACACTCAAACATTTACAGAAAAGCGTAGTTCCGTGCCAAATCTGCAAACCACATTGCATGGTAGGTAAATCTACGGTAAAGGTACACATACAATCATACTTCTATGTAGCACTCTCCCATTAAGTATGGATGACTCGTAGCACTCCGGTGACAGGCGGGTTATAAAAAAAACGTAAGTGCTAAAATATTAATCTAACGCGACACATCTTACGCCGTGAGTTCTTGACGCATATCACGTGACAGGCGCAATTCGACACTGTTTTTGGTGTGCTTATTTAAAATACCACAATTTTTACTTATTATTTTTACTAAAGGGGACATAATCGCGCATTATACTTATTTACTAGATGTTTCGAATGTGTGACAACCAGACATCGTACATTTTGTAGCACTTTCGGTGCAGCGTAGTGGTTTTAAGGGAATCGGTATAAGCAATTTCTATCGTGATGCTTAATAAGCGTTAATAACATTAAAATTTGGTTAATTTTAATGTTATTAACGCTTATTAATTAACAATTTTGATTGATATTGTCTCTACCAATGCTGCACCGAAAATGCTACAAAATGTACGATGTCTGGTGAGAACGTATGGGCCTTGTGCTCGTTACATACCATGGGGCTGCTAGTAGACGCGGTAAATAAAGATAGGTATCTAATTATATGCGATTAAGTCCCGTTATGTAAATATGGTTTTGGTAAATCATGAGATCGGAGATTTTGCAACGTTACCAAGATATCACAAAGTAACATTACACGCTGTACGACCAACATGGTAGAAATCTACCATTTTGGTCGCCAATGTCGCCATATTACAAATTATTCATAGTAAAAACTCGTCAATTACTGTCTAAATTACTTCACGTGCGTAATCAACTAATCATACATTGATTGATTTAGTTTCAAAATACTTCCAACTCTTTCAAGTACAACGCGCGACCTTTAGACCAATCCGCAGTTAACACTCATTTATTCGAAAGGACATCCTTTTATAGTGTCAATATCCGTGTATCCTTTAACATGGGGGAATGTTTTTCCGATCCGGGCACTAGGGTGGCATGACGACGGCGACGGTCACGTGTTGAGGGCCGCGAGTAATTCAGCCCCTGCCACGCGGCTGCTGTTCGGCTAGTACGTGACTTGTATCGCAAACCTGTGGCAAACTTTT
This sequence comes from Epinotia ramella, assembly GCA_947578815.1. NCBI lineage: Eukaryota > Metazoa > Arthropoda > Insecta > Lepidoptera > Tortricidae > Epinotia > Epinotia ramella. The sequence continues at coordinate 17,015,413 of OX388202.1, read as the reverse complement.
TGCCAGACAACGTTGTTGATTTAAAATGTTAAAGTTCTAGTCTCTAGTGCACGCTGACAGTTGTTCCAGCTAACCGTATTAGGAAATTTTCTATCCATCTAGGTATGTTGTTTTGTGAAATTTGCCGTGTGTTTATGGTTATCATGAATGTTTAAATAAAACGAATTAGACCTTCTTCGAGTAACTAAAAAGTGTCTCTGACAGAGTCAAGAGCAGTAATTAGACGTTTGGATGGAGTCTAAGAACTAAACAAGCCGATACGAGTATAACACGAATTGCTATACGTTTTGTAGTTATGTCCGTAAAGCGAATTATGTACGGAAGGAGGCCCGAAGCATTCCCAGATTCCCACGTACTATAGTGTTTACCTAGTTAATTTTGATTAAGGTTTTTTACAAGCTTTTATTTAACTTGCGCTGTTAGTATGTTAGTAGGGGACAAATCTTGCAAGTTAAATTTGACCCACTTCCCGGTGACCGATTGAGCTGAAATTTTGGGTATAAGTAAGTATAGTTTGGATGACAATTCAATATTATGCTACCATCGAGCTGATCTGATGATGGAGACAGAAGGTGGCCATGGGAATTCAGTACTTAACCGACGTAACCCCGTTGAGTTTGGGTTCGTTAGAATCGTCTCAATGTGTAGTTGATGATGGTATACAGAAAAGTACAGTCGGCAAAAAATGAAATTTTTGACAGAAACTTATTTTTACTTATAATGTATGAAGTAACAGAAAGTAGGGTGTAAAAAAATATTTTTACTAAAAAAATGTGAACGTGATCTAGGTAGACGGTTATTTTTATGGCAAATGTTTTCTTTGTCCAATAAAAATTGTAAGTAATAACTTCGTGTAGCGCACACTAGCAGAAACTTAGTTCAATGGATAGCACTGTAAGACGAATCATAGTTCAAAATACATTATTTCTAAGTAACTCTTTATTACGACGCGACCCAATGAACCTGTTCACAGAAGTCTTTTGAAATTAAATTAAATCTGATCACTATATTATCAATTGTTTCCTGTAATTTTCCCTTAGAAGTTGTCAGTGACTGGACTAATATGCAAATTCTAAGTTATTCTACGTAAAAACAGCTACGTTTAGTTTTCAGGAGGTTAATTTGACTCCAAAAATTGGTATATTATTTACACACTTATGTTGACACTTGTAGAGAAACGGATAAACCATTTTGATACCCATATTGTGCTCCAGGAGGTCTGTTTGGCTCAACATATATTATAAGGTACGAGACGAGTTTCGCAAAAAAATATGATATTCGCGCCGAGCTAACGTTGTCACAACAGTGAGCTGAACTCATTGACATCATATTTAATTTTGTAGAAGTTATGTCAAGTCAGATTTATCACTTAATCATCAATAAGTGATGAAATAGCCAAAATAAATCTGGTTAGAAATGGTGAATATGAAACGGCCCGTGAATTTATTTTTAATTTGATGCTCAGTACCTATTGTTCATTTCAAAAGTTGATCAATATCCAGGCTCTCAAAATCCATGGGCTTTATTTGACGTGTTTTGGAGACAGTTTGGGACATTCGGAGAGGAGGGTATACACACAACATATTATTATAAGTTTTTTTTTGCTGCTTAGAAACCAACAACCAGAGCCATGGGATATCTACGGCTCCAGCGGTATGTTGTTTGCATTCGTTTGGCCAATTAACAGGACAGTTTTTTTCACATTAACATAATTTCTAAATTCCAAATGAAATATTTGAAGAAACATTAGGAAGGGGATCGAAGAGTCAAAATTGCGACGAGTATTTACGAAATATCCTATACGACACTGCTGAATTGCGCAGTCTTGCGCGTCATTATATAATATATTTTTCACCTCAGCAGCTCGAACAAGCATATTTTGCTGCGTGAAAACAGTGTGCAAAATACGATTTTGCTCACTCCGTGAGACAAGGTAGCTTTTTAATTTTAATGCGGAGCACTGACATTTCGTCGTATGGGGTATATTACAAGTTCAGAATATTTGAACTTTATTAGCGCTGTCCCTTTCATTCCATTACGAAAAAAGAAAATAGCAGACATAGGTCGATCCATAGTTCGAGCATCGAATTTCAAAGTAGACCCCCAAATAACGCGACACATGTAACACGTTCGAAAACTATCAAATTAACAAGTTTAAATTACCAAAATAATTATACAAAGAATTTTTCTATTGAAGATAATTTAAATAAAAGATCTCAGAATAAACTCCGTTTTTCATAATAAATAGGTAAACATGAATTTTATTACGCTAGCTAATTAATATTTGTAGTTTAAACAATCTTAAATTTTATGAACGTATACCACAGATGCAGTTTCCGAACGCAAGCGCAAAGGCCCGCCCCTTTAAAAAAAAAGCGTGCTATTAATTTGTTTCAGAAGTTATTGGGTATAATTATTCTTCATTCTTGCGTTATTGATATTGGTTTTAAATATAAAAACGACTAGGATAAATCAATTCTCTATCTAACTAGGATATACAGTGAAGTCAGTGACGTGACGAAGACAGTATTTTACTTTAGTTTTGGGTGTGCACGCGAGATACACGTAATATCTTTGTGATACCTAATGATAAATATTTCTAAAATATCTCGAAGATATTAGTAAAATCTGTGAATTTTATCAATAATATGGTTAGCTTTTAGTGATGTGATAGTGTCGCGCGACACTCGTATAGATACTGAAATATCCTTTGGTTTCTCGCGCCTTGTCTCGCCTTTCTAGTATGTATTGACTAACGGCGCGGCCGGCGCTGATGAGTTAAAACAAGCACTAACGAACGCCTAGTTAAGTTTTCTTCCTGAACAATCTTGAGACGAATAGGTACGTGATACTATTATATATTTTTTAATGTGAATATGTTCTCACTGCTGAGGTGATTAGTTGTATGTGTTACTCGAGAGCAAAGTATTAGCATCTCGTACTTTTGAGTCCTTCGCTGCGCTCAAGATTCAAACTTTGAATCACTCGCTACGCTCGTGATTCAATTTTAGAATCTTTCGCTTCCTCAGGACTCAAAATCAGCACTCGCAGCAAAAACAAACTTTGCTCTCTTGGTGCACAAATAACTATTACAGTACATATGGTGCTACTTTCCCGCACTAGTGCGGAAAAGATCACTTTTCGTGCATATGACGAAACTTTAAAGAGCCATATGTACAGTAAAACGTTGTACGATACACGTGCGAATAGGTAATACGCAACTCGTGTCGATTTAAAACACTCCCTTCGGTCGTGTTTTAATTTATCACCACTCGTTGCGAATTTCATTTTCGGCACTTGTATCGTAAATAACTACTAATGAATAAAGAAATAGATTATTAAGTGTTTAGACCAAGTCCTAAAATCAAGGTTGGCAACCTGATCCCCAAGCTATTAACGTAGCCACTCGTTTTTGTCTAGAGGGAAAACTAGACCTTACTGGAAAAGTAGGCTTTGTCATTATTTTAAATACGTATCACATTAATTCGGTTCACATTTAGCCGTTGAAAGTATTATGTAGACTTCATGATCCATTAAATCAAATTAAGATTTTCCGCATTGAATAATGCGAACCCTTGAGAATACGTGCGGCGAACATTCGTTTAGCTATAATAAATAAGTACACAAGCTTTGCCTTTTTCATTTGCCTTTTTAAATGTGTAGCTTTTGTTTAATATAAAAAAATCTGTTACTCCGCCACAAAATAATGAATACTACTTACGTAGCTTAACTACGGTCGCATTGAATCAAATACAAAACGCTAATACACCGTAATACCAAAGGGATCGGTTTTTTTCATATAATAGGATGCCGTCTCGTAACAGCGAATTTTGCAATTTGGTTAAAGCATGTCCATGAATCGCATACGAGTCTTCCCATTCGGAAAATCCTGGTTCACTGTGAAAGAAGCTTCTTTTGAGTGCAAATCTTAATACTGAGTTGGCGAAGATTTTCGCAAGAAAGTGGATGTCAATTCAGATCAACTGTTTTCCTGGTGGACACAAAAAAAAACATTAAAATTCTGAATCATTAAAACACCCTTACCCGTATTTATATCTGCTTTTAGGTTTACAACAGCCAACATTACGTTTCATTTGGAATTTATGTAGCTCGCCATGAGCAGCGCGTAGTTTTATGAAGTTAGTAGGTGTGTGGAGTTATCGGGAATCAATTGCAAACCTCAACAGTGCCCCATAGGTATGCACAGAAAGTACAAAGGGGGAAGTAATGGGCATCGTAACAGTAACCCTTTTACGTTTAAGACTCAACAGCCGTAAAAGTATCCAATGTCGTAAAATTGATCCTTGTAATAAAATTACAGACCGTGAAGGGCGAAAATGAAATATTGTGTCGCCATTACGTAGAAAAAATGCGAAATTTAAGAGTTTGGACGAAATTGATGTTTTTATGTTTATAGGTATGAGATACGCTGTTCGATCACGTAACGCATTGCGCGTGCGTCAGGTGTATCTAAATGTCACTTTTTGTATGGGCAAATGATAGTTGAATTGTCCTAACGTACGTTTGAAAAGTTACGTGATCAACCCTACGGTTGCCGGGCAACTATCCAAGGACTTTAAGATATTACAGGTAAATCAAATGCATTAGTGAGTGTAATATTAAACCATATTAACACAGTACTTAGGTTCTTACCCCAACATTTCAATATTATTTTTTCATTAGTTTCACAGTAACAATTACAGAACTACCATTACTGGGTATATATATGGTACTTAATTAAGATCTTGGAGAAAAACACTCGTCTGAAGTAAAATGTTTGTCATGTTTTTCTGCCTCATTCATTGCCGAGACATTACTTGGAAAAATGTTCAAAACCATTTCACGTCGTTAATGATTAGTCTTGCGTAAAATCTTTAGTTGACGCTAAATTGATTGATAAGCATCAGCTTTAAAATAATCGATAAGACAAGCTTAAAAAAAATACATGGTCGGTATATTTAACTTTAGCCTGAATTTCAGTGAAAATTCAGTGGGGGCATAAAGTCGATATTTCGCTCGCCCAGTAGTAATGTGACAGAAATCGCGACGGCCCCAGCTGCTTCGGATAATGTCTCCTCGCTCTCTTTATACGAGTACCATAGGGTTTATCTCCGGACCTTCTGGGACACGCCTGACCCCTGATTTATATATGAAAACTCCAAATTTATTGGATACCCCCTTCCGGTAGTTAATAGCTTAGATATTCTGGGGTTAGCCGCGCTGCTAAGTAATGAGTGTGGGACAGGTTACGGCACAACTGAATGCGAATTGTGGTTTTGTTTGTTTTATTACTTTAGCTTAGATAGTAGTGGTTTGAGTAAACTGATTTAAAGCATGTCATTATATTTGGTTCCAGGTTTAATCACTTTTCATTTCCCAACTGTATCGATTGTCCTAATTTTAATTTCGGCGAAAAGCAAATTGTCTCAAAACCCCAAAAGCTTTTCATTTATTTTTACTTATATCGTCGAACCTATTAGGTTAGGTTAGGTTTGTTTTTTAATAGTCCTGAAAATGTCATGGCTTCTAATAATATAACGGCTTTTAGGACAAATAAAAATTCGGACAAACGATACAGTTACAATTTTTAGTGATTCAAATTGATAGGAAACCCTATTTATTTTCTCTCGGCTACCCAAAGGTTGTCTGGAAGAGAGCTCTTTAGCGATAATACCGCCTGTTATTTGTCTTTGCTCTTTTTGCTGTTTTCTGTACTAGGTACTGGTCTGTAATACTATTGTGGTGTGCAATAAAGAGTATTTGTATTGTATATTATTTATAGAAACGTTGTCTGCAGATATTCCTGTAACCGGTTACCTATCTGAATCTTTAAAAAGTGTTACCCAACTGTATCGTTTGTCCGAATTTTCAATTTCTTATCGCTTTTATCACTATTAAGAGCAATTTCTTCCAGACGACCTTCGGGTAGCCGAGAGAAAATAAATATTCATCACTAATTGGTGGTGCAACAAAAACTATTAGAATGCCAAAATTTTAAGCATAAATATATATGTACCTACCCAAAATAAACATACATACAATCATTCATACCTATACCAAAAACTTAAAAAAGTGTTAGCTAGCAATAAAGTACAGACCAGTACAAAAACAGAGTATTATGGAAGAGACCAATAATGTTGTTTAAGATTAGATATTTTGAAAGACGCACTAGATTTAGCGCGTCGTAAATTAGGAGGAAGAAAGGGAAAAAAAATGTAATACGTACCTACATACATACATTCACGCCTTTATCCCTAAAAGGGGAAGGCAGAGCACATTAAACTTGTGTTTCAATGTAATACAGTAAAGTTAAATAATTACAACATAAGATAAGTCCCAAGAAAATATTTTTTTATTTCAATCTTTAGGCCGCGGAGCGGACGCCAGCGGCCAGCGGGGCGACGAGCGGCTGCCCATACATTGATGTCGCTCGAATGTATTCATGCACGGCTATCACAAGACGGCGGGCAAGCCTCACTATAAGTGCCTTTCTAAGTTTTCTAATAAGAGAGAGACGGATAGTGCGAGAAAAATCGAGATAGCTCGCGCGCCGTCTTGTATGATAGCCGTGCTGAACTGCCGCTCGTCGCCCTGCTGCCCGCGGGCGTCCGGTCCGTGGCCTGAATGTTGAAACAAAAAAAAAACTTTTTTGATATTACAATGGATTACGAAATTTCCAATTAAAAGTATATATCCAGGTGGCCGGCGCTCGGAAGTGCTAATAATTACGTAGGCAAGATGGGTGGAAATAGGTAAATCTCAATTTTCGCCGCGGCTTTGATCCTTCTCGAAGAAATGAAATATACGACTGGAGTTCGGGACCTGACCCATGTCAAATCAGCATTCGCAGGTATACCCGGAATTATTTACGGCCAACTCACCGCTATGAAATTTTTTATCGTAACGATAAATCTTTATTAGCGAAGTTAGACCAATTCCCTGGGAATCAGACGCAGAACTTGTAATTTTTTCGGTTGTCTGTTAGTTTTTATCTGGGTGAAGAATGACTTGAACTATATTGATGTTTGCACGATTGCTTTTAGGGTTCCGTAGCCAAATGGCAAAAAACGGAACCCTTATGGATTCGTCATGTCTGTCTGTCTGTCTGTCTGTCCGTCCGTATGTCACAGTCACTTTTTTTCGTAACTATAGGAACTATACTGTTGAAACTTGGTAAGTGGATGTATTCTGTGAACCGCATTAAGATTATATACTTAGAACCTTACTCAAAATTGTGTAAACGTGTATCTATGGATAGGTCTTCAAAAATGATATCGAGGTTTCTAACGTAATTTTTTTCTAAACTGAATAGTTTGCGCGAGAGAAACTTCCAAAGTGGTAAAATGTGTGTCCCCGTGTGTAACTTCTAAAATAAGAGAATGATAAAACTAAAAAAAATATATGATGTACATTACCATGCAAACTTCCACCGAAAATTGGTTTGAACGAGATCTAGTAAGTAGTTTTTTTTTAATACGCCTTAAATCGTTAACCGCAATTTACCTTTCATTCGACGGATAATGGTACAGAACCCTTTGTGCGCGAGCCCGACTCGCACTTGGCCGATTTTTTACCACTGGGGCGATGTTTGACGGTGTTAATTGATAAATCATGATGACGTTTGCTATTAAGTTCTATAATTACTTAATACCTTAATTAATATCGCCGTTTTGGCCTTATTTCGTGATATTAACTAAAACAATTTCACCCCCTGGTTTACTAGTAAGGAAAGGCCGAGGCAGTTGGCCATGGTTTTTTGGAACACTGTTTTAATAAAGTTTTCACGTAGAGAGATATAGATTTTCGACGCTTTTTAAACTTTGGACAATACGTTGGATTAATAAATTAAAAACCGGGACAAGTGCGTACTTAATTACAAATGTATAGTTTACAGATTTTCCCCTACACTTGTAGTATAAGACGATATTACTTGCCAACTTTCATAGTCTAGGTCAGCGGAAAGTACCCTATGCATTTTGATTCCTTTGAGAGTGTCTAAATATACGTTTTTTGTAGCATAAACGCCGTAATTTGGTTTTACGTTAACTTAGTGAAGTGAAACGCAAGCTAGCTCAAACACTGTTTTATTCAAAGCCACCCTCATATGTAAATATTACAAACAACTACCTACCCATATAGTTATTATATTAAATCTACAAGACTAAGAAGTTTTATTTATTTACAGCTTCAAGGAACGTAGCTCAGGTCTATAATGTTTTTTATTTTAACTCGATACCTCCACGCGTTCCCGACATAAAGGGTCTTGACAGACAGACAGATAGACAAGAAAGTGATCCTAATAATGGTTCCGTTTATTTCTTTTGAGGTACGGAACTATAATAACACGATTGGCCATCTCTCTCAAGGTATCCTGGTGTGATGACATACCTTTACAGGAAAGTTGGCCATAATTTAACTAGGTATATTATACTTTAGTATGTTTTTCGTCTTCATTTTTATTCTTAAGCACATATCCACGAATTCATTGTAATTCTTATATGGCTGAAACTGGCACACTGTGCACCGAAACCATTCTTCGAAGAAGATGTGTCTCATAATAATTTTCCTCACAGCCGCGGCAGTTTCTTTCGTTTACACGCCGAGCTGGCACATGACTGGAACACAAATTAGGACTTTAAAGTGAGTTGAAAAATGGTTACAAAAAACCCATAATATTTTTAAACCAGCTATCCAACAATACCCCACACTATTGGTCTAGGGGAGCTACCCCACAAACAGTAGAAAAAAATGTTTTTCAAAATTTTATTCTACTGTTTTCTCGGCGTGATAGATTTATATACCCATGCCGAATTACAGTGTTCTAGTAGTAAGGGTTACTGAGCTAAGCCGAAGACGGACAGACATGACGAAACTATAAGGGTTCCTTTTTAACTACGGAGCCCTAAAACTCGCGATATCTAGTCACTGGTTCCATGAAATGTTTCGATTCATTTCATTGATGTAGGTACACGTGTGTGTTCACTAGGTTTCAACACGATATCAATGTATTGCGCTCACTCGTTCTGCACGGCTAGCACAAGACAACGAGCGAGCACATTCGTGCGCGAAATAGACTATCCGTCCCATTCTAATTAGAATACTTAAAATGAGACGGAAGGTTTATCTTGGCAATTAATAAGTTAAGAATAGGTGAGGCCAGGAAAATACGAAAGACATAGCACTAACCAAAACAATTCCCATCAATTTCAAGTCTACGTCAGTAGCGTTCCGGCAAAGAGAAATTATGATTACTAATACTGCGCAATAAATACAACCGATTTCCCAGAAAATAAATAATTTCCGATGGTGAACCTGAATGTGATTGATTTTACGAAGGTTTGATTTGCGTTGGAGGTTATCAATGATGTCACTTTAAAATTGTTATCATTGATAATAAAATGTGTTTATGTTGCACCCAGTGAGCGATTTTTAGAAGTGCCTCCCAGTAAACATTAGTATGCTATTAGGTGCGTTATGCACTAGGAACTTCAGTGTTATTATTATACATTGCGCTTTTTGTTATAAAACAACTATGTTTTAACAAATCCGTCCATTAATTATAATAATCAAGAGTATTTATGATACATGTTAATAATGAGGTCGCATGACATTTGACATTCTGAGATTTAAATATATGATTAATATAAAATTTATAGCTTTATTTACGAAACAAGAATGATTAGTACATTGATAATTAATAAAATTATTTTTTTAATTTGATTATTATGTATGTACCTGGGTCATTGTCAGATTTAGGTGCGCGTCTTTTCGGTGGCCAAAGTTAAGGGCTTTAAAGCCTATTTTTTTGTTGAACTCTGAATCCGCATAAACGGCGTCGCCTCTTCTATAATTCTATGCGATAAAAACATATTTTATATAAACAAAAGCCCTTAACTATTGCCCACCGAAAAGACGATTTTTTTTACTGACTGACAATGACCCACCTATGAACTTTGTAATTACTAATATTAAGCTAATTCTTAGTATTCTTACTAGATTAGATATCCATCTCCATCTTAATCATTAGATCCATGTTGGTCTCTGAATAAAAATGAATTGAATTGAATTGATAAACAGCTCCACAGTGTTTGCATATGGATCGGTATCCACGGAAGACCAGCGTCAAAGTACTCACAAGGTACGACATAAAGCTGGGTGGAGCCATTTTAATGACGATTTAAAATTCTCACAACTGTCACTCTTATGTATTAACCTAAGTTTTAAAATGTCATGAATAAACTTACTTTCTTTCTTCCTTCCTTTCATATAAGATCGAGATACAGTTAATCACAAAACACATCAATATCATCATCATATCATAACAACCAATTTAGTTATTATTCACAGTCTCTTGCCAGATCGTTACCTGCACAACTACTAAATTATAGTGAGCTATATGCATCCTGCAATTTAGTCCCGTGTAAAGGGAATCTGGTCACAGTCCCTCCGAATTACACCCAGTTTCTCACGCACTCCGCCTGACTATGTACCGTGTTTATGGGACATATACATATATTGGGCAAATTGCCGCATCCTTGGCCTATGAATATTACATGAACCGACCGCAGGACGCGATCACTTCATCACGGAGACTTTAACTACGCGCTACGCCCCTAGTTTTGCGTGCTCTATCCGAAGGATATAACGAGATTAAGATAATAAATATCAATAAGTTCATAAAAGAGGCGTTTACGGTGGATAAATCGTGACTTATGATCAATGGTTTCATTGACGAAAGGGTCTCGACAAATTGTATTTTGTGCTACTACTTAGAGCATTATAACACTGAGCGCAACGCCAACCACATGCTTCGATATTAAGTCAACCTAAAGAAAAAGTAAATAGCTTCCATTGCTTACTGTCGGCCAAATTAGGAATTATTCATCATTGTTATTTTACAAATAAGAGCCAAACAATTTAAATTCAATCCCATCTGATGACTTGTGCTCAGCGCAGTGTAGTACGTTTTTTAAGCACAACATATATGAGGGGTCATATACAGTGTGCTTAAATGTACTTAAATTTTTATTTGTTTAGAAGATTTATAATATTCACAACTTCAAAGTACATGTTCCACTTACGAGCGAAAGGACTGAGCTACTTAATGTCAATTCGCTGAATTCTAACAAGTGCAGCATATTATATGTGTTTATATTTCCTCGCAATATCGTTTTCTTTTTTAAGTTATACCGCACTCGTGCTTAAATGTCACGTCTTGTCACATAACATAAATGTTGAGACAATTACTGATGAATTTATTACCATAAGCGTTCGTTTACCATTCCTGTACCATTTGGCACCACCACTATAAAAAAATGCAATTTTAACCATCTTAAATTTCATGTTTTATCACACAAGCAATATCGCTGTGACTCAATAGCCCAAGGGTCGGGATTGCGGAATATGATTGTGACTTTATATGAAACGAGTTTGTTTTATTACTTTCCTCAGAAATGAGTTCAATATCTTCAGTTTTCTTTTGTTTTGGTTGCGATAAATTCATATTTCTTGTAATACGATAAGCGATAACGTACCGTTCTCATGGGTAATAATAAATGTGTTGATAAAAACTAAACCTCGAGAGAAGGTAAAGAGAAACTACAAAAATTGTTGGTTAATATAATTATTTTTGTCTTGTGTCTGGCAAGGATATTCCGTCAAGCTTGTGTCAAATATATCTTTCGAAGAATATTGTTTGACTGTGTACAGAAAATCAGTTTCAAACAAAAACCCGTCTTTGAAAACTTATTAATGTTGGTACTTCAATACAGTCCTATAACCTATAAGTAGATAAAAACGTGCAACCTTTACAAAAGCTTTTCTGACATGTAACAAAATCCAGTAACATTAGGCAAGTCAAGTTTTCGGTGCAGCTTGACGCAGGATTAGCCATAGTCAGGTCAGAGTTAATCTTGTATGTCGGCTGCAATAACGCTCTCATGCTGTTCAGGGTACAATTTCAAATTAAATTAGCCCTTTTAGCCTAACAAAGATCTTGCCAACTTAACTTCATAATCAAGTCATTCGTAAGTAGGTATTAGTTATACTATAAAAATATACTCGCCGACGAAATAAATTTGCGCGAGTTCTGATGTTTTCAGGTGTTTTTGAATTTTAAAGGTGCAGTGGGTCAGGTTATATTTTATTTGATAAAGTTGCCGGTCGTTTTACTGCCATTTCAAAATGAATGATTTAAATTCTATTTAAAGTAAATTTCATGAGAAATAATAACCGGAAAACATTTATTTGTTATCTATAATAGTAAATATAAAAGTGAAGGGTAGACCTGAAAAAACCCTTCCATATATTATAATAGGCCGCAGGCGCATAATAGGCATGATGCCTCATGTTCAAATTGATAACGTAGTGATGCTAAATGGATAGTAAACCATCAAATTATCGTAATAAAGTATAAATTATAAAATATAATTAAATTTCATAAAAAGATATAAACCTTGAAAGTTTAGAATAATTATGCATTTTTTTACTGTCCAATAGTAAATTTAAAGCTGCCAATAGAATCCTAATGCTTCTATAGAAACAAAATTGTATCACAACTATGTCCTTAAACGCAGTATTTCGCGACCGAAACAAAATTTACCGGATTTTCCATACAACGATACAACTACTTTGTACAATATGTATGAAGCGTTTTGCGCTGCCGCCAGCCACGTCAATCTTTGCCTCAATTTTTTTGGTTTTTATGTTCTTTAATTGTAGTTGCTCCCATACAAACATTTGTTTCTCTCCAAAAACTGGTTCGAATGACATCATAAAAAAATATTAGTCATCATCCCTATTAAACATTACATCATATGTATTATATTTATTTACTGGGCATATGCAATACATTATTGAATAAACGTTCGTGAAAATAATATATTCGTATTATTTTCACGAAGCAGCGCTTGTTGGTATTGGGTACAGAGACAAAGATAAAATAGCTTTCTCATTTCTTATTGACTATTGTGATATCATTGAGAATATTCACCCGTGACAGCTCATGATCGATAAGAGATTTGCTTGTAACATTTATCACGAGCATCGAGTATTACTTTTTATTTCCTTTTGTATTACAATGAAGTATATTGTGAAATACTATGTCAAAAAAGAGTGAAATGTGTTGCACGGGCAGTTTAAGAATGAATTAACGGGGTAACCCCTTGTGACGATTCCTAGCTTAAAGTCTCTATAATCTATATTTCCTATTCTGAACTTAACCTAAAGCCTAGCTGTAATGGTAGCCTACCTGTAGGTGTAGCTAAAGGTAAATAATTAAACAAGTAATGAGGGGAAACAAATCATTATTTATTGCTCATTAAACATTGGAAGTAGTATTTTATGTTGAAGCTAAAGAAACTTTGATTATTTAATCCAATGGAATCAAGCTAGATTTCATAGGATATTCGCTTTGGTTCCTAGACAATACTAACCCAATAACAAAGCGAGTAAAACAATAAGGTTAGTCCCGGCCGATTATATTAGTAAATTTATTAATTTAAGACTCTAATCTAGATCTAATTATCCTAATGCTAGAGAAACTTTTGTTATTTATCCCAACAAATTCAAGCTAGAATTCATTAAGGAATCCACTTTGTCTCCTAGGAATGCTAGTCCAAAAGCAAAGCGGATCAAACGAAAATGGCTAGCTCCGTACCTACTAATAATGAAATGATCACACTAATTAGAACTGTAAATTATTCTTGAAAATATTATCCTTGGATCCTAGTCTAAAGTATCCTAACTAAACCTGCCGATAGAATAAGGTCGAGGCTTGCTCTGAAGTGTAGGCCAATTCATGATCGAATATCTAGCGGTAGGACCCGACGCTGTGTGAAAGTAGTCCCAGGTGCTTTTCGACAAGGTGAGAGGGAGACGACGCACTAAGAAAGAAAAGTTTACACGTTAATAACATCATACCATAAGTATATTTTCACACCTACAACTTAACTTACTTGCTTCTTCAAACCAACAAAATCCACAACTTATTATTGAATAACTTATTACTTATCTAAATAAGCTATATATAAATATAATTCACATAGTTAGATTTTTGTCGCTCCTTCGAAGGAGTTCGTTCAATGATGTACCTACATCTTAAAATATTAAGATTTTGATGATGATGATGATTTTGGATGATGACGTTGAGATACAGAAATAAATGGTTAAAAGTGGACTATCGTTTTGACCTATTTATTACGTACAATTTATATTATAAATCATTTCCTAATATTCACATCCGAATGATTAGTTATTAAGATTAAATCGGAGAATAAATTAAATCGCTTAAAATTTACAGAAAGATTTTTATTATAGAGATATTCCAAAGGTTGTAGTGTGACTAGTCTAACGAACAATCCCAGCTATGCAAGACCCAAAGGCACCTTTATAGTCGAGAGATTGATAGATATACGACGATGCACAATTGAGCCTGACAACTGGCAATTAACCACCATTCTAATCACACCATATTTATTGAAAATTCCATGACAAAAATTCCTCGGTACATATGTTAACTTGAACTACTGATATTTAACTTTCATGAATGTAGAATTTAGATATTAAGGAAAAGTATGCATCCCTTGTAAAATCGATAACAAATCTTTTCTAACAGGATCAATCTAAAACTAGACAACCAGACAAACGGAAAGAAACCTCAATTAGCAAGATCGAGATCCCTTGACCACTCGCCCTTGTCAATGCATTCCATGTAGGGTTCGTCAAAAGTAGTTCACGTCTCTCCAGATTGGGAACCTCTTATCGAGTGAACCACCTATGTCTGGGTCGTTGACAGTGCACTTGCAGCTATGGGTGGCTTACTTAAGGAGACTCAAACACGAATGCTTACACACAACATTGTATCGACTTTACTCAGAAATCACACTACTAATTCCTCATGACACCGACTACCCCTAATTTCTTATATATTTCCGTGTGGAATCATGTTGGCTCGCAACATTTCTATTAATAGTTTGTTACCTGAAAGAAGCTGCTCGGTTTTAACACTTTTAACCAATTACCTAACAAAAGGAGTTCCGTATAAAATAGCCCAATAATAATAATATCCTAATAATAAACCTCACTCATGAATTACTTCAATGCATCAGTGGTACTTGATGTATATACTAAATCACTACATATGTTTACTAGTGTAATTTGGTATTACACTAATTTACTGAAACACCTCGCGAAACTTAATTAAAATAAACGCATTCGAATAACTGAATTACATATGAAAAATAGTACGGCAACAGTCGTACGTAATATACTAAAATAGCTTATATATAACCGTATTCCTAATAGTATAACCCTACATAATTACTAATAATTGCTCGCTGATTAGGCTTAAACCATAACCATCAATTATGCATCGCTTAGGGATAAACCGCACTCTTGAATGGAGGTAGTTACAAAGTTACAATACCGCTACACATTTAAAACACTCGCATAGGTATATACTTTATGCTGCCAACCGATATTGATTGCTAATAGAAAGATATGATAATGTTGGAAATAGACACAGACAATACACTCACTGATCAGTAAAATAAAGTTAGATTAAAATCCTACCAGAGATTGGGCTCGCTGGGACCACCCAATTTACCACAACAGCCGAAGATGCTGCTCGACGGTAGACCTTGCAGCTCTGCCATACACTGCTAGCCTCTGCCTCTGGCCCCGTCGCTGCCTCGTAGTAGTTGGAGTCCCGTCTCGTGTCCGTAGAGAAGTGAAGTGTCGCCCCACAGGTCCCGAGAAAAAGTGATTTGTTGCTCCGTCCGTGTCCCGTGAAAAGTGACGCTCCTCCGCGCTCAACGCCTTAAATACCTTCGCCGACACCAGAACCACTGTAACATGAACTCTCAACCGATATAAACCCTTATGGTCATTGTTATAGCTTATTCAATCGCTTGCACCCCCCCCTACGGCGTCGTCGTAATCATACATCTTGCTCCTATTCAGTGGGTACCGTTGGCGCCACTATGTCTGGCCCACGCCACACAAGTCGAAACCCGTCGCACCACAATTACTAGCTCACGCTGTATGTTGATATTCAATACCAAAATTAACCTCAAACATTACAAAATATTTGTGATTATGAACCCTAAAATCTCAATGAAAATTACCACACAACAGCCAAACCCACCTTGAAATTTAACTGGAATACATTTAAACTCACCCTAAAGTTGGTTTCTGAGTTCAAACAACGTTTATTTTAGATTCCTCCTAATTTCATCTAAACCGGCGTTAATTTATAAATAATAGCTAACTATCAACGAACCTAGCATTAAGCAAGGTAACTAGATAATGACATCTTCATATTATAAAACCCTAGATCAACCTTTTCACCTATTCTTAGTCGAAAGGACATACTTAATGTTTCCATCTATTTTAAATATAATTAACACAAATTACAGTTAAAACAAAGCTTACTTAATGATGTAAATTCCCTCAGATATTCAAGAAATCCTCAATTAATAGCATTTTCTAATATGTCAACCAACATCGTTACTTTACATAACCCCAAATATATAATGAATGATATTTACTCTATTATAGCGATAACTAGCATTTACTAGAACCAATTGATCTTGACCTAAACAAACCAAATATATGGAGCCCACAAGTGTTCCCTTTTACTACGTATTATTCTAAATTATTAATTTGAATTATAATAATACTCTCATAATATAACAACATCCGTTAAGCCTTCAAATTGCCTCATAATTTAAATAACAGTCCCAATGAAAAACGCCTACTTCTTTAAAGCGAGCAATTTCTACTCTAAAATTGAGGCTGGTTCTGAGAACCGTCTCACCCTTGCTCCCGCATATACTTGGCTTGCTTTGCTTGATGATTAATTAGCTGAAGCTATATGGCAAAACAATTGAGTACGAGAACATTATTTTATACTTATAGGGATTCTGTTTATTGAGGCAGTACTCTGTCAACTGTACTCTGTGACCGTACATCGATCGGTGAACCATCATACTTTATTGTTTTATGGTAACATATTCAATGGATATTTGCAAGCGCGGTTAAACAAACCAAGAGCAGCAATTTTGATTAGTAATGTCACTGAACACCCGCAACAACAGTATAATTAACATAATTATTTGCAACATGCACTTGTATCATTGATCAAACAATGAATTGGGGTAAATAGTGCTCATTAACACACGAACCTAATAATACACGTAAGTACTTAACTTCTGTTAATGACGCTGTATTATCTACCGCCAGCATACATCGCCCTGGCGTTCACTTGAAGGTTTCAGTCAAATTGAAACTTAATATTAAAAAGCGCTGTCGTTCAACATGTTAGCAAAACATGCATTAAAACCAACGGCCCGTTATATGATTACAAACTTGGAAGTGAATTCAGCAGACCGATACGTAATGGTAATGGTAAGTACCTACGTAAAATTTTCTATGGGCATTCCTTCTGGAGCTTTCGTCGTCTGTTCAGCTCCGGGATAATTTAACTTGACCTACATTTTTGTTATATGCGACCGCTGGCCTCCGTGAAATGCTACGAGGACATTTTTAGCCAGTTAATTTTCTTCTTCGGTCCGCTTGCAAACATACTGTGCACACTCATTCTTTTGAAGTTGTTTTCAAGCACTGATACATTTTTGAGGGTTCATTACCACAAAAGTAAAATAAATAGGATCCTTAAAGGAACATAAACAGCGTCACAAATCAAAAACTTTTAATTTAAATATTTTAATTTATACAGTTACAAAAAATCTAGAAGAGAGTAAGATACCATTGTGAGTTCCAAATGATCATTTGCGGTACTAAAACATGAGCTCTGTACCTAGAGTTCTCTGTCAGATACATACAAAGAGATTTGTAGAAAACGAAAGAAGAACAGACATTGATGAAAAATTCACAGATCTCGTGCCTTTCACGACCTTTTGGTACATTGAAAATGAATTTAATAAATTCAACAAAAGAAAATTTACTCATTGTCGATTGCGTTACGAAGAAAATATTAGCCCCTGTGCCACCCCTTTCATAGACCATTATTTGTAATATTGTTCGTAAGCGACCCTATGGACAATAAAGTCGCATCTTTTTCATTGTCTCAACTTATTTTAACAATATGCTTACTATTGATTCATGACTAATATCCTTTTGAGTCGTTAACAAATCATGCAATTTATGAGACTCTACCGCTCGCTTCACAATCGAGAAAACATCCAGATACACAAGTGTATCCGTCGCCATAAACACAACACACAAACTATTTGTCCAAAACATCACACTTATGATGGTCTCTAACATTCCTTTAGTTTTTTGCCAAGGTATAATCCCATTGTAACTATAGATAACACATATTACAGTATATTACGTATTTCAGTAATATTGTTCGCGCGTCGACATATATTATAATCACAAATAAAAACGGAAACCTCAAATACCAGTAAGTGGAACATACCGAAGACTTATTAGAAATGTCCAGTAAAACGCGAGATTTGAAACTTGTAATCAATATTTGTCCAGTTAGTAAGTATCTACTCGTATGTAATTCCTATTACCTACGTACCATGCGTCACCAGCCTATAGAAAAACTAAGGGGGTGCGTAACGATGGCTATAAATATTTTTGATATAATATTACTCGCAATAACGCTCATCTGATATAATTCTCGAATTGTATAACAACACTTAATATATTTTCATATGGTATAATTATCATTTTATATAACGTCATTTGATATAATAATATTTAGTATAACATACATTAAGTATAATGCATATTTGCTATATTGAACATTGGATATAATGCTCATTCCGTCTAATTTACAGTTGATATAATCAAGCCAGGGTAGCCAGAAGAGGGGGGGATGGCGGCGAAGCCCCCCGTAAAGGGGGCTCGGGGGGCAAAGCCCACGGCAGTAAAAAAAACCACTTGCAACAATTGTACTATTGGTGGGTTAGGTTAGAGTTCACTTGTATCCCTTAGAGCGGAAATAGGCACCCTGCGAAGCGGGGTGACGTCGACACGCTGGCGGTAGGGTGAGGTTTACGTTAGGTTAGAACGGAAAAAAGAAGTTTAGCTTAGGTAAATAAAACGCAATTCGCACATAAAAAGATATATATTTTTACATAAAGTGTACGATAGTTTTAATAAAATTATACCGCTTGATAACTATACAATATAAGATGTATATTAAATAAGAATTATAGTCTATGATGGTTATAAGAAATAAGCGTTATACCGAATGATGGTTATACTAAATAAAAAAAAATATTTGATATTATACCAAACGTTTAAAATACACAATTAATGATTCTACCCTTTGAAATTATGTCAAAAATTGTTTTATCAAATGAAGTTATATTATTTGTTTTTATGCCGATCATTACACACCCAAACTAAGGATGTGAGGCAATGAGGTCGTATATGTATTTAAAAAGATAGTTAATAATCTTGAACGCTATTTTATTTCAAATATATTCTTATTTAGAGTATACTTTTTAATATGCATACGACTAATTGTATTAATTATTAGTGTTTGCTAATTATTCCCTGCATAAATTTAAATAAAAAAAAGATCAGCACTTTTGGCAGTATAAAGAAACCAAGAAGCTCATGATGCACATAAAAAAAAGTAGCGACAAGGTTGGTGCGGAAAAGTTTGAATGCTGCGTTTAGTTCATAATATTGTTGATATTCTGAATTCTTTTACTGTGTTGTTTAAAAAAAAACGTCCGAGTCCAAATTAAAAATATTCATTTTCAGATATTTAAAGAAAGAATTTAAAAAAAAATGCCAATACGCAGCCCTAAGACTCACGTGACCAGGGCGATGTCTCACTTTCGCTACAATTGGGGGCTATACGAGCTATACTGAAGCGATTTAAATAACATTTTCAATGTTAAAATAAGTTAAGCTCCAATCCGTGTTCGGTACACGTTTTGTTCATAGTCAATCGATTTTGACCGTGCAGGGCAAAGGGTAAAATAAAACCAAGTATCTAGATGTATAAGGTGACGTAGGTAAATAAATAGCCTGACAGGCGACCTTTCTTAATGGACATACAGAGACCAAGTTCACCTATAGCCATTGTTTCGTTTAAAGGCTAATGGGCTCTCGCGGGCATGTTATTCAAGTGTCAGGAGGATGAATGTCGTGTTATTTATGAGGTTACCGTGGAAAAATAGCTTTTTTAATGTCCCGGTTCGGCCGGCTTTCATTAAGATTATGACGTGACTTATGCGAGTTCTGATTTAAAGCTGAATAGCTACTGAGAATTATATTGCTGACGGTCTTGGTTACTTTTGTTGGTTTACATATAATTTTTTGCTGCGAAAAGGCATGCTCTGCATAAATACCTACTGAGTTTTGAGATCAAACGTCTGCATTGTACAGGTTCTTTATTGTCTACAGTTCAATTTACGACCTGTGGTGCGCCATAACCGATAATTTTTTTACTACCTAATACTTAATTAAATATTGGTACCAAAATCACACCAACCAGGTGAGATGGGCCGGGGCTATGTCGGTCGAGTACAGACTAGAATGTGGAGTAAGGCAGGGAGGCTTGACATCTCCCAAGCTGTTCAATGTATATGAACGACCTGATAGGTGGGTTCAGCAGCATGCATGCCGGGTGCTATATCGAAAATACCTGTGTTAACAATATAAGCTACGCAGACGACATGGTGTTGCTGAGTCCACCTATCGGGGCTCCTAGACAGTTAGTGGCTAAATGTGAGGAGTATGCCGCATCGCATGGGCTCCGGTATAACGCCACCAAGAGTGAAGTCATGGTGTTTAGAGCAGGTTCGATTAGACCATACTTCATACCTCCAGTGTCTCTTGGTCAGCAGCTTGGTCAGGTGGTTGGTGTGTCGCTTGGTGTTGTCAGTCGCTTGAAGTACTTGGGCCACATTGTAATGTATGACCCGTCTGATGATGGGGATATCGAGAGAGAGCGTAGGGCGTTGTCGGTAAGGAGTAATATGCTGGCGCGCAGATTCGCTAGATGCTCTGAGGAAGTAAAGATAACGCTTTTTTTCAGTCTTTTTACTCTGGCGGTCTGTGGGTTCGGAATACCAAACGAGCTTACAACGCCCTACGCATTCAATATAACAACGCCTTTAGAATGCTGTTGAGACTGCCAAAGTGGTGCAGTGCATCGGAAATGTTCGCCGAGACACACACGAACGGTTTCCACGCGATAAATGCATAATAAAACCACGTCGCTGATGGGTCGCGTTAAGATGAGTCGAAACAGCATTCTAGAGGTAATTGCTAACAGATAACTGCCGATTATTAACTGCCGAATTATGTGGCATTGGATCGGCACGGTAAGGACTACCTTGACATGTGTCAAGTAGTCTATTTGGTAAAATAGATTAATTTATTTCATTTTAATTTTAATTGTCATTTTGTTTTAGTAACATAGCCTCTAAAATGTAATTAACAAAATATGGACCTAACAAAATTTATAAATCTGAAATAAAATATTTAAATTTGAATTTGAATACTTACATATTATATAAAAATAAAATAATATTAGGTATATACTCAGACGATGTTTAGGAATATTAGCTGTATGTAGTCCAAGCCGCATTAGTACAACATCTAATATTAGGAATTGTAAAGTTATGCACATGGAGTGTTTGACAATTCGATGTTCGACACAATAAATATTAAATGCACAACAAACATACAGACAATCAATATTATGCGTAACGATTGCGGCGAAAAAATATGATAAGTATATGTAACAACAATTATTACACCAAAAGTTTGTAGGGGAAAAGTTGGTATGCGACAAGAAACTAGAACAATGAAAAATTATGCCATTCTATATACCCAGTCAAATGCCTGCTTGCTTTTTCACAACTCGTTTGAATGCAGTGTATGTGCACGAGGTGTTGCAGGTTTACAGTTATGCGTAATGATGAGTATGACGAATCCACGTATGCTTGTCAAAAATATGACTTTAAACTTTATGCATTCCGACCCCTACCCGTCCAGACATTCTACTGACTACTGAACTACGTGGAAAAAGGGAGATCGAAAAGATGAATATTAGGACGTAGGAACCTACCATCCTTTTCAACCTGTTTCTTTCAGTCTGCTCTGGTGTATGTGCACGAGGTGTTGCAAAATCAACCCAGACACTGGAGCTTGAAGCATACGTAGATTCGTCATACTCATCATTACGCATAACTGTAAAATAGTCATACATTTATGCGCATAACGTTTTTAATCATAATGTTTAAGAACATATTGTGTTGTTCATAAAACAATTTAACTATACTCTATAAACGCATAAACTGCAAAACGCATAAGCCTATGTTTTTCTTAGTAGTATAGTAATTGATGACTTAGTACAAAATTGCTCTCCAGAAGCAAGTAAGTTACAAAGTTATCTTTTATGTTGGGTCACAGTATAGCAAAGGGCCGTCAATATAAAAGTTTACAAACAAGTTTTAATAACAAGTTTTTCCGCTCTTTTATAAAAAAAATAACCTAACCGCGATCCGAGTCGGTTTTGCGACTAAGTCCCTGTTCCCTACTTTTTTTGAAGAACCCTCACCATTTTAAGTCCGTTGCCATAATTATTATAATTATAATCATCAATATTATGACTAAATAAATGTATTACATAATACATTACGGTTAAACCAATTATGACTCCGTATAATTACGACAGGGAACCATTATGCCATAGTATTTTTTATGCCAAAAAAAAAATAAGAGCATCAACTTTATGCGTAATGTTGTATGACAATCAATATTATGACAATAGTTGATATGCGACCAGACGGCTACCCTGTCTGGACACTTCAACAGGTCTACGAGATCATTTCAATAACTAAGTTTTAGTAGCGCTATCCACTCTTTTTCATGCAAAATATTTTAGATTTGTCCACTTCAATTCACTTAACCCGTTATAGGGCACAATCTACATTTCATAGGCAAAATGACCATCCATAAGGTGATCTTTTTGTATGTTTTCATGGGCCAAAATTTTTAGATCTATACAATATCAAAGAGACTTGAATTATGAATAAATTTTAACTTTGCCCGTTAAACGGTTAAAGCTTGACATCCACATCCGCGATACAGTTTAGCGTATGGGACACCATCGGTAAGGTTAACTTCGAGCATGTCGAGTTACCATAGATTGCTGGCAATGTGATATTATAATGCAATAGTTTCGAGGCTGGCACTTTCAGGTCATTTAAAGTAAGGATATTTTTTCGGGCGTTTTCAGTGTATCGATCGACTGGACGAGTAAAAATATTTTCGTTGATCACGCGAAGTAGAATACTCGATAACATGTTGGACTTTACTCATTTATCCCATACATTTAGATTTTTTCGTCCTCATAAAATACGTCTGAACGCTTATTTAAGTATTTTCAAGTCTTGGTTTTAATCGTTTAAAAATACCTATATTTAAAATCATGCCTTTGTGCGACGCCCTTGTTCTTTTTAAAGAAAGAAATATTATTAGCCGCCTCTTTGTAAGCAATTCTTTATTTGTCCAGCAATTAAGTATTTATTTTTCACTGAAATTGTAGGGATTGGTTTTATTGTTCAATATAATATCACGAATTAAAGTTATAATAATATGAATATACACTCGCGGTCAAAGAAACCGGGTCAGTACGAAAATCTGTAATATCTCCTAAAATAATAAAGCTAGGGACATGAATTAAACTGCATATTGTAGATAATTTTATACTGAATTAAATAACATCAAATGGTGGAATCGTAATTCTTTTGTTTAATAAAATTACATAGGAAACAAAAAATCAACCAATTTTACGTACAAAAATAAGCAGTAGGTACTTCACATACAACACAAAAAATAAAAATTAATACTTCGTATTGCCTCCTCGGGCTCTTCTTACAGCTTCTAGACGATTCGGCATGCTGTTTATTAAGTTCTTTATGCGTTCTTGCGGGATATTGTCCCATTCTTCCACTAACGCCTGTTTCAGGTCTCTAAGTGTAGCTGGGGCGGGGTTTCGAGCTCTTACACGCCTCCCAAGCTCGTCCCATACATGCTCAATCGGATTTAAGTCCGGACTCCTCGAGGGCAAGTTCATACAGTTGATACCAACCTCCAAAAAATAATCTCTGACAATTTGAGCTGTGTGTGGCCTGGCGTTGTCATGCATAAACATAGAATTTCCACCCATATTAATTAAGTATGGGCCGACATGCTCATTAAGAATCTCTTCTACATATCTTGCACTCGTTAATGATCCATTTTCTATTAAAACTAACTCCGAGCGATTCTCTGAAGAGATTCCAGCCCAAACCATGACTGACCCACCGCCGAACGCCACTTTTTCCTCAAAACATGCTGGAATAAAACGTTCACCAGGCCGTCTGTAAACTCTTTGCCGCCCGTCATTTGCATAGAGCATAAATCTGGATTCATCGGAAAACAAAATTCTTGCCCAATCTTCGTCACCCCAGTATCTGTGATCGCGGGCATAAAGTCGTCTTGCTGTTCGATGTATTCTTTCAAGTTTTGGGCCATTGGCCGGCCTATGTGGGGTCAAATTTGCTTCTTTGAGCCGCCGCCTGACAGTCCGCTCGCTGATGCCGTCCCTTCGGGTCTCTAAAAGCTGATTTTTCACTTCAACTGCTGTGAGGTGCCGATTTCGGAGCATGGTTGTAACAATAAATCGATCTTCTCTAGCTGTAGTACATCTTGTTTTGCCAGTTCAGTCTTCTAAGGTTCTGCCCATTTTGTAGGTAACGTTGGAGGACTCGCGGCACTGTAGAAAGTGACACACCTGTTCTTCTCGCTGTATACCTCTGACTTCTTCCTTCTTCTAACATAGTGATGATACGAGTACATTCATCTTGTGTTAGCGGCATGATAGACATTCAAGAATGACCACAAAATAAAACAATGACAGCCTTTTATCATAGTTCTTTGACAGATTGAAAACAATTGCTTAAAAACAAGCAAAAGTAAATCGAACGCAATTTCAAATAAGTACCTAATTGGTTTTTTTTTTTCAATTAAACCTTTTTCCAGTTACTACGTAGAACATTGAAGGTTGGATTTAGAAGGATATTAAATTCTCTATAAAACAGAGTTAGTTTCATGCAGATACGACCAACGATTTACAAAATATTGAGGTTTTCGTCACTGACCCGGTTTCTTTGACCGCGAGTGTAGTTTCCGGTTTTATGTTTTTTCTCGTTGACTGATTTAGGTACATAAATAAATACTTGAGGTAGGTAAGAAAATTAAACTCGACAGGGTAGTCGTTTGGAAATGAAGCATATTATACCCTGCTGGATAACTTAAGGTCCTGTGGTGCAATATTCATATTTGCCACATATTGCAACTCCTTTATTCGTTATTTGATTTGCAAGGTTTACTACTTACCTGTCCACCTATTGTACTTACCTATTCCAATGAAACCCGGGGTCTGCTTTGGCACTCGTTCCTAAGATTTGGCGTAGGCACTAGTTTAACAAAGCGACTGTCATCTGACCTTGTTATCCAGACGAAAAACTAGATCTTGTTTATATTAGACCGGTTTCCTACGATGTTGTCCTTCACTGAAAAGCTACTTTTTTTTTGTCTATTTGATTTTACTAGAAAGCAGTCCCCGCGAAGGATACGGGCGGCTGAATCCGCGATTACTGTATGGTAAATGATTTCTAATGGAATAAGTGATTCTGTGTGTGTATAAGTGATGACTGATGGTTGTAATGGGTGAAATTAAAAAGCGGCCAAGTGCATGTCGGACCACGTACAACGAGGGTTCCGTCCCTATTAAAAAGGTCGTATCGTTACTCAAATCTTATGGCACTTATGTCCTTTTCTTTAAGGAAGGCAGTTTTTTAGAAATATCTCAAAAACTTTTGAACCGATCTTGTTCAAAACAATTTTCGCTGAGAGAATTTAATAAGCCCTATGAGCATGATTTTTTTCATATTTTTAAAATACACGGTTCAAAAATTAGAGGGGGGGGGGACAGAATTTTAGTGACTTTCGAGAAGATTATCTCCGACTCTATTCACTTAATCAAAAAAATTGCTAAGAAACCTTATATTTATTTTGAAAGGCCTATCGATTGATGTGCCATACGTGGGCTTGCAATGAATAAAAAATTGAAACTTTCAGTTTTATGTATGGAGTGCACCCCTAAAAAAATATTTTTTTTGTAATTTAGTTACAAAACTATGTAGCGGTTAACAAAATACCCCGCAAAAATCCTGCAAATTTTATTGAAATACACCTTATAGTTTTCGAGTAAAATGCCTGTGACATGACGATGACGAATCTATAAGGGTTCCGTTTTTTGCCATTTGGCTACGGAACCCTAAAAATGATGGGTGAAATTAAAAATGAACTATGTGCCATTGAACTTTCTCAGGTTATTAACTATGGAGGTGGCGAGTTTGCAAAAAGGCTATTGTAAATAGTTTCTTTACGAATGATTTGCTGCAGGTTATATGGTTCTATATGGAGATTATGACAGTTGATTTCGTGGTTAAATCTCGGGTTTGTGAATTTCGGGCAGTATTTTAAAAGGTGATCGATGGTTTGTGAGGTGCTTGCATCGCACGGGCAAAGGTCATCGGTGGTTATCTTGAAGCGGTATAGGTAAGATTTGTGGTAGCAGTGTCCTGTGAGAATTTGGGTGAGATGGAATGAGATAATGGACTTGTTTCGTTTATTTCAAACTACTGTTGAGGTACTTGTCTATCGAATTATATTTTGTTGGTACATATTGTTTTTCTAAACTCGAGCCGGTTAGGTATGTACGAACTGGCGCTTGAACCCACGACCGCCAGATTGGTAGTCGCGTGCCTTACCTCTTGACTACAGTGGCTATTTTAAAGTCTTTGTCTGATCTGGAAGAAAACTAACACAAACGCTTATAATATTGAAAATGATTTATTAAACATATCATTTACAAGTACAAAAATATTTATATTATTTTCCAATAAATAACAAATACTCCAGGTTCAAATAATAAAAACGAATAGATAGTGAAGATACATGGAAAACGTTATGTACAACAGTGATGAATTTTGCATTTGCCAACAATTCGATTCTCATGGAGCTTATCACGCACGCGGTTTTCCCAGCTCCCGTGTTTAATGACGTAGAAACTGTGATAAATTACTGCTTAATGCTCTTTTTCTCGCACACTTGGCCACTTTTACTGGGCCTTGTTTTATTGTGGACGTTTAGAGTTAAGCGTTACAAGTCAAGGCCTATTTCTCCATTAGACGTTAGTTTTCCTCACTCGTAACGGCATCATTATAATATGCAGGACAAAATCATGTTTAACGCTTTTAATACAAGCTTTTATAATGCATGTGCTTAAAAGTACGTCTTTCTAAAGGTCAATATAGACTTCGATGCATGCATATTTTTGCCTCTATTTGGCTTTTCTAATATCATATCTATGACTTGCCTAGGGAAGCTATCTAGTATATTAAGGTAAGTAGTTGTTGTATATCCGTTTGCCGTATTCATTATTATTTTTTGGTATCTTAATTTTTATTCTCCGACAGTAAATTACTCTAATTTCACACCATAGGACATTATTAGGCATTCAATCACCAATCACACTTCGTTCGAGCGCCAAAACATCTCGTCTAAAATGGATGGCTTTCAACCCTTGATTAGCAATTTACTATTACAATAAAATTACGTATTGACATTATTTCCCACAGCTTGAAACTAAATTTCGAGTTCGGATATCTCTAGATCACAGAGATAAACGAGCACAAACGAACGAACGAGCGAGTTGTATAAACGAGCTTCGATGTTAAATTTTCGCAGTAGCTCGCTTAAAAAGATCATCGTCTCCCATCGTTCCGTTTTTGCTACGCAGACTTCTTTTAAGTCTGCGTAGCAGCTCTGTCGCCTGTCACGCTGCTAACACCGATACGACCCCTGTCGTTAGGTTTTTGTGCATCGATTTGACCTCGTCCACTATGGGAGTTGCCAGACAAATCGATCGCTATGGCGACGGAAAGGGTCACCAGGACGCTCGACTCTCCATACAAACTTAGTTTGGTTCTCATTTTAACATGACAAGCTAGAATAACAGGAAACTTTGTATACACAATGAAAAACGCCATATCTAGATTCGAAACTAGTTGCCATTGCTAGAAATCAAAATAAAAAAAAAATTGAGCGATTGGAACGTTTTTCATACAAAGTCTCTAATCGCTTAATTTTATGAATATATTTTAATTTATGTAACATATTTTGTGCTTGGGACTCTTAAAGAGCGTCCTCTTTAGTATAGTTATGAAGAAGCAGTAACGTCATCATCATCAAATCGCCGAAAGACGTCCACTGCTGGACATAGGCCTCCCCCAAAGAGTGCCAAAGTGACCGGTCCTGCACCACCCGCATCCAGCGGACTCCCGCAACCTTTTCCAGGTCATCAGTCCACCTTCCGGTACGTGGTCGCCACTCGAGAACCTTTCCGCCCCAACGGCCATCGTAACGTATTTACTGAATAATGCACCTGCAGCAACATGAATGGAGAAACTAGAAATTCAGGCAAATTCCAGATCGCACTTTTGACGCATAAACCTAAACGATATTGGCATATTTCGGACAGCGTGCACGAAGTAAACGACTTAATACCACCTTCCTGTTGCCTCTCCGGGCGACGGCCTGCGGAGCGGTTCAATTCATGCGTTGTCAATTTAGGTCTGACTTTTTTTGACCCCAACTGCAGACTTTTTAAGATTCATTTCAACTTATACAATACCCCATGCGTTCTTGAGAAAAAAGGTCTTGACAACCTATCTGTCAGACCACTAAGTGATATTATATGGGTTCCTTTTTTTCCTTTAGAGGTACGGAACCCTTACAGTGACGCGTTTTGGTCAGCCCGAGTGAGTCTGAGCTGATAATGGACAGGGCTGAAATTTAATCGTAGTTTAGAGTTGAAAGTGCAAAATGGAGCTAGTGTGCAAATATTTATGCATGCAGCCCGCTCTTTTTTAAATTATGTTTTCAAGGACCGATGCACATCCTTTGAGTTCTACCGTGCCTTTTATTTGCTCCGATTACTTTAAATTTACGGTGCACGCACGCCAATATGGACCTTTTATATTTCCACTGGCGCGGTGTACTTTCCATAAACATCAATATTCAAATACGTGGGCTCTGAAAACTCATACGGTCCAGGTTTTTATGACGGGGATATTTTTCATCGCCTGAATATTAAAGTTGAAATCCCGCGCGGATCGCTGCGCCAATTGAGCCATATTTTCACATGCCAACCTTTGAATATTCTATGGAGGTTGAAAGGTTTCTGACCGGACTTGGTTGAGTAATAGCTGACTTACAGCGGCCACCGTACGGAGAACGGTAAACACAAATTAATTTTCTCGTGAAACTGTTATTGGAATTAAATGGTGAAAAGCAAAACTGACTGCAGTATTTGCAGTCCCTGAAAACGAAACGAAATGCGGTCGCTTGCACATTTAGTGGGGTGAAATTTGTATGGGGTATTTTGTATTTTTACCAAGGGCTTACTGATGTCGCTCAGAACATCTATGGCAGGACGGCCCGCGAGCTGTGTCGCAGCGAGATAGTCTATCCGTCTGTTTCTAATTAAAAGGCTTAGAAAAAGACGCATAGTCTATATCGGATATATCTTGCCGCGACACAGGTCGCGGTCCGTCCTGTGATAGCCGTCCTGATTTTCTTACTTGTCGGTATACTTACTTTCAGTTCTAATATTTGTGCAGTACTATTACATTTATAGCTCAGAAACGTGGCGGTACGCATGCAGTACAACGTAGTAGTACAACGTCTAGTTTGTAAAACGGCTGAATTATACTAATAACCTGTTACCAAAATAGCTAAGTAGCTGGACAGTTAAAAAAGACATGGCTGAACATTTATGAAGTCTTAGTAGTAAAACGCCAAAGTGAAAATGAAAAACGATGAATAACAAGGAAATCATAGAGGGTACTTAACAACGAGGCTCCTTCATAGACAGACGAACAGAAAAAGGTACTTTCACATTTATATGAAATTGAGACAAACATATATTTATTGTTTTTTATTTGGAGAACCAACCGCTACAGAAACGCAGACTATAGATAAAATACAAAAGGCCAACTACAGGCAGTTATTATATTATATATAATATTAATTGATTATTAAACAAATGTTACACCAGGCTTTGGGTCTGAGCTAGGATTCCCTGTGTGTCCCAGTAGAATGACAAGTTTTAAAATGATTTCATTCGGCAGAGTAATTAAACAAATCGAGCAATATAATCAATTCTCTTTCATTAACCTTATTTATTTGTAATGGTATGAGAAGACCAATACAAAAAATCTAAGTGTAAATTGTTATGATAAAAGTTGTTGCCATATAGATCGCAGGTTATTTTACATTTTATTTTAGGGTTCCGAAGTCAACAAGGAACCCTTATAGTT
This sequence comes from Epinotia ramella, assembly GCA_947578815.1. Taxonomy (NCBI): domain Eukaryota; kingdom Metazoa; phylum Arthropoda; class Insecta; order Lepidoptera; family Tortricidae; genus Epinotia; species Epinotia ramella. Next base: position 16,984,976 of record OX388202.1, on the reverse strand, counting down.
TCGCCATGTCCGTCCGTCTGTCTGTCCGTCCGTCTTCAGCTTAGCTCAGTAACCATTACTACTAGAAAACTGTAATTCGGCATGGGTATATAAATCAATCACGCTGACAGAACAGTACAATAAAATCTTGAAAAATATATTTTTTTAGGGTACCTCCCCTACACCTAAAGCGGGGATGCATTTTTTTTTCTCGTTATACCCATAGTGTGGGGTATCGTTGGATAGCTCGTTAAAAACTATTATGGGTTTTGTAAATACATTTTTCTAATCAGTGATTCGTTTGCGACATATTGAGCTTCAAAGTCCTAATTTTTGTTCGGGGCATGTGTCCCCCTTTCCTGCCGGCTAAATGGCTACTACTGGGGATATGAAAAAAATCGTGGTAGTAGTACATATAATGAATTTAAAAGGAAAACTATCACGGACAAGTAGGCATAAGCAGTTACCGAGTATTAGTCGACCAACTTAATGTCTACTTGGAAAGACCAATTTTCGTACAAATTCGGCCGACGCAACCGCACCGCACGTCGATGTAACTAAGACAGACAGGCAACTACGGAACCCTTCAGTGCGCGTGGCCCGACACGCACTTGGCCGGTTTTTTTATATCTTCTTTTCACCAGTGTTCTTCGATTTACATGACATTTACAATTTGTTATAACTTAGTCGTTCTGCGACCACGTCGTTTTGCTACCTACACATTTTAAATCATCTGTATGATAGATGTTATACAGTCACCCCTAAAAACTTTTTTTAGAATTTGTCATTTTACAACCAAGCCATAATAAAATTTGAACTTAAATGTCAAATCATTGTCCATCTTTCGGGATTCTGCTATAATTATTGACAATCGTGCAACCAACTCATTCTGTCGATCACGTAATGCATTGTACGCGCGTCAGGTAGATCTAAATGTCACTTTTTGTATGGGAAGATGACAGTTAAACTTTCCTAACGCGCGTTCAAAACGTTACGTGATTACTCCTCAGGTCACGGCAAAAAAAAAACAAGAATGGGAAAAAGTATTCACGCATACCTACTGCAATTACACTATTTTGTTTATTTAGTCTATATATGCAATTTAGTCCTTATGGACCTAACCCGGACAATACCCTAGTATATATACAGTTTAATTATTATTTTTACCAACAAAACGTAACCTAATCCTTTGTGTCTATAAAATAACACCATATTAATTAAGGCTATTTTAAAAATAATAACTTGTGATGTAAAATAAGAAAAGCTCAAGTGACAGGGAATAATAGTTTGTGTTTAATATTAACGCATGAGAAAGAAAATCTTCATGTTACCATTATCGATCATCGAGAAACCAACAGTTCTCCGATTTCAATCGACTCCAACCATAATATTAATTAATGGTGGTTACAAATATCATTAAAACGACCGACGGCGATTAAATACTGTAATAAACATGTAAACTTTAAGAACTCACATACATGTTTACAATACAAAAAAAATAATTTTGTTAATTACAAAGTGACGACTATATTATTAATACCTTTACATCAAGGCAGCATAATCTTATTATTATGAAGGGATAATTAACAAAATCCAGAACGAGCCCTTCTCAGACACAGTATTTGACGGCGCTAGGTAATTTATTTCAATTAATTTGGCGACGTGAAGCCCTGACAGATTCACTGAATCATTTTTCTCCCGGGCAATGCGAAGACGTTGACAAATGAGCAAATTATTCGGTCACTTCGCCATATGTTACCTATAGCGCAAAAACTGGAATACATAAACCGGGAACAGCCTGCTATATTTTACCTCCGGCTATTTCGGTTTTTACTTTTTTGAGAAAATATTGAGTTTATTAACAAGCTTTATCGCCGGTGTGCCTGCTCCCAGAGATATGGCCACTGAAACCGCTAATATTTCACACTGAAAAATCACTCTCGATTCATTCAAGCATAACACTGTAGATAAAAATTGACCGTTCACGACGAATCCGCGTTTGCAATTTTTCACAACGCGCTACCGACAACTCCGATGTTATTTTGATTTTATCCCAACACGCAATTTTATTCTTCGGTGCTATAAACTTTTCATCAATGTGTTTTTTTTTCACAACAATGGTGAAAATTCGTGGTTGAACTGAGACTTTGACTTTATCATGAGAGTCATGAGGCATAAATTTAGAGTTACTAGAAAAGTGCTTAGAAGTATATAGATTAGTGTTTATTGTCTTAAGTACATACATCATTGTACACTTGTGTGTATGTCGCAGTGGAATAGTATAATCCGCCGTTTTACATAACTCCTAGCTGTTTTACAAAACAGTGCTCTTATGTAATACGGTGGGTTGGCGATCAAGCTAATTGAATACCGCTGAATGAAAATCCGCTGGAATGTGTTCGGCGCTAATCGCTCTTCAATACGACAAGCGGTAATGTGATACAGCGGGTCATTAGCCGCCGCTTTGGATTTTTTTAGTTCCCATTTTTAGGGTTCCGTAGTCAACATAAGGAACCCTTATAGTATCGCCATGTCCGTCCGCCCGTTCTTGGCTTAGCTCAGTTAGCCTTGCAACTAGAAAACTATAATTCGGCATAGGTATATAAATCAAACTCGCCGACATAACAGTAGAATAGAATCTTGAAAAAAATGGTAAGTACCTCCACTACACCTAAAGTGGGTATGTGATTATTTTTCTCGTTAAACCCATAGTGTGGGGTATCGCTGGATAGCTTGTTAAAGTACTGGGGATGAAAAAAAATCGTGGCAGTAGTACATATAATTCATTTAAAAGGAAAGCTATCACGGACAAGTAGGCAAAAGCAGTTAGCGAGTAATAGTTAACCAACTTAATGTGTAGTTGGAATGGCCAATTTTCGTACAAATTCGGCCGACGCAACCGCACCGCACGTGGATGTAACTAAGACAGACAGGCAACTACAGAACCCTATACTGCGCGTGGTCCGACACGCACTTGGTCGGTTTTATTAATAGGTACTCGCGGCGCTATCTGTCATAACAACAACAATGGCGTCGGTTATAATGCAAATTAAAACGCCAAAAATGGCTATGTATTCTGGTGTTCGGAGGAATCCAACAAAATATTATTTGGCGGGATTTTCATTACGATACGTACAATATAGCGGCAATCCGCCGTATTACAAAACAAACAAACAACTGCTAGCTGTAATACAATTTAGCGGCAATTCCCGGCGGAACACATTCCAGCGGATTTTCATTCAGCGGGTTTACAAAACAGCGCTGTTTTGTGAGACAGCTAGCTGTTAAACGGCGGATTATACAATATGCCTGCGACATGTACATAACCCTGTGGTTATGATAGTCATCTTCAGTCATCACGCTGACGTGGTAACAAAGATGAGAGGTGAAAATTTTGCAAAAAAGTTGTCATATTAATATTAAATCTTGAGTAAATAGCGTAGGTCACTTGTATAAGGTGGGCCAAAAGAAGTCATCCGATGTTGTTTAGAGAGCCATACAACATCGGATGACTTCTTTTGGCCCACCTTGTATTTGTATTGTGTAAGATCTAGTATACAAAATAAATGACATATTGCAACAAAATTAATATTCAATTTCGCTACTCATCTTATCTCAATAAAGGATTGTTTTCCCGCACACATGGCTTCAACGCTAATGAAAAAGAAACCACGTGAACCAAAACATACAAAAAAAATACGAACTAAGTATACATTAAATATTGCCCTACAAGATGGCGACGGCGGGACGTAATGTCGGTTTATGATTGCAAGTTGTTATTGCAAAAGTCAACGGACAAGGGTCTTTCACTGCCCTGCAATTTAATATAACACATAGCTTTTATCCACCACCTACTTACTTTCTATATAATGCTCGTTGAGAGATATATTCATAATTTATTATTCGAGCTTAGTTTAAAATTGTTTAACTCCTATTAGTATGTAGTAATAAGTAGATAGGTAGCATGCGTAAGATTTCGTGAGTGCTTTAAAAATGCTATGAATTTTCAGCGAAATTGCAATGTATTGATTGCTAATCGTCAATCTTTCAAATACAAGGCGGCAATAAATCGAACCAAGTACCATTGTCTGACCATTTGTGCGGCTGTTAAAACTGACATAATACCTTTTTATGTCGTCATTAAACTTGTTTATGGTTATGGTAGATCTTTGTAATTCTTCGAAAGAAAATACGTCTTAGTCTACTAAATAAAAACATCAAATAGTGGGCTGGTTGTTTACATTTATTTACCCATATACCAAAGAGCAATAAAAGGCTACAAATATAGCTTGCACATGTTTAAATAATATGTTCTTACTATCGTCATTAATTGATTGTTATTGTAGTAAAGTAGTTTATAGTAAGTATCACGAATTCAAAGTAAACTTAAAAAATAATGTGCCCTATTCCTATTATTAACGCGTAAACCTAGATTTATAATAGGTCAAATGTTCACTTTTAACCACCACCACCACCACCACTTTTTTGTTTTGTTCACCTTACTTTTTAAGTAAACTGGTGACCATCACCTTTACTTTATTAATTTTATAAGCTAGTGTTAAGTATAAAGATTATATTTACTGAGTACAATGCCTATACTTATATAAAGAATTATCTTATTAAAAAATAAATAAGAAGTGACGAGGTCGATTGTTGCTATTACCGACCCAAAATAACGGCTGTGGTTAGGGTAGGTTTCACTATTAATTTAGTATAAATGTCTTAAGCAGAAAAATCACGTACTTACTTGGAGCAACAATACCCAGTATGGCGCGACCTGTGCCCGCGCTGTGTTATCTCTTTTAGCCACTGCAACACTAAAGTAAAAGTATACGATGCTCAAGGAACACTACTTATAGCTAGAATAGTTCTGGAAACGTAAAATAAAACGAATAGGTCGGTAATACTCGTACCTGCTGATTTTCGTTGGGTTGTTAATACCTGCGTTTACCTTAAAGACAATTCTAAAGGGCCATTTACACGATGCAAGAACTCTTATACGATTTTCATTGCATTGCGGGGCTGCGGGCTAGCGAAATACGATTAATTCAATCAGACCCTTCAATGTAATAAAACTCGCATGCGAGTTGTTGCACCATGTAATTGGCCCTTAATGGCCTTATCCTTTTTTTTTGTCGGAACTATGAATTTAACGTATGCGTCTGAAACAGTTTACATTTTAGGTGGAAATATACGGGACATTAACATTTTATCAACATTTTACTTTTTTCCCTCGTATTTTTAGAAGAGCACTATATTATCCTCGGTTGGAATGGCGATTGCCCGCTTCGTTTTAATTAAACAGACTCCAAAGGTAATAACCGTAATCCGTTTATAACTAATACTCATCCTTCAGTTGCCTACTATAATAATATACTAAAACACGTAAGGCAAGTATGTGTGCGAGCATCAGTGACTTATTTCACACTTGCTTAATATCTTGACTTAAGCCAATACATCACTTCGAATTAAAACGAAAGTTCAATTGTTCACGCGCTCATTTGATAGGTTAAACATTCACGTAAGCAAAACTCACTGAAACCAAACAGTGACGTGTTGTGACGAACACAAGTTGACCGCCTGTAACACTATTGTGGTGCAGGTTACTAAGCTACTGTTTACGAAATAGTTTAGTTTCATAGAGTAAACGTCACAGTTTATTTCTCAGAATAAAAGTCACAAGTCTGAATCTGAGCGCTTATCCTCGCCCGATTTGCTCACTTTTTATGACGAGGCCCAGTGTTAAGTTAAATCTTACAGCCTTCCACGCCACGCCCGACGCAGCGCCCTCCGGGGGGCGAGGATCTTTCAACGTCTGTTTTTTTTACATTAACTAGTTGAGTAAAATTTTCTTGGACAATAAATTGATTGACCTAGTCAAGTCATTCCGATATTTAGGCAGCATTATTACGGATTATTCTAGATGTACACCTATTATAATTTCCAGTATAGCTATGGGAAAGAAAGCGTTTAATTCGAAAAGGCATTTACTCACTGCCAGAATAGCAAGTCGCACTAGTAAGAAACTGGTCAAAGTGTACATCTGGAGCATAGCACTCTACGGCTGCGAAACGTGGATCATGACGCAACGGGACAGAGAAAGACTGGCGGCGTTTAAAATGTGATGTTGGAGGAAGTCAGAAAGTACCAGTTGGACGGCAAAGAAAACTAATGAGGAGGTTCTGGATATAATCAATGAAAAAAGAAATTGATAGAAATTGTTGAAAACTGGAGAGATAAAATTATAGGACACATGTTACGCCACGATGACTGCATGAAAACAATAATAAAGGAAAAATAGAAGAGAAAAGGAAAAGGCAAAGGGCGAGGATATCTTCAATCAATCAGCCTGTATACGTCCCACTGCTAGGCACAGGCCTCCTCTCATGGATGAGCTCCATGTAGGAGCAAATAAATTATTCTGTAAAAATATAAAGTTTTTTTTCATAAATTTTGTCAATTTTCAATATAGTTAGTTATAGTTCTTAGAATGGGGATATAACGTTAAATGTACACACGTTTTTTGTGTGCGGTATATAGGTAGGTAACTGTGCAGGACGCACCGTTCCTATTGTACTGTACGCTGCTGGCGTCGCTCGACGCGCAGCGCCGAACTTCGCTTATGACGGTTTGCGCCGACTGGGTGCACTGCGATACGCCTAGAGCAGCGGTGTATGCCACCCTACAGTTACCTAACAAATACTGGGCACAAGTACGACCCGGAACAGAATCCTGGCGGTCCACTTGATACATATGGCAGCCCACGCTTGCTCGCAGATACGACTCTCGAGTTGTAAATTCGGAGCCCACCCGATATTGATTGATTGATTGATTGATTCAAACTTTATTTATTCCCACAACATACATGGCATTGATAATAAAAAAATTAAACAATGAAGGTAAAAGAAAATAATAATAATATACATATCTAAAGCAAGCATGCAAAAAGTACATTCTAAAAGAAGCCATCTGTCGTGGCAGAGCGCAAAGCCTGATAATTGATCTATTAATATTGAGGGGGGATAATAATTCGGAAGTCTCGGTTTATAAGGCTCACTCAACCCATTTTTTTTTGTTTTTTAAGTAAATGTAGGCGGTACTTGACTTTGAATGCTGGCTTGCTTTTTAGTTCACTTATCGGTGGTGGAATAATATTCCAGCATTTCGTTGCTCGATACCAAAAACTCCCTCTAAATGCAGCCGTTCGGTGTCGGGGCACTTGCAACACAATGGCTCGTGACGCTCTAATCCCGTGATTACTTCTACCTTCTGAGGACCATCGCAGTTTTTTGAACAGATACGATGGGGTTTTGGTCCGTATAGTGTCAAAGAGCAGACAATGAAACATAAGCTGTTGTCGAGCAGCCATCTTCAACATATTCGCGTTGTTTAAAAAGGGCGTGACATGTGCTCGAGGAGGTACATGAAAACAAAATCTCACGTTATCCACGTTAATCCCCTAGCCTGATCCCCCAGGGGAATTAGCGGCAATTATTTTATATTCAACTAGGAAAAAATGATAATGTTCGGTTATGGCGCTTCGCCGGACGCTACCGCGTCACGCTCGCTTCGCTCGCTCGGCTCGCGCGCTGTAGGGTCGCAGTTCAACTAACAACCTAACCGTTTTTTTCCCCTGGGGGATCAGGCTAGGGGATTAACGTGGACAACAGCCAAAATCTAGCGCAAGCATTTTGCACTCTTTGAATGAGACGCTGTGAGCGTGCAAGTAGGCATGGGTCGTAAGCAGTAAGGCAATAATTAAGTTTGGACAGTATGAGAGCTTCACAGAGTCTCATTCTAAGATTAACACTAAGAAATTTACGAATATTGTACATAACTTTCAAACGATAAAAACAACTACGGACAGTTTCAATCACATGATTTTTAAAGCGCAAGTTAGTATATCTGCTGTTACCTTTACTAATGACCTGTTACCTATTTATCTCACCAATGACCTGTTACCTCTTTACTGGGGTTGAAATTATAAAGAAGAATTTTAGGATAAAAAAATATATTCAAACTTTGACACGACTTTTCTTTACTATAACTTATTAAAATACACCCTAACACTGTCCTAAATACTTTCCTAACTTTCCTACAACTTTCCCTATTTACTTTCATATACTTTCCTATGTCTATGTACTCATTCTCATTAGTTGTTTCCTTCTCAAGAGGACTCGGCTGACACTTAGTTGTTGTTCCTTCCAAGAGGATCTGACTGACACAAATTGCCGTAATTTTAAGCCTGTTCTTATTTTAAATTTAATTCCCCAATTAGTGGGATCTATAACGAGTGTAATCGGGACTTTTCAGTTTTATGATTGATGTAAATGTTTATGTGTTTAATTGGCTGTCACTTATTGACACGCCCCTTTTAACTATGGCGAAACAATGATTTATTTATAACGATTATGTTCGTTAAACTTGCCTTTACTTTACATTTCTTTATTGGACTCTAACAGACGTCTTTCGTTTCGTATAACATTTGCATCTGATACTGTAAAATAATAAGAAATATTACACTTTACAAACAGGCATATTTGATAAGGAGTACTTTCACTCGATTAAAATGGATTTATTAATCCCATACAGTTATTCTGATAATATTACGTGTTTTATATAATAAAAACTTTCTGTGAGCTTCATAATGATACATTAATTATGTCTGTGGCATGAATGGTTACAGAGTAATCGCTTTGATAGCGTAATATGATAAGCTCAATTAACTTGATATAAAATTCCAATTTACTTTCTATATTGAATTATTTTTAGCCAATCAGAAATATTCAGAAATAATGTTGTGGCCTAAAGTCTGGCTGTTCGACCAATCACAGCGCGGCAGACCTCTCGTGCCGTTCGGCTTCCTTAATGGTTGTGTGGGTGAGATGTATAATTATTATACTCGATTGAAAGTGGCTTACGTTATGGTCAAGCCTTCTAGATTTACTCGTAAATCAAAGAGTTAAAAACATAATTTGACCAATACGCCTCAGGTATTTTTGACCTTATTGACGTATGACTTTGACCTTTATTATTCATGAACATCATGAATACCACTTAGGTTGGAATGAGATTATATTTCTGTTATATTTCAGATTGTTACATATTATAAGCTTATAAGTTTATAATAGCGACATACTACGTAAATGGGGTTCCAACTACGGGAGTCTTTATTTACTTACACAATCTAGGTAGGTATATACTAGACATTTGCTATGGTTGATGAGGCGGTGAGTCTGTCGTTGACAGTAACAATGCGCTATATGCGTATTTAATAGCAATTCCTTAAAATTATATAATAAATCACAACTTCAATTTTTTACGGATTTGTTCAGGTTTCATTTTTGATCAGGCATGTAAATGTTTTGTACCTACCACCTACCTATTGAATAATTGTCTATATTTTATAATATAATTTATATTTTCCTCGTTGAGATGCATAAAGCTTTTTTCAAACAATGTCGGCTAAATAATCCAACATAAATTGTTCTTAAGTGTAGATAGTGACTATACCATTACCTACTGGCAAACATATATCGGTAGAATTGTTCTAGTGAGTAATTGCACAAATTACTATAAGGCTCATGTTACTTAATGTTATGCCACAATATTATACCACAACAATACATACTTGCAAACATACTTCGTCCGTGACACAGGTGGTCGCCGTGTCCGTGACACAGGTGGTCGCCGTGTCCGTGACACAGGTGGTCGCCGTGTCCGTGACACAGGTGGTCGCCGTGTCCGTTTAGCTGATTGTGATTTTTATTGGTCTAGACGGGTTCAAATTGAATGTAATCCTTCAGGCAAATCTAAAAAAATATAATTGAATTTACTCAAATCTTGTATAAATAAAGATCTTTTTTCATCGAATATAGTTGAATATTTTTTTTTTACTTGCAATATCACATTTATTAAATGAAAGGGAGTGAAGTTCTCCGAGTTGTATGTACGTCTGTATCTCTGTGTGTATTCTTAGACGAAACCTCAAGTGTCACTGATCAAATGTCTTGATATTTGGTAGGCGAATGAACGCGACAAAAAGTATTTTTAGGTTTGATTGGTCATGAGCGAAAGTCTTACACGTGTATTGAAATTTCACGTTGACTTGATACATAGCCAACTCAATAAAACACATTACAAAACACACACAAGTGATTAGTGATCGTAATAACATTATGTTTCTTATATTGGTAGCATTCGTCTCTAAGGATCTATCGGCAGGCGTATCTACTTTTACACATTACTAACACTCGGTCTTTCCTGCCCCCAGGGGTGCATTCTTTACTAGATAAATCTATGTACTTTTATCACCGTCGGCAGGCTCCCCTTCTACATTAGCTAAACGACTATTGAACGATCGGGCGAAAAGAGAACGTAAACTTTGCTCAGGTGCATCGTTGGTATTTTATAAGCCATGTAACTGCAGCGAACGGTACTTCCGATAGACGTGGTCATTTTGCATCTTTGAGCGCATCGCGCTGGCAAATGGGATGATCAACTTCATATGTATTGTTGACGCTTTTCTGGTGGAGGAGAGTAACCCAATATTTTAGAAAAATACAATATTTACCAATACTCATCAATATTCAGTTTGGGGGCAATTGCACGAAAAATGACAATGGGTTGAAGTGCATCCGAAATAGCCCGCTCTCATAGCAAAAAAAAAAATTGTACCTATAGGTATCACAGAAGCCAATATGACTATCGCTGCAAGTTTAAGTATTTTTTGAATTGCAAAATAATATGCTTTTGAATTCGATAAAAGATTTTTAAACGTGAAACGTCTTTAAAACCACACCGAAACATACCAAGGTCCAAGTCAGAAAATTGGCCCGTAACGTAAAGGTTTGTATCGTCTTACCTTAATAATTAAAAAACTGTTAGTCCTAGAAACATAAATTTAGTAGCATAATATAGCACATAGAGTCAGCTCAGTGTTTATGTCCTCGAGTTAGTATTGTGGGCGGACGTTTCAAACGCGCGTTAGGATAGTTTAACTGACATTTTCCCATAAAAAAATGGACATTTAGAGATACCAGAGGGGTAAACGCGTAACGTTTCGGACGCGCGTTAGTACAATTTAACTGTCAATTTTCCATATAATGACCGTACATTGCGTTACGTGATCGGCGTGCTGACGTACAATGCGTTACGTGATCGACCTGCTGGAACAACGTTTTTGACGTACACGATTATATATATATATGATTGTTTCGATGTTATTGAGTTCCTCGCATTTTCGGAGAAAAACGGTATGTATGTCCTGACTAGAATGGCAATTCGTGGATGTCCGTCAAAATCTATTTATTCACTACTAATTGTTTTTCAACATTCAACATTTATACTTCAAAATAGTACTACTAAACATTTCTAAAGCTAGCCTTGTTTCCAATGCCAAAATCTAGGGGAAAAAAATTCGCGTTTAATGTCTAAAATGACTCAAATAAAGTCCCATTCAAGACACTCAAGGGCTCTTGTTTAAATTCTTGAAATTTTGGAGAAATTAAAGGACTACTGCGCACAAATTTATCGACGCGATGAGTTAAAAATATTGAAGAAGTCCACACCATTGCCGATATTTCTTGGTATAGTCGGGTCTTTTAACAAAATTTTGTTTAGCTTTAGGTACATAAACACTGCATTTTACATTAGCTGGCTTATTTGATTTCTTCCAACAATATTAAGTTTCGACAAAACTGCATGGTTTCAAAAGTTGCAACCAGCCAAGTTTTTGATTGAATAATATTAAATGTTAATTTGGTATTTATTTCAAAATAGGCAACTTACTACCAACGGAATTAACAACGTTGGTTTTATTAATGATACTCGACTATTCTGAATAAACTTATGCAGTTGGCTCGCTGTTAGGTGTATATAGGTGTCTTAGCACAGAGCACAGCTCATCTGTCTGGTTATTATTTCCGTGTCGCCGTGAGTTAACGTGGTCAGTGGTAAACAGATAGGGAGGGTGCGCCCGCATTGCTGAATATTTCATGAACCAACCCCAATACCTATTTGTGAATCATCTGAATTCTCAATCGAGCATTCCATCCTCCTCATCTACAATATGTGTGAGAGGGCAAGTGATTGAATGCTATCAAAATTAGCCGCACTGTAGCTCATCAGTCTATTATTGGTATTTGGGGTTGTGAACGCTCTTTATACTGTCCCATGGTGAATCACTCCATCTCGATATTTGTGGAGATCGATTTATTTCGTTAATAGGCTCTGTCACAATACCTCTATACCACATACAATACGGTCTATCTAACATCGAAATTATCATAACTTTTCCTTAAAACGCTTGCCAATATTTCACACATTGGCATACAGAATTTATACTATATTTTACTGTAAATAATAGATACTAAATAGTTACAAACTATACATTAAAAAAATAACAAGTATTGGATTGATTGTCTCGTGTGACACTCGGTACGTTTATATACGTCGCTACTTCTGGTCCATATTCGTAAACAATATGATAACTTTCAATAATTACATTGCCATATCTTTATATATACATACGTATATAGCCCAACTGTATATACCTACCATTAATCATGCGCGTTATGCGCTATAATAGCGCCACTAATTGAAGGTAGTCATATGCATACGATTTTATGTAACATACGCACACTAAGAGCCTTATCACACTTGCGATTTCCAAGCGCATTTTGTATGAAGGCGATCACGCAGCGTGTTCGCCGCGACTGATAATTGTATAGAAAACACGCTCGCAAATCGCAAGTGTGATAAGGCTCTAAGGGCGGGTTGAATCAACTTACGATTACAGACCGATCAACAAATATGGCGCCGGCAGCTATTAATACATAATAATGATAATTCATTAATTTTTCAACCAACTGATGCAGGTTTGTTAGTAGATTCTTAAAAATAATCCTTAGTGGTTACATTAATTATAATACCCAGAAATTTATATTCAACCTGCTTATGTATGTGCGTTTTGATACCAGAACTTAAAAATGCGACTATCTACAGGCATATCAAGGTCCCTTAATTTTTCCGAGAAAATATCATAGTTAACCAAATCGAACGCCTCAGCTAGGTCTAGGTAGCATGCGTATACATTTGTGTATTGATCTGTGTGTAATCAAAGGTAAATTAGTTAAAACCCCTGTCCAGGCACTACAATAATCACAGCCATACAAAAAGTACCGGCAACATACCTTGGCCAGGCTCCGTCCGTGTGAAGACCGCCGTCGCGTGGGCTCGGCCTGCAGCCCAGGCTTGTCTTTCCTCACTGCTCAGCCTCCTGGTCACTAGTGTCCTTTGATAGCACAATCTCAATCCAAAAGCACACGAAATAACAGTTTTCCGACAATTTTATACGGGAGCGCGCTCATCCCCGTGCACGGCCATGTTGCTAAGTTTTTTGTTTCCATTTTTGACACCATCCTCTTGAGCGCTGCAGTCGCGCGGCTTAGTGTAAGGCCTGAGTGCACGCCCCGCTCTGAGCGGGGCGTCCACTCAGGCCTTACACTTAGGCGCTAGTAATATGCCAATTCGATTTGAATGGACAATGATTAAAGTATGTGTGCCTGAACATACACTCCCCCCGAACCAAGCACGACTTGGTTGACCTAAACATCGAGTGGCAGCCGGGCTAATTTTGAAACGGGCCGCAATAATGTGCTCTTTTGAGTACGGAGTTCAACGACGCGCAGTACACCATCCTTACCGGGTAGCAACTTGATAATTCGACCGCGTCTCCATTCTAAAGGTGGACAAATATCTTCCTTAATAAGAACTAAGTCTCCGATTTTAACGGGTATTGTCGGATCCGTCCATTTATGTCTCAACTGAAGAGTATGTAAATATTCGTTACGCCAACGAGACCAGAAATGTTGTGAGAGGCGTTGTAACCGTATGCTTTAAACTCAAAATTGCACTCTCCGTTGATAAGCCCGGTTTAAAACCAAATTGATCAACATAAACTTTCAGATATCGGTCCAAATGGGATTTAAAAGCATACTGTCAAACACTTTACCGCCGACTACGGTAGCAAACGATATCGGCCTGTTGTAGGCTTTATCGCTGATGTACATTGTACTACCACAGTCTTCATTGTATCCGCCGGCAGGTAAGAGCATCCAACACAGAACGTGTACAACATCGCAAGCACTCTAGATAGGTTTGTGCCTGCATGATGAAAGTGCTCAATACTGAGCTTTAAACCACGTACTTACTCGTATCTCCCGACTACCCGACTCAGTAAATAGCTTCTGCACTGACTGTGATAGTCGTCCCAATCGTCATTTGACGAGAAACTGATTTTTAAAAAGATCTGCACATTGCTACATTTATGATCGTTGACGCTTTCTATACTTGCTGGAATATGTAAACTTGTCAAACTTTCTATATTTTAACGAATTACAGACGCTTTGGTGTAACCCAACCTAAGGAGTATACTGTAAGGTCGTGGTCTAGACACCAGCGAGCAGGCAACGGGGCGACGAGAGGGGTAGTTCGCCTTTCCTAGTTTCTATACGTTGGCTTCCAGTCCGCGGCCTAAGGAAAGTAATTTCGAATTTCGCCTAAAGCTCCAAAGTATTAAATCCTTATTATGTAATCCGGTGTTATTGTTATATTCCAAATGCAATTCCTCTTAGTTTCGCCTGCGTTCGGAAGCGGCTTACCTATAGTTTCGACTTAGCATGAATTCTCAAGTAGAGTTGTGAACTAAGTTTTAAGTTTTGAAAACATGGAAATTTATTCATCGATGCAGAATCATTACTTTATGGAAACATTTCAATCCAACATTAAAAATACTTGATGGGAAGTTGCTAACAGTGCAAAAAATAGAGCGTTTGTATGATTCTTTGTCAATTAGTCATTCACACCAAGTTCTGTCATCTTTTTTTTAACCCCCGACGCAAAGAGAGGGGTGCTATGAGTTTAACGTGTCTGTGTGTCTGTGTATCTGTGTATCTGTCTGTGGTATCGTAGCTCCCTAACGGATGGACCGATTTGAATGCGGTTTTTTTTGTATCATAGATAATTTTATTCTGAGTGTTCTTAGCCATGTTTCATGAAAATCTGTTTAGCTGTTTTTGAGATATTGGACTTTAAAATAAAAATGTCGGGGGTTTTTCAACTTTTCTAAGTTGTTTCTAGCTGTTACCACGTCGACGCCTCTTTGGTGATTTTTTCATGGGATATTTATTGACTAAATATTATCACAGGTGATCCTAGTCGGATCAATAACCGCATGTCACCTCAAGCATGTTAGTAACATATTTATATTTTTTCTAAGATAATGCCTACTTTTGTCTGCAGGATTACAAGACAGAATCAGAACAAGTTGACCGTCGTTGGTGTAAAATTTACAACAAGAAAAAATTGAAAATTGAATTGTGCAAAAGCGTAGACTGAAAATGGATAGGGATACATAACCGTGGGTTATGCGGACAAATCTCATTCATCCCGTGGGACGGGCGGCGATCCGTGCACAGAATATTACACGCTGAACGCTGCACTGCACCCGAATGGATGTCTCACCCTGACCATTACGGATTTGACAGCTGGTGCGAGCACGTTCCTGGATCTGTAACAATATCAAAGGACGCAGTCACAGTATTACTAGTGTAGAACTAGCGAGGAGTCTTATTTCGAAAAAAAAAACTCAAAAATGACTGAATCGTCAATTTTTTAAAATATTTATATACAAACCTGCTTACAAAATTTCCCTAGAATCAGAAATTCAAACGAATTTCGGCCCAAGCTGAAGCATAGGGTCTTCGTTCGCTTCGCTCGACCGTTCAAGTAAATTATTATCAATATATTAAAAGGGCAATAAAAGGCGGGGGTTTTTTACTATGGTAACCGTTACTTAACACATTTATCGCGCGATAATACCTCAATATCATTGCCCAAAAAACGAAGATATATTAAACATGGAATGGATAGTCTTTAAGAAGTATGCAGAGCTGCAAATGTCAACGGTTTATCTAGTAGAGGACGCAATATAACCAAGATCACAGTTCCAAATATTTACGATAATTCATGGGTCTGGAATGTTTTGCGAGATTAAACAGTGATTAAACCCATGTGGCTATCATACCGATTGACCTAACCAGTTGATGCTAGTCCAAAAGACACGATTCGTGTTGTCATCCTAACGTGATATGAATTCGTTTCTAGAAATAAATGTTGTTAATCAATATGGTATTTGTAACGTGGGCTTTAGATGCCTGCAACACCTGAATGTATTAATATTATTATAGCCACGTTTATTCTCACAAAAAAATCCGAGAAACTCGTCCAACTTTCTTTGTTTATTTAGGATATCAAAGGGAAATATTGTACTAATTTTACTTATTTCGATCATTTAGAGCTTTTTAAACATGACAAACAAACAAACACAAACACAACATACATTTCAAAATGGTTTTTCTCACACACGATTTTTCTAATCTTATATGGAACAGGTACAGCCTTTGGCAGGCTTAAGCTAAGAAAACACAGAAAAAAACGACTACAGGCAGTGTTTGTAATATACATAGGTAAAATAAACTGTTGAGGATGAAATAAAGATCCCATAAAAAACATTCCATGTAAAAAAAGAGGCCAAGTCTCGAAACTCTTCCACCGTAAAAAGTTGTGAGATATTTTTTACATGGGATTTTTTTTATGGAATATCACTTCTTTTGTAGATTGTGTTATCAATCAATACATATAAATTATGAATGCAGTCCCATTCTTGCTTTTTAATTTTTTGTTCCATTCACTCCAAATGTAACTTTGGAATCTTATATATTTATGTGGGATTACGATATTTATGCAGTTGGTGTATCTAGAAAACTGGACCGAAATTGCAAAATATTTTAGGTTTTTCTTGATTTATACACTAAACACTAATTGTATTCTATATTTGAAGTTTTTATGTCTGCTAGAAGTGCCTTAGAGTTTTGATTATCGGTCAGTCAGTCAGTGAGTGAGTGAGTGAGTGAGTGAGTGAGTGAGTGAGTGACAAAATTAAGAAACTTTGACTAGTTATAATTCTTAAACTACTAGATCAAATTGAATGAAATTTAAAATATATTGAGTTTATACAATGTCTGCTTGGTTACTGAAAATTCAGGCTTCTAGTTTTACCCACAACGAAGTTATATGACTTACTTGACTTAATGTCCTGTGTTGTCGTGGGCTACGCGTTTCGCCTCGGACCACGTCAGCCCGATTGCCTTCAGTTCCGCTGCCACTGAACATCTCTAGGTGTGTTTCGACGACAACGAAGTTATATGGGGGTCGAAAATGGCCTGAACTGCTTCGAGAAAAGGATGGTACGGCCGTGCCGCTGTTTTGCTTGACTTGGCGGGGGCACTCCCGTGCCCCCAGATACCATATTCGACGAAATTTATATAAACTATTTGTTTCCGTCAGAAAATATTCTCGCTGTCATCATGGTAACAATATAATCTAAGTAGCAGAAGACAAATGACTGCAGTTGCCGCTGTGCTTCATAATAATCCGTCAGTTTTATTTTCCTCACAAAATGTTGAGGACTGACACCCTTATAGCCTTACGAATAGAGGCCCGGATCTTCACCTATCTAATCTGTTTAATGGATGAAAAGTATTTTATATCGAATTTAGGGCATTCAAATATATTTCGCAAATGGGGTGGCATAAAAGTTCCTGGAAAACACTATAAATAATGAAGAATTCAAAAAAAAATTTTTTTCTTAAACATTGCACTCAAGGTTGGTAAGTCGAAACTAGCAATTTACAGTCCTCTGTTAGTAAATAAATATATTTTACAGGCTTCATACTTTCGATTAGATAGTTATGTTTGATCGTTAAACTATTGAGTGCTCGTTAAAAATGATACGAAATCAAAATATTTAATTAAATAATTTGTTTCGTCATAAAGGTATACAATATTGAGTGCAATGTAAAAAAAAAGTGAACTTTGTATTTTTTTTCTTGCTAGGATTTTTTTAGCCGACCCATTGGCAACATTTTTTTTATGTACTAAACCCGATATAAAATACTATTCATCCATTAAATAGCTGGGTAAGGTCGTGTCGTTATTAGGAATTTGAACGAAGTGTCGATATCGTGTGTTGTGTGTATTTATATTTATATCATAAGCATGTCAGGATATGACGAAGGTGTTCTATTTGAGGACCCGAGACTTTTATAAATGAAGACGATACTTTTCTAAAGGGTTTGACGAGGATATATAGGTCGCCCTTGCTTGCTAAGAACCTGCCTTGTAGGTTATTAATGAATTATCGTGTTTTCGTTCTGAATCACAAATAAAGATATGATCAATAATTTACTGGGTGGTTCCCAGGAAAATGTAATAGCATTCCAAACGCTGCCTAACACCCAATGCAGACAACGCGACGCGTTGACCGACCTACGCGGTGCAGGCGCGCTGGCAGGTTGGCCGGCGCCGCCGCTCGCGCTCGTTGCTGCCAGCGCGCGTCTTTTGTTTTTTCAATTGTTTTTCCTTTTCTTGTCATATATAATATATTCGCACATGTTGTAATATTTAAGTGTTAATAGGTATTTGTATAATCTGTACTTTTTTTCTGTATATGTGTTGTTCCTGAGCTGTAAATAAACTGTGCAAAGACTATCTCACGTGTGTGTGTTTTCACCTTTGGCGGCCCGCTGTCTACACCCCTATATTATCAAACATAGTTTGTGTGAATTCAGAATGTAAGTATGCTCAGTGTTTATGAATATATTATCAACTAATTTTAATTATACTTACTCATTTTATTATCAGTACCCGGGCAACCGAGCTCTGCTGCTGCGACGTGTATAAAACAAAAGTGTTTCCTAACTGGTCAATTATTTATAAGAACTTTTCTCGCATAAGTAAAATCTGAAAAAGTTTTCTAGGTAAAATAACAGGTTATACGGACACTACGACGCAAGCCTAGTTTCAGTTAAACGGTATACAGGGTGGAAAGTTCGACCGCCACATGAAGGGAAAATTACCTTATCGTATCGGAAACAGCCGATACAATAAGGTATTTTTTTTTTATTTAAACAAAAACGTATTTATTGACTTTTGAATATTCTTGGACCACGAATAAATGATTTGATTTTGAATAATTTGGAATCGAACCAATCAGATTGTACAAAACAGTACTTGTTTTATTATAACACAGATTCAAAGGGTTATTGATAAAAAAATCTTTATCAGTTTTATCACTAACAAGTTTATTACTTGTGTAAACTGTGAATCATCGTTTAACTAATACTTAAAATAGAAACAACTATGGTGGAAGTCAAGGTAGATATATCGGTTTAGTTGTTTAAAAAAGTTGTTTTGTCATTCTAAAATTTTGTAATTCAAGTTCATACGTTCATTTGTGATATGCCAGTGCAAAAGCATCGTATTTAGAATGGCTAGAGATTATCGAGGCTAATTCAACGTATCCCACGAATACTACACTGTCTTCAAAAGTAAAAGTAATTGTCCGCTGCGTATAATTAACTACATATTTCTAATATTTTAGATAGTTGCCCTTCATGTGGCGTTGACCTTTCTACCGTGTATAATCGGTATTACATACAGTTGCGTACCATTACAGTAAAGCTCTATATAATTGAATGTATGCATTTCCGTCCATAAATATGAGTAGAATCGTTCGTGAAACCCCACTCGCGGACAGCGATAAAGCTCGGGGGGGCAACCCTGTTTATTTATGACCATCCGCACACCGAAATGTGGCCACGAGACACCGTGCTGGTAATTAATAAACTCCACACTTTTAATATATTAAGATTAACTTTGTCCCATAATTTGATAACATTTTTGTGTCCAAATCGCTTTGATTCCTGTATATAAAGTGTAACCAAGAATTGTCTGCACACCTCCTCTTCATGTTAACTAACGATATTATACCGGTTGCATCCTTAAGCGACTCCCACTTATTACTTGATTCCAAGTAGCAGCGTAGGCTTTAGTTTCTGCAGAAGTGCTATCAGCGTTGCTCTAGAAACGTCTTAATACTTTCACCTCCAGGAACCCGCCTAGCTTCCGCTACATACGAGGAAAACCACAGGATGGGCTACGAGCGTAGCGCGTAGCGATTCTTGGCAGTGAATATGTTAAGGCTAACGCACACTTATTGCCCCGTCATCCGACCGGTCCCAACAAGTCTCACCCGCCCGCCACCCACCCGTCAACTCAAAGCTAGCACGTTACACCGCCAGCTCAGCAGCGGTTAGGTGGCCGCTCGGCGACGCCTACAGGTTGATAAGCGGCCCGGCTCGCGCGGCGTCCACGTGCAATCCTTCAGCAGCGGCTAGCTGCAAAAGTGGCGAGCGTGAGTTGTCCAGCGGGTGAGTTAATAAGTGACGTGTGATGCAGTCTGGAGTTTCAGACAAAAAATACTAATATATGCTACTATACAATAAACCGTAACGGAGGCGATAAGTGTGCGTTAACCCATTCAGGGCCAAGAATCGCTACGCGCTGCGCTCGTAGCCGATCCCGTGGTTTTCCTCGTATGTAGCGGAAAGCGACTACGGCGGCCTGACGCATATGTGTCGTCATTGGCCCTGAATGTGGTAACCTAGAAACGCCTCTGAAGCGTTCAAACATGCCTGCAGTTGTCGCCGATGGTCAGCGTGACACTAAACCTGCCTCAGAAGCTCTCAAGCAACTATAAGAAACAGAACTAATTCGGTTTACTTAGGTACCATTTTCATATACAACAACCGGTTTCAACGGCTTGGAGATATTTCGAAAGCACGGAAGTGCGCGGTCCACTCAAAGTGGCTAACGTAGGTTACAAAGCTACCGTGTAAACAGTTATGTTGCCTGTTAGAAATCGCTCGGATAGTAGTTCAAACACATCTATTGTCTATAATTAGTTATACCGATTATCATAAAGACATCCAACAATAGGTAATGATATGCAATCTATGTTTGACCAATCTGAACATCCCGAAAGAAAAGTATATTAATCAAGTATCTGGGAGACCGTGAATTTGCAGATGTTTTTCATAAAAAAATAAACCAAAAAAACTTGATAAAATGGCATCGCAGGTCAAAACAGACAGGCAATCGGTCAGAGGCTACTTAAGGCGATATGATTCGACGCGCTAAGCAATCTGAGGGGGTGAGGTGCGCGGCAATCCGTGAAGCGCCGCCCGCGCGCCCCGACCCGCTCGTCGAGCACGTGACCGCGCGGCAGCCATTGCACAGACAAGACGGGTCACAGTAAAGTGATCTTACGATTGCCGTATATTAACTGGACCGTGAAAGGGTCAAGTTTGCTATCTGTGAAGGGTGTGAACTATGTACGGGTTTCGGACTACAGAAAAAACCCTGTATTGTTTATTTTACTATTTCACAATTTTTCCACTACCTATAACGGTGCATATTTTAAGATTTTTTGCGGGTTTAGGGAAAACTCAGTTAAAGGTCCGATGAAGAAACAGATGGAATTGAATTGATTGGTATAGACTTAGTAATATGGTTCCGTTTGGCACCCACGGGTGCAGAAACCTATAAAAGAAAACACAAAGTAGAAAAACACTAATTATTTAACAATCATTTTAAAATCAATCACATTGTTGTTTCATAGACGAATTTTAATCATAAACCTTTTTTGAAAATATAAAGGTTTTTGATTAAAATTCGTCGAAATCATAAGTCCGCAAACTTGACAAATATTCCAATTCGAATACACTGTCCTCCGGTTTACACGGCTCGATAACCACGGCTCGAGTAGGTAGTATTGCGTCGTCTTCTAACGATTGTGGCATCGCCTCATCTTCTACCGATTGTAGTGTTAACTCATCTTACCGATTGTAGTGGCAACCGGATGACAAGCGGTAGCCTGAAAGTGTGTACGCTGTTTATATAATGGAATTTTTATGCCATCCCTCCTAGTGCGACCGGAGCCGCGTAAGCAAGCGAAAAAAAAAACAAAATTGGCAGGAAACTGCTTGAAATTGTCTGTTTGTGATGAAGAACAAGCGTGCCAATTTGTAAGCGGTTGCCTGCCAATTTTTTTTTCTTCGCTCGCTCACGCGGCTCCGGTCGCACTAGGAGGGATGGCATAACAAAATAATTATATAAACAGCGTACACACTTTCAGGCTACCGCTTGTCATCCGGTTGCCTCTCCGAAAATGAATTATGCGTCATTGCTCTGAATAGTAGCATATTTTGTTATTCATAATTCAAGATTTTTTAGTAGTTAGTATACTGTGAGCACTTCTATAAACCAATAAAAACCAGAATTATTAAAAAAAAACTATACAGGATGTCTCATGGCCATGCCACATGGAAGGGAAGTACTTTAAATATTGAAGATAAGATATTTTACTGAAAGAAGACTTCATTCATTCTTTTTTAAAAATAGTTACAACTGCTTTCACAGATTTTGAAAAATTTACTGCCTGAACCGGGAATCGAACCTTTGAATGCAGTCATAATTATTTTTAAAAATTAAATGAGGTTTTATTTCTGTTAAATGTCCTATCTTTAATATTTAAAGTACTTCCCCTGTATGTGGCATAGCCTGGGACACCCTGTATATGTACAATAAATACATTGGCTTACTCGTCTTGACAATCAGCAGAAGATGGGCCTAACAAGTTCACCATAGTCTTCACTTTCAATCTGCAGAAATAGAATTCTTATATTTTTGGTCTTCTATACAAATATTATAAAGAGGTAATGTTTGTAAGTTTGTGAGTTTGGCAATATTTAGAATATACTTTCAAAGTAAACGCGGGCAACACCGCAGGAATAGTATAATTATAAAAACAAAACATGAAAAAATGTCATGTTGACCTATACAGGGTGGAAATAGATTTTGGGTGCGAGAAAATTTCTCGCAACCTGTATGTTTTTTCCAAAATCTGTAAACGCCAATCTTCATTAATTTGAAATCGAAGGAAAGTCTCCTAAGATCATTTTCGCCTAGCAACACGGGATCTGGTAGCTGCCCTCACTGACCCAAAATCTATTTCCACCCCGTATACTGTTCGTAATTATTATTTTTCAGTGGAAACTAGTGAGTGTCGTGTCAAGGGTTTTTTTTAAATATTTCGTAATGCTAATCACATAATTATTATAGTATAAAATATGTTTAGTACTTCTCGTACTGTTTTTCTCTATACTGTGTAACTGTGGAAGTGTACGCGGTGTAATCTGCGCGCGTGTGTGTGTGGTTGATGTATTTAATACGGGAATTCGTTTTTTTTTATGTACTAACCTTTTCTGCTTATTCAGTTTCCGAAGCCCCAGTGACGATATCTTCTTTTTAATTTTTTTGTTACCCATTTTTAACAAATGCTGTGCTCCGAAAATGCGCGTACGTCCGTCCTCCAATGCGTTCCGCTCGGGACTGCCGCGGTGCAGCGGGAACGGAGCGGGAGTGAATTGTGCCATAATTTCGTTGATTTTGGGTGAAAAAAGACATGTCTTAATAAATTAAAAATATTATGACCGACATCGCTCACATCATCATAGACGCTTATTTTGGTGTAATTTTCTATTCATCAAGTTACGTAAGATTGGAATAATGTCAGTTTTAAGATGAGAATAGAGGTATGTTTGGCATTTTTTTCTATCGATCAAAGTTTATCCAATTATGTAACGGACTTCCGACGGAACTAGATAAAGGTCTTAAATATAATATTACAGTTTTTTTTAATTTTTAATATGTAGGTTTTCAAAATAAAACCGTTTACAAAATCACATATCCTAGAAGAACCCCGAAGCAACTCGTTAGCGGTCCAATCTGCGAACTTGCCAATTTGCTCAGTGAATGAAAAACAGGAAAGCTATACCTACTTTCTGGAATATTAACGTATACTCATCTAGATATTGCGTCATTAAAATCCGGCGAAGTTAACTACATATTATGTTCATTATATGAGTGTCCTACGAGAAGATCAAGTTGAATATTGAATATATCAGTCATTAAGGTTTTATAACGTTACTGGTTTAAGGACTTTACACTTTCACTGCCAGGAACCCACCAAGCGGGCGCCTACGCCGTAGTCGCTTTCCACGACATACGAGGAAAACGAAGGGATCGGCTACGAGCGTGGCGCATAACGATTCTTGGCATTGAAAGTGTTTGTTAGGAAATAATAGATTAACTGTTAATTTGGTAAATAGAAATCTTGTTATGGTCCTACTATTAGCATAGAAAATTAAAGGTACACATATGTTTTCTTTTGTTCCAATCGTTCAATACGGGTGTAGACTCGAAAAGTATTATTACTCCAAAAGAAAGAAGGCAAAAAAATATGCCTAGTGACGAAAATCCCATTCAGATATCTCAAAGAATTACGAAGCTACAACCGTTTTAATCTTGCTTGTTAGAGAGAGAACACGCAAAGAGTGTGTGACGTCACTATCTACGTCATCGTTTTATATGAAGTTGCATTTTGCGAAAAAGGGACAGAACGTACCTCTTCTTAAAACTTTGGACACTTATAACTTCTTGCGTTGATTTTTTCTCCATTTGATTACATTTTTAATCCTTTTTCGAGAATATTTGACACCTATTTAAAGAACATATTGTATGTGTTTATGCATATAACACACAACTAAGATTTCAGCTATTATGTTTCTGTGTAATCGGAGCTTTATTTTACGTGTTAATATGATACGAATCTCATTAAGCCCTACAATGCGAGTTAGCTATCCAATCTCCGACTATTAAGGTAATACGTCTGTTATACACTGATAGAACTAGTAACTGGAAACTAAATGGTAAGTACTTGGAAATATTAATACTATGCTATAATAAAATAACTAAATATTAGGGGACAATCTTACACAAATCGAACTAGTCCCATAGTAAGCTCAATAAAGGCTTGTGTTATGGGTACTAGACGACGATACATTTAATGTATATATACTTAAATACATAGAAACATCCAAGACTCAGAAACTAATTTTTATGCTCATCACACAAATATTTGCCCTTACCGGGATTCGAACCCAGAACCTTCAGCTTCGTAGGCAGTGTCACTACCCACAGGCTAACCGCTCGCTATGCAAGTACCAAACTCAATAAGTAGACAATACTAAACTTATTGAGCGTCCATCTTACTAATTTACAACGTATTTTGTACTTGATAGATACTCAGGCTTTATCACAATTCATAAATTTCAAAAAAACCTAGACACCTACTTTTGACGACCGCTTTAGCTTAGTTGGTAGAGACCCTGCCTACGAAGCAAGAGGTCCTGGGTTCGAATACTTCGAATCCCGGTAAGGGCATTTATTTGTGTGACGAGCACGAATATTTGTTCCCGAGTCATGTATGTTTTCTATGTATTTATGTTTTTATTTATCTTTATAAGTATGTTTATCGTCGTCTAGGTACCCATGGCATAAATAGTTCAAGCTTTTTGTCCCCTAATATTTATTTATTATTTATAACGTTAAATACTCGGTTCATTCATACATAATCCGTTATGCGTTATTAAATTATTCGTGTGGGTACTGAACTTAATGAAATATTGTAAGAACAATACAAATTGTCAGATCCGGTAAGAGTTGTATGCCGTTATCAGTTATTTGGTAATGAGGAAGATCATGTGTTAGATAATACCTAGGTATCTATATTGATAAATCGCAAATGGTTTACCTAGCTAAATCGCGTGCCGATGCTGTTAAATAACATAAATTCGAAATTACTTTTTAGAGTCAACTTCCCCGATTTGTTACTTATATTTATCGTACCTATTGTATTATATAGGCACTTCCTTTCTGGTAGACCTTTTAATTTTTCTGACTAATTAAAGTTGCAACGACAATAATTTATCTACTTTGCCTTAAGGCCTTGTGAATGTTAGACAATGCTTTATAGCAGTAAGTCCGCCATTTGTTCCAAGTATAAGTTCTTCTTTAGTGCAATAAAGACTAAATCAGTAAATAAAAATCGAGCATTAGCTGAATGAATATGACACTAGTAATTGGAAATATAAAGGTTCCCTACTTTAAACTACTGTGAAGTTGCCAAGTATAAACAGGTTTGGAAGCAAACGTTATTAATATACCCTAATTGTGTAATCGATTTTATTTTTATTCTTTGACTAGCTTCTGCCCGCGACTCCGTCCGCGTTGGACTCGTTTTTATCGTTGCTCCATACAAACTTTCACCCCCCATTTCACCCCCTTAGGGACTGATTTGCGGGTTTTTCCAAAATCCTAAAATGGCTTTTCTTGTATTGTAATAAGGAGTCCATCCATACACAGAGTTTCAAGTCTAACACTTTTACTCCATCCCCATTCAAACATTCAACCCATTCCACCCTCAAGGTGGTAAAAAGGGCCCTTTTTACCACCTTGAGGGTGGAATTTTTAAATATCTACCTACTAATCTGTAAACTACCTATTGTGAGAAGATCAGCTTTCTAGGTTCGACGGTTTCGGCTGGGCGTTGATTTAAGTGAGTGAGTCAGTCAGTCAGAAAAAAAAGGCCGGGAGTGCCGGTAGAAGTGAAAACCCGAATAATTTTAATTTACAAAAAAAAAACCCACAACCCCCATCCCAAAAAGTGCTCCCGCTAAAGAAGTTTTCACTTCAAAAACCTAGATTAAATAATTAAATTAAATTTAAAAATAACCACGCAAGAAAAAAGTTAACACAAATTATCGCCTCGCTGGGGATCGAACCCAAGTCTAAAGATTGTTCACTGAGCGCTTCCCGACTGCGCCACCCGGATAGTTACGGAACTCTACGAAATTAAGATACAATAAGTTCTCGGTATCGGCATTAAAAACAGAAGTTATTCGTATCGTATCATTTTTAGGGTTCCGGAGCCAGAATGGCAAAAACGGAACCCTTATAGTTTCGCTATGTCCGTCCGTCCGTCCGTCCGTCCGCAGCTTAGCTCAGAGGCTCTTGGTACTAGAAAGCTGTAACTTGGCATGAATATACATATTAGTCATACACACAAAGTGGTAAAATAAAATCTTGAAAAACATTTTTTTTAGGGTACCTCCCCTACATGTAAAGTGGGGATGATTTTTTTTATTGTCGTCTACCCCATAGTGTGGGGTGTCGTTGGATAGGTCTTTCAAAAATATTGCGGGTTTGTGAAAAAAATTTTTCGATTAAACGATCCGTTTGTGAAATATTAAGCCTTAAAGTGCTAATTTTTGTTAGACTCCAGTGTCCCCACCCCCTGCTAGCTAAATGGTTGTTTTGGGATATGTGAAAAAATTCATGGTGGTAGTAGTACATATAACGAAGTTAAAAGGAAAACTATCACAGCTAAGTAGGCTTTACACGTTTACGAGTAATAGTCGACCAACTTATAAAATGTACTTCAAGAAGTAATAGTTTCGTACAAATTCTATTGTAACTTATTATTATATATACGTACGGAACCCTTCGTGCGCGAGTCCGACTCGCACTTGGCCGGTTTTTTTAATGATTAAATACACTCTTTCTTGATTTACATGCATATAAAAGTGTTTAAATTAATTTAATTTTACATCATTAAAAAATAAAAACTTTTGTTCATTTTTTAAATCAACGCAATTGCCCAGATATAATTGAGGATATTTTTAGTAACAAAGAATAAGAAGTAAAAGTATATGAGTTGGTCTAGGTGACGGGGTAGATAGTTAATTGTATAGATTTTACGTCCCTAAATAGCACCCCTGGGGGTCTAGCACAACTGACGCCGCGCCGCGACGCGAGTCAAGAAAGATCTACCCTCCTCTTTCTAATTTGCATGGTGCGAGTGAGACAGGAGAGCTCAGTCGCGCGGAAAGCGACTTGTCAGCAAGTTGTGCTAGACGTGCTGGTAATCTCCAATCTCTTCCAAACAGAAACGTCATTATATTGGCATTTATTTTTCTTATTTTTTTTTCTTAGTGTTCCTTCTTTAATTGCAATACTATTATCTTGTATGACTCTTCCTTGGTATTCACATCCATTTATATTTTTCATTTATACTGGCCCAATTTCTAGAAATTAAAAAACATATTATATTGTGGCCATTAAAACCCACCTTTAACCTTGTTAAGGGATCTGTGTTTAAAAATATGATTAATGAGATATTGTTTTTTCATTTCCTGGCTTCAAAAAAAATATATAACCTCACTATAAAATCAACATTCTGGATTACCACACCAGAATATTACCAAAATCGCCCCTAAAATAAAAATAAGAATCCTTCAATTTTACTCACGTCAGAATATTTGCTACCCCATCGTCTTTGTTTAAACTTAAGAAAACAAATTAATCATATATTTTTTACTTATATAGTGTATTCATGAATAGTGATACAGTATGAAAAATAATCAGTAATTATTATTATGACACGTCATCATGCCGATACCGAGACCTTATTGAACGCCCCTCGTAGCTATCGGTACCGAAGCGACACTGGCTGTTGCGTATCTTTATGCAACGCACAATGTAGGGATTATATTATTTTCGTCTAAGTTCCGATCTTCAGAAAGACACCAGTTTCCGAATTCGTTCCGTCAAAAAGGGCATTTCCACAGGCTGCGGACACAACAACCATGGTTTTGCTCATCACCAATCGCATCCGAAATACTTAACATTAACTTCAACTTACCCCGTGTCCTGTAATGTATGCCCATACCACTTTATTACCGAGATAATCCGCGATCCGGAGCAATTATAATTATTTTTTACAACCCCAGTAGTGACTGACTGATTCCGTATTTGGCACTTCATATGACTTTTGTTCAGCTACCCGTTTCTCTAAATACATTAATAAAATACCCTCTTTTTTTGTTAATGACCACGGGATCATTCTAAAACGACTGATAAGCCATTTCAGTATACTTGAAACTTGCTTGAAACTGTAATCAAATTCGATTCTACTGAAGGACTTTTTGTCAAATGTTTACGTTGATGATTACCTGTGTTGTATTTTTAATTTGTACGCCAACTATGTACCTACCTAAGTTTATTTGTTTTGAACTTTGAAATTTATTTAACCTAAGTTTCAGCCAATTCAGCTTAGTATTTGTTTTACCTATTATTCAATATTATATTTTATTATATGTATTGATTATTTAGTATATAGTAACTATGAGCATTAATACCAGTTTATGCGATGCTTATACTACGTAACTTAAATTGACATAACTTTTTTATTTATTAACCGATTTGAATAAAATAAAAACTTAAGAGAAGTCTAGCATAACATATAACTGAAAACCGCATCCAAATCGGTTCAGCCGTTTCTGAGATTAGCGTGCACAAACGTACAGACAAACAGACAGAAAATTCAAAAATCATTTATTTGGGCTCTATTGCGTTTATGAAGGCCCCCCATAAAAGTTTTTTAAATATATTTGCCATGTACAGACAGCGATCAGTTACGATTTTATTATATGTATTGATGATGTATTGATGATGATGATGATTGATGATGATGATTTATGTTGTTGTAATTTATGTCAATCAATTATATTCCATACTCAACAATAGGCATTGGGTTACCACAAAAAAAAAAAACACATTCATGGTTGCCTAGGGTTTAGATGTTAACTAATAAGTGTAGACTCGCGAGCATGGAGAAAGGTAGTAGTAAATTAGCTCATAATAGTCTTATTAATCTCCGAGTAGTCTTTATTTTTTCTTGTAAGTTCGTCATTCAATCTATCATCCCTTGAAAATGGTCATGATTTTTACGAGATATACATTTACAGTATATTTAATTATTTAAATGATTTATGTTGCATTGTAATGACGCTTCTGAATGAAAAAGTAATAATATCCGTTAGGGCTCAATCAGATCATGATTTTAATAATTTATAAGCTCCACACAAAACTCCATGTATGGTTCTATATATGTTTCTGTATTATACAGGCTTTGCTATAATTATATCTACCTACTATGACAGTTATTATCATAAATTCCGAGATAAAGCGTGGGTGCAGTAATAATTATTGCCATAAAAGTTGATTCTGTCTGAATTTCACACCCTCTAGTCACGAAACGTGACAATCATATATTACAAGTAGATGTGCATATGTTTCTACAATTTTTGCCTTATTTCACAGTTTTACAGGACAGTGTTAATTTTAGAATACTTTTATGCCGAGGAAAGCACCAACACATTTTAGTTTCAAGCATCGAGCTTTCTTTCAGTTAAGGGGGTGAATTGGAAATTATCGCGTGCTTTGAAACGCCGTTCTGTCTAGATTAAGAAACAATAAGGTCTGATTTTCAGAAATATAATAACTGACTATGTGATTGTTTATCTGATTTAATCGATACATGATTGCGTAAAATTTCCTCTATAGAAAAAATGCCAAAGTTGGGTCTTTATTTTCCTTTTTTTACTTAGCCTACTCAAACAATACATTATTTTACGACAGAATCAAGTTAATACTAGAATTTTGTGACATCTTAAATCTCACTTAATGAAATACCATAAATAAAACTTCACTAAGTTAGGTATTTATAGAAATTTGGCCAAAAAAGCCATTCCCGAAGAGTGTTGCATCTCTTTATCTCGTGCGCGGAAGGCTAAAGCGTGTCTCTGTCAAGGGGGCGTGGTCGACTCGAATCAAGGCATCCCCTTAATATATTTGGTTATTTCCGTGCCTACGGTTTAGCACGTTGTTGATGGACAGTTAGACCGTCTAACCTATAGGCGTCATTTTATTGTTATTAATTTGAATTGACGACCGCTTTAGCCTAGTTGGTAGTGACCCTGCCTACGAAGCAAGAGGTCCTGGGTTCGAATCCCGGTAAGGGCATTTATTTGTGTGATGAGCACGAATATTTGTTCCTGAGGAATGGATGTTTTCTATGTATTTAAGTATTTATTTATTTATATAAGTATGTTTATCGTCGTCTAGTACCCATAGTACAAGCTTTGCTTAGTTTGGGACTAGGTCGATTTGTGTAAGATTGTCCCCTAATATTTAATATTTTGTCTGGCGTACTGTCCACCAACATAATACCTAACGAAACAATCAGGTAGGAAGTGGATCAAATAATAGTCACTGTAAATTTTATGGTTTATTTAAATACAAACTGTAGTAGTTTATAATTCGTAGCAATATACAGTTTCCTTGAAACTTAATGGTAAATGGGTAATTTTTCACGTAAAGTATGCTTAACAATCTAACGAAACGAGGCTCTTTTGCCTCAAGGGTCGTAATTTCAAGCCATCGATCGACTTCTTCAAAGTTCAAGAGGCATAATACTTCTAACAAATTGTAGGTTTACCTACTTACGTGTTATTTAACAATCATCCTTATCTATATTTTTACATGATAAAATATCTCCGTAAAAAATTACTTCACACGTATTTATTAACTTGAACATAATCATTAAATTTTCATTTGAATTCTAGCTACACCAAGATGCGTGTATGATTTAACTATAAACCTACAATGATGTCAATGGAAATAAAATTGTGATGTTGGTTTTAACGTGGCGGAGATCAGTCTTTACCTCACTAAATTATAAAATATTCAACTAAACTTGACTGTGGGCAAATGTGTCTATTGCGTACAAGTTATGGGGTCCGAGTCGAGTTGCAAAGTCAGTATTTACAGAGGTGACACAGCGTTCACGAATGGCGTGCTTGTTGCGTTTATTATACTTCACTAACACCAAAAAAAGATGCCAGAACTTCGGATCACTCCACAATATCGAAGTGCGATAATCTCTCTGCTCCTTTAGAAACGCGTATATTGAATTGTCCGGGCCGATATCAACGAATACATAAATTGTGTTCCGCGCTTTCAATATTTCGCCTCGAATCTTCTTTATGCTCACCTCGCGGTACGCAGATGTCAAGTAGTTTGGAGAGAACACGACCAGAGTCATGCGTTTTTCCTTTACGCTGTCGTTGTTGGATTTGTCAGTGTTTCTGTCTTTAGAGTTTTTAGAACGGTCAATTTCTGTAGTAAGGTTTTGATATGTATTCAAAACCGGTAAAATATTAGTTGTTACGAACTCCTCGTCCTCTTTTACACATCTTATTTTAATCCGAAGCGTTCTAGTTTTAGGACCCGTAGAGCTTAAAGCTATGCGCAGCGTTTCCTTTGTAACAAGATATATTCTTCTACGGTAAAGCACAAAACCTGTCGTGACAGCTATGGACACAAATACGAAAACAACAGACATCACGTATAATAATGTTGCAGCCTCGGTCTTGCATATTTTGGTCCAATGTGAGCATTCCAAGTCAGCCAAATCGTCCCACTGAAAAAAAAACTAAAATAATTACGTCATATTTTACTATAAAGCAGTAATACCTAAAGAATGTGTTTCTGTTGTATTAATAATCGACCCAAATTAAATGGGGTATTTGGGAACCAAACATAAACTCTCCTTCACTGTTGCATATTTTTTTTAATCCAAAACTTTGAGAATTTTATAAATTATCTTTTGAATTATTTATGATTTAGGGTTTATATTTAAATATTGTCATGTAAAAGTGAGTTTGTGGCGTATTTGCAGAACAAGTTTTTTTTTTACTCTCCTAAGAGGAAAGAGCGAAGGATCATGGAATTGCTCCCATTGTATTTTATAATAGAGTGACCAGTGTTTGGCCCTTTAGTCTCACCTGATTGGAAAGGACGACAGAGCCTTAGATGAACCTCATTGGCTCAGTATTAACCTTTTCACTCTTGAACCTAGTAGGTATTTTACCGCTTTAAGTAGTACTTGCTAATAACCCAGTAACACGTTGTTGAGTAACACTGATTGAATGAGAGATCGGTCAAACATGACCGAAAAGTTCTAACACTCGTCGCAATGACGTATAGATCAATAGTGGGACCGGATTTTTGCACTAAAAGTTTTGATAATTCTAAAGATGGAAAAGTGATGCTTATATGACATCGGACATATTTCAAGTATATTTGCAATATATGATGAAAAGTTAGAACGAGCGTTAGGTATAAATTAGGTATTTATATATTTTTATTTATAATTTGTGAATATTGAATTAAAGTGCAAAGTTTTAGCTTCATCGTTTATAACATGTATGACGCTATATGTTATTAAGTTTGTAGAACTTTTTTTACGCAGCTTCTTTGTCAAACCAGAATTAGGTTATTACTTTGTCGATATTGAATTAAAGTTTAAAAATCCTTAACAATATCTCTAATTTCTTAAGTTAATAGACAAAGCTAAAAATGTAGAAGAATAGGATACATGCTATAAAAGTAATATGCGTTTTTTGTCCTGTAAGATCTAATATTGAATTAGAGTCTGTAAAAATAAGTCTAATACTATAAAATAATATATGCAACCATATTATGAAAAGTAAGAAAATTCTGTGTATTGCTTGCATTAATAATAGTATAATTTATTTAAAATGGCGCGAAATTCATAACCACGCCGCGCTGGCCCTTCAACGGCGGCGCGCGGGAGCCGATCGTAGCCGACCTAGCGAGCGATACCTCGCCCCGCCCTCCCCGCATTACCGCGCAAGCGCTGCTGTTGTCTTTCAAATCATTCATTTGTTTGTTTACCGTGCACATATTAGATGCAATTTTTAATACATTTACTCAAAAAGTGCTACTTTTACGTAGCTGTTTAGCGTGCGGAAAGTTGATTTTCACGAACTAGTGCTTTTCACTTTTCCCACTCAATAATCGTACAAATTGTACCATTAATTATTATGTCAATAAAAAATAAATAAGATAGAGCTGTATTAAATAAAATGATTTTTGAACTTCATCATTTTTCAACTGTATTACAATGACGTTACAGAATTAATAATATAAAAGTTTCGAATTCCTTACTTGTTGTTTTTCTTATTTTTTCGCAACTGTATTAAAAAACGTCGTTGTGTAGATTACTATACATTGATTCAAAGGCTATATCGGCGCACAAAAGAAGAATGGAGATGGAGGCACCAGTAGCACAGCCTAGTGACGATGAGGAATGCTTTGATTTTCAAAACTTTTGTTTTTTTTTTTGCAACGAAGCTGCCAACGAAGTGTTTAAACAGGGTCAACTCAAACGCCCTGTTCAAGTCAGAATCACTGTCAGCGAAATAAAGAAATGTACTACACAGATGTTGTTAAACGCAGCTATAGCTGCTCGCCGCAAGCAAACCAATGTTACTTTGCCCCTGATTACGGATTGCTGTTACGAACACCAGGGTGATGTAGCAGGGTAATATCGCCGGTTAGCGACCACCTAATTTATGGTTCCGGTTTGCGTCCACTCATTTCAATTGGTGTCAGGAATCTACCGCAAAAAACGACAATATATCCTTTCAGTTTTTTCAATAGATTGCATACATACATACATATACTCACGCCCGTATCCCATTGGGGTAGGCAGAGACTAAGGAACGCCAAATACTACGGTCCTTAAATACTTCTTCAATAGATTCCTGTTTAATAATTACTTTAAATAATACATGCGGGGCACGGTTTATTTAGAGTGCGTTGTAATGTCATTTTATTAGGTATATTTAATTGAAAAAAAAAATACGTTGTCTTTCACGTGGTCGCTAACTGAAGCTGGTCGCGTAACCGGGGCGGCGTATTGACCCAACGTTATTAAATTAAACATTCCAATTTACGTTAACACTTAAAATAGGCCGTTTCTGCTCTAATAGTACCTGATTAAAGAAAACTTAGAAAGTAGAGCATAATTTAAATCAAAACAGTGAGAAATATATTCTTTGATTACAAATATTATTTGTATGCAGAATGTAATGATAGTGAATGAAGCAAGAAAGGTTTGTCAAGATCGTAGCAAGTGGAAATCCGTGATCTCTGCCTATCCCTCCGGGAAATAGGCGTGATGTACATTTGTATGTATGTATGTATATTATTTGTAGTAAGGTAAATCTCCAATAACTGGCCACCCTTGAATAATCGGCCCCCTCATACTAAAAATTAACTCTATTCACGTATAATAGAATAGATATAGATAGTATGAGGTGGCCAGTTATTGACGATTTACCCTACTTGTTAGGAATATTCGAGACAAATAAAGGTTTACTAAGCAGAAACGTCTGCTAACGAAGTTCTAAAGGACAACGCTCCCTAGGATGAAAAAAAAGTTGAAAATTTTGTTGAAAAAACTATTTTGCGTATTAATGTGTATTATTTCAAAAAAAGTGAGTACCTTTACATTTTGAGGAAAAGAAATGTGAATGGTGACCCAGATTTGAGCTGTATAGTAAAATGAATGGAGAAAAAAAAAGTGGTCAGATTGACATTAAAATAATGTATGTCATAAGAATCGTTTCAAAAACAACTTGAAAAAAAAATCTTACTGGTAAAAGTAGGAAGAATCTAACCACTTATTTTTTTTTTCTTTTACATTTTACTATGAAGCTCAATTCTGGTTCAGTTAACAGTTTTCACAAAATATATGTTATTGAAAAACTAGACCTTACTTAAAAAGTTTTTGCACCTTCATTATTTTTAAACATACTTAAATACACAAACGTTTTTTTTTTCATTCAAAATATTCAGTTCTTTTTTTCCATACTAGGTGTGCGGTGTTTTTTCGATCAGAATAAAAAAAAAATCGCCAGTAGCCTTTTCAGGTTTGCGTAGGCAACAAGGAACCCTTATAGTTTCGCCATGTCCGTATGTCCGTCTGCGGCTTAGCTCAGTCACCCTTACTACTAGAAAGTCGTAAGATTAGAATTGAAGACTTTATTCTATTGCACTTCGAAGAATCGAGATTAGACTGTAAAAATAAGAGTTCAATTTTAATAATAATGAAAAAAAAAGTAAAAGTTCCGTCTATTAATTATTTTAGTTATTTTGTGAAAAAAGCTGCACAGAATAATGAGAAGTCGCAGAAGTTAACTAGAATTGTCATTAGGGGTAAACAAATATGAATGATTAATACTTATACAATACCTACTTGCAATTTTATTATAATGTTGTCGTAAATGGTTGTATTTTTTGTAATTTTTTACTATTATGTTAGCCATCCATACTGACTTTAATATAAAACAATAAGTACCTACTTCATAAAGGACTTAACGTCGAAAATTTATAATATTTCGACTGAAAATTTTATTCTTTGACACTTCGAATAATCGAGATTATACTGTATTAATAAAAGTTCGCTGTCAGTTATATTATAATGTGAAAAAAGTTACAATTTTTTTTTTTTTTTGTTATTGTAATAAAAATATACGAGCTATTCACAACTATTTTTATTATTTCTGTTTATCCTGGTTCCTATTGTCATATCTTGTCCAGTCCTATTCGCCGTCATGTATTATACTTACCCCACCATATTATACGGTCATTACGCCGGTTACGTGACCAACTTCGGTTAACGATCACCTTAAGGACAAGGTTTTTTTTTCATTTAAAGATATTTAAACCGGCTGTAAAAATGCCTCGGTACGTACGCAATTTTTAAAGCAGATATTAGGCAGGAATCTACTTAAAAAACGAGAAAATATCCTCTCGGTTCACCATTACTCCCGAGTGGTCGCAAACCGGCACACTAAATTAGGTGGTCGCTAACCGGTGAAATTACCCTACATCCTAAATATACAATTTCATCTAAGGTATATTGAGTTTAACTATAGCTTACTGCTGACCACGTCGCAAAAAAATACATGTAGGTTATTTGTTAGTAGGTATTTATGCGGCTGGCTTAAAGGAGTAAAACATGGAAGAGTGATCATTTGTATAAGGGGCGATCCCTAAAATATTTTTAAATTATGTGTATAACGCGATAACCAGTTCGACGAAACCGCGGGCAATCCCTAGTATAGTTGGTAATAAATAAGGATACATTTCCTCTTTGTATTTCCATTAACGTACGTATAACAAAATAACATGTGTTTTGCCATTGATATTTATTATTTGTGGATTTTTTTATGGATCGTGGACGCAATCAAGGGCACTCCTCTACCGTTGCGTTGATCGCTGCCTGCTGCCACAGCGCACAGCGCGGCGCGCGCATACATGCCGCGCTTTTTAAATGTATTCATTTACGCACGGAGTACTTAGGTATCAATATTTAGTGTCGCCGTAAGTTTATTTTTCTTAACTTTTGTTTGGTAACTGATATCATTGTCATGATCGTTTACTATTAACTCTACAAACTTTAATTCAATATTGGCTATACTGTTTAACCGGAAATCAATATCTAGACAAGCCGATTGTCTACATTTCTAACTTTTTTCCAATATGTTAAGTGGATCGACAATATCGTAACTTTGCAATATCAGCTACTCTAATTCTTTATTTACAAAATTATTTGCATTTTTACGTTCACCAGGATGCAGAAGTCCCAGATTTCTAAAAACAGAATATCGTATATAAATTAAAGTGTTATTGGATATGTTACAGTTTTTTGTAACTCTAATTCTATATTGACATAGTTATTGGCAAAAACAAAAATATTTCAATATAGCCGAAAGCTCCACCTAAAATTTTCTAACTTTTTACATAAGTATTATTTAACATGCCTCCAACGACATATCAAAAAAGAAAAAACTTTAATGTTGTAATAACCCATTTTTGTTCAACCGCTGGTCTAGTATTGGACCACGTCTGACTTTATCATTTGAAAAAATGCTATGATGTCAGGCAATAGTTTTCAAAGTTATTAGTACTAAAAGCTGCAGTGTATCGCAAGTTTACGGTTGAGTTGTGATTTTCATGTAAAAAGTGTCTCATGTCCTTTTTGTACAACAGTGATTTTCATTAATTATTCATTACGTTAAACATCTTACCCGGAAGTGGCGAGTTTTCGTATAACTAATGAAATCCCAGTTTCGGCAGTGACAATCAATTGGGTTATTCGCAATCAAAACGTGATGGTATCCGTGGTTTTGATGAGCATGTCTTTTATCTAAAGACACTAGGTCAGCAGATTTACGCTGAAACAATGTAAAAACGGTTCTTTATTAAACTGGTTACAACAATGGGTACCCTGAGGTAATACAAATCTAGACTCACCTGTAAAAATGTAATATGATTGTGACGTATATCCACTGTGTCGTGTCTATTAGCAAACCAGTCGACAAAAGTATTTTTAAATTCGTTATGACTGAGGTTTAACACCCTTAAATTGTATGTTCTACTGAAAGGGGACGAGTGGGCAGTATCTTCGTGCCATGTATTGTTGTCCAGTCCTTTGTTTTCAAAATCCAGATTATTGTATGCAAGGGATATGTACATTCTCTGTTTGTTGTTGATAAATAAATATGACGAGACCGTTTTCAAATTGTTGTGCTCCACACTCAAATACGTAAGACTTAACAATGACGAGAATGTTGAGCTGAAAGAGAAACTTTTATTGTTTTAATATGACAAAAATATGTATACAAACGTTTTTTTTACAATAATAAATGAGAGGTATGGAAGAAAAAGACAAGCTGCACTGACACCAAGTAAATGGAATAAGGGCCAATGATGAACATTCATAAATATGAATGCTAAAAAATCTTTACAGCACAATTATTTTATTTAATAAAAAACGGATAGGTAGATAGTAAGTATTATTTTTTGTTACGTTGAATTCAAACACGGGCTTTTCTATAGAGCTCTCTTACTGAATCGTTTGATTAATGCTTTTTGGAAATTAGCCTACATATTGTGTTCTTGCAAGGTTAAATTTGCTGCTTCGTGGATTTGACGTACCTAATGATTACACATATTCCAGATTGTAATTATAGACGGCCAATCAATATGTAATTGAGTAGTACTTCGAATAATATAAATTAATTAAAGCCGGATAGATACTCTCATGGAGCGTTCACACAAATTATTAAGCAGGTAATAAGAAATAAAGTATTATAAATATATTTTCATGTAACGACCTGCGCGCGTTTCCCTTGCGTCATTAACTATTGGTTGTTGGATGATGTTCATAAAAAAATAGGCAAAGGTTGTCCATGAAATAATTGTTTATTTTCGTAAATAAACCAGGGAGTTTACCAACTTATATCTTTAGTTAAACAAGTTAATCTCAAAGTATCAGGTTTGTCATTATACATAAATATGTATACCTAAATAGGTATAGCATGGATTAGTAAATTTCAGTACTGCCATGACTAAAAATGACTAACTTAAAGTAGCTATTAAATATTGCTTACCCAGTAATTTCAACTAGATGATTATAATCCAAGTTTAGTGACTCCAGCCGCACCAGAGACGAGAATAGTTTAGGTTCTATATCCTTTAGATTGTTATGGCTTAAATCCAACTCGAGTAGATTAATCTGGTCATTAAAGATGGCTTCGAGCAATGCTTCCAGATTATTGTACGCCAGTGAAATGTTCGTTATATTAGGAGAATTAACAAAAACATCGTACGGTATAGCCTCTAAGCCGCACCTCTGAATGTACACCTGTTTTAAATTTGTCAAACTCCCAAATAAATATCTCGGTAACTCTTTCAGTGTCACATCGTTATTGAGAATAATGACTGTTTCTAACTCCCTGTTTTCTTTGAAAAGATTTCGAGGAAGCGACGAAAACTTGTTTGAGAACAACGTTAGCTTTTTAAGTTTTCTCAGCGGTTTGAAAATCGAAGCCGGCAGCTCATTCAAACCATTCGAACTCAGATCGAGCTCTTCCAGCACGTTAACTCCCGTGAAGAAGTCTTTCGAGAACCATGTAACGTTGCTCTGCCACAAGGAAAGCTTTCTCAGAAACGACAGATGGGAAAACATATTTGATGATATATTAGTCATATGATTATGACTTATTTCCAGGGTTTCTAATCTCTCGAGTGGTTTCAGTAAATTCTCTGAAAGGTTAATGCTATTTGATCGAATGTTTAACCAAGTTAAATTATTAATATCTGTGAATAGATTATCAGGAAGTTGTGTATTCCCATTGATCGATAATAGCAATTTCGTCAAATCTTGTAATCCTGCAAAGTGTTTTCTGTCAAAGAACCCGGATAAATTGTTGGTGTTTTGAAATATTAATGCCATAGTTTTAGATACTCCTATGCTTCTAAGAACATCTTTGAATGACGTGACAGGCAAGGGACAGTCTTTGAAACTGACAGATTTGAAGGAGTTCTGTTGGCTGGCACATCTTGGTAACTTGGTATAGTCGAGAGAAGATGCATTCTCACATTTAATATTAATGTAAATATCCGGTAGTAAATTAATTTTTACAGTCCGAC
Source organism: Epinotia ramella (assembly GCA_947578815.1). Taxonomy (NCBI): domain Eukaryota; kingdom Metazoa; phylum Arthropoda; class Insecta; order Lepidoptera; family Tortricidae; genus Epinotia; species Epinotia ramella. The sequence continues at coordinate 16,944,920 of OX388202.1, read as the reverse complement.
CTGTAAGCAAGAAAAACATGTTCATCAAATAGCATTTTGTGTATGTAAATTAAGTAAATAAAGTGTACTATTTGTTATTTTTACTAAAATGGACTCCATCGCGTGTAGTCATAATAATTAACATCGACAATTCGAACTTGTTGCAACATCCTTGGTCACGAGAAGACTGGCGTAAACGAGTATCAACATTTTTTATTCTGGAGTCCGATTCTAGGTCCATTCAAATTATGTATATTCGAGCCGACCCAATTGACGTAATCTCTATTGAAAAATCGCACCAGAATGTTGACGATGTTGAACTGGAGCATACTAGAGATCATGTCACAGGACTAATTTCTAACTGGCAATGCCTACGCGTTCTGTTTGCCTCAATAGTGTTCGTTTATAATCGAGTGCAATAAAAGTTTTGAGCCTAAGGCCACTGAAACATCAGATTATCTGTGATAAAATCATTTCGATTTGCATCTCGAACGCTGGGAACATAAACAACGTATACATGTCTCGAGCATCATGAGAACACGGAAATAAGTTTTTGTTCGACATCCGTCGTAATTTTTTTAAAGATATCTTGAAGAAACATAATCTCGAACGGCTCGAAAATTGCCCCCCTGCGCAGATCAATAAGTTTGGCTAAAGTTGTGGGAGATCCTACATCCGGGACAACAAGCATAACATTGGGAGCCAAGCCATGCATGCGTTAAGAAATATGGTCCGTTATATACATGTCAGAATGTATCACCTGATTTTATGTGTTTTTTATTGATCGAGTTACAAGCTTAGTGTTGTGTGATAAATTTAGACCAAGTTTAGTGCGGTTAGTTAAAAAAAACCAGTCTGGTCGCTACCAAGGATATTGTAACAATTCATAGTATTGCATTGTTTTGAATCATTTAAATAGGACTAAGTAATTTATTTAAAAATGTCTTGTGCTAAGTATAAGTTATATATGTTTTTATATCAAAATCGGAGTACAATAACGAAAAATAAAAACTTGAATGAACACCAAAACCGCAATTCTCTAAAGTCTCTTAACACCTTCCAGGCGAGATGAATATACCGGTTGCCAGTGAAAGTAAACTATTCATAAAGTTAGATCGTCATTCAATATTCACTGTTTCCCTCGAACGCACAGAAAAGTGTTGTAAACGCTCCGTTCAAAATGCACTCACCATCGACATTGCAATTGAGTTCAACTGCGAGCGTTCCGCCGCAAACGCAGTTGGGGTCGCTCGGACATGTCGGTCTTACTGCACCAATTATTTGCAGTACAGCGGCAAACACGCACACCCATTTGTACTCCATTCTTAATTTGCCTTTTACTTTTTCTGAGATAAACTGGTTGTCATTCGACTTATTTGTGTGGACACCATGTTGTGATCTGTGGACAATGAAATTCACCACATGAAACGTCTCATTGGGCAGTAACTACAAAATTAAAAATTACTACAGTAACGGACATTAAAACATCAAGTAAAACAAATTCTATGAATTCACTGTTCTCGAAGTACATTAGGGGAAAAAAATAAAAACGTATTTTTGCTTTGTATCTCATGGATGTCCATAAAGCCCATAAAGCTTGGCGTGGGTTGGTTACAAAGCAATCTTTTACAAAACATTTTTTTTTTTGCTAAGACTATTAAAGTCTTAGCAAACGGTGTCGCTGCCCGTCTTTTTTATTGTCATCCTATTATTCATAATCAGTAACGAGCTCCAGCCCGCAGGAAGATTGTGTGGTAACTGCTAGTTCCACTTCAAATCTCCTAAATAACTATTGCATTGCGGTCCAATCAAACTCTGGTAAATGAACTTCAACTTTTTGTTTTATAACGAAACACTCAGTCACTCGCCCGCGGATAGACACTGAAACGAAAAACGCTAAATAAAAGTTTGTAAATAATTTATAAGAAACGAAAAAAATATCAAGTTACGACTTGGAAAATTTGGCCATGCGTAGAACAGTACCTACACTCGCGGTCAAAGAAACCGGGTCAGTACGAAAATCTGTAATATCTCCTAAAATAATAAAGCTAGGGACATGAATTAAACTGCATATTGTAGATAATTTTATACTGAATTAAATAACATCAAATGGTGGAATCGTAATTCTTTTGTTTAATAAATTACATAGGAAACAAAAAATCAACCAATTTTACGTACAAAAATAAGCAGTAGGTACTTCACATACAACACAAAAAATAAAAATTAATACTTCGTATTGCCTCCTCGGGCTCTTCTTACAGCTTCTAGACGATTCGGCATGCTGTTTATTCAGTTCTTTATGCGTTCTTGCGGGATATTGTCCCATTCTTCCACTAACGCCTGTTTCAGGTCTCTAAGTGTAGCTGGGGCGGGGTTTCGAGCTCTTACACGCCTCCCAAGCTCGTCCCATACATGCTCAATCGGATTTAAGTCCGGACTCCTCGAGGGCCAGTTCATACAGTTGATACCAACCTCCAAAAAATAATCTCTGACAATTTGAGCTGTGTGTGGCCTGGCGTTGTCATGCATAAACATTAAGTATGGGCCGACATGCTCATTAAGAATCTCTTCTACATATCTTGCACTCGTTAATGATCCATTTTCTATTAAAACTAACTCCGAGCGACTCTCTGAAGAGATTCCAGCCCAAACCATGACTGACCCACCGCCGAACGCCACTTTTTTCTCAAAACATGCTGGAATAAAACGTTCACCAGGCCGTCTGTAAACTCTTTGCCGCCCGTCATTTGCATAGAGCATAAATCTGGATTCATCGGAAAACAAAATTCTTGCCCAATCTTCGTCACCCCAGTATCTGTGATCGCGGGCATAAAGTCGTCTTGCTGTTCGATGTATTCTTTCAAGTTTTGGGCCATTGGCCGGCCTATGTGGGGTCAAATTTGCTTCTTTGAGCCGCCGCCTGACAGTCCGCTCCGTCTCTAAAAGCTGATTTTTCACTTCAACTGCTGTGAGGTGCCGATTTCGGAGCATGGTTGTAACAATAAATCGATCTTCTCTAGCTGTAGTACATCTTGTTTTGCCAGTTCCTGGTCTTCTAAGGTTCTGCCCAGTCTGTAGGTAACGTTGGAGGACTCGCTGCACTGTAGAAAGTGACACACCTGTTCTTCTCGCTGTATACCTCTGACTTCTTCCTTCTTCTAACATAGTGATGATACGAGTACATTCATCTCGTGTTAGCGGCATGATAGACATTCAAGAATGACCACAAAATAAAACAATGACAGCCTTTTATCATAGTTCTTTGACAGATTGAAAACAATTGCTTAAAAACAAGCAAAAGTAAAACGAACGCAATTTCAAATAAGTACCTAATTGGTTTTTTTTTTTCAATTAAACCTTTTTCCAGTTACTACGTAGAACATTGAAGGTTGGATTTAGAAGGATATTAAATTCTCTATAAAACAGAGTTAGTTTCATGCAGATACGACCAACGGTTTACAAAATATTGAGGTTTTCGTCACTGACCCGGTTTCTTTGACCGCGAGTGTATATGCACATTTAAATAAATAAATAATAGGGGACAATCTTACAAATAATTAATTAACCCCATAGTACGCCCAATGATAAGACTTGTGTAATGGGTACAATATATTTTATAAATATAAATATTAAAATACATACATGGAAAACCTCCAAGAGTCGGAAAAAAAAGTTCATTCTCATCACACAAATATTTGCTCTTGCCGGGATTCAAACCCAGTACCGTCAGCTTCGTAGGCAGAGTCACTACCCACTAGGCTAACTGGCGACCACATTTACACATTTTCTTTCCACTTTATCAAATGAACTGCTTTTTGAGAGCAAATGCCTTTGTTACATCAGAATATACCCAAATCATCAATTCTATATACCTGGCTCTAATCATCAAAACTTGATTTTCGGTATTATAAATAAGACCAATCAGGAAGAATAAACTTGCAAGTGAAAAAAACTACAAATCCTTCATAAATTACAGTTCTGAGATAACAAACATTTCAAAAATACAAAGATAAGGATTTTTCATCGTTGTCAAAGTTGGTTAAAAATATCTGAACAGCTGAACAGAACCTAAGAGACAGAGGGACAAGTTAACAGAATGGTTTTCCTATCAATTTGTAAATAGTTGACAAGCAAATACATTGGTATAGGTACACAAAAAAGTGCAGTGGGCGAATAGCACTGGCAGCAAATATAATGGTACGATCAGCCGTTATCTCGGTCCGCCGCACTCGGCATTTTCGATTATTTGTTGACTACGATATTATTGTAACAGCGATCCCAGAACAAAAAGGCTGAATTGACTATTAGTTGCCATATAGAACTAGTACATATATTAAATATGATACTAAAAATACTTTCGACCACGGAGTAACGAAACCTGGTTGGGTTCAATTTGTGATTGTTATTCCGTGCATTCACATAATTTATTTATTTATTTATTGAAAAACAGGTTACATAACATTACAGTTTACACCAATGCGTCATGAACCGAACAATATTTATTTTGACGGATAATAAGAATACTTTGTTGAATGTCGGTTTGATTGATCCGACATAGCACAATTTTGTTCTTGGCTTGCTTCAAAAGGGAGATCCAAACCATTCAAAACTTCCAATTGCTAAATTTCTCTTTGAATTGCAGCCTAAACTATTTATCTCATTTCACGATTCCTATATATTTATTGGAAAAAATATGCATTTTATATTTTTAATTCACTTGTTTGCAACGTGCTGTAGTGTAGCATGCAGATAGCGCAATGCTTCCACTCACCTTTATGGAAAACATCGCTATCGTAAATAAATATGCTAATGTTATTGGAAACGACAATAGGGGTGTAGATACCAAATAAAATCGGCCAAGTGCGTTTCGGGTCACGCGCAGTGTAGGGTTCTGTAGTTGCCTGTCTTTCTTAATTTCATCGACACGCGCGCGCCAACTAAATGGTTGCATCGGCCGAATTTGTACGAAAATTGGCCTTTCTTAGTACATTTTAAGTTGGTCGACTATTACTCGGTAACTAGTTATGACTACTTAGCCACGATAGTTTTCCTTTTAAATTCATTATATCTACTACTGCCGCGAATATTTTCACATTCCCAGTAGCAGCCATTTAGGGCCCCCCTACACTACCGGTGTCTTGTGAACGTTCTCATACAAAATTGTGCGTTGCGTCGACGCGGCGCGACACAATTTTGTATGAGAATATTTACAAGACGCCGGTAGTGTGGGGGGGCCTTAGCCGGCAGGGGGGGGGGGGGGACGGACGGACAAGACTCGGCTTTAAAGCCCAGTATTTCGCAAACGAATCACTAATTTGAAAAATCGTTTTAAAAAACCCATAATATTATTGAAGAAGCTATCCAAAGACAAGAAAAATTACATCTCCACTTTCGAAGAAGGGGATTTTTTTTTAAAGATTTTATTGTTCTGTTTTGTCGGCGTGATTGATTTATATACCCATGCCGAATTAAAAAAATCTAGTAGTAATGGTTACTGAGCTAAGCCGAAGACGGACAGACAGACGGATGGATGGACGGACGGACGGCCAGACGGACATGGCGAAACTATAAGGGTTCCTTGTTGACTACTGAACCCTAAAAAAGCCAATAATGATGAATTTTCCCGAAAAAGGATAATAGTTATTTGTGCAACAAGAGAGCAAAGTTTGTTTTTGCTGCGAGTGCTGATTTTGAGTGAGTTGAGTTGAGAGAAACTTGAATAAATTTACTTTTGCAAAAAAAAACCCCCCACAACCCCAGTCAATTCATTTACTCACCAAATTACCATAATTACCACCAAATTACCATTACACTAATTACCATAGGGAGTGTTGCCAGAGCAAATAATGTAGCCGCGTTTAGTAGATATTAGTAATTTTCGGAATATCCCGATTTTCGGAATTAGCCGAGTGCACCCTTACCTAATAAAATCTGAAACAAATTAACAGCGCGCAATTTTTGAAAAGAGGCGGGGCGCCGCTCTTGCGTTCGGAAACTGCATCTTTGGTATACGTTCATAAAATGTAAGATTGTTAAAACTAGAATTACTAATTGGCTAGCGTATTAAAGTTCATGTTTTTTAAGTAGGTACCTGTTTATTATGAAAAACGGAGTTATTCTGACATGTTTTTGTTTAAATATTCTTATATCTAAAATTCCTTTGCATAATTATTTTGGTAATTTAAACTTGTTAATTTCATAGTTTTCGAACTTGTTACTTGTTTCGCACTTTTTTGGGGGTCTACTTTGTCTACGCGCCCCACCGCCCGGTGAAGCGGGGGACGACACCAACCCCATTTAAACGCCCGCGCCGCGGCATCGGCCTCTACCAATCTCACTGGAGCGCAAACTCGTAGAGTATTCCAGTGTATAAACTTTCCCGCGTCGTCGTGCCGGAGGCTCCCCCTGGATTTTCCCCAGGCTACCCTCTAACCATGCAATTCGACCGCTATATTGGGTCCGTCCTATTATAGCCACAGTCAGGTTCAAAAAAAAAACAAAAAAAGCATCGGCCTCTTTCCACCGCTCGATCTCCACCGCGCTCGCACCTCGCCATTAGGCTTTTTAAAAACGTACTTACCTATGTAATTTCTAATTTAACCTATGATTATACAGTCTACACTTTCAATTATTAATTCCCGAAGGCTCCAACAATTCTTTCAAAGGCTGAAATTCGATGGTCGAACCTGATGATCGGCCTATGTCTGCCATCGAAATGAAAGGGACATAGCTAATATAGTTCAAATATTCTGAACTTGTAATAGACCCCATAGGATGACATGTCAGTGCTCGGCATCAATATTCAAAAGCTACTTTGTCTCACGGAGTGAGATAAATCTAATTTTGCACATTGTTTTCACGCAGCAAAATATGCTTGTTCTAGCTGCTGTGGTAAAAAAAAATTGTCGAATGGAGAAAACATTAAAGCAGAGGATTAAATAATCACAAAGTTATAAGTCTCCAAAGTTAAATGTGAAATATGACTCGCTAGCGGTTTAGGTATGAATATGTTGACTTCATGTTTTTAATTGCAGACCCATACGTCAAAAAAATAAAGACATAGAACCGTTTAATGTGATTTTAAGACCAATCTTTGTAATTATTTTCCATCGAGCCGATTTCGTCAAATTATGTATCGAGCCCGTCTACGGTCTTTGAAATATGGTGAATATTAACATATATTTTATTTGATGTGCTAGAACAAATAGTTTTTCTTAAAAAACTGCTTAAATAACATCAATTTCACCAAATTAGGTCTTGTCAGCCTCTTAATCGCGTATTAATAATTTAATATCCGCGATTAAATCCCGTTTAGTAAAAAAATATGTGAGAGTCGTAAAAGTATAAATTAATTAATTATGTTAATATGTCCAATACCAATTACCTTTTGTAAGTATTCAAGTAGGTATTTGATATCTCTTTTATCAACCCCGGTGTATTCTCTGACTGTGACAGTTAAATTCACTTCTTTTTTTGTTCCGACATTTTCAGGCGTTGCGACGAATGATCGGGCCATTGTTTCGAAATTATTTATTCAGCGCTGTAAATTGTTGAGCGACACAGATTAGCTTTTATATCATACTAGCTGCTGCCCGCGACTCCGTCCGCGTGGAACTCGTTTATATCGTAGCTCCATAATACAAACTTGCATCAGACAGACAGACAGAAATACAGACAGACAGACATACTTTCGCATTTATAATATTAGTATGGATATAATAGGCTTGGGAATTTTCGTAGCATACCGTGGTTCAAGTGGGTGTCTTTCATGTTAAAGTGAAACTCAATAATAATAAGGAATAAAAAATATTGCAGACCCCGGGCTCCTTTGGGGAGGATGATGAGTAGGTATATAAAATGTAAAATACTTTATATAAAACATGACTTTAAAACTCATTTTTAACATGTATTCTAGAATCAAAGGATGCTACCAAATGTCCCAAGCGTAATCCTTAACCAGCTATTCTCATGATTGTGTTTGCTATCTAATTGCCACGGCTGCATATGAACAGTTATCAAAATGTGGTGGTATTTAAGAAATACCAAAATTTTACAGTAAATTCTTACCAAGCAGAAACGTCCGCTAACGAAATTGCAAACTTCGATCAAACCCCCTCGGAACTAAGTCCAGACCTGTAGTTTTCGCTATTCTACTAGTACCAACACAGGGATTTAATTTCACAATAGCTTCGGATGTATTGATACTAGTAGGAAAGTAAATTTTCATGTTACAAGGAATTTTATAAATGTTAGTAGATCAAAATTTTGATGAATAAAATATGTATTCCTAGCTTTTGCCCGCGAGTCTGTCAGCATGGAACTCGCTTATATTGTAGCTCCATACGAACTTTTATATTTTATATTTTGTCCCGGGACTCAAAACTATTTCTATACTCAATTGCATCTAAATGGTTTCGTGGTTAAAGCGTCAAGAGGTACCAGACAGACACACTTTCGCATTTATAATATTACTATGGAAAAATCCATACTAATAATAATGGTATGGATTCTCGTCTGGCCAATAATATCTGAGCTTTATGTGTGAAACTCTTACATGAATTATTTAAAAGACGCCGTTACTGTAAACCTATCAAACAACAAGATACTGAGGTAGCTACCGGCGATCTGCAACAAAGCGCTTAAAATAATTCTTGGTATAGCTGGACTAGTCAGCAATAGGTACAGAGTTGTATGCGCATGTTTTTAAATCAAGTGGAAGATGGTAAGTACCTTGACCTTGGAGCGCAAGGTAACAAAGCGCTTGAAAAATTGGTCTTGGCTAAGCTGGACCAGCCGATAATACAGAGTTGTTGGTTCGATTCGAAGCCGACTCGCAGGTCTGTTTTTTGTTGTCTCTTCTTATCCACACACATCTCTTGCTTTACATCTGTTTTGTACCGAATCAATGAAATGCGATTGGATTGTGTAAACGATGAACACAATAGGACCTCGATTTAATTCTGGTGATTTATTATAATTAATATTTTTCTAACAATGTGTGGGGATAAATCTTCTTATTCAAATTACTCGTTAAAATTTTCCTGCCTGACAATGTCTCACAATAGTCCCCGCACACAAGAGCTGCCCGAGCTCCAGACAATGCCCGACACGTGGCTCTGGCAACTGAGATTAATGGCCACTGCATTACTTGCCTTTTTATTAAACTAAGTTATTACACACAATGTTTTCGCCAGTTTCCTAAATTATTATTTATCAAATCTCTTCGTGAGCTCTGATACGATACTTTTTTCTTATTCATATTATATCCTGTGTGCCTATCATAATTTTACCTTTGAACGTCTATTTCTATATCTGTGACGAACAATATTTAAATAAAAGGATTTTTTTATAAAACATTCGTAAAAGCAAACTAATAACTTTGAATTTCAATCATTATTAGTAACCTGGTATGAGTAGAGAACTAGAATGCTGTCATTTTTTAACTGTATTCCCAAAGCAATATAATTTTAACCGTGGAAACTAAATACTCGTCTACCAAACATATTTGATCCCTCCGTAGCAGATGGCGGCCTTCTTTAACATTAAGGAAAACTAAAAGTATTATAATGGGGCCCAATAGCCAGGAATCAATTCGGGTTAAGGGTGGCCTCGTAGGCAGAGAAATTATAGAGGGTTACTACCCAGCACTTCGCTTCTAAATGGAAGATTAATGTTAAGGCGCATACCTATAATCCTCCAGTGAAAATATCCGCAATACGCCAATACGTGCACTGTGAGTCAATAGACAAGAACAGTATGCAGATTGTAGAATAACCCGCGATGTTTGATCAAGACCTGTATAATTGAGCCAAATCTACATTGTCACATGTACGTAGCGACTGTAGCGAGTAAATTGTTGCAAGCAAATAGCACGCAGATAAGCAAGTACTCATTCAAGATCATAATGTCTCGGTACACACCGGAAATTATATACACGGCCTAAAATACAAAGCTACTCTTTATTTCCCGAAAAATAACAAAAGAGGCATTCATTAACATTTATGCAGGGAGTAATAAGATTAAACATCGTTAATGACTGGTAAAGAAAACCAGATACGACTGTTACTTTTAACGTTACGTTAGGGTCTCAACCTTATTCTGCTCTGATCATAATACAGCACAGGCTGATAGCTACTTTATGAGATTGCACATAAAGTTCAAAACTTATCGTCTAACGGTAGTAGTCTGTGTGGAATTTTATTGCATTCTCTTCGGTGTCAGGTGTAGTAAGCTAGTAAGCTTGTCGAGCTTAAGGGTTCACATTTTGGTGTTGGGTTACTTAGCAAGAGCACTTCTATGAAACTACTTGGTAATGTTCACAGTGTTCATGCGTATGTTATCGTAATTGTATATAATGCTTTGCCTAAGACTACTTAAATAATGTTTGAATTAATGAGTATGTACTGGCGCTTGAGGAATTAGCATTCACTAAGCCTTTGAAAAGCAGCTTGTGTCTGAACTTTGTCTTTAGTCTAGGCGCATCAGAAAATGTATCATTAGCGTTTAATGAGGAAATAGATAAATCTTACAGCACTCAATTGAATTTCTAGGCAGTACAATTGAGTAAGTTAAGAGTATTAAGCGCGTCAAATATCTTTTATCTACGCACATATCATTAGTGCTCTTAAATGCGTTCAGAAACCGTAGGAAATTACCAGCATTATGACAACCAATTTTACTATGAGAACTTTCTTGTCTGTGGTAGTAGGTAAAATCTGTACTGTAATGTTATTACAGTACAGGTTTTTGTAAGCTTATGAGTTTAAATTTGGAACAGCTGTCAAAACTCATAAGGGTCTCTATTCTAGTATTCATAGATATAAAAACAGTTATCGATGCGAAACGTCAATTCAGTATGTTTTTTTAATATAAACCGCACGATATTTGATGTCGAGTGACATGAGAATAGGGACTTCATTCGTTTGTCTATGATTTAAAAAAACAATCGTCTTGACGTAGGATCGAATTGCCGCCATTACTGTTGTAATTTCTTTGTTGTTAAGAAAGTGGAATTGTGAAAAGTTGTTTGTAACTCACATTTTAGTTGAAAATATGAGTAGTAGTGACTCTGAGAACGATATGCACACTCCGCCGGATATCGTAAATGCAGCCACGATTGCAACAAAGATATTTTACAGGTAGCACTATAGTACCAATGCAGCTCATTTCCCTACGGCTTCTGAACCCATCTTAGAGTACTTATGATATGTGTGTAGATAAAGTAGTGTATGAAACTGTACATAATTTGGCCTTAAAACACTCGTGTGATCCTATTATGAAACTCGCTAACGCTCGTTTCATAAAACCACACTCGTGTTTTAAGGCCTCTGATTATGTATCAGTTGCATAAACTACTATTATTCTCTCAAGAGTCAAAACTTTTTGTAAAAAAATGTGTCTATTAAATATTATGTATATATGCCATTAGTTTAGTGATCGATACGTAAAAAATATATTAAACAGTAATACTTATATCTTTTTTCCAGCTATTACCTCGACTTAAACACCAGCATGATAGAGGTTGGGTTCTGAAGGATGCGGGACATTACCTATAATAAAATTAACCACTTATAATTAGTTTATGTCCAATAATTACCAAAAAAATTGAAAAATGTAAGTGGCCCTTATTTTGTTTTGAGCAGTATAAGTATTGTAAGTTATTTTTGTAATATGTATACTCAATTGACGGTTTTTTTGTTCACTGACTACGCAGTATTTGTTAAACTGATGAGGTGATGGGGTAAATATATTTACCGCAAGCGCATAAATAAATAATTTTGTCATTTTAATGTAGACGCACAAACACAGGAGTTCTGCTGTATTGTGTAGGTTATATGGTGTAGAAAACATGCGATTTCATTTACAATAAGTACGCTTGAGTTGAAAATTGGGAAACCAACGGTGGGGTCTCGAAGCATTATAATCTCAAATTAATTTACCTTGCCAAGTTAGTTATCTAATAATAAATTCAGAATTTCAAGTCAACAATTCGAGGCGTTTACCCGTGGCGCTAAACAGACTCTGCCCCCTCGGAGGCGCTTGACGTGTACCCAACACCCTGGCTTAATTTCGCGAACAGCAATGTATAATTACAGCAGACGAGATACTGTTTTTCCGTTTTTAGAACGTTTAGTATAAAATGTAGCTTTGCGATTACGCAAGTACCTAATTTCCTTACTAAGTTTTAATACTTTATACCCTCAGTCACTCAATGACTCAATCGTTCTATTTTACTTGCAGTTAAATTGCAGGCCTTGATGGCTTTCAACAAAGTTGTATATATAGTGTACCATGCCAGCTCATACAAAAAACATTCCTGAAATACGCTCCTTGCCATCTCATCATTGATCTCATCATCACCATACATCATCCTCCTAGCGTTTGTTTCCCGGTAGTGCCCTAGGGCCCCGAGCCCGGGCCTTAATCCCAAGTTGTCCCTTTGTTCTGATACATAATATAGACATACTTAATAACCGTTTCAACACTTTCAACAGACTCAATATTCGCAATTAGGGACTTAAATATTTAAATAATCGATTTACAAGGATAACGAAAATGCTCAGCCAATTTTATATATATTCCTAAGATATAAGTATTTAGGATTCGGGATCTAGTTAATTATCATGTGAAAATTTTCATCTCTTTTGCGTCGTAGCGGGAATAATGTTACCTTTATTAATACAGAATACCTTTACTGCTTTTTCAACACATTTGCTCGTAACGTACCTCTTATTATGTCGCTTTTAGGCTCATAATCCTGGGTATTGAACACGCGTGTTTTATAACATTACGACACTCGTGTGTTATGGTTATGTCCCGATTAAGTCACGTTGGCACCTTGCATTAAGATGTATGCGTGAACACGGTGCATTCTTAAATTAACCGGGTTGTACAGAATGTACAGCTTTTTTTTTAATTCTCGGCAAATGGATTCTTACTCGACTAAACAAATTAAATCCTTTTTGTTAATTAATTGACTATTTCTTTTTGATTATGATATAGAAACGTTTAATTTAGTAAAACTATTCACTTTTGATAAAATTTTACATGAATTAATAAAGATAACATTTTAAAACGAAAATATTTATTTTCTATTGTATTGGCTGTTTAGAGATTTCATCTAAGTCTCTTTTCATTTCAAATTTCATCTTAACACACGCGCGCGACTGCGCAAACTTCACAAAAAAAAGCAGTTGCGCGCCATTAAGGTTATTTTACAAATATTTGTAAATATTGTTAATGCGTGTTTGGTTATTATCAAAAATGTTGACTCGTGGTGACTAGAAAAGTGATAAATAGAATGGACTGCACTGGAAATTCTTGGCGATGTACAATATTTGAGTAAAAACCTTTTGCCATCATTAAGTACCTAAAGAAAATAACTTGGCAGGCCTATAAAATTTTCATATTATGACAAGGACTTTTTCCTCGAAAATTGTGTTGAAAAACGTCGTATGAAACGCGTGAACTTTGAAAATTACATCCTCGGCTCTCTTATCACGCTCACCTGCGGCTCGCGTGAACAATTCCGCCTCTGATGTAATTATCAACATACTTCACTTGTATCACAATGTACTATTACAGCAAAATATTAAGAGAAAACGCATTTAATCGGATCTCAAGGCAGTATTGATTTTTATTTATCTGTACAAGGGCGTTCTCGTGAAAGCTGGGCTTGTTCTTCGTAAACGATGTCTAATAATGATCGATTTATTATTATTCAATTCCTATCTTAATACTGCTACGAAATAGATTTTAATGACATTTTCCTTCATGTCTGTAATATAATAAGGGTCAAGAGCTGTTCGCCTAACGAGGCACGCGAGCAATCAGCACGGGGTCTGTGCAATTACGACATCAATAAACACAGATTGTGATCGCACCACCGTGCCCGTACCACGCTAATGCGTTCTTAAGTTTGCACATATTTCGTTCAATCTGTGTACATGATGCAAACAAAAATAATTTGTTTGGGTACAAACAGTTACTCAATTTGCTGAAATGACAGAAAATGCATGCTGTAACGCTTCATTCTGTAATTTGGTATAAAAGTCATCTTATAACTTTATCTCATAATTTACTATGAGTTTTTATAGCCTTAGTTTTACCCTTTAAACGGTTAACCATGTCACCTTCCGTGTCTATAAACCATTATTCACTTAGTAACGGTAGTCCTTTTAATAGCGTAGCTCGCGTCATACAGTTTGACTTAAATTGATTGATTAATTAACCGTGTTACAATAACAGCAGAGATTCCTTTTCAAAGGGTTAAACTACGCTAACGCGCGTTCAACACGTTACGTGATTATCCCTCTGGATTGAAGCATTGGAAACAAATGGCTAAAAAGAGAAAAGACAGAACACGTGTCGTGCGTTTTCGGTGAGGTCTCTAACCCAGAGAGTATTTTAAAAATATCTACAGGAAGTACGTAGGTAAGAAGGACCCAGTTCAAACACCTAGGCTCAATACTCAGCAACGATGGCAAAATTGACAACGACGTTACTCATAGAACAGCAACTGGATGGATAAAGTACTGGCGGCAACTAACAGGCGCCATGTGTGACAGAAAAATACCGCTTAAAGTCAAAGTGCACTTATATAGGTCAGAGTGTTGGGCGACCAACAAGCAGCAACAAAACAAACTGCATACTACAGAAATGCGTATGCCACGCAGGTCAACGTGGGTGAGCCAGTAGCGACTGGACAAAATTCAAAATGAGTACGTAAGAGGAAGCATCAAAGTTGCCTCGCTACTTGATACAGTCCAAGAGGCGTTTGCTTAAGGTGGTATGACCACATCCAAAGACGTAAAGATGATCACATGATGAAGCGCGCTAGACTTGTCTGCCACAAATCGCACACGTGGAAGACCACCTACCACCTAGTTGACGACGGTCGAAAAGGACCTTAAAAGAGGCTCATTTACTTAAAGACGTCGGTAGCACAGGACCGTGCTAATTGGAAATTACGGACAAGCAGGGCCGGGTCAACTCCAAATCAATGGGACATCAGCGGGAAGAAGAAGGAGCTTGTTAACCAAATACGAGTATGGAACATTTTTTGGGGAATTTAAATTTTGTAATCGTTTAGTTTTGATGTTCTGAACTAGGGAAATTACTTAGGTACACAAGTTTGCCTATCTTTCACTGAATCACTGGTGACTTGTAGTTGTAAGCAAATATCACAACAAATATGTATACATGGCACCGGTTCAAGATCTGAATATGTTTCGCATCGTTCAATGAATCGCAACGAAAGCGCGTGACATAACCATACTAATATTATAAATGCGAAAGTGTGTCTGTGTGTCTCTTCACGCTTAAACCGCTGAACTGATTTAGTAGAGAGATAGTTTGAGTCCCGAGAAAGGACATAGGATAGTTTTTATCCAACAAAATCATCCCCTAGGGGGTTGCAATGGGGGTGAAAGTTTGTATGGAGCTATGATATAAGCGAGTTCCACGCGGACGGAGTCGCGGGCAGAAGTCAGTATATTGTATGCGCCAATGCTGACTCCCGCGGCGCGGCGTGGCCGCGGATACCCGCGACGGACAATTTAGTATGGGACGCTGAAAATCGAACTGGTATGACTCGAATATACCCCAAAATCTCGTTCAACTCCTCATCGCATTTCAAATTATGATATACATGCTCATTCTGATAAGTTAGCTCTAGACATGCGAAGCTCATTGAAATCTCTAGTTTACTTATTTATGCTACCGAGCACGTTAAAGGAAAATGTCTGTGTTAGTATATAATTAAATATTACGCTTGCATTGGAGCTCTTGATGCTCTTGCATGCAGCAGGTTTTTTTTTAAATATGCCTTACCTATTCGGCTAAAGCATTTTCCCAACGGCTCGTACAGAACAAAATGTAAATTTTGTTCCCAAAGAATCAAGCTTGTATTTTTGTTCCTGGAATTTTCTTTCACTTGTTTTGGGAAGCAAATTTCACTATCGAATATTCGCTAGTTGACATTAAAACATTTTACTAGGAATATCAAATGAAGAATGAAGAAATAAAATAGGCCAAGTTGAGTCTCAAAATTAATTTCAACCCCAACATACCTTTTGCTAGAAAACTGCCAAATAAGTACTAAGTAATAAAATAATTTAAAAAATCTGGAGGTTCGAGAAAAAAATACAACTCTCTTTTCAATTTACGGTCAAGACCTGAAACTATCGTTTCAGTTTTCGTTAAGATGTTCCTTATACCCTGTATAATATAATCATTTCAGTGTTTATTTTCCTTTTATACCTTAGTTTACTTAGACAAAACATTGTTAAACGACATCATAAAGTTAAAATTACAGTATTTAACCACATCTTAATCTCATAGATGCAAAAAATGAATAAAACTTCACAAATTTAGAAAGTTATCAACATGTGCCATTCCCGAGGATAGTTCCATCTTTTTCTCTCGTGCGCGGAAGAAATAAACGTGTCTCTTAGACACGGAAGCGTGGTTTACAAGAATCGAGACGTTCCCTTAAGGTGGTTCGACGACCATACAAAACGTCTTTTGAGATTCGCAGACTAACGGCTTGATATTTTAGAATAATCTTTTCCCAAAGTAACACGTGACAAACTTATTTCTCAAATTATTCTGGTTTATACAAGTTTATTCTAGGAAAGGGGGAATTTCGCGCAAATGGAAAGCCAATTTATAAAAGTGTATCACATAAGTTTCTTAAAATATCACGCCATTCACCTGCGAATGTCAAAAAACGTTTGGTATGGTCGTCGAACCACCTTAAGTAACATATATACTAATCAAAATATTTTTTATAACACTCGTAAGTCTAACATTTGTTGCTAGCTCAGTCGTAAGTTAGCATATTTAATCTACATATAAAATGCATGTATTAAATTTAAAGGGTAAAGTGAATAACTTTGCCTTAATTAAATTTGTTAAGGTTCGCTTATCTGTGTTCACCGTAGCAGAGTAGTAGCTCCTCATTTCGACGGCTGAAGGTATCTACAGGGTGGACAGCCCTGTAAAGGGACTAGGGAGCTAATATTTTTTCCCGCTTGGTAACGGTTGACGGTAGTTTAAACAATAAACAGGTACTTCGAAAGTTTTGGACTTGTAAATTCAAGTATAAATTGTAATACGACATAATAAGTTTGAATTTATGAATAATCTCTGAAAAACCCAAAAAAAACAACTTACATTTCTTCCCTTACGTTCTTTGTTATACGCGTGCGTGGCAGCTAGTATTTGTCTTATTTATATTCTACTAATATTATATAATAAAATCTGTATCTATCTGTAAATCTGTCTTCAACTTTATTTTGCAGGCGATTGAATAAATGTGTGCTTCTATCCTAAATGACCATTTAATTTACAAGGTAATGTTTAAAAATCTCAAACGTTCAAGCGTAAATGTGAAATAAAAGTTGTTAATTTCTACTTCATTAATTAATTTAATAACATTTCAATGAACAGCACATTTTCCTTCAGAACAACACGAGTCCCTAACTAGAAAATCATTTATTTTTCCTTTTACTTAATTTTATAACATTACAATGAACAGCATATTTTCCTTGAGAACAACACGAGTCCCTAGCATAACCCCAAATTGCGACCCTGGGCTCGTTTAGGACACTACCGGGAAAAAACGCAAGAAGGATGGATGCCATTTTCATTATCGTCCTGTTCCTCCTCCTCAGTCGTACACTCTTGACAGAGTGGTCGTGGTTGTTCCGATGGCGTACGAAGTTCAGGGTACGCGTTTATGGTCAATCCTCGTAGGTCATTTCGGCCTGAAGTACTTTCCTGCCAACGTCTCTCTATTTTCATCGGTTTGCTGCGTTGCGACAGCTTTCTGCTATATAGTGGTTTTCGTGGATGATTAAATTAGGTCTGTCCATCGGGTGGATCGACGGCCTCTAGATCGATTGGCCTCTAGATGGCCACCAACAGTCTTTCAAAGTGCCTGTTCCTGGATATGTGGCCAAATAAATTTAGTATTCGCAAAAGCACAGTCGATAAAACGCTCCGCGCGCTTCCGCTTAGTGCGGAAAGCGTTCCAAGGGATCTTCAACATACGCCTCTAACACCATATCTCCAACGCGTCGATTTTTCGGCGGTCTTGCAAGCGCAGGGACCGACTTTCAGCTCTGTAGAGAAAGATTGGAAAGACAAGACTTTTTAATCTATCTTGGTAGATTAGATTAGATTAGATTTATTTATTTCATGACATAAATTACAGTACAAAGTTGGCTTAGTCAAAATTATAAGAATTTACATCACAATCGTCTCAAAATAACAATAGTAAAAATTATAAATACAATGATCACCAATTTAATTATTTCGTATCACCTGATTAGGATCGTCAAAGTACAGTTTATTGTAAAATATAAATAATAATATACGAAAATGTCAATCAATTATAAAATACATCAATCAAACAAAAACAGAGGAAATTTCATTAGCAGAAATTAATTATATTATTATTTTTGGTTATTCTCCTATCTTTCCAAATCTTATTGAGCTTGTCAATATTTAAGTAGTACGTATGAATTAAATTAAGACAGTCAATTGATTTATATAATTTTGATTGATTACGTATATAATACTCTTGGGACAGGTGCATATAGACCGCTGTCTAACAACCATACGCCTTGTCCGCGCCAATTCGTCAGGTACTTATTGAATAATAAACACATTGTAGAAATGCAGATATACTAATTGCACGGGTTTAATATTGAATTCCATAGCCTTTTGTCGACCAGAGGGGTGATCACGTAACTTTTTGGACGCACGTCAGGATAACTTAACTGTCATTTTTCCTTCCAAAAATGACGTTTAGATTTACCTGACGCGCTTACAATACTTTCTTTACTGTACTTTCTTGGTGCATTATTTTGGAGATTTGCTTAGTATTAAAATATACATAGCTTTCGAATTAAACTCAAAAAATCTATTTTTATGCACCAGCTCAATGAAGAAATAGTTATTTGTGTCACAAGGGTGCAAAATAGTATATTTACGGCGACGGCGGTGTATTGAATCCTGAACGTAGCGAGGGACCGGACAATAGAATCCTGAGCGTAGCGAGGGATTAACGTAGGCGTAACACATACTATTTTTCACACCGACTATGAAGAAATTTAAAAAAGATGCTGTGTAAATTACACAAGTTTTAACAAATGTTCTTAATTTTTAATACTAATTTTTAAATATTACGAATAATTCATAAATTTTCATATAACGTTGATAAAGTTAAAACTTGAAATATACTTATTCGTTGTTAATCGATTACGATGAAATTACAATCGTTTTTTTATACGATCTTAATTGGCACATATGCGTAAATGCTACATGCCAATAAATAAAATAAAAAAAGTAGCTTGAACAGAAAAGTAGCATTTTGATCTATCTCGTCGTGGAGCAAAACTTACTTTTCTGAATGAAAGGTGGGAAAAGTATTATGGTCACTAGCTCTATATAATTACAGTGCTTGGCCTGCTTCGTTTTTAATTCCCTGTTTTATATACTCACTTCTGAATTCTTACTTAGGTATAAGCCTTGCCATATCTCTATGTCTTTTTTTTCTGTTTTCTTTTTTACAATTGTTTCACTGTGTTATTGTTGTTATTGCTATTGAAGTTTTTATATTTAATTGCAATGTGTGCGCTGCCCGCCGTGGTTTCAGCAAATGGTTCCAACGGAAGACCAGCGCTGGTAATCGCCAGCAACATGCTCAATATTCAATGTTTGTCGTTTTGTGTTTGACAAGAATTAATGTTTTTATTTCTTTCTTTCTTATAAAGATTGAAAGTGTCAAGTATTACGACAATGTCGAGCACTGGGCGTTTACCTTAGTTCGATGAAGATGAAACAGGTATAATTTTAATGTTCCGATTTTAAGATAAGATCCGAATGTCTTGATGACATAACATTAGCCAAGGCTTTCCTTTCGGCTTTTTTTTAATAACATGGTGGTATTTAATAACAAAAAAGCATAGCTATCATATCATGTCAGTTAGAATAACTCACATCAATTAATTACCGTTCTTTAGTGTAAATTAACAATCAAAATTAATTATTGGTGGATTGATTCTTTTTTAATTGTCATCCGCGGCCTGTATAACATATTATTGTAATTCTAATTAGAAAATTAAGCAGAAGAACTTAACCCTCCAAATGTCCACCGCTAGATGCTGCGGGACATTAATTTGTAAGCACACAATTTTAATTTTGTTTAGTTCTAATAAAACTAATATAACGTTCTAATTTCAGTTGCTATAATATTCAATGGCCATAATTTTGTTTACTAGAATCATGCGTCATAAGTTCATAACTGTTATTTACAATAATTTTTACAAGACAGAATAGTTATTTTCCATAATATCATATGCCACAATATCATTTAACATACATTTCAAAAGTCACTGTACATGTAAAATCACAAATTACTCTTGTGTAATCGACTACATAAAGATATATCTATTTCCACGTAATAATGTAAAAAATGGCTTTATCTGTTTTTGATACTTAATACATTTTGGTATCTATAGTTGGATGTAGGATAGGATAGGATTATAAATGCCGATGCTAGTCTGAATATAAAACAATTACTTATGAAAATTCTGTATATTAGCAGTGTTTTATTCTTTTGACTTGCAAACGGATTTGGCGTTGGCGTTGATTTGCTCGCGATAGTCGGTTCTATTCTACTCTAAGGCAGGACAGTGTAGGTACGACGAAGAGCGAAGCGAGGAGGAGTGTTAGGTAGAAATGCGACCCTACAGCACAGCACATATATATTTATAGACGTATGGGCGTGCGTGTGATGTGATTTTGTCACATATATCGTATTTGCGCGTACAGACTGTGAAAAATCCCATTGGGAGGCCCATAAGGCCCCCAATGAGGCTATACTAACACATATCCCAGCAGGCCAAACAGGGAAAAAAAAAAAAAAAAGAAGCGAGTCAAGCGAGCGAAGCGAGCGGGCCGCGGCAGCGGCCGGCGAAGCGCCAGAACCGAACATTCACAATATTAGAATGGCTCGCAGAAATGTAGTTTTTTTTACTGCAAACAAATATTATTTTAAGTAAAATTATTGCATTTAAAATTATGCCAAGTAAAGTTTATGGCATGTGATTGATTCTGGCATACAAAATTATGAAAAAAAATAATATGTCAAATGAATATTATGGAAAATGAAACGTTCTGGAATATAAAATTATGGCAAATGAAATTATATTCATATGAAATTCTGGAAACCGATAGACAACCAAACAATACACATACAACATTGCAAGTAGAACCGATGGCCGTTGAGCGGAAAGGTTGTCGAGTGGCGACCACGTCCCGGAAGGCGGACGCAGCGTGGGTAGACCCCACAAGGTGGACTGATGACCTGGTAAAGGTCGCGGGAGTCCGCTGGATGCTGGTGACGCAGGACTGGTCATTGTGGCACTCTTTGGGGGTGTCTAGCTGTGTCCAGCAGTGGACGTTTTTCGGCTGATATGATATGATGGCGGCCTAAACAATGAGATTTTTGTTCGAAAATATTGTTTTCGCCTGAAGTGTTATTGAACATTACTAACTGTGACCTAATTACCTAACCTCAATCTTCATTAGGGAGCGTGCTACAAAGCCGAGATACATATCGTTTGACGTAAGCCAACGTTTCGCGATCAAACAACTAATTAATTACGTGAAGTGCTCGTACGATTCTACTCCAACACCTCCAGCGTAACCAATACGCTGTAAAAATAATAAATTAAAATATAATGACAAAGGACCATATAAATATTCATCATAAGGTAATTATATTGTATATTGCAATTAGTTTGCTATGCCTAGAGACTGGTCGATAATGGTTATGGCATTAAAGCTGATTTTCTACCGTAGGGGCGAGACGAGAGAGAAAGTCGTATGGCAAATCAATTCTCTCCTCGTGTATCTTGGTGGAAATGGTAAGTACCATACAAATATCAATTCTCGTCTTGCCTCGTCTCGTCTCGCCCCTCCGGTGGAAAGCATACCTTTGCATGTTTTATTTTTGGCAAAAAAATAATTAATAAATAGTATTCGATGAATATATTAAAATTTTATTCCGTGAAGCGACTCTTATACAAGAGTACTTCATTGTAAATTAAACTCTAATCGTCGTATTCGTAAACAAACCTAATTAGCAAAACTGCCGTTAAAATTCGTTTGGCTTTATCTGTCATTTTAAAATTGGTTTTCGTAAGAAAGGTCATTTTAAGTTTTATGAACATGGGGTTGAGTATTGTATGTACAGGTAGGTACCGAATGTGAGAAAAATCGCGCATATGGGGCACGCATTGTTCCACGGGTGAAAATGATAAACATTGGTCTATCACGCGTAAATTAGCGGTTTGCAACGTACATTTAATAACTAAAACATTCAATAAGATGATTTACATGTAATTTGAGAACTCCCCTTCAAATCGATTAAAGCCCACCATAGGAGACTCATCATCTGTCTGGGCAACCATATCTTTTTGTACTTAGTACTTAGTCCGCGCAAAAAAAAAAAACTCTGATGTTTAGTCAGATTTGACGGGGTTCGATTCACGGCCGTGTTTTGAGGGTTTTTTGAAAATCATGCAATGCAGTATCTTTCTAAAATCGATCTCGTGACAAAGCAAATTTCCGTGTATCTCGTAAGTAGTTCCTCACAGCCTCGTTTGAATAAAAATCCTGTATAATATCGTATCATAACATTTATTGTTTATCGCAGTGTATTACATAATATATGTGCAAGTACAGCGACAAACCGAGATAGACACGTCAATCATGTGTGCCACAGGGCCAGTTTATAAGACATGTGACAAGCGAAGTTGTGATCGATTGTGCTAGTCCGATACAGATCGGGCCTATCATTTTTAGGTAGTACGTAGCAATAAACGGGGGGCAATTCGGTACCTACAAAAGTAATTAAATTTGTTACCAATCTCATTTCAATATCAGTGCGTCACTGTGTCCAACAGTCAGCTACGCGCTAACTCAAAATAGGGAGCGCACCTTTGCACGACTTGTAATTCCCAAATTGATTACGTCAGAAATTAGATAAGTATTTAGCCGACCACTCTGGATTCATGCGGCAGACTTGACCAGTCCATTACCAATTCTCGTTTAACGAATTTAATAAATAATATGCTACTTTATTCAAGAGATTTGTAAATACCTATACAAACGATAAGCGCAGATATACAGAAACTAAAAATACGGTAAACCGCCAATAAATATGTAGTAAAATAAATCAGTACTATGGGAAAATCTTACATAAATCGATCTCGTCCCACAGTAAACTCAATAAACCTTGCAAAACAAACTCTGATTTTTAGACAGGTTGGACCGGGTTTTATTCGCGGCTAAGTCGTTTCTTTAAATCGTTGAATAAATATAATATGCATTATTGTTATTGAAATCGGCCGTTTCTCTAATAATTTCCGTATCTGTTACCGTTTCAGATTTTTTCTCACTGTTCCATTTGAACAGTACCCTTGTATAAATAAATACATAGATAACATCAAAGACACCGGCACAAATACCCGGGCTAATCACACAAATATTTACCTTACCAAATTTTGAGCCCAGGAGCCTCGTAGGTACTGCCAACTAGGCTAAAATTGTCGTCCAAGTTTTCCCTGGTCCGTCCACGTACACTATTAGTTCACTCGCAGCCGACTTTATTTGACAGCGACACATTGATATTGAAATGAGATTGGTATAAAATTAAAATGAGATTCGTAGTTGCTGGAGTACCTCCCGGGTTACACAATCTTATGCATTTATGATTCATACAATCATTCATACATTCACACCCGTGTTCTCAGAAGGGATAGATAGAGCAGGTTAGAGTTAGTTTTTGTGCTACTTCTAACAGTTGTGGGTTTGGAGACGGACATTTTTGATTCAAAGCTCATTGTTTAATTGTGAATCATTTTGGTTCATGCGCTCCCTCTAGCGCATGGGTATAGCCAAGTGTGTGAGCGATGCACCAATAATCAAAGGATTGGCATCTAATTTAAATCGAATGTTTAGTTCCAAAATTATGCAGCCAGACCTTTCCGAAAATATTAAGAGAATGTAAATAATTAGGTAAAGTACCAAAAAAACTTTGTGGTGGTTCACTAACCATAAAAAACGTTTTTTGACATTCGCAGATTAACTGCGTGGTATTTTAAGAAACTTATGTAACACACTTTCATAAATTGGCTATCCATTTCCGTGAAATTGCCCCTTTCCTAGAGACTTGTAAGTATAAACTAAAATAATTTGAGAAATTCGTTTGTCACGTGATACTTTGGGAAAACGATTATTCTGAAATTATTCTAGTTTATAGATACAAGTTATTTTTAGGAAATGGGGAATTTCGCGCAAATTAAAAGCCAATTTATGAAAGGTTGTTGCATAAGTTTCTTAAAATAACACACCGTTAATCTGCGAAGGTCAAAAAACGTTTTGTATAGTCCTTAAAACAAATACCGCAACTTTTAATACAAAACAAATATTTGTAGTTAGTGCAGCTAAAAATACCCCTTTTTTGCTATTGTTTTTGTTAGTCTCCATTGTGTATTTTTGACAATAGCACTATAAGCGATATAAATAACCTCGATATCCTTAGTTTCCGACGTGTTATTTTTAATATTTACTCTAAATGCTGCCTGTTGCTAATTAATTGACGTAGCCTACGTTGCGGTTATTAGTCGATTTGGTTCTTCTCCTTTTTTATGTTATAAATAAATAATGTGATTGGGTTTTTCTTACAATCCAAAAGGGTTGAGAAAAATAGGTCGCAAACACACGTCTCCAACTTGTGGTGAATTTGTAGATGATTGGCCTTAAAATAAATGTGATAAAGACCGAACTCATGACCAACATGAAGGTCCTTCACACTGTGCTTACTGCTTAGGCACAGACTGGTATTTGTACCAGTGTTAGCGACGGCGGAGAAACGACTACAGAAGTGGAAAAGTTCCAGTACCTTCGTGTACAGCAACATCCAAGTGCAACCACAAATCTAAAATAAATAACAGAATTATTGAATACGGCAGTGCAGCAGCGATCTAAGGTTTTCCTTTCCATAAAGAATAGCGTCTACATGGCTTTCGTGCTGCCATAACTCTTATACTCGTACTCCTCCAAAACATTGATACTCCGGATACAATCCATTATTTTGCTTGCATCTTCAGGAAATAAATAATGAAATTAAAGTTTTTATTCTTAACCGGAGTAGTAAATAGTCGCATTTATCATGCATTGCATTCCCTAAAACATTTGTTTTTTATTTATTTATTTGAGTCAGGTAACAAGGCCCATATTTACAAATACCTAACATACATAACAATATACAAAACTTATAACATAACACAAAAAAAAAACACAAAAAACGTTAAGACGAATATGATTGCGCAAGTGCACCAGATGGTATTTACTTGTCGAATAGCCGCCCGCATTTTACAAAGAACGCTAGCGAAACCACGAGATAAAATCGTCTATGTCCATCCTGAAAGTCTATTTTATACACTGGTAAGGAATGATTGAAAACCAAACTAGACACAAACTTACATAGCTGAGCATTTTCAATAATTCGTGCACCCAATGAGCGTGAGTTGTTAAACAAAAATTAACTCGGTGTCAGTTGTGTAACGAAAATTAAGCATACAAATCATGTGAAAATGAACTTTTTCACATTTAATTAACGTGTATAGGCATTCATAAATTAAACAGAAAAAGTTTGTTTTTATACAAACTGAATGCTTAATTTCCGTTAGAAATCTGACACCTACTTAATTTTTATTTAACAGTTCAAGGTAATTTGGTGCACGAATTATTGAAAATGCCCAGCTACAACCTCAGTAACCTACACGCTCACGAACTTGGCCTTTTTACTACAATGCTTTTGTACGCACTTAGGTACTATAATTTTCTACCTTTCTACTTATTCACCTTATAATAATGGAATCATTTTGTGTGATGAGCATGAATATTTGTTTCTGAGTCATGGAAGTTTTCTATGTATTTAAGTATTTATATCTATTATATATATCGTCGTCTAGTACCCATAACACAAGCCTTACTGAGCTTACTGTGGGAAGTATGGGACTAGGTCGATTTGTCTAAGATTGTCCCTTAATATTTATTTATTTATTGAATCATCAGTCGTCCAAATTTTGGTGGTATCACAACGCATTTATATAATTTTCTGTCTGAAGCCACTATGTAAATAAGTAAAGTAAAAAGCAATAAATAAACAAAATGAACCTAGTATTTGTCCAAGAAGCTCGTTAAAATAAGTCTCAGTTTATAATTAAATCGATTAGAAAAGATTGTAAACAAATATGAAAAATTGTAATTACATACGAATACTTTTTTACCCAAGTACGGTAACCGCATAACATCAGGTGGGCCCGTAAGCTTGATTGCCACCAAACTTGTAATGAAAAATAATTTCGTAACACGTGCATGAGAAAACAATGATACTTTTCCATGATCAACGCTTAAAATGTTTTAAAAATAATAATAAATATAATTGTCTCGACATATATGATTTAAATGAAATACACGTACCTGTTGCGAGATCATTCATCCAAGCACTCTGCAGAGAAAAACACTGAAGGAATCAACCAAGCTAGTCTAGTTCTTCGAGATATTGTAGTACAAAGTCCAGTGAAAATAGTATTTAAAATACTGGACGAACCGTATGATTCGAACGTAAATATCTTCTTGCAAGGTAGTCAACGGGGCACTGATGCTACGAGCGCCGCGAGTCAACTGCCGCGCTACGGAACCGGCTACGCCGTAGCGAATAGCTACAATCGGCTAAGCTCGGCGATCGGCGGAAATTACCGAACGCTTTGTGAAGTTATTCGGTTTTCGATGCCTTTCATCGTAATCACAGCATCATTAATATTGAAGTTTGATAATTGTTTTCTTTAAACTTGGCATTGATATTGGTTTTGGGGCTGCCAAATGATCTCAGGGCCCTGTTAAGATTTTTGTTTAACATATTATTCCGTGACAGAGATAGATGAAAAATCATAGACAACTTGTTTTGTATTTTTATGTCGATTGTAATTAATTGATTGTAATCGGTAAAATTACAAAAATATTATTTATAACATGAAACTGGAGACCTATTCCCGGGCCGATCGAGATGATGTCACCCATTCAGGGCCAAGAATCGCTACGCGCTACACTCGTAGCCGATCCCGTGGTTTTCCTCGTATGTAGCGGAAAGCGACTAAGGCGGTCTGACGCATATGTGTCGTCATTGGCCCTGAATGTGTTAAAGAGTTGATATCGATTGACGTCATATCTTTTGAAATACCTGAACTAAATGTTGAAGACAGCAAAATTTCTTATTCTGTAGCATGACAGATAGGCATAGTCATAGTGATTTATTAGTAAACATAGCTGGTTACATTACAGTGGTAGGAAAATGATATACGTACACTATGGTTTCGCGGGTAGGCGTACAAAAATCAATGGAGAATTAATTAAGCTGTACATACAAGAGAAACGTTACAATTCACTCATACAATAGACAATCATCGGTGAACATGTTCAATAGGAAATTAGGCATGCCAAGTAATTTAATTACACAATACATATGTACACATTGAAAAGATAAATTCAATTCAATTCAAATTTAGCCGTATGTCAAATGTTGAGATAGGATAGACATGGCAATTGGCATTAACTGTCTAAAATGTAAGAATTAATAGTATTACCGTCAAGAAATCGTTAGTAGAATAATAACACTTCCTCATTAATAATTTACAAAGCCTGCAGTAGAATATTTAAAAGGTGACTTCTGAGTCTTAAAACTAATGTTATTTTATTAAAATTATGATACGAAGTTATTTTATCTTAAACTTAATTTAAGACTTAAATAAATACGAGACACAGATCTGATCTTTAAAAATATCAAAGAAATTGCGTGGAATCGGAGTACATGGAGGCCTTACTTTGAGCTACACCAACAAGAGCTTAGCTCTAAAATAAGAGAAGAAGAATTATATTTATAAAATACCCTAAGATAATATTCAAATGTAGGCTTTGTCAAATATTAATTAGTAAGTTACTGAGTTATTCTATTAACGATTGATGTCGAACGCCGATCTCAATGTCTATTGCAACGTGCATTTCCATTTTCTTGATTGTGTTTGTGTGCAATCGATTCTAACCCACAAGTTACTCGATATGTTCGAGTTATTACATTGAATTGTATTTTTGAAGTGAAAACAGGGGGAGGGGCGGGGGGAGCTGTGTAGCGCGGCCGCTCGCGCGGTGCCCTCCGTCAGTTTTCACTTCTACCGGCACTCCCGGAGTGCAACCCGGTCTTTTTTTTTTATTAGCGATTACGCCACTCACTGACAGATGTAATATAAAAGAAAATAAGTGATCCTAGCATCTTGATCGCTACCAACCACACGTTGCATTTCGATCGCTGGGAGTAGACATATCAGTGTGAGATTTTGAGAATATGGAATGTTGGTTTTCGTTCGACATCCGCCATTTATTTTCGAGATATATTATGTTTTATTAGATTGGTCCGAGAATTGGCCTCTCGGCTCTAAAGATCCCGGCTCATTCCCATGAAAATAACAGGAAACAAATACATTGATGTAATCATGCAAAAATTCCATTCCGATTCATCAGATTTCCCATTAACAGCTTAATCGTAAAAAACCAAAGCGAAGTGCGAAGTAAAAAGTTTTATATTTTGATTGCGGCAAATTTCGCCAAACACTTTTTCACTGAGTCTATTTTTTTATGACAAGAGTGTGTCGGGCCGCGACTGGCCGGGGAGCTGTGTTTATCGGAGGTGGCATTACTGCATGCATTACGTCAATTGGTTTTTAGTCTGTCATTCTTATTTTTTTACACATTCACTGCCAACAATTTCGAAGCGCTACGCTTGTAACGTCGGTAACTTGGGAAAACCTTATGAAGAGGAAAGCGTCTACGACTTGAGCACATGAGCACCCACCCAACGGGTACCTGGCACTAAAACTGTTAATTTGATGTATCCTGTAGTCCGCTTGCTTCCAAACTTAACCCGAGCATTTGGGGCATACACTCGGTTTTTGCGGAAGCAAGTACCATACACCTTCTAACCAAGAGGTAAAAATGAACCACTTTGAACTTAGGCTCTCACAAGTGAGTGGGCTTGGCCGAGGCCGCGGGCATTTGTTTTTGTGGAAGTGACCGCCATACTTGCAAACCAAGGAGAAACAAGACCTTAATGAAAACTGAGCTTTGCTAAGTGACTGGGAAATTTGTCATTCGGAAGTTCTCAAGTCGCCTGATACCGCAGACGCCAGCCATCAAACAAATTTTACAGTTACAGCTTAACATAACCTTTTCATGGCCAATGACTCACATATGAGCAATGTCACATACTGTGCGATTTGCGTAGCACACGTAGCGATGCGCGGTCTCGAATGAGTACCTACTTCATACGTAGCGTGATTGGCGCTTAATAGGCCAGTCACATCGAACATTATACAATCGCAAGCTAACGGCTGCGAACCAGAAACCAGATTACAGCCAACTAAACAAAATCTACCAAATTGACGCGAATTATCCAGATTATGTTAAGTATACAAGTATTAAATTACAACCAACTAGCAAATTAAAATACTTCTTAGTATACATGGAAATTAGGGTGAAATTATATAAGTACTCATTCTAGCGCAATAGTTAAGGCTTAAATCCCGCCTTAATTAAATTCATTGCGTTTATTTCATTATAAATACTGCGTTTCGGATTTTTAACTGACTTATTTGCACTGTCCTACCAATTCATTGAATAATGACATCATTTTATTATTGAATATCTTTAATCTATTGTTTGTTTTCAATTATGTACTATTTTTGGTAAGCAATAAAGAATCTGGGGGCACGGTAGTGCCCCCGCCAAGTCGAGCAAAACAGCGACCGGCACGGCCGTACCATCCTTTACTCGAAGCAGTTCAGGCCATTTTCGACCCCCCTGTAACTTCGTTGTGGATAAAACTAGAAACCTGAATTTTCAGTAACCAAGCACGCATTGTATAACCACGATATATTTCAAATTTCACCCAATTTGAACTAGTGGTTTAAGAATGATAACTAGTCAAAGTTTCTTAATTTTGTCACTCACTGACTGACTCACCGATCATCAAAAGCCTAACGCACTTCTAGCAGATATAGAAGCTTCAAATTTAGAATACAATTAGTGTTTAGTGTATAAACAAATCAAGACAAAAAAAAATTGCAATTTCATTCTATTTTTCTAGATACACATAAATAACTTTGTAATCACATATAAACATATAGAATTACAAAGTTATATTTGCAGTGAATGGGACAAAAAATTAAAAATGGGATATAACCAATACCTACAAAAAGAACTGAGATCCCAAAAAAACATTCCATGTAAAAATAAGGCCAAGTCTCGAAACTCTTCCACCGTAAAAAGTTGTGAGATATTTCGTAGTACCAAGTCTCAGGCATTCTTATTATTCTTTATTTGCTAGCTAAATAAAATTTTGTGACTTGGCAATCACACAATAGTTACTACATAGTTTTAGGTATGCAAAAATCGATAAATGCAGTAAAGTTGTGTGATTGCCAAGTCGCAGAATTTTATTTAGCTAGCAAATAAAGATTAATAAGAATGCCTGAGACTTGGTACTACGAAATATCTCACAACTTTTTACGGTGGAAGAGTTTCGAGACTTGTCCTTATTTTTACATGGAATGTTTTTTATGGGATACTTGTATTGTATTGTAATAGTAATAAAATATATTTTTTGCGCACGTAAGCCAACGGTTGATCTGTCGATATCCTGTTTTTCGTAGATCGCGCCGCTAAACCGATTGCTGGGAATAACTGGGATTTCGATAATCTGTTTTTGCTCCCACGAAGCCTCCCCAACAGATCGGGGCTACTATAAATCATTTTCGAATGTTTTGCGGTTTTATGTGGGTTTCCGCGATGCCCGGTTTATCTTGTTTTGTTTCGGCTTTAGGGTAAAAGCCGTATTGAAAATGGTGATTTATTGCAAAAAGGGCTCAATGGTTTTTATTGCAGGTTAACACTAGTAATGCCAATCTTTTTGTTATAAAGTGCA
The DNA here is from genome assembly GCA_947578815.1 of Epinotia ramella. Lineage (NCBI taxonomy): Eukaryota > Metazoa > Arthropoda > Insecta > Lepidoptera > Tortricidae > Epinotia > Epinotia ramella. Next base: position 16,913,824 of record OX388202.1, on the reverse strand, counting down.
AAGGGAAACTATAAGAAGCAGGTACCTTTAACTTATTTTATAAGGACATTGTGCAGGTAGCGAGGTAACTTAGATGCACCCACAAGTTTATATGGTAGGATGCGTACGTCCAACTACGATTCATATACGCTTATTCTATACTAATATTGTAAATAGGAAGTGTCTGTGAGATTGTAGTGTAGTTTGTATAATTTGGGTAATCTCTGGAACCGCTTGTCCGATTTATAAAAATAATTCACTTCCGTGTAGAACGGATTTTCTGTATGGTTAATATAAGCTATATTGTATCCCATGGGTTTCCCTGTGTTCTTTGCAATATGCGGGCGAAGCCACGCGAGCAGGGGTAATAATATTTTACGGTCAATGGCAAATAATGCAATGATATATGTTAAGATTATAGTAAACGGATCGCCCCTTCTATGCAAAAATGGCGAATCTGAGGTCCAGCTGGCGTCTTGCGGTAAACTTTTACTTTATAATTTTTAAGCCTTTTCTGTAAGAACAGGGCGACCCGATCTACTATCCTCACAATTCTTTATTTGAGTATGAATGTTGGAATAAGTTGAGAGTCAGTTATGGCTGCGACGCTGCATGGCATTTAGATTCCTATCTACTCATTGGTACACAAGTCATCACCGCTCAAGAGTATAGGAGAGATGAGTCTATTTAATTAACAAGGCATTCTGAAAACAAATGTGTGACACTAAAGGCCAATATTTCGCAAGCTCCGTGTACATCTATTGGCTATAATTATAATGTATACCTACACTGTAGTCGGAAAACATATTTAATTTGGAATAAATATTGCGTACAGTCAACATGCCTCATTTGGCCGCTTTTCTCGGAAAAACACGAATCTCTCATATTTTTTATATAATTATATAATAAATAAAAATGATTCGTTCAGTAACATTAGGTCTACGTAACACATAACCAGGTCTGTCTCTTTTTAAGTAACGGGGTACTCGTACCTGTGTATGACACCGCTCTTCACATGAAGGAAAGTTGTAATAAGAAATAAGTGGTTTAAGGCAGTACTAGTGCTACTACTTATCCACTCCAGTGTGTGTGTGCATGCGTTTGTGTGTGTGTGCGCGTGTTACCGGGGTGGGGATTACATTACCACGAAATTGCGCAACACGTCGCAGTAATGATGTGTTTTGTAGTTATTAATAAGTTTATATTGATATGTATGTTAGTCTTGTTGCCTGATTTAAATAAATAAATACTTAAATAAATTAATTTAATTCCTTCTTTTTATTGTAGTCTCAGGTTGGTACGTAGATGTTTTGTGTCTCTTCAAGATTACTTGTAGTAAGTATAGCTATCTTATTACCGACAGCAAGATATATCTATCACATATTTTATAAAGTTCGTTTGTAGAAAACCTATACGGCTTACAGTGCATTACCTTAATAACAGCCCTTTGAGCTCTTTCCAACTCCAGAAATTTAGTTTTTGTCCCACCCCAAACCAAAATGCAGTATACCTACTCAAGGATAAGTAGATTTGGTTCAAAAGTTTTTAAAAGCAATATATCTTTCTTAAAGATCCATATGAACTTACACGTTCTGGACATTATCAGCTCTGTGTGTAAATGCCAGCTAAGTCGCTGATCAATCATGATACCTAAATATTTAGTAAACTCAACCTTTTTAATAACTGAGCAGGAACAGGTTGAATCAGGTAAGTTGCTACATGTATGGATCATAACATAATTGAGAAAGTTGAGTCAGGTTGAGTTCTATTGTAGTTAGTAAAACAGAGGTAGTTTGTTTTGTTTGTATTAAGTGTGAGTCTAGCTTCCAGCCAGCGAGCAATCTTTGCAAGTCCAACTTTTGCAGTGTTTCGAACTTCGTCCCAGTCATTTCCAGAGAACACGATCGCGGTATCATCAGCGTAAGTAAAGATGGATCCTCCAGCAATGCGCATTTTACAGAGCTTTAATTTACGTTAAATGCGCAATTTACGCATTTAACGTAAATTAAAAAGAAGTTAGGCCCCAGAACACTCCCTTGAGGAACACCATAGTTAACGTCACATTAATCACTAAGGTATTCCCTTACTTTCACCTTCTGGCTGCGGTTATGAAGACACTTAGAAGAGACAGTGGGATATCTCTAATGCCTATGTTCGTCAAGGTGTTTATTAGTATGGGAACAGAAACGGTGTCAAAGGCCTTTTTGAGGTCTAAAAACACAGTAATAGATTTATTATTATCGGCTACATTTTCGACTATTAATGAAGATAGGGCAGACACTGCATCTTCAGTGAAAATAGTTTAAATGTTTTTTATTATCTGGTTATTAGAGGATAAAACATAGTCTATTTCGTTTGTAGTCAGAGAGTTCGGGGAGACCCATGTCCATCTGCGTTGGGGTTTTTTGAAAAATAAACTGTTAGAAATTTGGATACTTTGGCCAAAAGCAAACTGCATTAAGCGTGAACCGCGAATATTTCGGTCCCCAAGACCATGGGGCCCAACGACAGTTGTGTCGTCTAGTTCTTGTCGTTTGCCTATCTTGGCATTAAAATCGCCGATAACTAAGTTATACGTGCCCCTATGCTCGTCGCATGCTCTGTTCAAGAGGTCGTAGAAGTCCTCTACTTCCTCATCAGGGTGTGTTGATGTTGGAGCATATGATTGAACGACGGTTATCGTATGTTTTTCCGTTAATTTAAATTTTAAAACTGCGATTCTATCTGAATATGAAATAAATTCGACTATGTTGTCCTTCCATTTTTTAAGAACAAATAAGCCTACGCCGCTTTGCCTACCGGAGTTCCCGCAATAGAAAAATATTGTATTTTCACTCTCGACGATATCTTCGCCCTCTCTGCGGACTTCAGAGAGACCTAAAATATCCCAGTTAATGTTTTTTAGAGAGTTTTCTAATTTAATCAATCTTTTCTCAGTTCTGAGTGTTCTAACATTATACGTGAGGATATTCAATTTATAATCGGAGTCCTTTTTAACGTTGGCCGAAGTTGTTTGACGGGAGGATGGTCGTAACGCCCAGAGATTCTTCGCACCCCGAGTTCTGGATGATTTCCGCATACGTCGTCAGCGGAATCACCCGAACCGCCGGGCCTTAAGCCTTATCTTGGCACGGTGAAAAAAATCTTTTATCTAAGTATTTTTTTGCATTTTTACAATAAAATTGTACTTTCAAATGTCACAAAAATATAAAAAAAAAAAAAGTTTTCACATTTTTGGAATATTGTATGTATCATATTTGATACATTGCCAATGCTGCATCACTTTAAAGCAATGCTTTGTTTAATAATATCTTATAAGTATTCAATGAAATTAATTATAAAAAATTAAAATTTTGATATTTTATGCAAATTCATTTAAAATTGTAACATTCGTAAGTAAAATTTTAATTAATTCTCATTTTTTTCCTCATACATGATGCCATATTGGCTAAAGTGCATTAGAAAGTCGGTTATAAAATTAATCAAATTTAAAAAATACGAAAAAAAAATCAAGGTCAAAATTCCCAAAACTGTTAACTAAAGTAATTTGCAATTTGACTAGGTTTTATTTTATTTTTACTTTGGACAGTGCGCCTTATTGTGGACTCGCAACGCGGTTCATTTTCGGAAAGCGGGACTTGTACTCGATCAATCTAATTTTTGCAGTATTGTTGGATTTTTAGTATAGCAGTGTTGGCTTATTAGATATGAACCAAGCATTATTCTCACAATAACAAGCATTTGCAACCATAATATCATATATGCATGTAAGCTAGTGAGCTATACCTTGTTGTTGAGGTGTTGGCATTGTATTCAATGTGATACAACTTAACTTCTTTGACGGATTGGTAATGTATCAAATACAATACACAACATCTTTTCATGTTTTACGCAAAAAATAATGTAAAAAAGAACGATATAATGTCCATCACATCCCATGCTAGTTTATAATAATTATGTTTTTTAGTCGGAGGATGTAAAGATTTAACCAAAATACCAAATAACAGCGGCAGAAAAATCATTCAGCGTTTTCTTATAATATTTTTGACCAATTATAACCATATTATTAGACATTTGGATGCTTTCAATTTTATTTTAAAAGTTATTGTTTTCTATTTTATTTCACTCTATTTATACAAATGTTTAATGAGGAAGTACGGTTGCAATATTTTTTTATTTCTTATATTTCACGGGTGATACAATGCCAAGAAAACGGTTAAGGGTTCATTTCTTTATTTGTGATTCCATATATGAGGCGGGGTTTAACCTGCCTCGTTCGTCCAGTGCGTGTTGGCAGGTGAGCAGTGAGCCTTCTCACTCGGCCCGTGGGTGCCGCCGTTGATGAACTAGTCATTCTTCCGCCGCCACCATGAGTCAGTATCCTGCTCTAATACTAACTGTCCAACCAGGCCCTGATCTCTCATGCCCTAGTTGGCGTTACACACTTTGGTGAGAGGTGTGCGACAGTTTAACGTCTTATTTAATTAAATATATTTTTAATACATTTTTAGTTCTTAAACTTATTTCCTTGTATCAACTTTAAAACAATAAGTAAAAGTTTATGGTTCACGGTTGCGAACAGTTAACAATTATAAGATTTGGATCTACATATGTATCTTAGTACATTATAATTTTCCTTCTAAAACAAACATTGTTAAGTAAAATCTTTGTTAAATGCCACCTTGTTATGGCAACTTTGCGGGTTTCTTTAAGATATCGATCTTTTAATCAAGAGTTTGAGCAAAGTTTGAGTTTGAATAATGAGCCGCCGGCTTCTATTACGGAACACATTACTGCTAAGAAAACCCGCGGAGTTATTAATCGTAATCTTTATTACACACGGCACGCGATACCGTGATTCCACTAAAAGCATCCGAGCATAAGCATACTCTTACGAACGGAAATACTACACGCATTTTCTATCGCGAACATTTCTATTCAAGAGGCGTGCCACGCTGAATAGTGTTTCGGATGCCTCAAAGAAATATTTTCGGCCAGAAAGGCACTCGTGGGAAGGCATTAAATATTCACGGCAATATGCCGAGCGCGCGTTCTCAAATAACTTATGCAAATATACTAGTTACCGTGTTTTAAGGCATCGTGGCGTTATTGCTACAATACCAATTCAAAGATGAATAATAGAAATGGAGACGACATCATTCATTTGGGTCCCAGGTGCCCTTTTTTCGTTCCGTATAAGAGAAAATGTAATGAATGGCTCAAGGTAAACAGCTTTTCACACACAAGATACGTTCTGTTACCTCAGCTATTCCGTCTTGTAATGTTTGTATTAACGGAATGACGCACAAAGAAGCCGTAACAACCTTAGGGCCAGCGTAATACTAAGCTAAAAGGGGCCGTGTAAAAGTATATTAGGTTTTCTAGAATCTCACAATGAAAGTCTTTCAGCGTGAGGACATTAATTAACAAGACCCTTATCAGTAGTGTTTCTTTGTTCAATCACAATTTACAGTTGTAAAGGCAAATAAAAAGGGTAAGTACGTATAAAAAAAGTATATTCTTATGTATCCCTGAGGGTATTAAACACTGCAATGATCAACTAATAGTAGTAAATAATTATTCTCGCGCTTGAAATGCTTTAACATTAGGGGTGAAGGGTTAAGCAATTTTGCTTATTTCAATATTAGAAGGCTCGTTTCATGTTTAGCTATTTATCTTATTCTCCTTTGGAGCGGATGAAAATATTAAGGTAGAGCAACTGCGGGAAGGTGAGACAAGTAGGTGTATTCTGTTGTATCACAGACATACATCATCTTGCGTTCACTACCCTGCTCCAAATACAAAAGGCATTTGAATAGATACCCCACATCATTGCCTCGTGAATTGTTCATAAATCTTCCTATATGCCGCCTTTTGTTTAGCCGGCGGCGGCACGTGAATGCCCTCTCAAAGCTTAGGCAAATTCGAATCCCAAGCTCTTCTCTACAATTGGACGAAATTGAACACAGTGCTGTAATTTATGTGTCCACTTTTTACTGCTATAAATTGCAAGCATGCGTTCTTAAGCATGTGACTATAATTCACTATATATTTTCATAGCAATAATGCGCTATACTTTATAATTAGAAATGTCTTACAGAAACTTCAATAATACAGGTCATCAATATCAAAAAACCTACACCTTTTGTTCTTCCAGTACAACAAGTAAGAAAAGATAATTTGTAGAGATAACTTTGCAAAATTTTAAACCCAGCTGTGACGTGTGAACTCATTAATAAAAAACATTTCTCACATTTCGAAAATCACTTCAAAATTACTCAGCGAGGCGTAAATAGTTAAGTGGTAAGGGGGAGAAACGTACTTTCGCGCACTTTGCGGCACATCACGTATTGCCAGCGCACAACCGAACCTTACAGAGAATTTAAAACGAGGGCCAAGTTTCCGCTCGGCTCGCCAAGTATCTACATTAATTTAGACGTTCCGAGCTCAGACGTCAGGCCACACGCGGCCCAGACTTCTGTACCTACAACTCCTAATTTATGAAATCTCAGCAAGACGGATTAACTTAGTATAAAATGATTACCATAATTTCTCACCAAAAACTTCCGAGTGAGTTTGCGCTATGAATATGCAAAGGGAAAGTTCACACGGTGCCGACTTTTTATGAGTTTTGTCGGTCCTCTTGTACTATTGTCGTAATTTATATTTTTCACTTCCTCCTTCGTGTTAGGAATTAGTATCGCACTAAACGTAAATTTGTGGGACCCTTTACAAGAGTGCCCACTATATTTTATGGTGATTACCCTCTTACTTAGAATTAGTAGTAACTTAAACAGCCGAGTTTGTGTAATGTTTGTAAGTAAGTACGCTACGCATTAGCATAGTGAATTGAAAAAGGGATTAATTGTTTTTCTATTGAAGTAAGTAAGTTGTTATTGAATTCCTGTGAAGTTCAAGTTTGTAGATGCCTACATAAACAGAAGCAGTAGCTGTACGTATTATTTTACAAAGTCTTCAATCTAGTAAACTTTCCTTTCAAGCTTTCAACCTGAACTTGTGCACATTAAGGCTTGTCACCGTCTTAAGGTTATTTGCAGCCAAAGCGGTTAAAGCGACTTCTGCCTGAAAAGGTGCCGGAGATTAATTCATTTCAGAACAGTTAAATAGATCACTGAGAAGTAGTAGAAGTAACTTGAACCTGTCTCCTTATATCTAAAAAAAAAATGTTATGTCTATTGATGATACGATAAAATCTAGAAAACTATGTTTTAAACTTGATTTATTCTCCCACCAGATTTTTCACTTCACTTCCGTGTATTGATTCTTGAACTCTCTTTTTTTTCTCACATTATTTAAATCAAAATGTTTCCTCTTCCTCCTAGCGTTATACCCGGTTGTGCCCTAAAAGAGCCCGGGGTCCGCTTTGACACCTGAATCAAAATGTTTCCTTTTGCATTTTCGTGCAAATGGTAAGCATAAAGTAGTCTGACTCATCATCATCATCAGCCTAAATCCCACTCCTGAGAAGAATGAATGAGAAGAAATGGACAGTAGTATGACTGATACCACTCATTTCACATCAATTTCATTTACAGTACCATATTATTATAATCACATCCGAAAATTGGGTTAAAAGTTAACAATCCATTCCACTGAAGCTTAATAATAAATAATAATAATAATAAAATTATTTATTGCAACTATGAACATACTATAGCTTACCGTATTACTCATGATTTAGGCGTAACTATGGAAGAACGTTGTGAAGAAGAGCATGTACGTGAATTTACTGCATCTCATTTTCCCCTAATTCGCATGGTAACCATGGCAAATACCTGAAAAAATATAAGTTGATCATTTGTCGGCCAAAAGGCGTCCTTCGCGCTAAGAATCCCGGCGGTGTACGCGACAGTCGAAGAGTAATGGTCGAGGTGCTTTACTCTTTGATCTATGGCGTCGCCCAACAGAAATGCTCTTATGCCACCTCCCTACTACGCGTTGTAGGCTGAAATTTTGTATTAGCTCCAACATAAGTGACTTCATTTTAGCGGGCGTGAGTAGAGTGCTGTCAGCGTAGGCGTTGAGACGCAACTGTCAACTGCCTCATAACGTACCGTTGTTTTTTTATTAAATTTGAATTGTCAAGAGAAGATAAGATGCTCCGTTTTTGCAAAGGTTCAATTTTGTATAGTCAAAGCTTTTGAATGAAGAAACACTAGCTCTCATTAACTTTCGTTAAAAACAAAACGAATAATGTTGTTTAATAAAATGGACATAAAGAACTGGCCAACAACGTGGTCGGCAAAGCATAATGGAGGATTCCATTGCTTTTGCTGCAGAATAAAATCACAGCCATTACGTTTTCAGAAGTTCAAGGCATAACACGAAAATAATGTTACTAACACGTTATGGACTTTGTTCGAAATAAAATTAATTGAATTGAATTGAAAAAGAAATACTTACACTGTTAGAAAAACCTCTGTACCTACTCACCCTGATACAGTCAGCAATAAATAGATTGTATCAACTAAAGTGGCCAAATACGTCGTAACACTTTCCCGATAGGAACAAATATGTGTTGCGATATATTTACCTAATACAGTATAGGGTTGGCCTATAAATTGTTGACACCGCTCCCGTTTAATTTTATTCCAAGGCAATAGCGGTGAAAATGCTTCGAACAATATGCCAATGACGGGTATTTTGAGTGCCAATCAATCAATGGGTTCGCCTACGAGCCGAGCGGACAGGCATAACAAAACTAGCATGGTAACTGTTTCAGACATTTTAATAAAATATAGCCCAAAATAATATTTAACAAAATGCTGCAGTACTGATTCACATTTCCTTTTTATGTGTCCTCACATCCTGACATGACTTTTACAATGCTTTTACATAAACTCATAAAATGGTTAGGTTCTTTTCTTATCTGACTCTTTAACCCATAATAATAAGATTTACTTTTATTTACATAACTGCAGTACCTACAAGATACTTTTTTTATTTTTAAGTCTCAGCAGATACCTGTGTCTTATTTATGTCAACGCATCACAATTTCACTGCACTATAACCCCTTTCGCAGCGCATGCTACAACGTATTATAAAGTTGTTCCAATCACAAACCATTCACTCGCTCATTATAGTAATAGAGCTATTTACGCTAAATACAGACGTGGCAAATACGTACCGACGAACCAGTTAGATTCCTTAATAATGGTAGATGGGGAAATACGTTTATGAATTATTAATGCAATCGGACGGGGCAAAGAACTTTGCAATAAATTGGTCATGAAATGCGTCAACAAAGCCGGCTAGCACCATCGGTTCAGGAACTCGCCCTTAGGCAACTCTGCGATCGGTTTTTGGCAAAAACTTTTCGCCATTCGTTGTTATGTTTTCCGGCAAATGAAAATAAAATGAAGGAAGTCATATGAATGAGTAATGTTAGCGGAAAATAATGTATTTTATGCCAAAACGAAATAATGAAATATTATTGTGGGCCGCAGTTCACGTGCTTAGTTTGACTGTAAGGCCGGGGCCGCACTGGTTAAGGCGATTTGCGACGCGACGGCGATTTCAGTACAACTTGGGCGACTTGAAGCGACTTGATGTATGAAGATCGCCGTCGCGTCGCTAATCGCTCTACCAGTGCGGCCCCGGCCTACGGTTAACAAGGTTGTTATGATATATATGCAATCTGGAAGCATTATTATTATAAACAAAACACAAAATTGTAGGAATCGGCTCATAAATGACGGAGTTCTGAGACTTCTGAGGTAACACACATTAAAAATAATAATGATATAAATAAAATACAACCGAATTGAGAACCTCCTCCTTTTTTTGAAGTTGGTTAAAAATGCAAAACTTTAAAAAGATCCTTATTTAATCTAGCATTCCAGCAGTACCATGCATATTGCCTTTGCGGTACTTAAAATATTTCAGTATTTATAAAACCTTTAACCTATTCCAAATAAAGTTAGAAAAATCGAGCGCGCGATTTCATATTCTTATTAGTGCAATGTTACATTAACGATCAAAATAAGTAAAGCAAGAAATATTGTTCTTTGATATTCAATAAAAACGAAGAAAGATATGTCCATTCACATTTAAATGTTATATTTAACTAGAAAGAAACTATACGGTACAACTGGGACTTATTAATTTAGCCCTTTTTACTTCCATGCTATAACGTAAAAGATTAGCAGAGCTTGTCATGGAAGTTTCATGAGTTTTTCATTAGGGTTCTTAAATAACTTAAAGTATTAAGCTCGGCCTTCTAATTAGGCTGGATTTGTACATTTGAAGACGTAAGTCGTATGAAGCAAAACTTTTTAATGCTGATGAGTCGCTTGCTCCAGGCCATGGTTTAAACGGTAAAACTCGTATTCTTAAGACGACAGTACTGAGTTAGAAGCGCTGGTGAGCATCAGGGATCTCCAACGTGCATAAAACTGGCCTGGGACATTATAGCAAACTGTGAAAAAAAAAATGTAAAATTCCAATTAAGTACTGTTCGAAAAAGAGCATTCGTTATTTAAAACCAATTAAGGGGATTCAATGGAAGCTGAGCTTGACACGCCTATATTGATTTCAAATAGGTATAAATGGGTTTGTTTAATCAAATGCACCACAAACCACTAGCGAACTCGGAGTACAATAAAAAAATATTATCGTTTTAACAATTCGAAATCTAAATGAAAATATTTTAAATACAATAGTAGTAACTATTCTGCGACTATTTCTACCTAGATTAATAATTAATCGGTTGATGAATGATGGATCTAACCGTATGTCTGGTGCCTGGTTAGAATAGCTTACCACAACCTCCATTATTTGGGTGTGTAATGTTTCATATAAAAACAAATTGTATATTATTTTAATTTTGCATAATTTCGTCTTGTATAAGTGGGCAAATTGCATAAAAACCAAATTAATGAAACTATTTGGATAATTTCTACCTTTATAATTATATTTTTGTATAATTTGCAATTGTGTATAATGAACAACGGCTATAATGGGAACTCTGTATAAGCATTCATGCTCAAAATGTATCAAAATTCGGAATTTCAATACACCGAACAATAAAAAGTCTGACTGAATAGAAATCCAAAGTATCAAAAATTCGAATTTCCTTTACCGATTTTCAAAATTCCGAATATAATTACACCGACCAATAATAAATCCGACTACTTTCACAAAAGTCCGAAGCATCACGTTTTGCAAGTAGTACTTCTATAATATGTAAGTATTAGGTAGTAAAAAAGTGTTCGGATCTGGCTCTGCTCGCGCGCTGTAGGGTCGCGGTTCTTCCTAACACTCCTCCTGGCTTCGCTCGTTGTCGTACCTACACGGACCTGCCTTAGCGTCTCTCTGAAACTACGAGTACTTTGAAGTAATGAAAAGTCCGAATTTAATAATTCGTATAAACAAAATTCCGATTATTTCAAATACGAAGTTCATTTCAACTCAGAACCTCCTTCGCGAGCTCCTGGCTCGACGAGCTTTTAAATTATACCGGTCATTGTCCAGACAGGCATTTGTGTATGTCCTCGCATTTAAATAATAGAAATCTATTGAATATAGCAGATTTTATATTTTTGGGTCGTAGATGGTACTTGTATTGAAGTGTACATGAATTTTCAAGTACATATTTATTCAATTCCCTTCTTGGACAAAAAAAATACCAATACCCCCTTCTCCTCATTACCGCGTCGTGTCCCACTTCCCAAATCACTTACATACTTATTTTCCCTGATGATATACCACAGTAAAGTTGAATGAACGTATTTTTATTAAATAATAGATTAGATATGCTCTTTATAAAAAAAAAGTATTAAATATATTTAATAATTTATAATTAAGATATGAAAATCTAGAACTTTGTCCCGAGACCCGTCCTGATCCACGCGGGGCGTTCATTCTTGTTCGTACGAGGCCATTGAAGTAAGATACCTACGTCGCTAACACATTTCGCGTAAGCCGTCAGTCGTGCCCAGACCTCCGTGGTGGAGAGATGTGTTAGTGTTGTGCGGACCACAGACTATGAACGTAAGTATCTGATTCGTGGTAATCAGAATTCTCGAAAACCAAATCTCGTTGGTTTTCGAGAATTCTGATTACCACGTTCTAGTTTTATAAATCAACCAATAACTCTAAAGCTCTGTGAATTATTGTATACATTAAGAAACTCAGTATTTAACGGCTACTAGAGCTTGCAGTTTATTACATTTACCCACGTCTCATTTCCGCGTCAAAAGTGAACGCGGTAATCAGAAAATATCAGTTTAAAAAGGTTTTTGATACATAATAGTAGTTTATATGCAATTGATACATAATAAGAGGCATTAAACTGGTGGAACTGTTCAGGTTTTGGTACGGTCACCAAACTAATGTTGTAAAGTGGGCGGGGTCGCTATCCGATGAGTATAGGTTGGAGTGCGGGGTCAGGCAGGGGGGGGCTTACGTCGCCCAGACTCTTCAGCCTATACGTCAATCGGCTGATCGAGGAGCTCAGCAACACCATGGTCGGATGTTCAATAGATGGAACGTTCGTAAATAACATCAGTTACGCTGACGACATGATGTTGCTGAGCCCGTCGATCGACGCCCTTAGAACGCTGGTAAGTGTCTGTGAACGGTATGCGCAGGCCCATGGTCTCAAGTACAACGTCTCTAAAAGTGAGCTGCTGGTGTTCAGAGGAAGAACTGTCAAATTAGACGACCAAATGATACCACCAGTGACACTGAATGGCACTCCTCTTAAAGTAGTAACTGAGTTTAAGTACTTGGGGCATTGGGTAACCGCATCGCTAAAAGATGACGTAGATGTGGAAAGGGAGCGTAGGGCGCTGGCAGTAAGAAGTAATATGTTGATTCGTAGGTTCGCAAGGTGTATTAGCAACGTTAAAATCACCCTTTTTAAGGCGTACTGTCAATCATTTTACACTTGCAGCCTATGGATCAACTTTACTCAAAAAACTTACAGCGCCCTACGTGTGCAATATAATAACGCATTTAGGATGCTGTTGGGGCTACCGCGCTACTGCAGCGCTAGCGGTATGTTCGCGGAGGCACGCACCGATGGCTTCCACGCTATCATGCGCAAGCGGGTGGCGTCGCTGGTGCGGCGCGTGCGTGGCAGCGCCAACAGTCTCCTTGCCACAGTCGCGGACAGAGTAGATGGCGCTTTCTGGCAATATTGGAATAGCCTACATGCTTGCAATAGATAAGATAAGATAAGATGATAGACATAAATTAATTGTAAAACTAACATAGGTTAAACATTTTAGTAATAAGCTACTAATACAATATGGAAACATTCCGAAATAAATGATTATTTAATTTAATAGCTAGTTTGTTATGATTTCCGTACGTATGCTACTTGAAATTATGCGTTTTGTTTTGCGACTGAACGGCACCCCTAATCGTGAGTGAGAGAAGTCGTTTGAAGTGTGTTGTGGGCAATAGTCGATCAACATAATGTCACTGGAATATCACATCTTCTTCTTTGTCCATTTATACCATCTACGTCTCCATACGAATTAAAGTGGTAAGAGTTGAAAAAATAATGTAATACCTACAGTAACATACATAACATATTTTATTATTTTTGTGATTAAGACATGTTATTACCTATTTGGTTCTGTTTTTCTCTATGCCATTGTATAATTAATTATTGTTTCAACTCGTGCTTCCTATTTCAATTGTATTACTTTATGTTTTATTTTATTAGGTACATTGTATTTGCATGCATTTAACTATGTTTTACTGCAAATAAATTATTTGATTGATTAAGTTTACCAACAAGTGACAAAATCTGAACGACATCAGTAAGCTTACGTTTAAGTACAACTTACCGCATACTGATACCGAGCCTTTTGATACCATACCGCCTTCGCACCGACAAATCAGGAGGTCGCCAAACAAAGCATAACCAAAAGTGGTGAAAATAAGTTACGTAGTAAACGAGGCATCCTATACATGCATGCATATACTGTTACATATCGATGCAAATGAATCGGCCTCATATGCATTTTGATGCATCATCTTATTTTTATGCAAGCTACGGCAGTGTAGTGGTTCAACTCCCGGCTTGTACCAATGAGTTTTTCGGGACTTATGTACGGAATATTTACCGTTAGCTTTTCTGCGAAGGAAAACATCGTGAGGAAACCGGCCTAATTCCAATTTCCCTCTCTGTTTGGAAGGTGAGATAACAGTACCTATTTAAAATAGGCATGTAATTAAATTGATATCTGTATATTCCCTTTTATCGAACAAAATATTTCAAAGTTAAACCAAAAATACTGACTTGCACACAAATTATGCACACTAAATAAATCAAATTAAATATACTGTTTAATGGTATTTGCAGAACTGTTTTACTGAACTTATATGAAAATAGTAAATCTAACAATTCCGCTATTGCCTACGTGATAGATATCAGTTATAGAAATTCCGTAGTAAGATTGTACAATTTAGAGTGCAAGTTAGTATTTTTGATAAACAAATCGTATTTGGGTAAGGACCAAATTCTTGGCCAGCCTAACTCACTCAATTAAACTTTCTATGAAAGTTTTCCGTTGTCACACGGAAATGAATCATACAATTCTAGGGTTAATTTTTGTGTCACAACGGAACTTTGTTCACTTCTTAAGTTTGTATGGCTAACTACTGACTAACCAGGCTAACTACTGGCCAAGAATTTGGTCCTCATCCATTTTTTGTTTTATAAATCATATATCCTATGTACGAACCACATTTTTGGTGTGAATTCGATAAAAAAGGTCATCTCGTTTTGTGTGATTATTTCGTTTTTTTTGTAGGACATGTTTAGTTAATTGGTGGTTTTTTTGCACAGCATTCATTTTTCTGGTATGCATTCAGTTAATTAGTGGAGTTACCTAGTGTGCTGAAAAATTATACAGATGCATATTTAAAAATATCCCTTTAAAACCTAATTGGGATTAGGTGTCAAAGCGGCCCCGGGCTCTTTTAGGACACAACCGGGAATACCGATAGGAGGATGTTGATCTTCATTGTATTTTGTTCAAGACTTTGTATTTTGTAACTGGCCACTATATAAAATAAGCGAAATGAGAACTTCAATATGGATGATGACGGTTATGAAAATGTAACGTATAGGAAAAAGAAATCTAAAGTATCGCTATATACTCGTAGTTGATTTCTTTACATGAACCTCCAAAGTATTTTGAGTTTCCCCATCTTTTCAAAGAAACTAAATAGATTAAGGTAGAAGTAAAATCTCACATTTAATCTTAACAAGGTAAACGATCTCCCGCTTACTTGAATTACAACGGCGTATTTTTATTTACTAAAGATTGTGAATAAATTGAAACGAATCGCACACTCGGGGAAAAAACCAAGTGACCGTATTTTCTGTAAAACCGCTGCGTAACTTGTTTTCATTTCGCATTAAACAAAGGTGAAATAAATGGGGTTCAATAAATGATAATTCATAGGGGTAAGGTGCTTTTGCTTAAATTATTGATTATATGAGGAATGTTCGGTGAAATAATAAACATCGTGAGGAAATCGGAATCGTGAGGATCCCAATAAGGTCTAGTTTTCCCTAATCTTTAGTTCTCAAAACCGATCAAAGGCTTGGTTGAGCACTATCGGGGAAAAAGCTAGAAGGATGACGAATATTTATGACGAAAGGTTTGGTGTTGATTTTACTCCAAAGTACTTACCTAAGAGAATAAAATATGCAATCCAAAATGGCCGAACAAATGTCCTTCATATAATCAAGATTTATAATTCATTCTAGAATGCCAAATTTCAAAAATACGGTTTTTAAGGAAATATGATATAGAGAACACAGTTTAAATATACAAATTAACAGGAATTTCAGTCCAAAATATAACGCGAACGAAGTCATGGAATAGAAGCAGGTCTAATAAATCGAGATCATTGACCGTTGCGTCTCCAACGGATGCCCAGTGGGTCCTGTTATTTCCCACTTTGTTTCCAGCGGAGGTCTGCTGGATACGTTGGAACCATAAATTAGAAGCAATGGCGTCGCCCTGCTGTGAGTTTTATTGTGATTTATGTATTCGATTATCGAGCAGACGACTAAACTGGAAAGCGTTTTGCCACTGTAACGATGTCATTAATATTTCGTGTCAAAGTGGTCTACGTTATCATAATATTATGTTTCATCATAATGTTAAATTATTTCACTGGATTTATATTTGGCATCTGAATACGATTCCATTTTCTAGGTGTTAATAATGATTTTTTTCCCTTAATTCACTCCAAACTTTCCTATCAGCAAAAGTTTAGATATTGGTACTTCGCTCTTTACATAGTTTAACTCGACTATTTCTATTAAGGAGAGAAAATGGTTTAAAAGTCACAATAGAACTACCTACAACACACAACTCGAAACACGTTAACAGCGTTCTAGGAATCTCAAGGTCAGAAATATACAAAAATAATCTCTCTACATCTAAGAGTTCGTTTATCCCACTGGTGAGCTCTGTTATACTACTCGTAGTGAACTACCTACTTACCAAACTTATTGAAAGAGCGAGCAAAGCGAACGAAGTTCTCTAGTATGTCCGGATGTCCCGCTGGCCCGCTGTCCAGCTGTTCTCCTCTACAGAGCCCGTATCATGGTCGGCCTTATCACGCGATAAGTGACAAGATGGGAGCGTCGACTCGCTCTATCGAACGGTGTCAGCCAGAGACAGACGCTCTATCTTGTCACTTATAGTATGATAAGGCCGACATGATACGGGGTCAGGTCGCATTTGTCAACCGATTCACGTGACTTTTTGTGACCAGCAGGTCGATCACGTAACGCATTGTACGCGCGTCACGTAGATCTAAATGTCACTTTTTATATGGAAAAATGACAGTTAAATTGTCATGACGCGCGTTCGGAACGTTACGTGATTACCAGTGATCGTAACTTTGCACGTTATCCACGTTAATCCCCTAGCCTGATCCCCCAGGGGAATTAGCGACAGTTATTTTATATTTGACTAGGAAAAAATGATAATGTTCGGTTATGGCGCTTCGCCGGACGCTACCGCGTCACGCTCGCTTCGCTCGCTCGGCTCGCGCGCTGTAGGGTCGCAGTTCACCTAACAACCTAACCGTTTTCTTCCCCTGGGGGATCAGGCTAGGGGATTAACGTGGATAACAGCTAACTTTGGTAGCATTTTTGGTGCAGCGCAGTGTTCAGTTAACGGAATTGGTATAAATAATTTCAATCCTAATGCTTAATTAGCGTTAATAACGTTAATATTAACCTTAATCAACAATTTTGATTGATATTGTCTATACCAATTCCGTTAACAACACTGCGCTGCACCAAAAATGCTACAAAAGTTACGATCGCTGGTAATCACCAGCGATCGTAACTTTTGTAGCATTCCACCCCTCAGGTTAGTTTTAATTTAGATGGTAAGAAATTTTTTGTCGATTCAGTTTTTCGAAAATTATAAATTATATTAAAGTCTTTATATGTATAGAATGGACTTTCTGAATGGACTAGAAGGCTATATTTTATCGCTTGAGTTCTTTCATTACTTGCTTTATAAAGCACAAATAGAATTGAATTCCGCATTCCAGGTGTATTAAAAATTTACGAAAGGGCGTCGGCTCAACAGCGTTTATCAATTTCACCTAACCTGTTTCATTTTAAACGAATTACTTCGATAAAAGCGGCTGCGCACCGAGAATTATTTACCGAGAACAAAAGCGACACCTACCTTTCCAGGCAGGTGTCTGAAATTTGAAATTCATTGCGTCGTAAACAAAAGGACGATTTTTAAAGCCTCGACTAAGGGGAAATGCTTTTTTCGGGCGTATTTTAGGAGCTCACTGTTATATTAGAAATATGCGAAGACGTTTAGAAGAAGACTGACGAATGAGTCACGGTACGAGCGTGTACAGTTAAAGTAGAAAAGTAATATTTAGAGGAATCAAACCGTTGTAAAATGTTAGTTTTGTTTATAATAGAGCAATAGGCCGTCCCTAGTCACGTCAAGTCACCCAAAGGGCAATGGAGAGGGCTATGCTGGGAGTTTCTGTACCTAATCGCAGAAATGAGGCTATCCACACTAAGGTAATCGATATAGCCCTCCGAATCGCTAACCAATGGGCGGGGCACATTGCACGTATAACCGATGGCCGTTGGGACGGAAAGACATTTTTTTTTTTTTTTTTTGACGCTGGAGAAATGTGTTACACATACCCCCCGGCCCGGGGAAGGCCATAGTGGGGGGTTATGTGGGGATCTCTCCTCCCGTAACCCCCTCCGCGCAAGGCGGAGGGAGGGGAGGAGCCTACCCACTAAAACTCCAGCGGCGTCACCCTCACCTGCCGTTAAAGGGGGCGTCGTGGGATGCAGCATTACTTACCACGACGCCCCCCGGCGGCCCTGCCTCAGGGCACCCGCGCCAAGGGAGGGGAAGGTCAGAGACGCTTGACCTTCCCCCCAGACGTGTAGGGCCATGTGCAATGTGGGTCCCCAACCCACTGGCCCTACTGCGGGAGGACGCGGCCTGCGGCTGCATACCGCGCGCGTCTTCGACCCCTCCGTCTGCGCCGGAGCGGGAGCGCGTCCGCACTGTCTTCACGCTCCCGCTCCGCGGCCTCTTTCTGCGATATGACGACTTCGCAAAAGGAGGCCACCGCCTCCCAAGATCTCTCGCTGCCCAACATGGCCGCCACAACGTTGTGCAGCGAGAGGTCATCCACTCCGAGGGCCAACACTATCGTGCGGCGCTCTTCGGCCCAGCGAGTGCACCACTCCAAGGTGTGCTGGGCCGTGTCGTCCTCCGCGCCGCACTCATGGCAGGTGGGGCTATCCTCTCTTCTAATCCTGCACAGGTAATGACCGAAACAGCCTTGTCCGGTCATCACCTGTGCAAGCCTGAACCCCACCTTGCCATGGGCCCTATCCAACCAACTGTCCATTGACCCGAAGAGTGCCCCTGTGGTGCGGACTTCATAGGGGGAGTCCTCGAGGTCGCCTTTCCATTTCTCCCTCAACCAGGGTAACCAAGGCCTGGGCGAGTTTCGCGCAACTGCGAGCAGTCTAATAAGCTGACACGTAGGGTGCAATTAGAAATATTTCGCTCTAATGTTAAAATAGTCCTGCCCTACGGGTGCGAAACGTGGAGAGTTACCAAAGACATCACGCATTGTATCTAGGTCTTCGTCAACCGATACCTTAGGCAGATCGTTGGTATTTACTGGCCCGAACAGATGCCACGAGATAACGCGATGGCGAAGCACTGTGGAAGCCCCATCCAGGGGCCACAAGACATTAAGTCAAGTAGGTAAGTCACGTTAAGTTAGATGGACTCCCTGTTTGTGTGGCGCCCATAACTCGATCCCCACCGAGAGTTCCCGATGTGAGCCATAGTACTCTCACAGAAACAACAGGGCTTTACTGATGTTACACTTCATTATATACTAGTGTCCCGCCACGGCTTCGCACGGGTACTATATTATACTCGTACATATAAACCTTCCTCTTGAATCACTCTATGTAAAAAAAAACCGCATCAAAATCTGTTGCGCAGTGAAAAAGGTCTAATCATGCATAGGGACAGACAGCGGGAAGCGACTTATATATAGTGATATGAGTAGAAAGTTATAATATATTTATTATCTAATTTCGTGCCTGTACCGCTAATACAGTAAAACCATTAACATATTGATTGAACAGCGCATCGATTTTCTAATTACGTTATTATTTTACAAACATTTATGTAGGTGAAAAACATCAGCTACATAAATGTTTGTAAATAATGTTTGTTGTCAACGGTGTAAACTCGAAATATGGAATGTTTTGTTAATTCATCATTACCATCATCGTATATGCCAAAAGGCATCCACTGCTGGACGTAGGCCTCCGCCAAAGAGTGCCACAATGACCGGTTTTATGAATTACATAACTTTAACGTAGCTAGTAACTTGCACAATATAGCTATTGATATCTTTGGATTTTAAGAATTGTATAATGCCTTTTCAACTGCACCCCTGTAATAAGTTGCCCTTCATATACACTAAAAATCAATATGCTTTATATCACGAAGAATCCAAGATCTCAAGATGAACGCATCAAGCCCTCCTCGCGCCTGACCTGACTCAGGCTCATTCTGAGAAGATATGTCCGCCTTTTGTGGGTTACTTAGTACGAAGTTCACACCAAAATGATCGGGAATGGATATCTTTGGACTTAGTTACCTGACAATCTTCTTTTATGACGTTAACATTGGACTTTTGAAACCATATTAGCATTCAAATAATTATGAAAAACTGTTTAATTTTTAATAAAAATCTGTTTAAGTTTTTAAAATCTGCAATGACTCTCTATCTTCTGTAGGTCGACTAAAAACAGTGGTAACTCCTGAATACATCCCGGTAGTGAAAAAAAAAATAGCATAATCTACACTGTGGTATACCACGACATTTCGTTATCTATAAGTATTCGAATGACTCTAAAAAGAACAACGTTATCTAAAAGCAAATGGTGTTTGAAAAGCTAGTTTCCTTTTGCGTTCCCTCATATTTTATACGAAGAAGAAATGCGACTTGTGTTGATTTTTGCTCACTTATTCTACAATAGTTCTGTTGAGAAAGGTCAAGCATTTCATAATGTATTATTTAGTTGCAAATTAAGAAACTATTAATATAAGCCTGAAATATCACGTTGATTGAGGTTTGAA
Organism: Epinotia ramella; assembly: GCA_947578815.1. Lineage (NCBI taxonomy): Eukaryota > Metazoa > Arthropoda > Insecta > Lepidoptera > Tortricidae > Epinotia > Epinotia ramella. Next base: position 16,893,170 of record OX388202.1, on the reverse strand, counting down.
CTTTGTAATACGGCAGAAAAGCACGAAACTTTGCCATCATTTCAATGTCAAATTTAGCCTTGATTGAGCCTTATGATAGACAAAAGCGCTTATATCATTATAATATACCGGGTGGAAAAATCGAAAGCAACATGGATGGCAACTACCTTAAATATTGTAAATAGCACATTCTGTGTAAAGGAAACATTCCTTTGTTTTTAAAAACAATAAATTATGCATTTAAGGATTTATGAAAAATCGCTTGCCTTAGTCGGGACTCGAACCGGTCAAATGTGACAAAAAATAACGTGCTCTATTTTATGATGCAGATTGAAAGGGTAACTGATAAGGTTCATTTTTCTCTAAATAACAAATACAATCAGAATAACGGAGTGCCATGAAAATTGAAAACTAAAAACTAAACCGGTTCGAGTCCCGACTGAGGCACGCGATTTTTCATAAATCCTTAAATGCAGAATTTATTGTTTTTAAAAACAAAGGAATGTTTCCTTTACACAGAATGTGCTATTTACAATATTTAAGGTAGTTGCCATCCACGTTGCATTCGATTTTTCCACCCTGTATACTAAAAAATAAAAAAATAAAATAATTAAGATCTTTGATCGGTTTTTTCTATTTCCGATCATTGCCGTGTGCCCGTCGTAGTTGCCCACTTACTATGGCTCCCGTAACCAAGTATCCTGGCAACTTCGATGACACCCGTTTAGCACAGGCAGGGGACACCAGAATCGATCTACACCTATTATGTAGCCCCTTCTACACGAGGTATATTATATAGGCAAGAATGTAATATTTAATTTAAGAACCACTCGTACATTTATTTAATTTGCACTACACTAAAATCCTTTAAGGTATTACAGATGTTAATACAGTACCTATTTGTAGGCCGAAAATTACGTGGTTAGCTACTTTGAATTTTAGTACTTATTTAGGCATAATATTAAATTACGAGTAGTACTATTGGTTGATTCAATTTACACGTACTTAATACCTCAAACTCACTGTCAGTGCTCAGCAGTAACGTTCGTTTAAAATGTATTTCCGCTGCCGTAATTACAACCTAACTCGTTTACACACGTCAAAAGGATTATTCCACGTACGTACACCAGACAAATATAAGGAACGATGTTGTTAGATAGTTACCCTATCACTTTACGCTAGTTGCCTACTTTTGCTATGATGCCCGTCAAAGTGTCTAAGTTGCAACGCAGGTAAACATGGATGATACGTTATTATGAACGTTAATGTAGTCCTTATTAAGGGAGCGTAAGGCTGGTATTTGAGTGAAGTAAGTTATATGTTGTGTTTAGGTTGGACGCGATATTATTAACGTGTCGAGCTGTCGCCGCCGGTGGACAGTGACGCGTTCTTTATTGAACTACGTGGGTGCGAGATGGCGTGGCCTCGGGATTTACTTTCAGGATAAACTAGATTGCATCGTTTATTTTTCAGCGAGAATCTTTAAATCAACGGATTGACATTAAGGGCTTACAATATATTACCCTTTCTTAATAGGCCCACTGGAAAAACGGTTATCCCATTACCAGCATAATTATAATTATTTCAATTAAGGAAATAACTTATTGAAGATACTATTGCAACACCTATATGTGCGTACATCCTAACACACGAATATGAACATTGCTTTGCGAACCTCAAAAATACTGTTCAGAACAGAAATCATGCATCAGACAGGATATCAAGCAATAATTTGCGTAGTACGAAATAAAAACGAAAGATCAAAAAGCATCTCTGATAAGCGCAGAGTCATTATCGGAACATCAACCAAAAACCGGCAACGCTTTTGATCGAATGTCTGCACAAAACATCCATTTGCGTACATGAAAACAATAACTGAAGGGAGCGCAAACAAGCGAAGACCAAGGATGGGGAATGAGCAAGTCACCAATCGATCGAGTTGTCATGACGACCCCAGACATCCGCAATATCAAGTGCCGAACACTTTTTGCCAGTCACGGGAAGCTTGTTTTTAATTGCTAGAAAGTTTGCACGGATTGTGGCTTGGTTTCACATTACGATTGTTTATTTAGTTAGCAAAAAAGGTAGAAATAGGTAGTGTAATCAACAACAACAACAATTAAATAAGAACAATATCACATGATATCGTGTTTCTCGGAAATTTTGTATACCTATCTCATTTTGAAAGTATTATGGTTAAAATCTAGTAAGTCATTTTTCATCTTTATATTAATTTACCATCTAAATTAGTTACATAAGACATTGGATTTTATATGATATATTGCCCCCATATTTTATTTTATTAATATTTTCAGTTAACTTATCGTACTCAACATACTCATCATTTACTATGTCAATGTAATACGTATGTATTGTTTTATAGTTACTGACACGTACATATAGTAACGTGACGGTAAAACAAATTCAAGCTCGCAAACCGCGCATAATGTCTTAATTAGAAAGTTACGTCAATTTTCGTGGTCGGAAAGTAGCACAAACCGAGCGCTTACTCGCGTGTGCCTTGTCGGGTTTCACGCCCCTCACGATACATAGATCGAACACACGTCCGCTATAAACCCCAATCGTACCATTTTTCTCGCACTCACACTTTATGTCGTAGTAAAGGACAGCGGGTGTTCTGTCGACTCGATGTCTGCCTCGAGGTAATTTATAGGCTCGACTCTGAAATAACCTCGATTTTCAAAGCATGACTAATTGGGCCCACTCCGCTGGCCGTGTTCAACCGTAATGTACCTGACGTGATTACTGAAGGCGTTTCGACTGTTTTAAAAAATGTCGTTTTGTGCTGTTATTTTACGTAACTTTATTTGATGTGCTCGACTCATTACGTTTTTATAGGTTAAGCGTTATAGTCCTCTTAGCCTGAAGTAAATTTATAATATAATTAATTACAAATACTAAAAGAATATACTTTAGTGTCCGATCATATTTTTCAATGCAAACCATTTTTGAACCTGACATTGAGACATGGTGGTTCCATAAAATGTCTTCCAAAAAATCTCAATTTCGTCGTCTAGTGACGACTTGCAGCCTCTCCGCTTTGTAAAGCACATTCTTTGCGATGCCGGTACTAATTCTATCATTATCAGACACGAGCTGTTTTGGAACTGGCTTTTTCGGGCCACGGAACTTTTCTTGAGCCCAACGTGATTAATTCTCTTTAGTTGAGAGCAACAACCACCTTGCGTTGAAACCATACTGTAGTAAACTGTAAAGTGCGTAGATACAGTTTAGAAGGTCGCTCTGTCACTGCATAGGGTTCAATTTCTTACTGATTATTTATTTAAATACAGCTAAACCTACTCTTGAAGACAAAAAGTCGTACCATGCTTGCCTGCGAATATTTTTGACACCAAACGACAGCCGCTTAGACAAGTCCAAGAGTTGTTTTCCTCTGAAAACTATTGTAGTCTTTTCTAGGATGTTGTTTTATCACAGAGGCACTTGTTGCAAACTAACACAAATGCAATAATAGTTCGATGCTAACAAACAATTCACCGTAGCCTAAGATGGAAATTATTTATAGATATTTACTTTACGTGAGTTGAATTCCGGTTTGCGTTGTTGTTCCACGTTTCGGCAGCGCGAATGTGTTATTCTAATCGATACCTGCCTATTTCGAATATTTCAGTCGGTGCCAAAAGGCGCTTTCATTTCTCTACACCAAGCTGTGTTCCTTTTTCGACAGGAGCGCTAATGTGAACATTTTCGTGATACGTGAAATTCAGGAGTAACTACACCTTGTATTTAGAACGGATTTTCAATTTTTTATTACGCCTTCTTTTCATGTAAGTGTTTGTGATTTTGAAGCTCTGTGGGTTTATTTAGTATGTTTTTGTGGACGTAAGTTAGGTAAAATATGTCATGTACATAATGAATTCACAAATAACGTAAACTACACTATCAATTACGTGGCGTTGGTCAATCTACGATGATCAAAATAGGGTGATAGGATTCGGTGAAATATATTTGGAAACTTGTCAATTAATACAGAAACAAAGTCAAACAGAACAAACGTGCATTCATTCATTAACATTCTGATTAAAATAGATATTAGATTAATCTGTGACCTCAAGGAGGTGGCTGACATCAGTGACATCTACTCCAGTTTGGCTATAGTAAGGCTATATGAAGTTTTTTATTTCTAAATGAAGTTTTATTTTTCTAAATTTTTCGCTTCATGCAAATTTGGGCTAACTCATAGATGCGACAGTGACACGGCATTCAATGCAATATGATAGAAGATATTATAGGCAACCATTACGTTTGCATGAATTGTTTGGGCAATTACATCTACAGAAATAACGAGCCTCTTCTCTACGATGAAAAATAAAAAATCTTGTGGAAATGATTATAGGAGTATGCCGATTTTAGTATTAGATAAAATTTACTTATTAGCAGGTCTTCCTTGTTTGTATAATGAATGCTAACAAGGAAGTTCCCCGAATCAACTCAAAACGACCAAGATTATACCAATTTATAAAAATAATGCTTAAAGTGATCCTTCAAACAATCGCCCAATATCCTTGTTATCGGTTATGTCCAAGTTACTGGAAACCGATCAAATAAGACTTGGTCGGTACTTTCCCGAAATGTGCACTTTCTGAAAAGGTGCACTTTCCGCAAAATGTACACTACCAAAATGTAGACTTTCCCAAGTTTGGACTACAGTTATACAGTATAATAATTCCTAGGTAGGTACGGTTGTCAAAGAAATATTATGTAATAAATACCCTCCTTAATGATGTTGTATAGTTTTTCAATTGGAGATTTTTTGAATTTATCTCCGCCTTCGAGTCATTCGACCATAAAATCCTTTTAAGAAAATAAGAGTACTATGGGGTCAGGGAAACAATTTTCAACTGTTTAGAAGGTATCTTCAGAATCGTAAACAATACGTCGAAGTTAGGGGTACAGTAGAGGGACAGAAGAAGATATTCAGTCAAAAATGTACACCGTTAAAATAGGGGTTCCGCAAGGATGCATACTAGTCCAGTAATTCCGGTATTATTTATAATGTTTATTAATGATTTCATTCCGTATATTCAGAACTTCTGATCGTGATCTTAATTAATAAGTAACTAGACTAGAAAATATTGATCTCCGCTGGTGACACACATGAAAGTGCTCTCAGGGCTACAATTGGTGCAACTCTTGCAGCTTTTCGTGCATAATTCACACAAACGACCTTAACTGCCACGAATCGCTAGTATCGCTACGCGCTACGCTCGTAGCCGATCCCGTGGTTTTCCTCATAAAGCAACTACGGCGTAGGCGCCCGCTAGTTGGGTTCCCGGCACTGAATGTGTCAATTGCAGGTTGAGGTCACTGATGAAACAAGCATGATGACTGATGAATATTTAAATAAAATAATTTGTTTCGTTATAACAAATTATTTTATTTAAGGTAAGCCTTTATAACGAAACAAATTATTTTATTTAATATTCATCAGTCATCATGCTTACATGATGATGTTTATAGGTGATCGCAAAAACAAGAACGGCCTTGAAACTCTTTTTAATAATGATGTTTTGCGGTCGTTTGAAGTTATATTTATGGGTTTCACAATGATTGTTTTCTCAATTGGGAGCAGGAATTCGAGGAAATTGATAAATCAGTCAGCTGTGCCTGCTACGCTCTAAGGACCCTGCGAGATGTTTTTTTTAATTGTTTATTTCGGTTTACCAACAATTGCATAATCTAAAGTTACTTATCTAATAAACAGTTCACAAATTCCTACAAACAAAACTTATCAATTAAATGTTAAGACCAATCAGACAATTACGGGCAACTTTTTTAAATTTATTTGGGGAGTCAAAGTGTATATGTTGAACCATCCCTTTGCCACACAGCTTAAGTTGGCAGAACACAGTGCGTGTTATCGGGCTTTAAATGTGTACAATCAATTCCCGACGGAGCTTACAGACCATTTATAGTCCTAGTATTTTTTTTTATGAGTTCCGATGATAGTTACAGAAATTTAGGAACACAAAAGGTAGGAAGAAAAAAATTATGAAGAGTGATGATAATGATTACAAAGCGGTATTACTAGAAAAAATCGACACATCAAGTTTATATGAGCCAATATGGACCCAAGCAAAACAGAACCCTCGCCTCTGAACTCTGGTATTATTTTCGTTTGTGTGTGATGATAACCCTATTTCCATAGAAATGGAACAAAACCTTAGAAACGCTATAAATCCCAAATCCCATTAGGTAAAATCGTGAAAATTTGAGGCATGGTAGGTACACTCATCATACGTCTTTTAGAGCTAAAATAAAATGCGACCGTTTATAAACTTTGTAAAAAATAATATTATTTATAACATACATACATACATACATATACTCACGCCCGTATCCGCGCGCGTAACGCCAAATACTACGGTCCTTACATACTTCTTTCACTTCGATGACATCCATACATCTTCTCATACACGCTCGTCGGTTGCGGGTACTCCTGACCTGGCCTTTTAACAGTATCGCTGAAATTTGGTCATGATACCCTCGCCTAGGCCGCCCCCTACCGACCCTTCCATCCATCTCCTAATAATATTTTTATTATTTATAAAATAATAAAATATTGATTATCCCCTGGATTATTCACTTTACAGTCTTGTATTTTCTTTACGTTACTGAATATTGTTTCCTGGAATTGGAGACAAAAAGTTTGGGGCATTTTTGGCATTAATTACGAAAATAAAAACACAAACATGTTTTGATGACGCCATTGATCTGGTGTTTCGATTTTTTTTACTTGAAAACTGAACGTGATAGGTGGCTAGGAGTTTCACTATGGACTTTAAAATAGTATTAAGCAGCGATTAAAATCATAAATAGGTAGTGAACAAAATTGAAGAAAAATCCCACTCTGTGGGTAGGTACTTCAAATCGTAAGTACCCAAACTGCTTTCAATATATACATTCTATAGTGCCACATCTTCTTAAATTCTTTGTCATCCAATACTTTACAAAGTCCAAGCAAATAACTTTGTAAGAGGTGTGGCTGTAGACAAGTATCCAACTTTTGTCGGAGTAAAAGTTTTCATTGTGTCCCGGCCGGATTAATACGTGAACTTCACAAAGGGTTATCTAAGCTTAGGGGACCACGTTCCTATTAATTACCTAAGTTTGGACGAGACCGATAATTAATTAAGAACTTTAGTTAGTGTGAGGTTTGGTGACACTGGATCTGTGCAGTATTCGGCGACCGCGGTCGCCTACTTCGTTACGCCTCCGTTGTTGATCAGTTTAAAGTGGAGCATTATCTGACCCATTTCTCGGATTTAAGAAAAAATACTGATGATCAGTATTTTGAAGTGATAAACTCAAAAGTGGAGGATTCAATCTCGACTTAGCCCTTAGCAGCGGCCTCGGCCGAGCACCGGCGGCAGCAGCAGTGCGCCATACGTGAGCAATTCTAGAAAAGTTTGTACATAAATAGTTACCACATCAATTAAGTTAGCTTTCACTATTCCTTTTTTGTTACTAAGTTTATGAACAATTTTATATGAACTTTATTGTTATTTTTGGTATTTAAGGTTCTGTTATCCTTATAGTTTCTTATTTGCAGTCTGAAAGTCCTGCAGTCTTCTTTGCAGGAGTCGATTTGATGTAACCTCGTTGGCTAACTGTGAAAACAGGAGTATCTAATTTTAAGTTAAAAAAGGTTCTGGTAAAATGGTTATGGTTACGTTATCATATTCCAAAACAGAGAACTTGTTATCTTCTCATAAATAGGTTTACAAACGAAAGTTGGTTTGTAAATATTAAATTAAAACTAATTGTAAATGATATAATGTGGAAAATACCAATATTGAGATCGTTGCTTTAAATTGATTAAGGCTGTCTTTAATTAACGACTCCCTACTGACAAGATATATTGTTTACGCCGCGGTAAATTTACAATAAATATGTGCTTAATACCTACGAGGGAACATTATGTCTCATAACAGTGTCACGCAGAGTGAAGAAAAACCTAAAAATTACGTTTCCTTTGGTCAATATTTAACAGCTACTGTACATGTAAGTTATGATTAAGGGAGGTTGAACACGGCGACTTTCTGCAGCGATTCAGTCGCGCGTTTCGTGAACGCGCGACTGCATCGCAGCATGTGGCTGTCACATTTGCAACGCGCGACAGAAGCGATGCAGTCACGCTGCTTTAATTCAGCATCGCTTTTGCATCGATGCAAACGACTGTATTGATTCAGTATTGCTTCTAACGTGCGGCTGATCCCGCGACATCGTGCATAGTTAGAGTGGGTGGAGGAGCTAACGACTGCATCGACGCTGCAGCGCGTCTGAATTAATTCTGCATCGCGACTGTACTGATACTGTAGTCGCGTAGATACTGATCGCGATAGTAGCGAAGCAGAATCGTCTTGTGCGAGGGTATATGACCAGCGACAGCATCGTGACTGTATCGCGGCCAATTTGCGACTGCTACTGAAAATAAATTTTAGTACAAAATTCAGCGGTTAATTTCGTGATTATCATTAATTATGTACCTACCTACCTAATGTACGGGCTACGTTTGGTTATGGTAATAATTATAGCGTCCTTAATGTTATTATTAACCGATATTGAAGCCACTCGGTGCGCGAAGCTCAAGTGCTAGACATATTTGTTCAATATTTTCATTACGTGATATTAATTGTTTGCTTCAACATAATATATATTCCAAAGCTAATTTGGATTCAAATCAATTAAGGTGATTACATGTACGAATAAGCACAAGAACTCGCATACGCACTAATTTTTGAGAAGGAGAACAGCCTTAACAAAATGTAAACTAAACCTTATTGGGGCAAATGTCAAGCGACATTTTTAAGAACCTCTCTTACTCGCCATAATTGCTGCTGTTTTAGTCAACAATCGTGTCTTCCAAAGCACGGGAGGATACAGCTTATAACCAGTCAATGTGTTAGTCAATAAATTAGTCCTCAATTAATGCATTCCCGTAAAAGCGGTCGAAATATCAAATGCAAATGAAAAGCGATGCCATAACTAAAAATCATCTAATCAATCATCAATAATAATATTGTTCTGAAAGGTTTTATATCCACTACAAAAAAATAGTGGCTTTTTTCCGAAATTTTCAGTCGTTTGGGTTCAGAGCCTCAAGCCCTCAGCAATCCCCGCTTACTGCAATGGATGTTAATGTGCACAGTAACGGTACTTAATTAACTTTAACTTACCTCGACTGTTTAAATGGATATTCAACCAACGCGAAAACAAATGAATTTCCATTTACATAAGAAATATGATTATGGCAACTTGTAACTCTGTAATCCATTAACGCAATTTCTATAAAAATGAGAACGGGGGTGCTAGAAATTCAGCCAGCTCCACAATAAAAAGAGCTGTAAACCACGTTAACACGTTCATAAAATGTGAACGGATCCGTTTAAAATAATGAAAAGTAACGGTGATGGGGCGTTGTTTATAATAATGTTTGTTCGAAATAAATCTCCTTCAAAGTTCCCCTCGTACTTCTCTCGAACTCGCGCCATGAAAGTTTTTGAGTGAAAAATTACAGTCATAATTTTCGTAGCACTGAAACCGTCTTGGCGAGCGTCCCCGTAATTAGATCCTTGGCTGAACCCGGCCTTCTATGGTCGTTTTTATAACCGCTTTGTTACTTTGCTAAATGTTTTGAGCACCGTAAGTGGTCTTGTGTAGTTCGTTCTTTTGTAGACTCAGACAGTTTTATTACGCATACCGTTTATTTCATTCTTATGAGTAAAAGTTTTCTTTAAGCGTTTATAGTTTTATGTATGGTTACTTAATAATACAACTATAGTCCACACATACTAACCCTAACTAATTCTCAATTTAACTTTAATCGCGTTTTTTTTATTTTGAAGTGAAAACTTCTTTAGCGGCGCTGAGCACTTTTTGGGATGGGGAAAAATTGATAAATACGCGACAGATTTTTGTGTGAAGGAGGTCACAAACTTTTATATTTTGCTGCTAGCCGATTCGATTTCATTCAAAACTGAACGCTATTCGTAAGAGTATAAAGCCGTTAAACACTTTTTGCAATAGCATATTCTGCAAATAAAGTTGTAATTTTGTTCACACGTCCTTCACCGTTTTGCTATTGAGCAAATTCGAATAGTTCGAATTTGGACGTTATTCCTAAAGCAATAAAGCTTTGAAAAATATTTACCAACGGCAAAAACAAATTGATATTTTGTTCACCGCCGCCGTCCGCTCTTCTTGCAAATTCGAATAGTTCGAACTTGGACGTTATTCCTAAAGAGATAAAGCTTTGAAAAATATTTGGCAATGGCAAAAACAAATTGGTATTTTGTTGGCCGCCGGCCCGTCGCACCCAACGCGCCCGCGGCCCGTCCGCCTAACTAATTGATAATTGTTTATAAATTTGCGCCAAATTCATTTTAAGGGTGACACCGTAAGATGTCACGTGACCTGATCGAAAAACTTTTACAATGTTATTGAGTTTTCACTTCTGCCGGCACTCCCGGAGTGCAACCCGGTCTTTTTTTTTTTATAAAGTTATTACTTTCTTCAGAAAATAAAGGACTAATGTCCATAATGTTTTTGGTAAACAGAGAGAACAGTAAAATCCGATTATTATATTTTAGTTTCTTATTTTTTCGTGAAATACCATCTCCAAAATATTGTGACCAACCTTCAAATTTATCAAAGTACCCCGTTTACTACCCCGTAACAAAGTAAAGTTTGTCCAATTGAACACATATGCGAGTGATCGGTGCGGTTTTTGACCAACTGTCTCAGATGGTACCGGTCTTTAAGCTTTCCATCAACTTTCTTTCGTACCTTCTCTTTCACGTACATAATACTTTGGCTACGTTCTAGCGCGAGCAGTATAGGCTGACGCATCAACCGATGCTATTATATATTATTCTTTTTTGACGACCGGTTAGTCTATGGTAGTGACGCTGCCTACGAAAGTCCTGAGTTCGAATCCCGGTAAGGGTAAATATTGCGATGAGCATGAATATTTGTTTCTGTGTCTTGGATGTTTTCTATGTATTTAAGTATTTCTATCTATTATATATATCGTCGTGTAGTGGGTTCTATGGGTATAACACAACCCTTAGTAAGCTTACTCTAGCAAGTTCGATTTGTGTAAGATTGTCCCTTACTATTTATTTATTTATTACAATCTGATCTCAAATACGTCAGCGCATTCCAAGTGGAGTTCCAAATAGCATTACAAGGTTCATCAAGTTATTTACAGTCTGTTACTGTATTTCTATTGCAGTTTTTATAGAGTTTCATCCGTGAAGCAACAAAATTAAATACATTTATGTACATTCAAATTTAACACTTTGATATACTTTTGGATTCATGGACGTATTTCCAAAATTAAGTTCTCAATAGCACCACTCTTCACCGGCAAATAGTCAACATTCCCAGAAATTGCAAAGTCAATTGCAAAAGTTTTATCGGCACAATAGGGTGCCGCGACGGTCGATTAATGAGCATAAATTACCCAGCTTGGGCAGCACAGTTTTCCTTATCTGTACTGATAATAACGAAGTTTAATTAAAACCCGACGCTGTTAGTCAACTAGCCATTAAGAAGACTGGCTGAAACGAAAAGAAAACATTATTTATATTTAAGTAAGGTAAAAAATATAGGGTGCTTTTGTGATAACTGGCCCTTTGAATTGGCTCGAATAAAGTTACTATTTAGATATTTAATTTAGGTGTAGGTTCGGTCTGATATGTTTCTCAGAATAATAAATAGTCGATACAAAAACATAAACGTGTCGCGTATTTCGATCACGTTCTCGCCGAACGTACAATTCGATTTGCAGCACAAAATAATACAATTTTACATCGTCGAGCCCGGTATCGGTTTAAGCAGAAAATTAGATTGTAACCTGCTTTAAGTCAATTACATTGATATATTTTCCGTTATAAAGGTACGCTCTTTTGTGATTTTAGCAAAGTCACTGCAAATCTCTGAAATTGGGTCACAATTTAGACGTAATGAACGTGAAGTTTTTTGTTGTATTCTGAAAATAAAAATTGTCGTTTTGTGACAAACTTCCATTGTGATCATGCGTCTCTGGAGACAACAGAGTCTTCAAATTCGAGAAACAAATGCTCGTGAATAAGTCAAGCTAGCAAAACAAGAGTCGTTTAACTTTTCATATCAACTTGAAATTCGCTCTCAGTCTACGGAATTTTTATGTGTTGTGATTTACTGTTAGTATATTTTGGTGTTTGTATTTAAAAACTAAACTGAGTTGTCTTAATTTCATGACAGTATTCTCCGGCGTCTGTATCACGATTTAAGTCCTTTTTCTCAAACATGCTCGGAAATGTACGCGTTAATATCACGAAATGAAGACGTGAAGTTTCTTGTTTATGGCTCCCTACATTACTTCTTGGCCTTACGCCAAGAAGTAATGTATGAAAACCCTAAGTAAAACCATTATTGTCCGCTACTCTAACTTTTTAAATTTGCTTACTAATATTAAACTGACAAAGGAAAATTTACATACTGCCAACCACCACTACACTGTAAGCATACTTGCTTCATAAAAAAAATAAAAATAATCTATGGTACTATACTTTATGTGCGGTTAAACATGGTGCTCGAACGGCTTGTTCAAATGGCATGTTTAAAAAATAAAAAAGGCGCAAATTACCTATTATTTAATTGATTACCTAGTATTTATTTTAATTTTAATATTTCCTCACATCGTTTGAGAAAAGTACTATACAATCTTCGGCCGGAACAGGGATTGCTGGACTCGTTGTATTCGGCCTCGTCTACGACTCGGCCGTCTACCCCACTCTCGTCCAGCAATCCCTTACTTCACGGTCTCTGCAGTAATCTACTATTATTCAAACTCAAACATTTAGTCGTGACAATAATGACTCAGATAATAAAATAATTAGTAATTAATCACATTAGGCTTCAACTATCGAATCACCTTTATGTGAAAAATATGAGAAATAAATCGAAGTCACTGTGAGCCAAAACATCTACGGAGCGTAGTGCGACTTGTAGATATAATTTTCTCCAAGAAGTTTCTAATAAAGCTTTCTACTTAGATTCATTGCACCTCGCAGAAATTTTTAAAACTTGAGCGTAGCTCTTAAGATGTTACTGAAAGTTTTCGAATGACATTAATCTCAGTAATTTCGCACCGCATTGGGAGCGAAAAACTTACTTCATTTGTTGTCGCTTTTGCTATATTAAACAAATGCATCTTGTAATGTATTTCAGGCATTCAGATTATAGCGTTTATTACCTGGATCTAATTTATATTTTTATTTATATAGGTACTCGGATTACTAATGTAGGGCAAATAACTTTTACCAAAGTACCACATCCCAAACATTTTTTCTGAATTTATAATTTGGCAAATAATCATTATAGTCAAAACAACTTAAAATCGCAATTTGACAGTTAAGTACCAAATTTTTATTTGGCATATTATTGTTTAACTAATAATTACTTGGTGATGTTTAATTTTACCATGTAAGTATAATTTGGTCAAATGTATCGTTTGGCATAACATACTCTTCCCAAAATATTGCATCCATGGCCTCGTATACAATGCACTGTGGATTTTCATTTTCATCATCATTATCATCATATCAGCCGAAAGACGTCGACTGCTGGGCATAGGTCTCCCCTAAAGTGATAATTTTAATTATCAATACCTATAAGAGATTTCGAGTCTAACTTACTGATCCTCTAGACTTTAACTCTAAGACTTAATATATAATGTGAGGATTACTAAAAAATACCGGTTGTGGCGCTTCGCCGGCCGCTACCGCGGCACGCTCGCTTCGCTCGCTCGGCTCGCGCGCTGCATGGACGCAGTTCTGCCTTACACTCCTCCTCGCTTCGCTCGTCGTCGTACCTAACTGAGACCTTCCTTAAGGTAGATTATGCTATATGTTGAAAGTGCGAAGTTTGTGACTATTTGAACTAATATTTTTTTGGAATATAATTTTAGCAAAGGAAAACGTTTGCTTTATGGACAATCACCTTAAGTAATTAAACTTGACAACGTAAAATGATGCCAAATCATAATTTGACCAAATGAATAAAATGCGATATGTAGACGTGCTAAAGATTCGTTTAGGAAATTAAACTACTGCAATAAGTTTTTTGGGAAGCATTTGTTAAAAAATAGTTTGCCTAAACGGCAGTACACCTGCTAATAGCAGTGATGAAAATAGTTTGTTCGAGTAAGTACTTAGTAACTTTTCTAGCAACTGAAACATGGCGTGCAATTAATTTCCATTTGCATAATGAAATATTGTGATTTTACACACTCGTTAGTACTTTTAACTTATGATTAGCACTGAGTTGCAAGGACAACGAAGTCTTTAAGTATTCCATTTTCGTTTCGTCTGGACATGCTTTTCTCACAAAAAGTATAAAACATTGCCTACGTTGCACGCTGTTAAGTTTCAAAGTTCAGTATTTCGCGAAAGCGGGACGTCGTCGAGACATCGTCTTAATGAACTTATGATAAAGAACTTCATTTTCATGAATTTCACTCCAAATAAAGCAAAATTTCCAGCAAGTAAAGTTATGCAAATATTTTGATTTAATAACGAGGCCGGAGAAAATGGCATTTGCTCCATGATTACGACTCATTGAAGATATCTAATGCTAATATTTGATAGAAGTATAGTCGAATCGCTTGACACGACTGTCTTCGATTAAAGGCATCATTGTGTGTTGATCATTTTATTGTTTTACAAAATCGAAAATGGTTTTACTGGCACAACCACTAACCGTCTCGGCTTTTGGCATACATGGGATGACTAATCCAAACACACAAATAAATATAGTGCAAAGCGGTATTACATAAATCCCACTTACTTTGCCGCCATCCAACGATTTAGAACTAACTCGTAGTTATAAATTTTCGGATACGCTACCGAAAATAGCTCTGCGGCAAAGGCCTGGTGTTCAGCCAAACAGATGAAATGTTGCCCTGCCGCTCCATTAGGAATTAATGGGCCGATTCGAGAAATGTCATCTTCCGGTAAATAACCAACGATAATTCATTTCCTACTCGACAGCCGTTCAGCCCTGGAGATTTGGTTTGTGCAAAAACAATGACGTGAATGATCTCGCCTGCGAATGAAAGTGATTCATTCCGCTAATTAGAAGCTGAAAATATGACTTCATTGTGTAGGTAGATCTCTCCAATTAGGAGATCGTTGCGTTGCTCGTGTCTCCGTGGGATGTTTACCTAATGAAGTATGAATGCGCAAATTATATTGAGATACCAACACATGTTGATAATTATGTAAGGGAGTTTTTTATAAGGAATTTTATCAAAAAGCGTTCACACTATCACTGACATGATGACCAGACATAGTCATGAATTGAAAAACTGTTTTTATCACTGAGTAGTCTGGTAGCCGCTTCAAATTCCTGTGAATAAAAAAACTTTGCAACAGTAAACTAAACGGTTAATTAGGAACGTTGTCTCACTTTCCATTAAGAATATTTATTACAATAACATATATAGGAAATATGCCGTAAAAATACCAAGCAATAAAAAAATGCGTCGTTAATTACTATCACCACACAGCGTACTACTTTGTAAATTAACATTTACACTAACGTGTTTATTATAGTTATAAAGTTTTTCTAGCACATTTGATAAGTAATGTTTTCCACGCTTACCGAAGATATTTTATCTGATTGGTATTGCTTACATTTACTCATACTGAAACCAAAACAGAAAAAACTTCCAACAATAAGTTAGCTAAATACACGTGTGTAGGTACATTTGCCTGTGTGTACGGCGGAGACAAGTCAATCTGATTACAAATGCAGGCAATAATTTACGCAATGTTAACACAAATCCGCACTGGGCAGTGCTACAATTACCACTCAATATGCATCAAGTTTGATTAATTCCTCCTTGAGATAGCCACCAACAAGGCATGGTGCTTAATCATTTGTACTATTCGAAATATGAATAGGCTAACACAATAAATAGGTACATTAAGGGCTGATGTTTGAAATCGTAGGTTAATTTAAGTAGAATCTGATTGAATAAAAGGTTTGGCAGTTTTATATGGGTTATCAGCTACGGTTGCCGTATTCACGGTTTACAGGCCTCTAAAGTGTGGTGTATGGAACCCTCCCTAAATAAATATATGATCTCTCAAAATTACGTAATGCGTTTAATTTGTTTCTTAGTATATTTCGGCAAAGATTTGGAAACGATAACAAGGACTATGATTCTACCAAATACCTTTTTATAAATCAGGAGTAAAACAATAAGACATTTTTGTAGAGGCTAGAAAATAGCCAATAGATGGACGAGTGGACGAGTCCATCTATTGCACTTTTGGCCGAGACATTACATAGTGCCACGCCAACTGCGAGGAAATTGCAAATAATTATAATTATAAGTCAAAATTGGGTTGGGGCTGGGATTCATCGAGTCGCTGTTCAAACTGTCCAACAATAACATTGTAGGACTGTTTGAACTCATAGTTGGCCTGTTCGTGCGATGTCTAACTAACCTCAGCTTTGAAGCCTGAATTCTGACCATCTTTTGCCTCATTTCCGAGCAGTGTCGTGAAAATAATATAGTTTATATTCGTAGCAATCCCTGTATCCATTGTTAACTTGCTCGCTAACTCAACGGCGACAGACGATCTTATCGGGAGTTTATTTCTTTACACGTCGATGCTGGTATGCTCTTCAATAAATCCGATAAAACCGCACCGTAAGGAAATGTTCAAATCCAATCTCAAGAGTAAAGGGTTGTGTAGAACAAAAGGTTTATTTGAGAATAAAAGGAATGGATTGTAGTCGCGGTGAAACATTGGCGCGTCAAAATGCATGACGGGGCAGCTTTCACAGCCGCTACTCGCGTCCCACCCCAATATCAATTTCACAACTACATTGCCCCGGAGACGTTACAGAGATTCTTGGTAACAACAGTTAAAATATTAGACGTAAATAATTGTGTGTAAAACATCAAACTGAAAGCGTATTTCACGAAAACTTTTAATTAAGATTTCGGGCACAATATTTTACCTTCACCAAGTTCCTTCTAACTTAAATAAACATGAACAAATTTTCTTTACAATACCTTTTGCAACGTTTATAAAATTGATATTTTCAATCATGAGACCGAGCTATAAAATCTGAACGAACATTTCAAACAAACTTTTGTGGGTATAAATTAATTAGGAAATCGAGTTTAAGTTGAGACATCAGACCTCAGTTACAACTTTTGTTGCTTGGATCCGTGGGCTCGCAATATGGATTAGGTCAATTTAAAATTATTACCATAATTTCTTATCGAGAACTTCCAAGCGGGTTCCGTCCATGAATATTCAGTGGATTGATTACACCGTATTTTCTGTGCGTGACAAATTGACAATGATGGAATGTGTTGGACTGAAGCGAAGGAAATTGCTGTGAAGAAAATGACTTTAAACTTTCTTATTCTCAGCCCAATAAATTCCGTTTCATCACACTTGCTCCTAAAGTAACACGCGTAAAACTATGACGTCACACGTTGCAATTTGTAATAAACGTTGTATGGAAAATCAAGTAAATTGCTGTTTCGGTCGCGAAATACTGCGTTTAGGTCCATAGTTGTAATTTTTTAAAAGCGTATGGGTTTTTTAGTTGCTTTAAATTTACTCTTGGACATTGAACAATATATTATGTTTTTCAAAACCTTCAAGGTGCATATCTTTATATGATATTGATTATATTTTGTAATTTACTTTTCTCAAACATGCAATGAAATGTCTTCATTACATGCGTTATAACAGGCTTCAAAGTATCACGATTCGGGCGGAATAACTGGAGAGAACTGTAAAGGAATTTCATACAAAATTGAAGGCCTAGGCCGGGAAGTAATTTTAATTGTGGCACAGCATCTCGGCGTTCAGCCATGAAAGTTAAAGTTTGATTTCTTGGATTTTTTTTTATTTATTTCATTCAACATTCTGAGAAAAGCACTACCTCTGCGTGAAAAGACGAATCCACGAATTGCCATTCCCGCAGAGGCATATATAGTGGTCTATATCTGCCTCGGCGGGAATGCGGGCAATATAATAATATTTTTAACAATCTTACAGCGAGTATGTCATAACCTATCAAGTTCCCGCCCAACATATTTTTTAAGTATGTGCACGGCATGATTCGTGGTGCCAGATACAAATGAAATACATAAAAAATATATATATTACCATAGATCACAATTTCAAATGTTTTATGTAATTAAAATGTTTAAAGATTAAACGCGATTAAATTATGGAAGTCTAAACGCATTTTAGTTCGTTTTGAATTAAATTTTGATGAATATTTGTATTTCTTCATTAAAAACTATTTGAAGCATTTTTAAAAACGTCACTTTGATCACTGAAAAAAGTAATCGTTTGTCTATGACAATTAATAAAAGAAAACTTGGGAAAACTTCTACAAACGTGTGCAATTTGTCACACCAACTTGCAATAGTTGGAAAGAGACAGCCATACATTACTAACCAGTCTAACTATAGCAAGTTGGTGTGACAAATTGCTAGGCATTTAAACGTACGAGGCTGCTTGTAGTAATTTGTCTTAGTCAAAACATATGGCTAAATTAATTATTAGAGAAAATAATTATTATATTTCGTTTCTCTAAATACCCGCGACGGAAAACTGCCCAGTGGGCATAGCATGGTTGACATTTTTATCATTATCAAGTATCGCTGTCGATAAGACATCCATCACGTTCTGACAAGTATGCAAGTGCGAATGTGACGGATGTCGTGAGTCCGACGGTGTGTTGTGGATAACAACGATAAGTTATAGGTAAAATGGTTACCATCTTAGAACCGCAGGAAATGGTCCACACACACACACGCAACAGTCGTTCAACAGTACCCGTCCAAACGATCCACATACTAACGTCTGTAAAATATTGCGTTCTATGGGATCTAGCTGATCCAGAAAATGTTTAAAATTCGTTTCGTTAGGCTTTCGTTTAGTTTCCTCTTATTTGAAAGCAAAACTATCGAGCGGTTAACTCGCGCTAAAATATCTCGTCTGTAATGGGTGGCTTTCTAGTCTCGGTTAACAATTTCCATATTAGTAGAAGCCGAGATTGAAATACAAGTTTGGTTGTTGCCAGCGTTATATTAAATTTCCACTTATTTACGAGTATGTGTAAAAGTATAGACCAATTCACGATTTCCATAAAAAAAACATACATATTAGGTAGGTATTTAGGTTCTAATATTTTGTTCAGTTCGTGCGAAGTTCAGTCACCCTTAACAACAAAAGATATAACATATACCTATAACTAAATCAGTGATTCAACATGATGTTGAAGTTTTAACTTTACGCGAAAAAGATAAGCTTGTTTTTGTATCGTATAAACTTAACAAAATACAACCTTCCTCACTTTATGATACTGGAATATTGAACTCCTTTTAATTATGTGTAGGTATACAACTATATTGAAAGTACATAAACATATTTTCTGCATTCAATACTATTGAAGGATATTAATGCCTTTCATGATGTGTTGTTTATTGTGTTGGTACATTGAAATGGAAGTCGTATTATTTGGTTTATGTTTGTTTAGGGTTATAACATTTCTTCTATATTTAACATTTTATCACTGAACACAGAACAGCGGTTCTCTTAGTTTATTAGTAAATAATTTAAAAAGATTTCATCCGTATGTAGGAACTAGTGTCCGACCGAAGTTTCGGTTTCGGTTTCGGCCAGTTTCGGCCCAAAAATCTTTCGGCCAGAGGTTCGGTTTCGGCCAAAAAACAACCGAACCTTTCGGCCGCGCCGAAACTTACAACATCGTACTTTCGGGTCGCGTTCGGCTAACGTCGGGTGTGCTCGGCACGGCTGGCAATATGACTTCGCTCGCGTTTTCCGCCGGCAACTGAATCAGTGCTCTTTGCTCGTGTAGTGACGATTGTGTTTGTTCCCCGAATAATGGTAAATAATTTAATTACGTATTTTATTTTGGTTTTTGTTATGAATTCACCATCCATAGTTAATTCTTAACGCTTATTTGCATAGTTTACAAAATTATTGACACATATATTGGTTATTAAGGATATAAGTGCGAAAAGTTTACTTATTTCATTAAATGACTTTAGAATTCGTTGAATGACTTAGTTGCGTGTATGTAATATAATATTATTACTTATCATATTTTAATACTAAACTTGTTTTATTTTATACCATCTACAATTAACACGTCGCTGCCTCAGTATTACAGTGAAAGTAACATTTTCAATTTTTCACTTTTTAGGGTAGTTAAATTTTGACCCAGTGCCAATATAACAATGTTGAAATTTCAATTCGATAGAAGTTGAACGTAGAAACCTGTTATATTAGGCGGGCGAGATTGTTCATTAATTAAACATCTGGAAAGAACGGCTCACTGACATTTTTATTCAACGTTTTAATCACGTTTATAAAAGGTGGTTCGGTTTCGGCCGAAACTATAATCAAACCGAACCTTCGGTTTCGGTTTCGGCAAAAAAACATGTTTCAGTCGGACACTGGTAGGAACTGTTTCAGTGAAGACCTTACTGACACCGCACCACGAAATGCGAAAGTCATGGCAAATATCACCGTAAGCAACCCTGTTTAGGTCACGAGGTAATTTAGCTATCTTTCTGAATTGTTTAGCAAAAAGCCTCTTGGTCGTTTCGTTTGTAACGATACGATTAAACTTAACAATTATCTGTATCGTGCAAGTCTCGCGACAGTGAGCAATAAAAAAGTTCTAACCGATTTGCCTGATTGCAGGAATCGGCTTTTTAAGTTCCTTTGGTCTCGAATAACTAAACTATATGTGGTGATACAATGACCCTCACACGTATTCATATAACTTCCCTTCAGAATAGGTATGTTTGTATTTTATTTAATATTCAAGATTTATAAAAACTTTTTTACATTATAATTAGTGTAATTAATTTCGTATTTAAGTTCCGTAGTAACATATTAAGATGTTATATAGTATACTGATTTAAAGAAACTTACAAAATTACCAAACATGAGGTCCCCGACAGTTTTACTCTAAACTACAACCCGTCATGGGCAAGGCGTTAATAATAATACCTAGGAACGTATATGGTCATGTAAGGTACGGTCTCAGAAAAAAATCCTCTCACGAGTGTTTCGGCTACCGGCTGAGCCATTTGCTGTTGAATGGGACCAAGAAAGGTGGTTTGAATGGTTTAAATGGATCATCAAAAAGCATGTGAAATGTCTGCAGTGCGACTCTGGTTGGCTATTATAAATATAATAGTGTCACTAAACTGTCAGATCTGGTGTAATAAGTTTTTTTGACACAAGCTTTTATTGCCGACTGTAGTTTTCTGTATACCATCATCAACTACTCATTGAGACGATTCAAACGAGCCCAAACTCAACGGGGTTACGTCGGTTAAATAATGAATTCCCCATGGCCACCTTATGTCTCCATCATCAGATCAGCTCGATGGTACCATAATATTGAATTGTCATCCAAACTATACTAATACCCAAAATTTCAGCTCAATCGGATAACGGCAAGTGACTGAAAAATGGATTACAAATTTTAAAAGAAAACTTACATACTTATATACTTACATACGAACAGGTCAAGTATAAAGCTTGTAAAAAGAATGTAATGTCATTTGTTATTTGATGATGACAGAGGTTATTAATACATAATCATTCGTTATTTTTTATGTATAAATAAAATACATAAAAGAACCTTTTTTAGATCTATTTCGCCGATTCGTTATAATCATATATTTTTTTGCATTAGCTACCAGAATATTTTGTGACAAGGAATTGGAAAAAGAGAGGTTGCCTATTTTCCTTTTCCAAAATTCAAGTTACTAAGTATAAACAGGTGAGTACGCGTTATCAATATAGCCTTATTAGTATCTTTAATCGTTTTTTAAACGTTGGTTAGATTTTAGATGATATGTTTCGAACAGGAACGGGTAGAGAAACAAGAGATTGCACCTCTTCATTTGGCAGAGCGAAAAGACGACGGTTCCAAGAAAAGAGTTGCAGCTGCTAAGTAGTTACATTTAATTTTAATTTAATCAGAATCATGTTTTATTTTACAGTATGGGTACAGGTACACGATTTAGCAACCCATTTGTAATTTATATTTTATCTAATCTAATATAAAGCATTGTATAACCTGTTTTTGTAATAAATAAATAAAATATATATATATACAGCTTCTGCCTGCAACTCCATCCGCATGGAACTCGTTAATGTCGTAGCTCCATACAAACGTTCACCCCCCATTTCTTCCCCTTTGGGAATGATTTCCGGGATAAAAACTATTCTAAGTGTTTCCTCGGAACTCAAACTATCTCTATACTTACCAAATTTCATATACATCGGTTCAGCGGTTTAAGCGTGAAAAGGTAACAGACAGACAGACAGGTAGACCGACAGACAGACACACTTTCGCATTTATAATATTAGGATGGATCTAATCTAATACACATTGTATATATATTTTTTGTATCATCAAATAACAAAGGGAGTTACATATATAATTCTAATAATATTGTGCCAGTTTACTATCAGGCGGGACGATAGAAATATACATTATATAGGTACTTTTTTAACATAATGTAATAAAATTATGTTTCATGTAACTTTGATATCTCTATGCCGCATTACACAATTTACAACGTGCATCCCACACTTCTTAAAAAGCACACGATTTTCTTTAACAATCTAGCGTGGCTTGGCTGATATACCTACCTGTAAGATTAACAACGTAGATATTATTATACCTAAATCAACGTATTCTCAAATCTATCAAAGTATCGTGTAACATGATGAGTAGTTAGTTAACATTACCATAACTTCAGTTCATATTTCACCCCATCAACAATGTTGCCGTCTCCTTTATAATATTAATTTCGAGTGTGTGTTGTATTATATTGTGCATACGTAGACTCTCCAGCTAAACAATGACTCAATGTTGTAAGTACATTTTGTCACAAATACATAAATTGTTACTTGCCGTGAAACAAAGAGGTATAACTGAATGGGTCTTTACTTTTACAGGTTTCGCATATATTTGACGACCTCTGTACCCTAGTTGGTAGCGACCCTGCCTACGAAGCCGGAGGTCCCGGGTTTGAATCCCGGTGAGGGCATTTATTTGTGTGATGAGCATGAATATTTGTTCCTGAGTCATGGATGTTTTCTATGTATTTAAGTATTTATTTATCAATATAAGTATGTATACCGTCGTCTAGTAGCCATACTACAAGCTTTGCTTAGTATGGGACTAGGTCGATTTGTGTAAGATTGTCCCAAAATATTTATTATTATTTATTATTTACATATAGTTCCGTAAAAAGTTCGAGAATGATTGAAGCTTCCGCGATTTTCACACATAATTTTAATTCATTACAGCCTGAAATTTCATCGTTGTGGAACTTTATAAATACATTCACTGATTATAAAGTTCCACAAAGGGGAAATCTCAAATTATAACTAATCAAAAGATAACATTCATTAACTCGCCGGCTAATGTATTGTGTGGCCGCTTCAAAGTGTAAATAAATATATAAATCAAAAGCGGGTAGTTCGAAACAATGGCACCTACAGCTAGAAGTTTTTCGTAACCATTTCGGCAGTCTTTTCGAGACCACGGACGTCGCAACATGTTAAAAACACTAAGGTAAATAAAATTATAACGGTATTTTGGTAACGGTTGGTCCGTATTAATACTACCGAAATACCGTATCATATCGACCTACCTATATTACCTTGTGGCAACAGCAACAAAGAAGGAATTTTAAATCGATATATTATTAATTGTTGGTCAAGTTATGAGCGTGTTTTCCAACACAAAGGAACCTCGCAAAACAACTCTCTGCCCCATTCAACACAATGAGATAAATTATTATTAAAATTAAAACTGTGCGTGCAATATTTAAACTTAATAATTTTGACTGGAAAGTGGTATAGAATTTCATAATAACTAAATCGATTTCTGTCATCAACGGAGGGAACAAAATTAGGGATAATTTCGCATAAGTACTGCAGAAGTTACAAATTCTCTCTTACCGGGAAGATTACACATTTAATCGGCTATATCTAAGCGAATTATGCAAAACGCTAAACTCATTGCAAACGCCTTCTAAAGTTTATCTAATATTTACTCAAAATATTTCAAGATAATATTTTATAAACTCTCTTTTGAGGCTTATATTATAATCTTAAGTCAAGAGATAAACTGCAATAGTTTCGGTTTCAACATTTTATCATACAATTTGATGTAAAAGTAATGAAAGTAAGTACCTACATATAACGTGAGCTATCTGAATTTTTGACATTTTGAAAAACTTTGCGGCAACATTTAGCTTTATGGAAGTCACGACGTTGTTTTGTTTACAAGAAATTCTCACTAGTCCTGCTTAGCAGTTTTTGCTTCGATCGCGTAGTGTAGGAATATGCAAATGTCACTATCAATATGCATGGTCGCCGCGTCACCGATAATTGAGTCTTACCTGACTACCGAGACTTCGAATTTCATATTCGTTACTTCGGTTTCTAGCTGATCGAATGCAAACGTAACGAGATTTTTTTCTTTAAGGAAGGCAGTTTTTTAGAAATATCTCAAAACCCTGTGATTTGATCTTGTTCAAAACAATTTTCGCTGAGAGAATTTAATAAGCCCTATGAGCATGATTTTTTTCATATTTTTAAAATAAACGGTTCAAAAATTAGAGGGGGGGGGACACAATTTTAGTGACTTTCGAGGCGATTATCTCCGACTCTATTCACTTAATCAAAAAAAATGCTGATAAACTTTATATTTATTTTGAAAGGCCTATCGATTGATGTGCCCACGTGGGCTTGCAATGAAAAAAAAATGTTGACTTTCAGTTTTATGTATGGAGTGCAACCCTAAAATTTTTTTTTTTGTCATTTAGTTACAAAACTATGTAGCGGTTAACAAAATACACCTATCCTCAAAATTGTATTCAAATACACCTCATAGTTTTCGAGTAAAATGCCTGTGACATACGGACGGACAGACAGACAGACAGACAGACAGACATGACGAATCTATAAGGGTTCCGTTTTTTGCCATTTGGCTACGGAACCCTAAAAAATGAGTAAGGCGGGAACTTGATAGGTTTTTACATATTAGCTGTTTTAAAAGTATGGCTAGATATTATTTGAAAATATCCAGTCTCCGAAAAATAAACAAACGAAATAAAATACATAGGCAACACCAATATATTACTATACTATAAGGGCCTGTTTCACAATCGCCGGATAAAGTTATCTGCCAGTTATAATTATTGCTATCCTTTTCTCCCATCATATAAAAGAAAAGTGACAGCCAACATTTATCTGACGGATATGTTTTATTTAACTGGAGATGTGAAACAGGCCCTAATACTAATAAAAGTTAAAAGTGCCACGAAATGGTCCCGACTCAGCCTGGTCAGGTACCAACCTAACTGGCCAGCGCTGGTCTTTCGGCAGTGCCAACCGGTAACATCACATTTTTCTTATACGTACCTATTCATTATACGAGAACACATTTAAGTTTAGCGCGCGACAAAGTGCTTAATCCGTGCGCCTTATTACTTGGGTAAGACGCAAAAAGCTTACTTGAAAACATTTTTTTACTTAACATCGCTTGAAAGAGGAAACTTTAAAATATACGGCGATCGATCTCAAATATTATTATTTATTGGGCAACAGCACGCGGAAAGTTTTCGAACGCTGCCGGCACTAAATTTGTAGTAACAAAGTGGGTTCTCCGACGGCCCCGGGTTACTCCGAGACAACTTTTCCATTTCCCAGTTATGTCGGACGCGACTGTAGAACACACCAGCTACGAATGCGACCCGATAAATCGTCCGGTCAGCATTGGAAAGCCATTTTTGTGTCAGACATTTCTGCAAGCTCAGCAAACATCGAGAAAAGTTAAAACAAAAGAAATTATTATAGAACACAAGGTACTGTTTCAGATTTTACTTTTGAATAATATAGATGATAATTACGGCGTTGTTTTTGAGCGACATAAGAGAGATTTTTCATAAATGATGTCAAAGAGTTTCAAACTGAATTGCCAGAAAACATAATTGTATAACTTTGAGTAACCCAGTGCCAAATTGCCCGTTCTAATAAAAAACGGTGCACCGGGGGCCTCGTAGTGGATAACAATTTAATGTAATGGCGACATTTAAAGAACTCCTTTATGGAAGATACGGCCGCGAACCTGCATAATTAATCAGCTTGCCAAGATTTAATACTTGGTAACAACTTGGAGTGGTTACGTAAGTGCCTTGAACGTCTTTCATAATTCGGGGAGCGTTGGCAACAGAACCGCTTTTTCAAATTAATTGTCGCATACGTCAGGAGGCCTAGAAAATGAGTTTTCGTAATAAAAACATACATGATTTTACTGGCGTTCAGTGATTTACGAAATGTAATACGCACCAACCTGAGACAACGATAAAATGAAGGAAACCTAATGTAATCCCAACCCCGGTAACCAACTCCACTTTTGCAAGAAGACAGTACGCTGCCCAGTCAGCAAAGTTATACAATATAGTTAATAAACAGATTAGCATTTTCCCCTGCACCTATAAATAATGCCAACACACACACACACGCACACGCACACGCACACGCACACGCACACGCACACGCACACGCACACGCACACGCACACGCACACGCACACGCACACGCACACGCACACGCACACACATTCACGACCACGGACACACGTATACTCGCACATGCACCCACTTATTTTTTATCTTTATCTTATCTTAATATAAATTAGTTTCTTTTGGCTGGAGTGAACAAGCGTATAGCAATAGTGTAATACTAAATCAAACCTAATTAAGTAGCTTCTGTTCACTCAAAAAGAGACACACAAGACACAGCAAGACACATAGAGACACAAACTGCTTATCTGTTACGTAGACCTAATGTTACCTAATTATATAATAAAATTGATTGTACACAGATCCCTGTTTGCCCTTGTTAAATAAAAGGGTCTTGAAGTAGAGGTCGGTCTTTCTAATAAAGAAGGTATAACGTGTCTCCCGCGGTCCCGCGCAAGGGACAATTTGTGGCAAATCTGAATTTGCCTAAACCCTTGGAAGGGACCAAGACAAAGACAAAAGGTCGACTTGGTTGAGATTTATGAAGATTGCGCTGCCATACAGGTAGGTAAGCGATATACAGGAATGAAAAAAACCCTTACTTTAGTTTTTTGTCATTAGACATAGTTCTAAAATGGGTTGAATGCGTATGTAGTTGGTATTTATTGGGATATCGACTCAATCTGGTCGAACTTAAAGAAGAACGGGTCATATGATAAAATCTCGTTACGTTTGCATTCGATCAGCTAGAAACCGAAGTAACGAATATGAAATTCGAAGTCTCGGTAGTCAGGTAAGACTCAATTATCGGTGACGCGGCGACCATGCATATTGATAGTGACATTTGCATATTCCTACACTACGCGATCGAAGCAAAAACTGCTAAGCAGGACTAGTGAGAATTTCTTGTAAACAAAACAACGTCGTGACTTCCATAAAGCTAAATGTTGCCGCAAAGTTTTTCAAAATGTCAAAAATTCAGATAGCTCACGTTATATGTAGGTACTTACTTTCATTACTTTTACATCAAATTGTATGATAAAATGTTGAAACCGAAACTATTGCAGTTTATCTCTTGACTTAAGATTATAATATAAGCCTCAAAAGAGAGTTTATAAAATATTATCTTGAAATATTTTGAGTAAATATTAGATAAACTTTAGAAGGCGTTTGCAATGAGTTTAGCGTTTTGCATAATTCGCTTAGATATAGCCGATTAAATGTGTAATCTTCCCGGTAAGAGAGAATTTGTAACTTCTGCAGTACTTATGCGAAATTATCCCTAATTTTGTTCCCTCCGTTGATGACAGAAATCGATTTAGTTATTATGAAATTCTATACCACTTTCCAGTCAAAATTATTAAGTTTAAATATTGCACGCACAGTTTTAATTTTAATAATAATTTATCTCATTGTGTTGAATGGGGCAGAGAGTTGTTTTGCGAGGTTCCTTTGTGTTGGAAAACACGCTCATAACTTGACCAACAATTAATAATATATCGATTTAAAATTCCTTCTTTGTTGCTGTTGCCACAAGGTAATATAGGTAGGTCGATATGATACGGTATTTCGGTAGTATTAATACGGACCAACCGTTACCAAAATACCGTTATAATTTTATTTACCTTAGTGTTTTTAACATGTTGCGACGTCCGTGGTCTCGAAAAGACTGCCGAAATGGTTACGAAAAACTTCTAGCTGTAGGTGCCATTGTTTCGAACTACCCGCTTTTGATTTATATATTTATTTACACTTTGAAGCGGCCACACAATACATTAGCCGGCGAGTTAATGAATGTTATCTTTTGATTAGTTATAATTTGAGATTTCCCCTTTGTGGAACTTTATAATCAGTGAATGTATTTATAAAGTTCCACAACGATGAAATTTCAGGCTGTAATGAATTAAAATTATGTGTGAAAATCGCGGAAGCTTCAATCATTCTCGAACTTTTTACGGAACTATATGTAAATAATAAATAATAATAAATATTTTGGGACAATCTTACACAAATCGACCTAGTCCCATACTAAGCAAAGCTTGTAGTATGGCTACTAGACGACGGTATACATACTTATATTGATAAATAAATACTTAAATACATAGAAAACATCCATGACTCAGGAACAAATATTCATGCTCATCACACAAATAAATGCCCTCACCGGGATTCAAACCCGGGACCTCCGGCTTCGTAGGCAGGGTCGCTACCAACTAGGGTACAGAGGTCGTCAAATATATGCGAAACCTGTAAAAGTAAAGACCCATTCAGTTATAGAAACACTTCTTTATTAGAAAGACCGACCTCTACTTCAAGACCCTTTTATTTAACAAGGGCAAACAGGGATCTGTGTACAATCAATTTTATTATATAATTAGGTAACATTAGGTCTACGTAACAGATAAGCAGTTTGTGTCTCTATGTGTCTTGCTGTGTCTTGTGTGTCTCTTTTTGAGTGAACAGAAGCTACTTAATTAGGTTTGATTTAGTATTACACTATTGCTATACGCTTGTTCACTCCAGCCAAAAGAAACTAATTTATATTAAGATAAGATAAAGATAAAAAATAAGTGGGTGCATGTGCGAGTATACGTGTGTCCGTGGTCGTGAATGTGTGTGCGTGTGCGTGTGCGTGTGCGTGTGCGTGTGCGTGTGCGTGTGCGTGTGCGTGTGCGTGTGCGTGTGCGTGTGCGTGTGCGTGTGCGTGTGCGTGTGTGTGTGTGTTGGCATTATTTATAGGTGCAGGGGAAAATGCTAATCTGTTTATTAACTATATTGTATAACTTTGCTGACTGGGCAGCGTACTGTCTTCTTGCAAAAGTGGAGTTGGTTACCGGGGTTGGGATTACATTAGGTTTCCTTCATTTTATCGTTGTCTCAGGTTGGTGCGTATTACATTTCGTAAATCACTGAACGCCAGTAAAATCATGTATGTTTTTATTACGAAAACTCATTTTCTAGGCCTCCTGACGTATGCGACAATTAATTTGAAAAAGCGGTTCTGTTGCCAACGCTCCCCGAATTATGAAAGACGTTCAAGGCACTTACGTAACCACTCCAAGTTGTTACCAAGTATTAAATCTTGGCAAGCTGATTAATTATGCAGGTTCGCGGCCGTATCTTCCATAAAGGAGTTCTTTAAATGTCGCCATTACATTAAATTGTTATCCACTACGAGGCCCCCGGTGCACCGTTTTTTATTAGAACGGGCAATTTGGCACTGGGTTACTCAAAGTTATACAATTATGTTTTCTGGCAATTCAGTTTGAAACTCTTTGACATCATTTATGAAAAATCTCTCTTATGTCGCTCAAAAACAACGCCGTAATTATCATCTATATTATTCAAAAGTAAAATCTGAAACAGTACCTTGTGTTCTATAATAATTTCTTTTGTTTTAACTTTTCTCGATGTTTGCTGAGCTTGCAGAAATGTCTGACACAAAAATGGCTTTCCAATGCTGACCGGACGATTTATCGGGTCGCATTCGTAGCTGGTGTGTTCTACAGTCGCGTCCGACATAACTGGGAAATGGAAAAGTTGTCTCGGAGTAACCCGGGGCCGTCGGAGAACCCACTTTGTTACTACAAATTTAGTGCCGGCAGCGTTCGAAAACTTTCCGCGTGCTGTTGCCCAATAAATAATAATATTTGAGATCGATCGCCGTATATTTTAAAGTTTCCTCTTTCAAGCGATGTTAAGTAAAAAAATGTTTTCAAGTAAGCTTTTTGCGTCTTACCCAAGTAATAAGGCGCACGGATTAAGCACTTTGTCGCGCGCTAAACTTAAATGTGTTCTCGTATAATGAATAGGTACGTATAAGAAAAATGTGATGTTACCGGTTGGCACTGCCGAAAGACCAGCGCTGGCCAGTTAGGTTGGTACCTGACCAGGCTGAGTCGGGACCATTTCGTGGCACTTTTAACTTTTATTAGTATTAGGGCCTGTTTCACATCTCCAGTTAAATAAAACATATCCGTCAGATAAATGTTGGCTGTCACTTTTCTTTTATATGATGGGAGAAAAGGATAGCAATAATTATAACTGGCAGATAACTTTATCCGGCGATTGTGAAACAGGCCCTTATAGTATAGTAATATATTGGTGTTGCCTATGTATTTTATTTCGTTTGTTTATTTTTCGGAGACTGGATATTTTCAAATAATATCTAGCCATACTTTTAAAACAGCTAATATGTAAAAACCTATCAAGTTCCCGCCTTACTCATTTTTTAGGGTTCCGTAGCCAAATGGCAAAAAACGGAACCCTTATAGATTCGTCATGTCTGTCTGTCTGTCTGTCTGTCTGTCCGTCCGTATGTCACAGGCATTTTACTCGAAAACTATGAGGTGTATTTGAATACAATTTTGAGGATAGGTGTATTTTGTTAACCGCTACATAGTTTTGTAACTAAATGACAAAAAAAAAAATTTTAGGGTTGCACTCCATACATAAAACTGAAAGTCAACATTTTTTTTTCATTGCAAGCCCACGTGGGCACATCAATCGATAGGCCTTTCAAAATAAATATAAAGTTTATCAGCATTTTTTTTGATTAAGTGAATAGAGTCGGAGATAATCGCCTCGAAAGTCACTAAAATTGTGTCCCCCCCCCTCTAATTTTTGAACCGTTTATTTTAAAAATATGAAAAAAATCATGCTCATAGGGCTTATTAAATTCTCTCAGCGAAAATTGTTTTGAACAAGATCAAATCACAGGGTTTTGAGATATTTCTAAAAAACTGCCTTCCTTAAAGAAAATGACGTAAGTGCCGTAAGATTTCAGTAACGATACGACCTTTTTAATAGGCACGGAACCCTCGTTGTGCGTGGTCCGACACGCACTTGGCCACTTTTTTTATAGTATACGCGCTATGAATCACTGGTGCCAGTTTCAATTGATTTGCATCAAAAACCTAAATATTGAAATCGATCAAGTGTTTTATGTAACTAAAAGTAATTAAAGATTGATTTTTTTTTTTTTTTTTTTTTTTCCTTACCTATCTTTCCAAGTTGGGCCCCGAAGGGGCCCTTAACTAATTACCTATAGCTAAATACAAAAAAAAAACGTGCAAATCATGCAGTCCTGGACCTATGCAAAAGCTAACTACTACCTTAAATCTAATAAACAAGAAACACCGCAGGGCGCGCAATCGACACCACACCTTAAGTGCGGTGATAACAATAACGCACCCTGCGGCGCACAGGCCACGCCCCCCGCCCCGCCCCAGCCAGCCGCCATGCGGCAGCACAAGGCGAAGCGAGAGAGCGAGAGCC
The DNA here is from genome assembly GCA_947578815.1 of Epinotia ramella. Taxonomy (NCBI): domain Eukaryota; kingdom Metazoa; phylum Arthropoda; class Insecta; order Lepidoptera; family Tortricidae; genus Epinotia; species Epinotia ramella. Next base: position 16,861,246 of record OX388202.1, on the reverse strand, counting down.
GTAGGCGAGACAGCATATAGCCGCTCACCCAGATACATATATACAAACTTAAATCTAACGTGTATTAATTATTATTAATATATTATTATTAAATATATATATATAAAACCAGAAGGGTAACATGTACACAAGATATGTACAAGAAACTAACTAATAACAACCATAGCAAGTATAGGCAAAGTATATATACAGGCACAAAAATAAAAACATAACAAACCCAACACCTAAGGAAGGATCAACCAATAGAGGAATATGTACAAACAAACTGAGAGCTATATACACTGAAAAGGATGCAGACAATGCCACGCGCTGCCTATCCACAGTTCTGTCACAAGACAAAAATATACACAAACAGCACACGACTTAGGACGAGAGTAGAAATTAACAAATAGAGTTATTAACAGAAACAGAAGGAGGACGGGTGTAGTGTCGGACGCTATTAGATTTAAAATACCGCCTCGCCAGAGAGGGCCTGTATGGGAAAGAAGGCGAGGAGGAAGAGGAAGAGGGACGTCGCACACTCTCATCAATATCAGGAGGTAATTAAAGATTGACTTAGATTTAAAGCTAAAGGCGTTTTAGTAATAAATAATAAACACAATCAATGAAAACAAAAATAAAGAAAAATATGTATATACTACTTTTTTTTTAATAACTCTATTAACTATATGATAAGATGTTATTCTAAGACAGATATATAGGAAAAATATAACAAGAACAATAAAAAATAAAATTGGTTATAATTATAACTATACACCAATATATTTTTTATTGAACACTATTTGAGACTCTTGTAAAAACGTCCCTTCATTTACTTACAAAAGTAAGCGTTTTGACAATGAAAATTAAAAAAAAAGAAAAAGTAGGTAAACTTGATAACTGAAGCTGGAAAAGCAAAGTTTAACAGTGAGGTCTTCGTCTTCCGGAATATGTTCCGATTCTTCCATTTCCTTTCGAACACTATCATTGCACTTTTGGTCATGCCGATAATACAAACTCATTAAACCTGTCAAGTTCGGACTTAACCAATAGCATTCTATCAATGGTGATGATGAATGGCAACAAATACAGTTGTAAAAGTTTGCACCAAAAATTATATTTTTGACAGAAACTTATGCGGCCCTGCATTGCTTTTGCCTTATATTTTTCACCTTATACCGTAACTGAGGAGACTTCTGTTTTCAGTCGTAGTTTTCTCGGCAAGTTTCAATTGCCGCTAGTGGGAGCACTGAAGCACGTCGGCGGTCTGTCTCGAGCGCCCTTCACCCGGTGAATAATAGAGCCCTAGGCCGCGGACAAAAATGGATCGACCCGCTTTATGTTCGAGCAACTTGTTCCTCGTAACCAAAACTACAGAGATGTTATGATTTTACGTAAATAAAATCTGAGGGTCTATTGAACTGAAGATACTAAATTAAAATCGGTTTTGTATTTTAAACACTTTTTAATACGTTATGGTGGGCTTAGACCAAACGAACATACGAGCATCCTTGATTTTGCATTTTCTTTACCTTTATTGCGAAAAGTTGAAGTGCATATTACTCGAATAAAACCGCTTGTCCCGCGTGATAAAATAACTATAAAGCCGATCCCAGTTCAACACGGGTAGTTGTGTAAATTTTCAAACGAGCGTCAGAACTACACGGTCTTTTCCTTTTAAAAAATTGGTCTATCTAACGTACACGTAATAAACGTTCCGCAATCGACCACCAAAACTTCGTCCTTGCATTAGGCTTCATAATCATGTAGCCGTCCGTACACAGACATTTTTTCTCTAAAACGTCTGAAAATTATCCAGGAAAACACTACATTTCTTTATTTCTTCTTCGTTACGACCGACGCGCATAACTGATAGAAATGTATACAGCCCACTGACGCAGTTAGTTTCAGTATCAGTGAAGAGTCCTTGCGCGCCCGGTTTTATAACCCTGTATAATGAAGCCGTCATTTGCATCCGGAGGAATTCTTCGAGTTAATTTCCATCACGTAATAGATTCTTTATATTCTGATCCTTGTAGGTATTTATTTAACGAGAATAATAAACATACATAATGAACACTACTAAATGAGGGGGACAGGGTGGTTGTTTTATTTTACCGTTGATGTTAATTCTATACTTGGATTTGTATAATTTTTATTTAACCATATGAATTATATGGGTACTTTTTAGACAGAGTAACTCTGCAAACGTACGTTAGGGCCAATTAACCGTAAAAAAAAAAAAAAAACAGATCAACCAGCATGTCGATCGCGTACCTAAAGCCTCGTACACACGTCAGGTCATTTTTCTATAGGAAAATAACATTTGAGTTGTCCTAAAGTGCGTTCGAAAAATTATGTGATCGCTCCTCTGACAACGTACAATGCGTTACGCAATTGGCCAGCAGCTGGACACATTTACTCTCAAAATCGGTGTATTTTCAGGCTTTATTTATTTGAACAGTCCAGTAACAGCAGAGCTCCTGAGGATGCGTTGTGTTGAGAGCGAGGGAATTTGTTCCTTCAGCTGTCAACACGACGAATCTTCTGAGATTTATCCAAGGCCTTCCTTATCTACATAAATGACTTGCCATACCTAGTAAAGACCCACCATGATATAGTATTGTTTGCAGATGACACCTCACTTATTTTCAAACTCATAAGACAGCATCAAGCTTGCAATCATGTAAACAATGCTATTTCTAAAGTAGTAAATTGGTTGAATGTTGTTGTTAAATGAGAAAAAGACTAAATGTTTTAAATTTGTCACGAATCACGTTAAGCACCAGCAAGGGAGTGTCTTTGTGAAAGATGAGGAATTGGAACTAGTTGATAGTACAGTTTTTCTTGGTTTAACGCTAGATTCTAAGCTCCAATGGGGTCCCCATATTGCTAATCTCTCGAATAGACTGAGTTCTGCAGCATTTGCAGTGAGCAAGATACGTCAATTAACAGACGTGAAAACAGCTCGATTAGTATATTTTAGCTACTTCCATAGCATTATGTCATATATTATGGTATTTTATTGTGGGGCAGCGCTTCGGAGATTCATTAGATTTTTGTTTTGCAGAAACGGGCTATTCGGGCGATATATAAATTGAACCATAGAGACTAACTCAATAAATTTAAAAATATTAATATAATGACATTACATTGTCAATATATCTATGAAAAATTTTGGTATGTACATAAAAACATTGACAATTTTAGGAAAAACTGTGACATACATAATATTAATACTTGAAATAAGCATAAGCTCGCGGTGCCCACCACTCGGCTTCAAAAAATAACAAAATCATTCATGGGTAAAGGCTGTCCACGAAAAAAAGTGGTCGGTGTTATAACGACAAATTTAAAAAAAAAACTAAGAAAAACAATTTCATGGGCTATTTAAATTAAAGTTTTATTAGTGTTCTTGAAAATTAATAAACCTCCTGTTTAACAAATTAACACTGGTAAAATACCCTGACTTTGCTTCGGACTCCTTCCATCAATCTCTGTACATCACTTTCGGTCATCTTTTTACATGTTGTATCCCACATTCTTTTGAACTGTTGCTCATTTGTAGCAATTTTACCACTATTTTTCAATTTTCTTTTCATTATTGCCCAATAACGCTCTACCGGCCGGAGTTCTGGGCAGTTTGGTGGATTTGCTAATTTCGGTACAAAGGAGATATTATTTTCAGTGTACCATTCTAAAACAGATTTGGCATAATGTGAGGACGCTAAATCAGGCCAGAATATGACAGGCTCTGTGTGGTTTCTTATAAACGGCAATAACCGTTTTTTCAAACACTCTTTCGTGTAAATGGATTGGTTAATCGTACCCGTAGTAACAAACGATTTGCTTTTTTGACCACATGTACAGATGGCTTGCCAGACAAGGAATTTTTTTGCAAATTTATCAACTTTTTTTGTTGTAAATTTTTTATCGGCATTCCCTCTTTGATTTGCCACATAGAACTGCAAACCTGGTAATTGCTTAAAATCTGCTTTCACGTATGTTTCGTCGTCCATCAAAATACAACCAAACTTCGTCAAATATTTTGTATACAACTTTCGAGCCCGGGTTTTACATAATTTATCCTTTGTAGCATCGCGATTAGGAACTGTAGTTGCCTTGTACGATCGTAAACCTGCACGCTGCTTGATTTTTTGGACATACGATTTCGATACCTTACATTTTTTGGCGACGTCACGGACAGAGAGAGTTGGATTCTTCTTAAAATGCTCGATCACTTTTTTTGCCTTAGTTTTATCAGCAGGACCGCGTTTTCTACCCGAACCACCTTTTCTTGAAACAGACAATCTGCACTGATAATTAGCCAATACCTTTTGCACGGTTGACTTCGGAACTTTTAATAATTTGGCTAACTTTCCTTGCGATATACCGATATTTTGGTTGTAGGTGTACACGATCTTTTTTCGGATGTCCAGTTGGCAAGACGACATTTTATAAATGTTACGAATTTATAAACTCCAAATAGCCCTAAACGATAGTTTATTCTTCCCGCTATTTAACAATCAAAGTGACAGATGTCAGTTGTCTTTTATTTATTTTATTTTTTTTATTAAACGCTGACCACTTTTTATCGTGGACAGACCTTAATTGTGTAAGGTTTTATAACAAACTTCCAGGAAACGTAACTGAGTTAGCTATCAATAAATTCAAGAACTACGAGTATGTGAAGCGTAAACTTATTTCGAAAGCTTATTACACAAGACTACATGAATGATAAAACTCCATGGAACTAATTGTGACTGAATTTTTAATCTATTATTCTCGTTATATTTTGTTTTTTGATATTAGATTGTTTTTTTAGAAACATTCTACTAGTATTTTTTATACAATTTTTACTTCATATAATTATTATTTTATATGTTTAATAAATTACTTTAAAAAAATATCTGACGATTTGAAAGTGCTTGTTACTAAGCCTACTTGAATAAAGATCATTTTGAGTTTGAGTTTGAATCCTCAAACATATCAAAGGTCGGCAACGCCCATGTTAGTCTTTTGAAGTTGCATGCGCTTACCATAAGCGTATTTGCCACCGTCGTTGCATATAAAAAAAAGTAAACAATATAGGTTTATGAAAATCACGAAAAGCTGGGAAACCACTTTTATTAATGCAACCAAATGTGGAACTTTGTGCAACCTCGCCAACATAGCATTGTCCGACTATTAACTAAGGTATTGTGCCGAATTATTTCCGAGGTAAAGCCGTTAAAAGTTATCGTGCGGTGTGAAAAGCCCGCATTTAACGTTGCCAGTAATAACACATCATTAATGGATTATCAGGAAATTCCATTTAACAATATGGTTTCGGTTGGTTTTTACTTAAAACTTTTTCGTCGAATTAAAACCAGATCGCTATCAGACATCGGAATGAGCTAAAACGTCCATAACATCTCCTCGGCAGAATTTTTGGGCTAACGCCGCTTGCGGAGCAGTGGCACTGAGGGAGAAACAACGTGGGCCGCAGTCAGTTCTTGGACCCATCCAATATCTGAAACATCCTAACGGACATAGTCGTGTCAGATGTTTATGCGAGCATTGTGGTATATATTAATGCTGGCGTCTGTACATAAGTGACTTATTCTTATTACACGTGCACACTAGCCGCCTCAGGCCCAGTGACTGCCAAGTTCAAGCTCGCCAAGGTGATGGATTACGTGGCGTCGTGGTTCTCGGCTAACGGTATGTCACTAAACGTCGAAAAAACGAACATTCGGCCTGCGCGGCAAGAAAGAACACGAGTTACAAGTAGTTTGTAACGGGCAACCTGTCCCGCAAGTAGATCAAGTGAAGTACCTGGGCCTGACCATCGACGCGGGTCTCGCCTGGGGTGCACATATCGACAACTTATGCGACAGATTATCGTCTGCATGCTTCGCGCTCAGCAGGTTACGCCCTAGTCTACACATAAACAACGTAAAGAAGGCTTACTATGGGTACATCCACTCACTACTTGCCTACGGTGTTGACCTCTGGGCCGACGCTGCGGAGCGAGAAAGACCATTCAGACTGCAAAAGCGAGCAATCCGCATAATGGCTGGTGCGCCATGGAATAGCCCCGCGAAGGAGCTGTTCAAGTAACACAAAGTACCAACCCTACCTAGTCTATACGTCCTAGAAGTAGCTAAATACGTAAGAAAAAACCTGGGACAGTTCCCAACGTTCGGTGACGCTCACGACCGCAACACTAGACACCGTGATCGCTTGCGACCACCATCGGGATAAGGCTGTCGAAGTCGAAAAAGTTCCTACTCTCGATTGGCCCAAAAGTATACAATGCAAATACCCACTGAAATAAAGAATGCATCCAGTGACCGAGTATTCATAAATAAACTTAAATCAAAACTGATATGTGACGCGCTTTTACTCCGTCGACGAGTTTTTTCATACGCCTGGATGATTCACCTGGTCACTTACCCAACAATTATAATATAATTTTAGCATAAATAAGTATTCACTAATGTTTTATTTGTTTTTTAGCATTATGTAATGTAAAATTTAACCTATAATTATACTGTAGCATAAGAGGTGACAACTATATTAATAATTAAGAAATTGTCATGTAAAATATTATTTTTTAAATAAACGATTGAATTGAATTGAATTGAACTGATAAAATGAAATATGGAAAAGGTAACTATCAACTTCCAAAAAAACTTCGGCCTGACGAATGCATGTTCAATTTTGATGAGTTAACGCAGATGGTCACGCAGGATGGTAATGACGACTAGTATCACGTTTCTCACTGGCCGCCTTAGTCCTTGGAACTGATAAAAGTACTCTTAGTGGCGATAGCGTAACGCTTTGAAGTACGGCTTTCACCTACTACGGAATAGGTAACTATCAGTTTCAAAGAAAGCTCTTTGGGTTGACGAACTCCAAACAGTTTGTACCGCGTGGATGAGTGATAGGGGCATATTCATTTGAATGAGTACGAATAGTCTTCATAATTTTTTTTATGATTGACACAAAAAAAAATACGTGTCCAATATATTTTGATAATCTAACGGACGGAATAAATAGAATCGTATTTTGTTTACCCAGGGAAGTAGGTAATGTGGATCCCGCGGGTTCGTTCAGGATGCAACCGGGATAACGCTAATAAGATTACGACGAAAACTACAGCGAGGCTACCGGAAAAGGAAAATTTCGTTCGTGTATTTATCTCTATTCCTATCGCACTTGGAAGCGACAAAGAGGGAGACGATGTGTGGACGGACGTTGTACTTTGGCATTTCGAGTTAGCCGCTCACTCTTACTTTGGAACTTTTAATATGTATTACTCGCTGACCGCGTGGCTTTGTCCGCCTGGGATCAAACCACCGTTGGATAAAATGTAGCATGTATCTATCCAGAAAGTCATATGATCTGAGAGTTTCCGTAATCGGATAAGACGGCCGGACGGATTTTGACGGCCGGTTAGCCTAGTGGGTAGTGACGCTGCCTACGAAGCTGAAAGTCCTGGGTTCGAATCCCGGTAAGGGCAAATATTTGTGTGATGAGCATGTATATTTGTTTCTGAGTCATGGAAGTTTTCTATGTATTTAAGTATTTATATCCATTATATATATCGTCGTCTAGTACCCATAACACAAGCCTTACTGAGCTTACTATGGGACTAGGTCGATTTGTGTAAGATTGTCCCCTAATATTTATTTATTTTATTTATAAGCAATTTTTCCTTTTATTAGGGTTATGTACCACGAGGGAAAAAAAGAATTGCAGAAGGTAAGTTATGAAGATGGTGCGTTCATCAACATTATTAAAAATATTAAGGGGAAACGGTGCGCCCTTACGGTGCTTCCATACCTAGGTTATTTTACTTTAAATCAACAAAAATAATATCTGGACTATATTTTTAATTTAATCACCTATTTATTTAAAGTAAACTAGCAAAATACAAGCAATTATGAAGTCTTGTTTCATTTCCAATCACAATGAAAGCTCCAGCCCCGGTTTCAAAATATTATAACACGAACGTTTAACGTTTGTTTGTCTTTCGGTGCGTACTGGATTCAACAATGAAACATGCAATCTTTTTGACTATATCAATCGGAATTCGTTTTCGACGGTCCGAAATTACAAAAAAAATACATTTCCGTTCCAGCTAGCGGCGAGTCACGATATAGATATCGAAATTCTATTTGGCTGTGGCCCTCGCGGAAACGCGGTCAGAACCAAAAGCGAATACCTGCCTATCGAACTCCTTGATCACACATCATCATATCAGCCGAAAGACGTCCACTGCCGGACATAGGCCTCCCCCAAAGATTGCCAGAGTGACCGGTCCTGCGCCACCAGCATCAAGCGGACTCCCGCAACCTTTACCTGCAGGTCATCAGTCCACCTTGTGGGGGGCCTACCTACGCCGCGCCTTCCGGTACGTAGTCGCCACTCGAGAACCTTTCCGCCCCAACGGCCATCGGTTCTACGTGCTACAAAATGCTGGCCCGCTGGCACCACTGGACGCTGGTGCCCCGCCCACTGCCACTTAAGTTTAGCGATTTGGAGGGCCATATCGGTTACCTTGGTTCTGCTGCGGATAGCCTCATTTCCGATGCGATCACGCAGAGAAACTCCCAACATGGCCCTCTCCATTGCCCTTTGGGTGACTTTGAGCCTTGGTCCATAGTAAGTGACCTGCCGCTTCGCTTACTGCCATATGTCATCACTGGCAACACACACTGGTCAAAGACTCTCGTCTTGAGACACTGCGGAATATTGGACGAAAGATGTGCCGTAGCTTCCCGAACGCTGCCCAGCCGAGTCAGATTCGACTAGTGACCTCTTTCTAAAAGTTGGACCTAACTAACTGGATAGTCTGTCCTAGGTATACATAATCATCTACAACATCGAGCGTAAAGTGTCCGATTCTAATGGGAGTTGGTACTACATGGGCATTTGACATGATCTTCGTCTTATCCATGTTCATTCTTAGACCAACTCGCTCGGAAGCTTTACTGCATCGAGCATCGTACTTATGTCCTCCATGGGGGTGCCCCCTGAAATCTCGACAAACTTTTCATCGAATTTCATTTCATCGAAAACGATTCATAGAATATTCAGTATACATATTATCTCTTGTAGTATTATGGCTTCATCGACTATTCATTATATATTAAAACAATAATTAGAGCAACTGTACAAGGAATATTAAATGCTTAAAATCTTTTTTAACCAACTATATAAAAGGCAGTACTACAAAATATCGCTTTTTATTTATTCGATATATCATTTTATAACTATTCAATTTTATACTAGATTACATATTTAAAGGATATACAAACCCAATAAAGAAAAAAAACATATAAGTGAAACTTACGCAGAATGACACACACGCAAAGTGACATTAAGGCAGGTCTCAGTTAGGTACGACGACGAGCGAAGCGAGGAGGAGTGTTAGGTAGAACTGCGACCCTACAGCGCGCGAGCCGAGCGAGCGAAGCGAGCGTGCCGCGGCAGCGGCCGGCGAAGAGCCAGAACCGACTTTTTTATTAGTATACTTTTTTTTTAACGGGCAAGTTAATCAAAAAACTGTATAGTTATGAGTAATATGTATTATTTAAAAAAAGTAAAGTATCACTCATTTTTCACAACAATATATTTATCAATAAGCAAATACTAATTGTACAACTAGATATACTCGGATGACAAAGACATCTAATTCGCAGCATAAACAACAGGGTACACACATAAAACACCAATATCTACCCACATCCGTCTGCGAGCGCATTGCGTTTAGTTTCTCTAATAATTAATTGAAGTAATAAATACTTAAATGATTTTCAAACATGTAAAGTTTACAATAAACAATAAAATATTAGATAATAAAGTATTAAATAAAGATCTGTGACATAAAGTATTTACTAAATAAAAATTATACACATTAAAAATCGGTGTTTTAAAAATACATCATTTAATTGTTCGATGTAAAGAATATTCGATCAAATGAAAATATGCGAAACGTTGACTTTGAACTGAAATTCGATTAAAAGTTTGTCGAGATTTCAAGGGTAAACCCATCCATGGTCTCAGCCAAGACTGCTATATCGTCAGCAAACCGAAGGTGAGTGATGTACTCGCTGTTGATGTTGATGCCTAGCCTTCTCCAGTCCAGAGTCTTGAAAACGTCCTCCAGTGCAGCGGTGAACAGTTTTGGGGAAATAACATCTCCTTGCTTGACTCCCCGCTGCAGCGGAAAAGGTTTCGAGTTCTGGTCCTGGTGTCGGACTGACATAGTGGCGTTCTCGTACAAACACTTCAGCACTTGGATATATCGATAGTCAACTTGGCACCGCTGGAGAGACTGTAGTGCAGCCCAGGTTTCAATCGAATCGAAGGCTTTCTCGTAGTCCACGAACGCTAAGCAGAGGGTCAGGTTATACTCCTCCAGATCACACATGAAAACACAAAATTATGCAGTATATACAGGACGTTCGACTCTCCATACAAACATAGCTTGGTTCACATTTCAATTAAAACGACATGCTAGAATAACATGAAATTTTGTAAACACAATTGGGTCCGCCATTTTTAGGTCGAAAACTAGTTTCTGTTTCTAGAAATAGAGAAAGAAGAGAAAATAGAGCGAGTAGAGCGTTTTTCATACAATGGCTTTATTTTTACCTTTTATCCTGTCGGGGGCTACAGACGAAGATGGTTTATTTTTCCATTATATTCTTTCTCTGTATCATATCGTTTGGCTTTATTTTTGTTCTATTATAATTTATAGAATCAAAATCTAATTTCCGACCTAGATATGACGGATCCACTTGTGTACAAACAGTTTCACGTTATTCCAGTAGGTTTGCCGTTTTAAAATTAGAACCAAACTACGCTTATATGGAGAGTTGCCTTGACCGACCGTGCTGGGAACTCTTAAGGCATCAATAAACTGGAGGCTAAACAAACTTTGGCGACGAACTCCCATAACATTATTCATATTTTGGCGTCAAATTCTTTCATCAATATTACACAGTAGGTATTTTATTCAATATTACACGGTAGGTATCAATATTATTTCGTGGCAACATTTAAAATATCTAATGTAATTATTTAATGCAGCGCTGTTACGTGTGTATTTATTACTACTTATCTAATTTATTACGGTCCAAGTAATACGTGGTTATACTCTGAATTTTACATTCAACTAACTGAATAACAATTAATCAGATGAAAGCTCGCTAAACTAACAATTTATTTACAGAACAGCGACCGTTGGGTCCGCGTGGCAGCTTCGCTCTGGGGAATACAAATAAATACGAACGAAGCAGGCTTTTCTTAGCAATTTCCGACGGGCCCAGATAGGAGTCAGGGACACGTGAAATCAGAAGTCAACCTATATCTATGCGAGACGACACTGGGAGGGATATTCCGCCCGTGATAAATAGGCACCGCGGCGGGATCGTGGCACGGCGTCTGCAGCGCTCCACTGGTCTTTGTTTCGAGACGAGCGCTTGGTAAAAACGACTTGTGAGCCAACAAATTGGATTAGGTTCAGACGTGTTTGAGGGCACTTTGTAACCACAATAAATTACGGGCATCGCAAGTCTGATTTAGATCGTTTGATAGACTTATTTCCGTTGCATAACCCGTAACCGGACAAAAATCATTCGATAAATTACAGCTGATTCCTCAGAATACGCCTGCTGATTTAGCGGCTTAATCGAACGGCGGTGAAACCTTATTACTGCGGACCGATGGGACCACAATCCGGTATCCCTCACCGCACTGATCTGGGATTAGCGACACAACTATATTAAAACAAGAGAATAGTCTTATTGTATTACTATATATAATTTGGTTTTTATGATGGGGTATATTTACCTACCCAATCTAATTCATGTGGTTTAAAGGTAATACATAGGTATATTAACTAATTATTGGTAGGCGTAGATTTATACTCGTGCGTTAAGTAAATGGCTTTTTTTTATTTAGTTAACAGACAGGCATCAAAATACAGAGACGATGTTTAACAAATTATGTTGAATAAAAGACCTTAAAAATTACATAAAAATGTACTTCATGTAGTTTAGTGACGTTCGTTAACGGTCCTAGCGTTAAGAAGCAAAAAAATTCGCAAATCAAACACTGAAAATATCATTCTCCTGGTACGACCATTCGCCATTCTGTGAACAATTTACCCCAAATACATAAAGTTGTGAATCAAAATCAAGGAATGCATTGAGTAGGTACAGTTATTACAGTATAAGTTATTGATTAGAAAGAAAAATATGGTTCCTGTTGTTATCGTAGGTTTTTTTTAATCAACATAATAGGTTTGTCCGCAGCAAAGTTATCATTCCCTTTGCGCCTAACTAAACAACGTGTATATCGCTACTTAAACGTCTTCCGAAGCGTTTCAGCTGCCGTGATTCGTCACTGGAGTTCTGAGCTATGAAGATAAATATGTCCTTCCACTGGCGTAGGTTTACCGTGAATACCGTGATTATTATTATATACCCTATTTACATTTTAAAATTATTCCTTCCCATCAACATACAGGGTTTAGTGAAATCAAAACTACACGAATAACTGCAAAAGCCGTTTTAATAGTTATTCCTATATTAAAAAGATAAAACAGTGTTGGCATAATCGAAAAAAAAAACGTACATTTTATCATTCCCCTGTTCTCATGCCCTTGGCTTTTTCAGCAGGGTAATGATAGTTTTTTTTATGTTTTCTTGCAAAGAAAAATATTTTTCTTTTGATTTGCATGTATTTTGATATAAATGATCGATATATTTACAAGTTTATTCCATTAGACTGAAATTTTGCATTTAAAATAAAATTGTACATTTTAAATCTGTCCTTCTAAATCTACTAAAATACTGTCTACTCGTTTATGTAAAATAATTAAATAAATCATTAGAAAAATCTAATTTGCAGATATTTTTCTAAAAATATCAGTAAAACATTAGCATTATATATTAAGTAATAATTTTTATTATCATTGGGTGTCAGTTAAAAATATAAAGTGGTATATTTATGCACCAAATAGACCAAAAGTGGTGTCTGATCAATAAACATGCTTATAAATAAATAAAATTTTATGTTTTAGAGTAACTAAGTACAAAATTGTTAATTTAAAAAACGCCAGGGGATTGAGATAAATAATCCAATTCTCAAGGATGAACCAGTAATGATCGACTCTTAAGTATTTTGTGTCAATAATAATAATAATCGCATTTTCAATTCTTAGTGCTTACCAATAAGCAAATCCTTTCTCCATTATTCAGCCATATTAGGTATTCTAAACCTGCTTCGACTGTAATTTCATCCCCAAAATGATTCACGCCGAAATCCTTTTTACACATTCACGCCACACGCCATTAACCGCGGTCCTCGCTCTCGTGCCACCTTATCCGCAATTAACAAAGATGTGTAAATCTAAGTACCCAATTACACCTGTGCTCATACCTACTTCAGTAATGCTGCTGTCACTTCGCGAGATAATGCCGACCCGCGACATCGCGCCAAAGAACACGGGTATAATTAACCGGGTGGTATGAATTCCCTTGTTTCTCGCAAACACGTACAAGATACGTACATGGTTGGTACATAGGCTTGGCATACTATATGAGATTAATCAGAGAACATTGTGTAAAGCGATGCTAGCATGACTGCCTCTAGAGAGATAACTATTGAAAGCGAAGCATGTTTTTTTGTTCATTCTCCTACTTAATACACGGTGCGTAACGCAAACGCCAACATAACGAAAAGCAAATAAATATACAAAAGGGTTTTAACCGTTAAAGCATGGAGAAATATGCAATGGCACGTATCGTTTTATACTCAGTGTAGGTACACAGTAAATAATCGCAAATGATAGAGGAGTAATCACGTATCGTTTTGAACGCGCTATAGGTTAATCAATAAAAATTGACATTTAGATCTACCTAACGTATTCACACTGCGTCCGTTTCCGTGTCCGGGAGGCATCCCTCTTTTATTCACTTGCGATGTTTCGCCCGAGTGCGAAAGAGACGCAGTGTGAACGGGGTGTTACGTGATCGACCTGCTGACGGACAGTTGACACTGACCACATACCGATACTTCAACAAACCCGCTCCGCCTAATGCGGGAGTGGCATTAGCTACACAGTTTTTATTTTTAGTTATTACAGTATTGCAAAAGTATGTTGCCATGGTCAATGTCGTAGCAAGATTTACTGAACCCTAAATTCACAGTCGCGCTTTGCCAGTTTTCCTCATTAGTAAAAATAATCCAGGTTGTATTCTAATTGTTACAATTAGTAAGCGAGTGTGCTAGCCTCGCCCGTATTATTTATGAGACAGTGCAGTGCTCAGGTGATCGTTAAGGGACTTACCCTCGTATGTTACTGTGTAACCAGCGGCGTTCTATTTATAATAACCCTTAACACAACCGTTTGAAATAAGTGTCCTAACATAATGTAGGTGTAGGTTATAGGTATCTACTACCTACTCACGTTGTTGGCACAGGTATTTTATACTGCCTTTTCCCCTTTCGACCGAACCTTGTTTTCTCTCTGTCTATTAGTCCCATTTCAGAATGTGTTAATATTGGTAAAATATTATATGTCCATAAAAATTACTCTCCATTTTCACGCCAAGGTATGTATATAGTTTTCTAAAACCGGCGATGAAATAATAAAAAAAACTCTTAATTTTTTAATATTTCAACGCCCCGATGTTGGGTCACGAATTGATACTGAAACTAGTCCGAAACATGGTACTTCGAAGCCAATTGATATTACATTGCATGTTTGAGAAAAGTTTATTTAGGTACCTATTTAAGTCATCGGGACATCCAGTCAAGGCGTAATCTCCAAGTTGCCCATCAGATATTGATTACGATTTCAGATACTCATCATCACTACAAAGTATAAAACAAAGTCGCTTCCCGCTGTCTGTCCCTATGTATGCTTAGATCTTTAAAACTACACAACGGATTTTGATGCGGTTTTTTTTAATATATAGAGTGATTCAAGAGGAAGGTTTATTTGTAAAATATAGTACCCGTGCGAAGCCGAGGCGGGTCGCTAGTCAATTATAAATGGAATTAACGAGTCATCAATCAGCTACTAATAACTATCGAAGTCCAACGCAAATAATAGTAGATTACTGCAGAGGCCGTGAAGTAAGGGATTGCTGGACGAGATTGGGGTAGACGGCCGAGTCGTAGACGAGGCCGAATACAACGAGTCCAGCAATCCCTGTTCCGGCCGAGGATTGTATAGTACTTTTCTCAAACGATGTGAGGAAATATTAAAATTAAAATAAATACTTGGTAATCAATTAAATAATAGGTCATTTGCGCCTTTTTTATTTTTTAAACATGCCATTTGAACAAGCCGTTCGAGCACCATGTTTAACCGCACATAAAGTATAGTACCATAGATTATTTTTATTTTTTTTATGAAGCAAGTATGCTAACAGTGTCTAGTGGTGGTTGGCAGTATGTAAATTTTCCTTTGTCAGTTTAATATTAGTAAGCAAATTTAAAAAGTTAGAGTAGCGGACAATAATGGTTTTACTTAGGGTTTTCATACATTACTTCTTGGCCTAAGGCCAAGAAGTAATGTAGGGAGCCATAAACAAGAAACTTCACGTCTTCATTTCGTGATATTAACGCGTACATTTCCGAGCATGTTTGAGAAAACTAAATTATTGATTCACCTTCGCGCTGAACTTCGATCTCTTGTAAAATATACAAACCATTGCCGTGAAAGGCGAGTTAGTAACTGTAGCGCCTTATTCAGCTCGAGTCGCTACTGAACACAACCTCGGCGAGTTCCGCTGGTTCAGGACATCGCTTCCTCGTTTCATTTTATCGGTTGTTTGACTTGCGGCTTTAACATCCCGCCGACCAAGAACTCTGTCCTGGAAATTTTAATGCTTGAGGAAGTTTGCTTTTAGCAGCTTAGTTAACTAGTATTTAACTTTCCGTATTTAAAAATAATTAATTGAGGATAATCTCTCTCACAAAGCAAGAGAGTCGTGGTTAATTGCTGCTGTTCGTTTTTTCTCTACAATGATAGCGGTGTTTCAGGCACTTACATAATAGGGTTTTCTTTTTTCCCGTTACAGTTTTATAGGTGAAACGTATAAGAGTGACAGAGTGATTTGTGTTGTGGAAGCGAGTTCCGGCGGACTGGGCTCAGGAAGCGGTCCGTAACTGACTCTTGCGTCGTGTCGACACTATCCGTTCACAATGCTAATAGACTTCCTCTACGTTAAGTGGTTAAAATAGAACACGTAACGTTTCCTCGGCAGAATTTACAAAGTATTACACACAAACTGATCACACACAGACAAAACAATTTTTATATGCTTAAGCTGTTGCTGACATCTCCTAAAGAACATTCGAGAACAAAGACCCTCGCAAACCGGATAAAAAGGGCACCGTACTTTCATGTTGGTTCTAACAATAATTTACGTTCAAGAAAGTTAGCTTGTAGCATCGCATGTCGTATAAAACGCGATTTTATCGCGTTTATTCCACAACAACTGTATTTGGTGGGCGGGCCCAGGTGTAAAGGAGATTTAAAGTTCATTGCACAGTTAAAGGGCGGGACCTGCGCACATATATCTCGGAACCGCTTTGATAAACCCTCTCCAACAATGTGCCCCCGAGGAGAGTTAGACGTATACTCTTTGAACAACTTTCCAGTTTACAAAGCAGGTGTTCTCAGCACCTCTGGTTTGTCATGTCATAATTTTCCAAACAAAAACAAAACTTCCTTTTCGTTAACAAAACATATAAATAATATTAGATACCTACGTTTTTATCATTTTAATTGTTCGCTTTGTTGTGTTTTCGCGGTTTACCGCTAAGGCAAGTTTTATCTCGTGATTATAACAAACGTCTGGAATAGTTTTCATACAATAATTTATTCAAAAATCGATGTTTATGTACCTACATAGTAGTAGTACCCGTTGGTGCTTTTTTTTTTTTATAATATTGAAGATATCAAGCCAAAATACATAGTTTGGGTCAGCAAAACTTTCTATGATTGTATGGCCATATTGTCACAATCAGTCACCTAAACACGTAAAATGGACGCCCTTAATATCTCAGCAAAAAAGCCACATCCAATACAATACAGAAACTCGAATCTTCAATAACATGGATAGGCAACATAATGATCAATAGGTTGTTTAAGGCTAACACTTCACCCTTATTGCAATGTAACAAGGTGCTATTCAGAGTCAAAAGAGTAGGCAGGTCGATCTCATTAAGCTAACAATAGAACAGACAAGCTATAAATCATGTTACCTATTGTGTGTATCCGCATGCACGCTGCCTCATTACTGGCGCACAGTTATGACGCGTAGGGGCCATCCATGTTAAGCACACGGTGCGGTGGTAAGAAAATGTGGGATGATAAACCACATAGGTTGTGTATTTCTTCGAGTTTCGGACACATTGTAAAATAGATATGGATGGAGGGACTTTTAGTAAATAAAAGAACAATGGAGGACTGTTTACAGAATAAATGTAATTACGTTAGTATACAGGATGTTAACGGGGTCATGATCCGGAATGACAAAAAGCGAATAAGATGATCATACTGAACAACCTTTCCCATGGGACCAACCACGAAATCGCAAAAAAAAAAGAGCCAATTAAGAGTTAACTGTGAGTTAACTGCGATTTAATTGAGAGTTAATGTATGGAATACCTGGTTTTTTTTTGCGATTTCGTGGTTGGTCCCATGGGAAAGGTTGTTCAGTATGATCATCTTATTCGCTTTTTGTCATTCCGGATCATGACCCCGTTAACATCCTGTATAGTAATATAAATCGAACGCAGGCTTTCAGCTTCGTATGCAGGTAGGTTACCACTAACTTGGCCCACCATCTAGCTAGACTATTGAAAATAAAGTGCCAATGAAAATGCCTATTTTTATATCTTTTTAATGTAATTAGGTAAACAATGTCTTTAACTGTCACTTTGTCACATGCCTTCACGGCATCACATCGCTTGGTGTAAAGGGCTGTTATTCTGAACGCGCTCTCTCACCTCACCCCCACCCGCCCGTCCTACTAGACCTCTGATTACGCTTAAACATGGTTGCTATTGTCATAAATACAAATGAGCGGTTGCGCTTACCCACTTAATAAATATGGGGTTCGAAGTGTTACGTTTCGGGCGCAGCGAGACGAGAGATCCTTAAAGTTACATGGTTACTACTATATAAATGAATCCTTATTCAATAAAACAATTGGTAAACCTTATACCACGAAATGTCTATTACTCAAACTAAACCATTCTACTACTAGAAAGGTGGCATTTTAAACAGTGATTTTATATAAAAAAGACCAAACGTATACCTACAGTTGGTAACCGTGAGGTTAGGAAATAAAAGGAAATCTTTTGATAAGTTGACACATGATCATTCGGCGAAATGAAATTATGCGAAAAATTGGTTGCGTACTGATAATCGGCAATTAAATTTTCGGGAATAATTTAGAGAACCTTATTTTATTGAACTGATTAGTGGCAATTATCAGAAATTATTATCTTGAGACGTAATCATGCCCATACTCACTACTTATTGAACACCCCTCGTACTTTTAGGTACACAGATAATAGCAAATCTAATCTATGACTTTATTATATACCTAGTGATTAGCTTATCAGTCGACACGAGTATGGATTTTTTTACATTAAGTACTATACAATATTCAAATTTGTCTGTTGTTAGCTATTTATTTTGATGGTATTTTAATTTCATCTATTCCTAATTAATTTCATATTTATTAAATAACTCAGTTTTAGATGTCATCAAAGTTAAGTATTAACCACTACAGGTATGCCTGTCCAGTCTATTTAACGATCAGCAAGGCTAGAACGTTACTTGTGTTTTAAATTATTTCACCAATATCTATTGTACCAGGTCAGCTTTCTGTCTATCCCCTGTCAAATTGGGGCACGGAATAAGCTGAAATTTCGCCAAAATCAGTTAAGCCTAAGGTACACACGCCAATCTCAATTTAACGGGGAACGATCAATGGTAAATCGTTACTTCGCTTTTGTTTCGGAGCTGAATCTACCGCTTTCCCTCAGCACTTGGCATTATTAACATCTTTTGATGAGTTCTGATTCATAAAAATGTTTCATGAATATGTACTATAGTTGTGTTTTTTTTACATGGGTTTTATTTTTTATGCTCTATTTAGTAAACTGGCTCTGTCATGCCACTTTCCTCCAACAGGGATTGTGAACGATATGATACAGAGAGAAAGAATATAATGGAAAAATAAACCATCTTCGTCTTAAAAATATTTAATTAAATAATTTGTTTCGTTATAAAGGTAGAGATTATGTGGTTAATGTATACATTTTCTGTGTGTTATGATAGGATTTAATATTTAAACACGGACAATAATCCTGTCCTGATTCTGTATTTGAATGTCGTCATAATAATAGTGTAAACATTTTTCACTAGACAGCCAGAAATTCATTTCATTATTTTACAATGCATGTGCTCGAAAAAAGCGTTTTCCAAGCACCCAAATCGTGCGGAAAGTGCCACTTTTTCGCACTAGTGCTTTTTACTTTTCAATTTTTTTTTAATTTTTACGTCCGTCGTCAGCCCGACGCAAAGAGTTTTTATTACTCGAGAAAAGTTTTACAAATATTTCAATTACACGATTTCTTTCAATATAAAAGGTACATAAATACTAATAATGTTTAAAATGATTTATTAATCTTTATGAATTTTGAATTTGGTCAATAAATTAATTAATTTTAAATATTCACTTAATGTGTTTGGCTGAACGCATCTTTCTTTTGCCTTTTGCGATACGACAGTATGGCGGCTTGCACATGCGCAATGCGCATATGTTGACCGCGCATGTATTTAAAACTAAAAAGCCCGCCATTGTTGTGATTGTTGTTTACTTTGGAGTTATTTTATGTAAATAAGTTAAAAATATCGAGTGAAAGTGAGTAATCAATAATAATATTTATTTAGGTATTGTCTTTCAATATTGTCAGTATGTTTCTTAGAACTACGACGGTACAGCGTCTTTTTGTTGTTTAATATATTGACTTACTCAACATTAATTGTGTTCCAAAACCACAATACAATGGATTTAACTTTTAAGTGAATAAGCTTGACAGCAAAAGATGTGGAGAAGTTGTTAAATGCAGTTCCAGATAATAAGTAGGTACCTGACAATCTACCTAGGTTCTTCAATTTTAACCTATCAATTATAAACCGACATTTCACCATTTAATATATTTCCTCACACAAGGCATAGTAAAACGTTGTATGATACACGCGCGTAAAGTTGATTTCCGACTCGTGTCGAATTATACATTCGCTCGCTTCACTCGCTCATGTATAAAAAGGACACTCGTCGGAAATCACCTACTTTCCACACTTGTATCATAAATAACTATTATAGGGCGGATGTTGAATTGCACCTAAACATCACGAACCGAAGGATTCTTCGTCAAAAACCTTTTCAAATATATTATAAAATATATAGAAAGATATAGGTAAGTAAACATTAAGTAAGACTGCATCTAAAAGCAAATCCTGAAAATCTTAAGTAATTGTTGTGTCTTGTTGTAGAAAATTTCAACATGTTTTCAAGCAATATTTTCTGTAAGAGATATCTTCATAAGGCTCCAAGCATGAAATAAACTAAGCGGCACCGTCTGCAATCTACGTGATTTATGAATTTCATTTTAACTGAAACAACCGGTTCTTTCTTTCCATCCAAACGCTGGTAACGAGCATCTTGCCTTAATAACGAAAAGCGAGAAATTAAAGAATGCATCGGAATAACCGGAGAAATGGAAACCGCAACTTTTTCATCCTATAGAATCGTGCCAGGCTTGCACTGCTTTTGCTCGAGGACTCTTCGGAATAAAAACCCTATTCATATTTGTTTTGGACCTAAAGGGTAATCACGTAACGTTTTGAACGCGCGTTTTAGGACAGTCCAACTGACATTTTTCCACATAGAAATTGACATTTAGATCTACCTAACGTACGTACAATGCGTTACGTGATCGACCTGCTAGTCTACTTTCAAACGTCAGTTCAGTCATGCAACATACTTACTTTTTAATACTTTGCTAAATATTTATAAGAATAAGAGCCCGGTGTAACTCGCTTATAATGAAAAAATGCACGGGGACGAAGTCTCATTGCAGCCAACCTAACAAAACACAGAATACATTGACCTAATATACCTATACTCTTATACAGAATATAATATATTGGCAATATTTTCTTTACGTTGGTAGTAGACACAAGAGTGCCTTAAAACAATGTATGAAGTTCCGCCTCTTAAAACGTAGTGGTTATATTCTCTTTGAAAAATCCTTATCTACCTGTTATTGCAATAAAACCGCGTGCAGCCAGTGTTGAAGAGTCGTACTAGCTTATTTTTCCTTTAGTTCTTTACTTTACTTTTCCTGTAGATAATTTAATCTTGTAATTAGCAGAAAGCAAAGGATTTTTTCCACTGAGGACTAAGTAAGTATAAACAACGTTTTAATTATAAAAAATACTTTTAAGAAATAACTTCTTGTGCGTAACATTACTAGTTAATAACTTGCACCTACCTATAGTATTGTAATTATGTAGTAATTAGTGATTTAAGTTGAAAATAAAAGTTTACCTACCACTTTTACGAAATAACTAATATCCTAAGCGAAGATTATCCTGTATCATCTAATGAATTACAAGTAGGTAAATATTACCTAAAAGTTATTAACATCGAACAAACGTTGATTAACGTAATTTGATTTTGATTAACAATTAAAACCTAATTGCATTTCAAAATTATAGTAGATTTGTTATTGCGATACCAACAAGCATAAAATCATTTTACTCTTAAATTTTACAACAACAAAATGTTGCTTGTGAAATAAGAACGAAACTAGAGGAAGCCAATTCTCTTCATGTCGCTTTGGATGTACGGTCTAAAATAGTAGCACATTAATTGAAGCGGCTACCGCAAATTGCACTACGAATATTCCCACTTCCAATTGAAAGGATGGCGAGGGAATTGTTTTAGGGATAAGTACAAATTGCATCGTTATACTGGAATACATTTTTTTGCCCTACAACACTATATCAATGAATAAGTATATTGAGGCTTTAAGACTCCTATGTACTCACACTATTATTACAAGTGTAACATGTCAAAGCTTTAATCGTTAAGGCGGTGCATTGGAAATTATCGTGTACTTTGAAACGCCGTTCTGACTTGATTAAGAAACAATAAGGTCTGATTTTCAGATATATGATTCTTGACTATATGATTGTTCATCTGATTTTATGGATACATGATTGCTTAAAATTTCCTCGATAGAAAAAAAATCCAAAGTTGGGTCTGTATTTTCCTTTTTTTACTCAGCCTACTCAAACGATACATTATTTTACGGCACAATACAGTAAATACTCATAGTATAGTATTTTATCTCATCTAAAATCTCACTTTATGAAATTTTATTAAACCTTCACTAAGTTAGGTATTTATCGAAATTTGTCCAAAACAGCGATTCCCGAAGAGTGTTGAGTGTTACATCTCTTTTTCTCGTGGGCGGAAGGCATCAGCGTGCGTCTAGGGGGCGTGTACGACTCAAATCAAGGCAGGGGATGCCTTAATCATTTAGACAACAAAATGAAATCCTCGCTTTATTAGATTATTCATTAAGTATGACTATGAAATTCTTGACTAGGACCACCACTCAGGATTAAATTCCCGTTGATAATATTTACATCCTTGAAACCTACGTTTTACGTTTGAATAAAATATCCGCTAAGAGATAAATCAGAAAATTGGATTCGACAAATTTTCCATTACTCGTAGAATCGTTCGAGTGCCTTAAATTATCTCTTTGATTTTCTTAAATCGAATTTTAGTCATAGCTACCTACATCCGTTTGTATGAAAGCTGAACCGATAGTTGTGTATCGGCAAATATGGTTAAAGGTTATCTTTGTAGATATTGTTTTATATTATATAACTTTTGATAAATGATTTTATCGCCATTTACAAGTTTATCTTAATATTTATGTAGATGATGTAAAGGTGCTTGTTATAGGTAAGGTCAGGTGGGGTTAGGGGGGCAAGCTTTTCTCTGGGCTGAGAGAAACAGTACCTATACCTTAGGGAGTCGTCCTACCGTGTTATGAATTAGTTTTTAGGGAAATATTATTATATATCTTAAATATATAATAATAATATATACTTATTTAAGATTAACAAATAATAATATATTTACCGTTAGCTTTTCGGTAAAAGAAAACGCCGTGAGGAAACCGGTCTAATCCCAATAAGATCTAGTTTTCCCTCTGGGTTGCAAGGTCAGATGGCAAAGTTGCGGAAGTCTCTTTCTTAAAACTAGTGCCTATACCAAATCTTGGGATTAGGTGTCAAAGCGGACCTCGGGCTCCTTTAGGGCACAACCGGGAATAACGCTAGGATGATGATTATTATATATTTTAGACGTTAAGGTAGTTGCAATATACACTATACCTTACCTTTGGAAAGCGTGCGTGGATAATTAGTACCGAAGTACCAAACAACTGCCACATAGTCAACACGTAGAGGCCCGTTCGACAATTTAATGAGCACCGAGTGGATGCAGTCCGTGCCCGTGTCATGGGACGGACATAGAGACGGCGCCCGCTAGAGATTATTAGAAGATTAGGAGATTAGTATTATATAGATTACGTTAAAACAGCGAACTTCATTATAACCGTTGTGTAAATCCTACATCATAAATATGGCGATGTTTAAACATATTTCGTTTGACTCAATCGGTGTTGTTGCCTTGTTTGTCTTTATCGTATAAATTATACCTATATTTGATTCGATCACAAAATCGTTGAAATGTTTCATAGTTTCATAGTTATTTATTCAGTAACAATATACATTGCATTTGAAATAAAAATGTCAAAATAATACAAATAATAATTCCATAATAAATAAAAAACGAATACAGTAGAAGAAAGTAACAATAAAGAATAAAAAAGAAAATTAATAGAAAATCAGTGTTTATATAATGTCAACTATGTCTTTGTATCAATCAAATAATTTACTAAATGTCAATCTAATGCATAATTATATAACAGTCTATATTTTTTTTACAATAATAATTCAAGGTAACAGGTGAACTGGTTCGAGAAGTTATTGAAACCGCTAGTAATAGTTTCACCCCTGTTATTTCGTCATGGTTCAAGTTCATCAATCATATACTTAATAAGTACCTAATTTTATGAGTGTTAATGAAAACCTACTTTAAAGTATATACAGTATTTACAGTCGAAAACATTTACAATATCCGGTTTTTTAGTATTAGAACACGGTTTCTACTTTCCGAAGGACCAAAGACTTGTTCAGATATTTTTCAACAATACAAAGCTAATTCGACAATAGGTATTTCATTGAGTTCTTGGTAGTTACTAGTAATATAGGTTCAAAGGGCGCATTGAATAAGAATTAGAGACTTTAAAATCTAAATTGGCGTGCTTCACAAAAAATATTGTTTTTATCAGCTTGAAACCGCCACTTTATTAATTCAAACTTTACTAAATCTAAAATTAAAGCTCAAATTGTATGAAACTTTAAATAAACTTTGTATTTGGTATCAACCAACTAGAATACAGCTATATTAAAATTAGGTGTTTTCACAATCATTATGGTGTTCCTACACTGGCTGTTATAAATGTTGTATAACATAGTGTAACAAGGATAAGGCTATGCAACACTATGATGTTGAAATATAAGTGTGAATGCACCATTAAAAAAAATAGCGCGTGCAAACGTTCGATCGCGATGGACTGCATATCCTATGAGATAACGCTAGAGAGAACAAAACATCTCGCTCTATCATAAAGCTTATGTCCCGTATGCATTCTACCAAGCTCGGACGCATGGATGTGCCCTAAATCCATAGTATATATTTTGTATCTGTGTCAAAGCACTTTATAAAAATAATTATGCCGCCAAATTAAACAATAGTTTTGCCGTGGAATTGATTATTCGTTGGTCGTGGTTTATATCTCACAATCGAAGTGAAGTTACAGTGTAAAACTGTGGTCAAAAAGCCATATCACCTCTTGAACAAAATAACCATCTTGTGGTTATATAGCCTAATTTAGACCCTAGTTAAACATACTATTATTTTTCGAAGGGAGTCAAGTTCTGGCGTTTTCGAGGGTGGTTACCTGACGCTACGAATCTTCGTAATCGCAGTTATAGATTGTTTTTGTAAATATTAATGTTAGTCTGGTAATTCTATGTAAATATGGCCTTTTTTACCTGAATCAAATAAATAATTACCCCGTCCGCATCATTGTGTTATTTTGCACTTGTTTACCAAGCGCTCTTGTACACGGTTATTTATTTCACACAAGAGAGAGCTTTCAGCTGGAACTCCAAAACCGTTTCGATTGCCTAGGTGGCGATGTGGACGAACTCAACGACGGGTTTGTGGAAGCTGTACTTGCCACTGGGTCTAAGTTCTTCAAGGCCCAGCGGCCCATCAGAACTAAAAGAGTCTCTAGTTCCACTCAGAAGCTCATGAAGGAAAGGAGTGAAATTATTCTGCAGTCTTCAGCCGATGCGACTTTATACCGGCAGCTCAATAAACGGATCTCCAAGTCCCTTACCCGGAATCTGCGCCAATTCACTACGAACCGTATTGAAGAGGCCATCGAGCGAAATAAGGGCTCAAAAGTGTTCGCACAAGATCTGTCTATTGGGCAGAGCCAGCTCGCAAGGTTGAAAACTGAAGACGGGAGAGTCATTTCTTTCAAACCTAATCAAAAGCTTAGGTTTGAAAGAAATGACTCTCCCGGCTGTGAGATAGAGCGTTTTTACGGACAACTATACACGTCAACTCGCAGACCTGAAGTTGTTCCGGCGGAAGACCCTAGAGCTAAACTAACCCTACACTACAACAACGACATCCCAGACATCAGCCTGTACGAGATTAGAATGGCTCTGAAACAGCTTAAGAACAGTAAGGCACCCGCTAAAGACGGAATTACTGCTGAACTTCTGAAGTCGGGTGGAAAACCGACCCTTACGGCCCTTCAGAAGTTGTTCGACACCGTCCTACTGGAAGGGAGAACGCCAAAGGCGTGGAACAGAGGTGAGGTGGTGGTGTTCTTCTGAAAGGGTGACATCACCCTGCTGAAGAACTACCGACCCATCTCACTTCTGAGCAAAGTCTATAAGCGACGTGACGTGGTGAGTGATGTAGCGACATATGCAATGTTTGTATCAGCGATTTTGTGTACGCTAGCTACACCGAGCGGGGACCCGCCAGTCACCTAAAGAGCGCGTCGACATTAACACGTTGTGATACAAGTCTATACCGCGGCCCCGCCTGGTCATTATTGTTACATGGTTTTCTACGCTAATATTTCGTGATAAACATTGTGCACTTTTATGGAGCCAGATTAATAGTGAAATAAATGAGTGTTCAAACTTTGGAATTTAATTTGTCACCAAATAGGGATCCCAACAAGTGGTGACCCCGACGTGATTTGTAACAGACCAGGCGGGTCGTAGGCAGTGAATCGCAAAATATCGCGTGTGACTCAAGATACCCCTAGTTCGGGAGATGCCAAACGGTTTAGGCACCGGTCAACAGTTCGGGGTACCGGTTTTAGGAGCGGCGCCGGTTCCGAGTGCACCAGCGGCGGTGCAACCTTCGCAGGCAGGAGCGAGTAGCGGAACAGGCCAACAAGCACCCGCGACGATGCAGGGGGCTGGAGGTGATATGGCAGCGGTGACGGTAACATCACGGATCGCGCCATTTTGGAAAGACATGCCGAAGCTTTGGTTTCGACAGTTCGAGTCGATCATGACTCCGCAGAAGCTGTCATCAGAAGCGAAATTCGACCTGGTAATTACAAAGCTAAATAGAGAGGAGTTAAGTGCCGTAGCCGATCTTTTGGAGGACGGCGCTGGACGGGAGTACGCCACGCTGAAGGACAGATTAATAAGTACGTACCAAGAGAGCGAAGACTCCCAATTTAATAGACTGGTGAGAGAAATGGAGCTGGGAGAACAACGTCCATCTCAGTTATATAGGAGGATGGCGGGAGCTGCGAGAAACGCAGGAGTGGCAGAGTCCACTTTAAGGAAACTGTGGGTGCAGAGACTTCCGACAGCCATAAAAGTGATTTTGTCGACTACGAGCGAGGACACCAAGCTAAGCGATTTAGTGGCGATTGCGGACAAAATAATGGAATCAATGGGCACGGGGGCGGTAGCAGCCGTGGAGGCCCCCGCAGCAGTAGCGACGCCGTCAACATCCACGCTAGGCGCAGACATGATACAAGAGTTCCGGAACATGGTGCTGGAGGTCAAGCATTTAAGAGGAGAGATCAGTGAACTAAGATCCCGTGCGAGCGAAGGAATGCGATACGATAGAAATAGGAGCAGGAGCCGGTCGCGTTCCAGGGGATCAAGGCCGCGCAGCAACTGGTTGTGCCACTACCATTTCAAGTTTCGGGAAAGGGCTACGAAGTGCAGGCAGCCTTGCAACTGGCAGCAGCAACCGACATCGGCAGACGGAGCAGCACCGCCGACGCAGTGGAAACCCTATCAGGGAAACTAAGTGTGGTGCACCCAGAAGCGGCTGGGGCGAGTGCACCTCCGTCGAAAAATAACCGCCTGTGTGTAACTGACTTTAATAGCGGTTTGTACTTTCTCGTAGACACGGGAGCAGACGTATCTATAGTGCCGAAAAATCGATTTAGTGCGAGTAAACGTCGCGAGTGTAGTGATTATAAACTTTATGCCGCTAACAACACGGAGATAAAGACTTTTGGGACCGTGACGATAGAACTCAATTTAGGGTTACGTAGAGCGTTTCGCTGGACCTTTATAGTGTGTGATGTAACTCAATCGATACTGGGTGCGGACTTTTTAAAGGCACACAAGTTAGTTGTAGATCTCTACAATAGGAAATTAATTGATAATGTGACAAATTTACAGTCTATAGGGTCCATAGTTCATTGTGAACAAGTAAATATTAAATGTATCAGGGACGATAACCAATATCGTGACATCCTTGTACAATATCCGGATATTATAAAGCCCGCGTCATTCAAAGAACCTGCCAAACATAGCGTCAAGCATTATATAGAAACCTCGGGTCCTCCGGTATATGCGCGAGCTAGGCCATTACCGCGAGATAGGTACGAGCTGGCAAAGCAGGAGTTCCGTGAAATGCAATCTTTAGGTATTTGCAGACCCAGCAAGAGTCCGTGGGCGAGCCCACTTCATATAGTTCCAAAGAAAGACGGCCAGATCCGGCCGTGCGGGGACTACAGGAGGCTCAACGCAGTGACGAAGCCGGACAGGTATCCAATTCCGAGGCTTCAAGATTTTACATACGGATTATCAGGTAAAAAGATATTTTCTACTTTAGATATCAACCGTGCGTATCACGCTATAGAAGTTGCACCTGAAGATGTGGAGAAGACAGCCGTGATCACTCCTTTTGGACTATGGGAGTTCACCAGGCTTCCGTTTGGATTACGAGGAGCTGCACAGACGTTCCAGAGGTTCATGAACGTCCAGCTGCAAGACCTGGAGAACATCACTAGCGAGACAGGTGAGAAATCTTCGTTGTTCTGTTATATTGATGATATTATTATAGCCTCAGAAAACGAGAAAGTGCATAAAGAACATTTACATAAGATCTTCAGAAAATTCAATGAGATAGGTTTGACCATTAAATTGAGCAAGTGTCAATTAGGCCAGGAGCAAGTAGATTTTTTAGGCTACACCGTATCAGCGGAAGGTTTAACGCCGCGGGGGGACAAAACAAAGGCCATTGTAGATTTTCCTAAGCCTCAGACGGTGGAACAACTCAGACGATTTTTGGGCATGGTCAATTTCTATAGAGCTCATTTAGGTAAAGCTGCGGACATACAGCGTCATCTGAGTAAGTATTTGCATGGCACAAAGAAAAGAGACCAGTCGAAGATTGAGTGGGACAGTGAAGCCGAGCAGGCGTTCGAACAGAGTAAGGAAAGCCTTCAAAGCGCCGTTACTCTGTCGTTTCCATTGCCGGACGTCCCACTGGCACTCATGACGGATGCGTCAGGAACCTCCGCGGGAGGAGTTTTGCAGCAGAAGGTAGGTACCACATGGAGACCTTTGGGATACTTTTCTAAAGCCTTTTCGGAGGCTCAAAGGAAATATAGCACATACGACAGGGAATTAACAGCAATATATATGTCTATAGTGCATTTTAGAAACATGGTAGAGGGGAGGAGATTAATAGTATATACAGATCATAAACCCCTTACAAAAGCTTTGTCCAAAGTAGATTCAGTAAAGGAGACTCCTAGGAGAGCGAGACAGCTAATGTACGTGAGTGAGTTCACGAGTGAGATAGAGCATATTAGCGGAACTGAAAATGAGGTCGCGGATGCATTGTCACGTGTAGAATCGATACTTGACCCAACGGTCATTGATTTCGACGAGGTTGCGCAAGAGCAGGAAAATGACGCGCAGTTAGCATGCTTACTTACCGCGAGCGAAGCGAAAATGAAATTGCTCGGTATGCCAGGTTTACAAAGAAAAATATATTGCGAAATTACAAACGATAATATCCGACCTTATTTACCAGAAAAATTTCGAAAAATCGCATTTGAGGCGGTTCATTCCATTAGCCATCCTGGTATCAGGACGTCTCGTAGGATGGTAGCTCAAAGGTATTTCTGGCCGAAAATGAATAAGGATGTGGGGTTATGGGCAAAAACATGCATTCAATGTCAAAAGGCAAAAATAAATAGACATACGCATTCGGAATTAGGGCGTTTCCAGGATGCCGAAAGGTTTAAACACGTGCATGTAGACATAGTAGGGCCTCTGCCCACGTCACCTCTAGGTTATAGGTATCTAGTTACAATGATAGATAGACGGACCCGGTGGCCGGAGGCGATACCAACCGCGGACATCACCGCCGAGACTGTAGCTAAGGTAATATATGAAAACTGGATATGCAGATTTGGTTGTCCGAGTATTATTACGACAGATCAGGGCCGGCAGTTCGAGAGTGATCTATTTAATAAGTTAATGAAATTTTTAGGGGTACACAGGATACGTACTACCCCCTACCACGCCCAGGCGAACGGCTGCATAGAAAGGATCCATCTGGTAATTAAGAACGCTCTCAAAGCCCGTTTAGCAGATAACGCATCATGGGCGGACGAGATTTCGACGGTACTTCTAGGAATCCGAGCAGCAAGTCGTACAGATAACCAAGTAAGTACAGCGGAAATGTTATATGGTCACATTATAAGATTGCCGGGAGATTTTTACGTGCAATCACGGACAGATTTGAATGATCCATTTTCATACGTAGAACGCCTCAGATCGATAGTAGATAGCCTCCGCCCTATGTCACGAGCGGATAGCGGGCCACGAAAAATTTTCGTCCATAAAGAGTTAGGATCAAGTTCGCATGTTTTTGTCAGAAATGACATGGTCAAAAAGCCACTTACTCCTAACTATGACGGGCCGTATCTAGTATTGAGTAGGAATGCAAAGACGTTTAAAATACAATTTCCTAACCGGCAGGTAGAGATTAGTATAGACAGGCTTAAACCTGCATTTTTATTGAATGAACAGTTAGAAATTGGCAACTCCAGACGCCAAGTTAGGGATAACGTTCCAGAAAAAAACACAGATGAGCATCTAACGCCATCAGTGCCCCGAACGCAACCGCCTATCACTCGTACCACGCGTAGCGGGCGAGTCGTAAATAGGCCGGTCAGATTCTTACTCGACGAATAACTCGTACCACAATCATGGGAGTAACAGAAGATTAACTCTCCGTTGGTAAGCGGATGAGAGGCATTTTGACTTTTATATGAGGAATCCATAAGGAAGACGACATCCGGGTCAGCTACATTTGTTTTAACTTAGTATCTCTGGGATAGAGCTAGACCTTGGTTTATACCCTAAAGTAGCAACAATGGTATGTCATGGTACAGGGTACATGGCAACCGTCATAACTAAAGTAAAAGAGTAATTTAACAAGCACAAAGTCGGACTCTGAGACATGATGCTCCGCAAATAGTTAAGTATTAATCTTTAAGAGGAAATTGTTTGTACCATGTCGTCGTACTGTAATTTACTATACTGTGCAGTGTTTTCTTATGTTAAGCATAAATGTTATTTTTTTTTAGGTTAGAAAGAGCACGTATATACGAATGTTTTCGACTAAGAAAATCAGCATTTTCTTAATATGGATACTTATATATTGCTGCTAAGAAGATACATTTTGTATTCATTATTCTCTCGACATAGTGAGACGTAAGCGCGCGAATACGCCAGTTATTATTGTCAAAGTTAAATTCATCTAGAACATGGGTTTATCACAAGGAAAACAGGAAGCAGATAACTCTCACAACGCAATTGCTATAGCAAAAGTCGAAAATTTATCAACCCAAGTGGAGTCGAAACTGAACTATGTTGGTATTGGATTGATTATATTGGGTGTATGTTTGTGCATAATTTTTTGTTACTTCGTGAGATCAAGATGCAAGCAATGTGCAAAGGCATGGGTGCAAAAGACAGTGGGAAATATGCCACCCACGGCTATCAGAATCCATGGTGGGCCTCTGACCCCACAGCAGAACCCACAGCAACAAACTTATCAATAAGGTATCAAGTGATAATATGTATTCAGTGTAATGTTTAGCAGAGTAGTTCAACTTAGTGAAGTGTAAAACAACAGCATAGTTTCGTCATAACAAATGTATTTCGATAACAAAGTATAATGTTACAGTTGAGGATGTTTACCGTCGCGCATTCAAGACGCGGACTCAGCGTTCATAGTAAAAGTGGAACAATAAGGAGTGTTGTATACTGGTAGCAAATAAGTTAGTTCTGTGTACTACTGTAATTAGATTTAAGTTTTTTGACTGACATCGTTTCTATTTTTTCTTTTCAAAAAAGAGAAAGAAGGGAAGTGATGTAGCGACATATGCAATGTTTGTATCAGCGATTTTGTGTACGCTAGCTACACCGAGCGGGGACCCGCCAGTCACCTAAAGAGCGCGTCGACATTAACACGTTGTGATACAAGTCTATACCGCGGCCCCGCCTGGTCATTATTGTTACATGGTTTTCTACGCTAATATTTCGTGATAAACATTGTGCACTTTTATGGAGCCAGATTAATAGTGAAATAAATGAGTGTTCAAACTTTGGAATTTAATTTGTCACCAAATAGGGATCCCAACAAGCTGTTTTCAAGGGTCATACGAACCGTCTCGCACGCAGGTTTGATGACTTCCAGCCTCCCGAACAAGCCGGTTTCCGAAGAGGTTTTAGTACCGTAGACCACATTCATACGCTCCGCCAGGTTATACAGAAGACTGAGGAGTATAACCTGCCTCTCTGCTTAGCGTTCGTGGACTAAGAAAAAGGCTTCGATTCGATCGAAACCTGGGCTGTAATACAGTCTCTCCAACGGTGCCAAGTAGACTGCCGCTATATCGAAGTACTGAAGTGTTTGTACGACAACGCCACTATGTCAGTCCGACTCCAGGATCGTAGTTCGAAGCCTATTCTGCTGCAGCGGTGTGTCAGGCAAGGGGTTGTTATTTCCCCAAAACTGTTCACCACTTGAGGACGTTTTCAAGACTGGTCTGGAGAAGGCTAGGCATCAACATCAACGGCGAGTACATCACTCACCTTCGGTTTGCTGATGATATAGTAGTCTTGGCTGAGACCATGGAGGACTTAAGTACGATGCTCGATGACCTCAGTAAAGCCTCCGAGCGAGTTGGTCTAAGGATGAATATAGATAAGACAAACGACCGGTTAGCCTAGTTGGTAGTGACGCTGCCTACGAAGTTGAAGGTCCTGGGTTCGAATCCCGGTAAGGGCAAATATTTGTGTGATGAGCATGAATATTTGTTTCTGAGTCATAGAAGTTTTCTATGTATTTAAGTATTTATATCTATTATATATATCGTCGTCTAGTACCCATAACACAAGCCTTAATGAGCTTACTATGGGACTAGGTCGATTTGTGTAAGGTTGTCCCCTGATATTTATATATTTTTTTAAAGATCATGTCAAACCTCCATGTAGTACCAACCCCCATTTCAATCCGACCCTTTACGCTCGAAGTTGTAGACAACGACCGACAGAAGACAAAATAGAGTTGTAGTTGTAGCGGCGCCACCAAACCACAGAGTGAGCCGCCCGTGATCGAATATGGAGTTGGTCAAAATCTTATTGAAAAGGAAAGCCCGACGGCAAAGTTGCAATATGTACTTAAGTTCCAAAGTCTCATAGATAGTCATATCGATCGTACAGATTAGGTATAGCCAGTATTTTATGATAGTTATCGTGATAGTTAAGCATCATATCAAGGTATTAGTCATCGTGTAATTTTTCTTTATTTCCGTGTTCAGTGTGGGTGAGTCACATAAAAGATACTGTGGAATTTGGGTATGGGTAAGATAGTACGAATAGGTGACAATTTCATTAGAGATTCAAACTGCAATACGATTATTTCTTCTTAAGGGTATATTCTGTCCCTTTTCCGCAAAACGCACCTTCATATGAAACGATTGTAATTTACTATGGCGCTCCCAGATCGTGACGCCACGAACTGCTAGTGTTTTCTCTCTAACAAGCAATATATTCAATATGGTTGTAGCATCGTAATTCTTTGAGATATCTGAATGGGATTTTCGTCACTAGGCATATTTTTTTGCCTTCTTTATTTTGGAGTAATAATACACTACACCCGTATTGATCGCCCACAGTAGATTTGATCTGGTCTGGGTCGCATGGGTGATCTCCAGCGCGGGCAAGTACCCTCGACTCTGCCTTGCACAACAAGACGCGCGATGGAGTCGCCGTCTCGCCTCGAGGCATGTCCGAAGAATTTGATGATGCGAGTTTGTACTAGCGTGGACAACTTGGACAGGCATTGCTTGCAATATAATTTACAAAAAAAAAAAAAGAAAACCGGTTTGACTCGTGTTAACATGAATCCCAACTTAACATTTTTTTAGGTAATGATAAAGGAATATACTTAAGTAGTTATATCTCGTTACTAATTTCTGGATAATGGTTTTTTATACCAGATCAGACCGGAATAAATACAAGTGTAATATTTTAAGAAGGATTTGATTTCACGATCAGACCGGAATTATCCCTTTCAAGACCATAGGCGATTTGTAACTATGGGCTGAAATAAATGTTTTATTATTTTTATTATTAATCGCGTATAATTAACTTATTTATTTACCTCACTAGTTCTCCCGACGTTTCGGAAGTGTTGCAATATCCATGGTCACGGGACAACTGGCTTGAGTGGGTATCAACATCTTCTTACTGCGTGGGTTTTCCGAACTACCCGCATTTGGTCTTTATTAACCACTTGTACACTAGGGTTATTGTCACCCGGCCGACACACAACACTAATAATGTCCGGTGATATAACGGACGATGTTTTTTGAGGCTGGCATTTACTTATGATAGGATTCCACGAAGATGAAATCTTAAAACCGTCATCCCGGTTGAAATTACGATATTTTCTGATTTCAACGGCTTCACGTATTTTTCTACTATAAAAATGACGTTTCGTAGACAAGACTTACGGTTTATGGAGCTCAATCCAGTGGTTTAGTCCTGACTCCAACAAATGCTCGGCTACCGCAGACTTATTCACCTGCCGATTTTTGACAGCCGCAATATGTTCCTTGATCATTTCCGCGATGGTTCGCTTGGTCTAGCCAATGTAGGAACTTCCACAACTGCAGTCAATCTTATAAACTCCTGGTAATTGAAAGAGGATAACATCCTTCGGTGATCTTAGATGTCCCACGACCTTGGAGACCTCAGTGAGGTATTTATTTAAATAAGTTAATTATACGCAATTAAGACCCGTTTAGTATAAATAATGTAATCCAATATGATCCAAAATGTAACGTATATATTCCCTATTCCTTGAAAAATTGTATGGCGAATCCGTGCAAATTTTTTTTTTCTCAAGTTGAGCTGAATTAAGTAGACCGATGATAGTTGCGTAACCCACCACAAGACCTACAAAATCAGGATTACGTTACTTAATGTTACCTACATTGTGTAAGTAAGTACGTGGATTCTATAGTACATTGTTTAACGAGGGGCGGAAGTGGAATATTGCGAACAAGAGTCTATCAGAACACTTTTGATGACTCGCGTTTGCAATATTTTTACGCCCGTGTTATACAAAATGTTTTTCATCACATTTGCGAGGAAACAAACCGATTTTAGGTGAAATTAATACAAATCGGAAACAAAACTTCAACATGTCAGTCGTCCATTTTGTTGAATTTGACGTGAAGCGCGCAAAGACCCTTCGGTATACAGCCACGATTTGAAACACTTAAAAACATTTTACAAAGACACTAAATAACTACATATTAAATCTGTAAATTATTCAGTTAAACATGTTTAAGTAGTTTTATAAGTTTAAATTTATTTATAAATACGTTTTCAGACATAGTATTTGATATAAAACCTCTTTGCTCTGTAACTGCCGCATGAGTGACAGATACAACCAAAAAACCATTACGCCCGTGGGCGTAATACAGGCTATTACAGCTCTGTATGTCTGCGCATTATGAAGCCCATTTCGAGCAAGTGTGATGAAAAATATATTATGGTTCGCATTAAAAAAAAAACGCATTATAAAACTATTATAATCGGTACAAAATAAATTATTTACAAAAACGTTTTGAGTGTGCCAAGTACGAAATACTTCGAAGACTTGAAGTTGCCAGAAGTTATTTGTCGATATTACAATATCATAATTAGTACCAATGTTTGAAGAAAGTACAATGGCCTTGAGAGGGTCCTCGATAAGGCGAAGCAGAATTGAGGTCGTTATTCCAATGGCATTGTTCAGGCAATGGACTGCGTCGATTTGCAATCACACAGGAATAGACTTTAGAATGCGCTCGATGCACCTGAGTTAAAAGAAATTTGTTCAGATGATATCTTTCACAGATATTTTAGTATCATTTAACCCTTTATAGGGCACAATCTAAATTTCATAGCCAAAATGACCACCTGTTAGGTCAATTTTTTTGTATTTATTTATGGGCCAGTATTTTTAGGTCTACAAGAGACTTGAATTATGAATAAATTTTAACTTTGCCCGTTAAAGGGTTAAAGCAGATACGAATTCGTTTATTGTATTAGGAATTCGGTTATTTCATTGACTATGCTTTCTAGCAGGTACATTCACTATTTTCAATGTATTTATAATGCACATAAGTTTAAGTATATAGCTATAGGCTTGCCTGAAAAGAAATTTTAGACAAGCCGGGGGGAATGGGCTTGTGTCTAGTAGCTACCCAGTTAACGCAAGTGTTATAAATGTATCTCTACCCAAGACTGGCACAACCTTCTCCTTTTTCCATATTTGATTCCACATGCTAAAGAGTATTATATTAATTAGTAGGGATCGGACGATCGAGTGATGACTTTTTATAGAAGAAATTTATCACCATTTATTAATGTTGATAAATTCGAAATGGTGAATGTAACAATACAATAATTATGTAGACATTTTATCAACGACGACATCGGTAAATGTACTGCATAAAAAATTACCCTGATTTCTACTCCATTTGTACTGTTCCTTATGGAGTAAAGTTATGTCATTTGCACTCGATCGTCGTCCGATACCTACTAATAAGTCTCTACTTCTATATTGACATTTATAATTTGTTATTTTTTACTTTAATTCAAGTATTGTTTAGGATCCTAGAACCTAGGAAAATTTATATCGTATTACTATGAAATGAATAATTTATTTTTAAAACTAACTTTGCGTCGTCAAGGTAACTTTGCGTCGTTTTCGGGCTACTAAGGTGCGGCAGTCGCTTACGCCGTCATTAACAAGCAACCAATATTTGACGACAAAATGTGAAGTGTACCTTTCGTCATATTGTTTCGTATCTCTACCATTGTCATTTTGAAAAACAGGGGCATGAAGGTGGGAATATCTCTATGATATGCTGGGGACATGTGACATTTTGAAAGCGGAATCGGGCTTTTCGACGCATCGCGACGTATGTGAATTCTGCGCTAAAGTCTCATTCCCGAGAGTGATATTTTCGTGGCCCGTACACTATCAGAAATAAGATACGATAACAAGTAATCTGTATTGAGCTAGTATTTTTGTATATAAGCACGATCAATAAGCCAGTCACTGCTGATACGTGGATTGTGGAGGCCACAGTGTTTATGTGTAATAGATAGTTATCAAATACATCAAAATGTGGTAAGATAAACCGTATATTTATAAATACGCCATAATAATCAAATATGTAATTATAATAATATGTATCTACAACTTTTGTAATTTGTAGTGCTAAATAAACGAAACTGCAAGGTGGATATTCTTCATACTTAATAAATGATATTTCCTATGCGATCCAAGTACATTTATCAACGGTTTTTGGTTTTGCTTTCTTTCAAAGTAATAAATAACACTTTCATAATATCTAAAATAATAATATAATGCTCGTACAATAGCTCCACATTAAATTCCAAATATTACAATTTTTAAATTTTATTGTTAGCTATTCCGCATAACTAGTTAGATAATTTATATATTTTAATAGGAAAGTGGTAAAACCGCCAATAAACATAGTTCCATTTTTGAAATAACCTTTGATAGCCAGGCTTGTGAGGTTTAATTAACTATTATGGTATACGAACTCCCTCTTATTTGAATACCAGCATTCACTAGGGCAATGCCAACTAAATAAAATAAAATTGTAATGAAGCGCGGTATTTGCAAACGCTCTTCTATAATAGAAGTTTCAATACAGGGCGTCACTTTTATATAGGTGACTGCACATAAACAAAACTTCAAAAAAGGTCATCCGGTATCACTAGTGATATTAGTAGCCATAAACTTTTGAGACCCCAGAAAAGGGGGTGACTATGTCCATGAAGGGGCCTACACCGGGTGATTGCGGGGTCAAATATCAAATAAGAATGTGATCCGGAATGACGAAAAGCGAAGAACATGCTTGTGAATAAAAATTCCCCATATAGGCCAACCACTAAATCACAAAAAAAACTGCTATTCCATAAATTTACTTTGAATTAGCCTTTATATGGTTAGCAATTACGTGGTTAAAACCCATGGAAATGGTTGTTCAGTTTACCGTCTTTTTCACTTTTTGTCATTCAGGATCCATGACCCCAAAGTCACCCAGCAGTGAGTGAGAAGGCACGAGAATGGCTCCCATGCATGAGTAGTTCCCATGCGTTCTAGCATATTTTCTCATAAAAGGTTACCACAGATGTCCTGTACCTCCTCGTCTGCTCAAGAACGTTTTTTTTTTATTTGTGCGAACTTTTACTATCATTCCCTGATTAAACAAATTGTCAAATAATAAAGGTGGACTTACAAAATAATGTCGCTTAAGCCTCTAAAGGAATAGATGAGATACCAAACCATTAGCAAAACATTTCAGGTTCTTATGACTAAAGAGATATAATGATTGACTCATTTGTAGGTCTGTGCTGATAACGATTAATATATTTTTATGACCACGAATAAAATTATAGTAAGTTCACAGAAATAAACAAATACTTCGTTTGCTAATACTTTCAATTCAAGCAATTCAATCTTTAAGTCAATTATGTTGAAGAGCAAACGATAAATGCGACAACAGCATGTCGTGTTATTTTGAATGGCAATGAACATATGACATACTTAAGGATGAAAGTTTATTGCAAATTGAAGGAACTAAAATAACATGATTCTGTAGTTTTTTGATAAACACATAGGTCCACAAAACAGGAGGTCCTGCGTTTTTTATATGAAGCCTGAAATGCAAAACGATAGCCACAACCATGTTCTATCATATTATTGAAAATAAATCTGATATTTAAAATTAGTGTAAAATAATAATAGTATTTATACTCTCTTCTTTTTTTTAATATATTGATTGATAATAAGGGGCTTGTCGCCAGGCGAACATACCCGTGAGGGCAACAAAATATCTAAAAAAAAGGCACACAACATCTTCAACAGTTCCATTTTGTGTTACAGTACTTAAATATTTATTGTATATTTTTTACTGTAAATTATGTTTACTCTATTGCTTTTTTTTATACGACTTTTTCCAATATAATTAGGTATCTAATGTCTAACAGTTACTATAAGATCGGTATGAACCAGTTTTGGTTAATTTATTGTCTTTAGCCGTCAAGCACTATTTAATTTTACATCGCGTAATTTTTCACGTATGTCTATATTATGCGAAAAGTTTGAATGGGGTTCTTTTTTTACTTTCTAGTCAAGTACATGCTTGCCAATTTTCAAGTCTTCAGCTCATGGATTCAAGGAGCTCCCATACAAAGCTCAACCCCATTTTTTAATCCCTTTGCACCCTTATCTTTATATTTTTTATAGCCTAACCTAACCTAACCTAACCTGGCCGGGGATTTTCTCGACAGATAAGTAAAGTTTGCATCAAAATCCGTTCATCCGTTTTCACGTGATGCGCGATCACATAAACAAACAAACAGATAAACAGACTAACATTCTAAAAACTGTTGGAACGTGTTCTGTTATCGATTCTAAGTATCCCCAGCCAACTTTTTTTCGAATATCTCCCATTTACAGACTTTCGACCCTCTTCTGCTTTATTATATGTATAGTTAGGAACCTCCTCTTTAATACTAGAAATAACTAAATTATGAAAGACAGTTTTAGAAAAAAAAATGGCCAAGTGCGAATCTACCTCGCGCACCAAAACTTATGGTCTTATTCAAAAGTTTGCAACAAACCAATGTTAGTTAAATTGTCGGAAATATTCCTTTGTTTATAACTGTCACTTTGATAATTGTGTTCATAGGAAAGCGACACATTACACACATAAACACATTTTATTAATTCAGATGCATTTTAAGTTCTATGAAGTTTACTTTAAGTATAAAGGATTTAAACAACATACACCGATAGCGATTTGGTTACATATTTCCAGTAATATTATGTTTATTCATTTATTTATTTATTATGTTCATCTTCTTACTAGTAAATTATATGTATAATCTTAATCATACAATTTACTGCTTATTAAACTCAGAAGATAAGCAGGGGAGTGGTATTTTTTCACCATTTTCCTTAATACAATCGACATAATATAACCTCTGTAAAATCAGAATAGTTATTTACGATACAAATAGGAAATTCGCAACGAGTAGTGAATTGGTGATAAATTAAAACACGACCGAAGGGAGTGTTTTAAATCGACACGAGTTGCGAATTACCTATTCGCACGTGTATCGTACAACGTTTTACTGTACACTCTTTAAAGTTTCGACATATGCACGAAAAGTGCTCTATTCCGCACTAGTGCGGGAAAGTAGCACCATAATATGTACTGTAATAGTACATTACGTACCTACCTAGGGCGGTGAATTCGTGGATGGCCCAGATCGCAGGTGTTTGTGGCCCGAACCGAAGGTGAGGGCCATAAGTATGCGATCTGGGGCTTTACGAATTACCGCCCGTGGTGAGTACACAATTTTACGTCTTCATCTGGCCACAATGCGTGTTTTACCGTAAGCGCAGCGTGCGGTAAAACTCGCATTATGGCCAGGTGTCACGTAAAAACTGTTATAGACTCAAGTTCTTTCATATTATGATTCCCTAAAATTTCAAATCGATAGCGTAGTTATTGATAAGCGTAGGTAGTTATGACAGAGGAACAGATAGAGTCGCACCTTGTTTACCTTTTTGGTGGATAAGAACATTAACAACCCTAAAAAGAATAACACGAATTTTCCTATGAGAAATAATTCGATTTTGTTTTGTTTCCAGTTGTGTGTGTGGCCTGCTGTGCAAGATCATCAGTTTCATCGCTTCCCTCCTGAGTATCGCGCTGATAGTCCTACTTATTCTATGGCTGACTGGCGTAATAT
This sequence comes from Epinotia ramella, assembly GCA_947578815.1. NCBI lineage: Eukaryota > Metazoa > Arthropoda > Insecta > Lepidoptera > Tortricidae > Epinotia > Epinotia ramella. The sequence goes on along the minus strand of OX388202.1, from coordinate 16,820,289 downwards.
TCGATGATAGTAAGTAGGAAGTTACGGTATGGTCAACTTTAAATGTATCGACTCCCAATACATTTTAAGTTGTAAGTTGTCGACATTTTGATTTCCGATTTGAATCTATAACAAGCATCATTGAAACGACTGTAGCATCGTTGTAATTTTTTTGACAAATTGAAGTTCAACAAAAGTTGTTGGGTTATCTCTCTTAGAGATATAGTACTATCAACAACACAGCTAACTGACCATCCGTGCACTTTATGTGCATTGTAATAAAGTTCTATAAAAATGGTCAGTTAACTGTGTCGGCGTTTGTACCTACCTAGACCTAAGTCAAATATTGCCAATATTTTTCCTCGTACAATGAGTATTATTTTCGGGATTTCTGAGCAAAACATTTTAAAATCAGGCAATCACCCATGTCTTTTCTTCTTGTTTACACTGGTGACATTCGATGACTTATAATGTTTTATATAACGTTGCCAACTTGCCACTAAAAGATAAAAGATTATGTAAAATTCGGAACTACATATCGAATTTAAAAAAAAAAATAGTGCATGAAATGAACCTTCAGCATTTTTATTAATCCAGTAACAAGTTTATTTAGCCTACATGAGTTTATTTTGCTGTTACAGCTCCTGCTACCTCCACCAACGAATACCTCAAGAGTGCTGGCGAATACAAATACTCCGGAGTCGTATCATCTTTCACATAATGTTTAAATAGATTATTGTTATTGTTTCAATTTATATCCTTCCGTAGTCTAGGGAGTCAGCCGTCAGCTTATCCAGACATAAGCTTTCCATCTGACTCCTCGTACTGATTGAAACTTCTGTGTCTATGGGCTTTTTTATAACTAAGCTAATCTAAGGTATATAAGTGTTCATACAACGCAGATGCTTCTATCTTTTTGTCTTCTACTTTATATGTGAACAGAGTCACTTAAGCACGTTCAAAAATTCCCTACATTTAAAAACATACAACTATTGCTTTCCATTATAGATCATATCTTATGTATTAAAAAAAAATATAAAGAATGAAGTTTGTTATATTTAATTCAATAAATAGGTATATTTTTCTGTAATATATCGCATTTTTTATGTTTTCTTTTAAAACATTATGTAATATGTAGAATAAATATCCCGTCGAACTAGTTTAGTTAATGAAGACTATTGTTTGAAGGACTAGTTATGTAGTGTTTAATCTTTTATGAAGTTTAAAGATTGTTCTAGCACATGATTTTTTAAACTCTGAATTAAGGTCACTCAACGAAGCTTTTAAAACCATTTCAAAGCTGCTGTGTGAAACATTGAAGCGATTCGGCAATTTCGTTCTAGAAATAAAGTAAACATATGTATACCTAACAAAGTCATGAGCAACGTTTGCAGAAATTGGCTGTGGTTTACGCGAACTTATAATGAATGTAGAAGTTAGCAATTCGTACGATGCATTTTCAGAGCTAAGAGCTAGTCTAAGTACTATATTAGCATTATAGTGATCCTATTCATTTAATTGTGGACTACTTGCATACATTTATAATAAGTGTACCATACTTGACAGAATGGTAGTCTATTTTTCTAAAAAGTGAAGTAAATTATTAATTCGAGTACCTAAATTCGTGGTAGGTTCTAGCTAAGAGCCTGATTGTTAGGGTTCACATTAAGTGACGACGTGGCACATTTTTTTCATAAAGTCAGCGCCTTTTCATAGTAATTTGTTCTTCACTAAGTAAATGAACAATGATTGAAATTGCGTTTTCATGTTCTAAACTCTAAACACTAACTAAGCTGATTGTAGGAGTACCATGATTTTCAAAAATTAACAACCGTAGTAGGTACCCCGTTAGTTACGAAACCCAACCCTTCGAATTAACACCATGTCATTCTTAAATGAATTTTACCCTAAAATATTCCAAGTACTTATTGGTAATAAAGTGAATGTTATGCCAGATACAGTATCCTCGGTGATTCCCGCAACACGGTTAAGAAAGAACGGGATACGGGCTGTATTCTATTATCAATTCCGTTAAACGCTCATAGCCTAGCGGCGCCTGAAAGTTTGTACTAGCTTATTTTTCCTTTCGATCTTTACTTTACTTTTCCTGTAGATGACTTAATCTTGTAATTAGCAGAAAGCAAAGGATTTTTTCCACCGAGGACTAAGTAAGTATAAACAACTTTTTAATTATAAAGATTACTTCCAAGAAATAACTTCTAGTGCATAACATAATTACATATTAATAACGTGTACCTACCGCTTTTACGAAATAATTAATATCCTACGCGAAGATTTTCCTTTATCGCCTAATGAATTACAAGTAGGTACATATTACCTAAAAGTTATTAACATCGAATAAACGTTGATTAACGTAATTAAGTTTTGATTAACAATTAAAACATAATTGTATTTCAAAAACAATGAATAGTAGATTTGTTACTTTGTCTGTTGCGATAGCAACAAGCATAAAATCATTTTACTTTTAAATTTTACAACAACCAAATGTTTCTTGTAAAATAATAAACGAAGCTAGAGGAAGCCAATTCTCTTCATGTCGCTTTGGATGTACGGTCTAAAATAGTAGCACATTAATTGAAACGGCTACCGCAAATTGCACTACGAATATTCCCACTTCCAATTGAAAGAATGGCGAGGGAATTGTTTTAGGGATGCAAATTGCATCGTTATAATTGAATAGCTTTTTTTGACCTACAAGACTATATCAATGCCTAAGTATATTAAGGCTTTAAGAGTCCTATGAACTCGTACTAATTTATACAAACTATTACAAGTGGAACATGTCAAAAGCTTTAATCGTTAATAATTAAAACAACATAATTAAATCCTCGCTTTATTAAATTATTCATACTTACTATGAAATATCTTGAATAGGTACCACCACTCAGGATTAAATTCCCTTTGATAATATTTAGATCCTTTTGAAACCTACGTTTTACGTTTGAATAAAACATCCGCTAAGAGATAAATCAGAAAATTGGATTCGACAAATTTTCCATTACTCGTAGAATCGTTCGAGTGCCTTAAATTCTCTCTTTGATTTTCTTAAATCGGATTTTAGTCATAACTACCTACATACCGTTTGTTTGAAAGCTGAACCGTTAGTAGTGTATCGGCAAATATAGTTAAAGGTTTATCTTTGTATATATATATTTTATATTAAGTATATCGTTGAATGACTCACAAGTTAAGTCTTGTATAACTTTTGATAAACTATTTTATTTATAAACTTATCTTAATATTAGTGAAGGTGCTTGTTAAAGGTAAAGGGGGCAAGCTTTTCTCTGTGCTAAGAGGAACGGTATACCTTAATGAGTCATCCTAACGTGTTATGAAGTCGTTTTAAGGGAAAAAATATTATATATCTTAGATATATAATAAAGATTAATAAATAATAAAATATATACAGTTAGCTTGTCGGTAAAGGAAAACACCGTAAAGAAACCGGTCTAATTCCAATAAGGTCTAGTTTTCCGTCTGGGTTGAAAGGTCAGATGGCAGGAAGTCTCTTAACAGCCCTAAACTCCTCATATTATAACATCAAATAGGAAGTGTCCGGTTTGATAACACCTAGCGGACACGTCCCTATCCTTCCGGCGGAAACTGTGGGCTGTTCACGGAAATCGATGGCATTCGCTTATCCAGCTGATTTGAATATCAGATGCCAGATGTCTAATACTTTGATTGGGTTCGTGTTAACAAAAGGTATTGTATAGTTCTCGTATTTTGATATGTAATTCGGGCCAGTTACGGTTGTAAACTCAAGTTTACAGCTTCAAAAAACCTGTGCTGCCTACTAAGGAACTTTGATTTACCGTGCCGTAATTTAAAATATAGCCACCTGGATGAAATGTATGAATCTATCCAGAAATGAGTAGGTAAATTCAAAGTGGCACTACCTAGATTAGTTCTGACTTTGTGATACATACAGTAAAAAAACTAACCATTGTAAAACAGGAAAAGGTTCGCTTCTAAGTCGGAAAATTCGTCTGGTTTCAACGACCATTTATTATGGCCATTTTTGTGAATTGAGCCGCGATTGTTGTTATTCAAATGAAAAAAATGGCCGTCCCTAGAACATCACTCTTGTTTCATTTAGGTACCTCTATCTGTCGTTCTGATTTTACAGACATACTCGTAAGTGATGTATCACTATGACATGTCGTGAACTTAGAATCTCGAATCCGCTGCTTGCCAAAATTTACTTTTCTCAATGCATAATGTCACAGAAAATGTAAGCGAACGTAAATGAAAAACCAATATTATGATATGGCGGCCATAATAAGAAAAGTAATGTCACGAGCAGAGCTGTCACTGAAACAATTGGAATTTAGACCTATCGTTAAAACGCCAGAAGGCTCACCAAAGGCAATGAACGGTGGTTGGATGAGCCAGTGTCGCAATAAAAACAAATAAAATTAAAAAAATGAGTACCTACCGCCAGTTTCATAATATATACATGAGTAATGCTTATAGTCAATGGAACATTAATTATTTAATACGATTACGTTCCAGCAGCGAACTTCATTATAACCGTTGTGCAAATCCTACATCACAAATATGGCGCAGTTTAAACATATTTCGTTGGACTCAATCGGTGTTGTTGCCTTGTTTGTCTTTATCGTATAAATTATATGTTTGATTCGATCACAACATCGTTGAAATGAACTGGTTCGAGAAGTTATTGAAACCGCTATTAATAGTTTCAGCGCTGTTATTTCATGGTTCAAGTCCATCAATCATATACTTGATAAGTAGGTAAGGTACCTAATTTTATTAGTGTTAATAAAAACCTACTTTATAGTAAATACAGTATGTACAGTCGATAACATTAACATTAACGGCTTTATAGTATTTGAACACGTCTCTTCTTTCTGAAGCACCAAAGACTTTCTCAGATATTTTTCAACAATACAAATGTAAACTACCTACTCCAAAGCTAATTCGACAATAGGTATTTAATTGAGTTTGTGGTAGTAAATAGTAATCCCACCAAAACATTACATGTAAAGTGATGCCAAGACTCCATAGCTCAAGCTGTATAGCTTTCAGCGTGAAAAAGATATCAGATCGCAATTAGCGCCAAGCTTCCTACTCCACACGGCGTAATTCTACCATTACCAGCCACGCTCTACAAATTCTACATCTTGGCTAAAAAGTATATATAGCTTTGTTGGGCACATCCCGGTCGCCACATAGACTTTTACGAGTGACGGGTCTATACTTTTTAGCCAAGATATAGAATTTGTAGAGCGTGGCTGGTAGTGGTAGAGTTACGCCGTGTGGAGTAGGAAGCTTGGCGCTAGTTGCGATCCGATATCTTTTTCACGCTGAAAGCTGTATGAGCTATGGAGTCTTGGCATCACTATACATGTAATGTTTTTGGTGGGATCTCATTCCTTTTTGTAAGGTAATTTGTAAAGAAATGAATGGGAAAACCCATACAAACTTCCATCCCCTAATTTAAAGTTTGCGGAAAAATAGAAACTTCAATCCCCTAATTTAAAGGGTAATGATTGATGGTGATTTACTAAAAATCCTGAAATACGTATTTTGTTATTTATAACAAGTAGTCCCTATATAAATTTTCAGACCCCTAGCATCAAAATTTGCGGAAGTCTCATACAAATTTCCATCCCCTACTTGAAGGGGTTGGGGGAGAAAAGTTCTAATTTTTTGAATCATTCTGTTGATTGTGTACTAATACTAGCTTACATACCAAATTTCAGCTTTCTAGGACTTCAGGAAGTACCCTAGAGGTTTTGATGCTCAACATCAGTGAGTGAGTCAGTGACGAAATCGGCGTTTTTTAGATATCAATAAAATCTTAAGTATATAAGCTATGTTACTGAAACTTTATATGTTTAATAAGTCCACTATTGACATCATATCCCGAGAATTTTATTTATCTGGTATAATCCAAACCCAAGTTACGAGGGTTCAAAAAAACGACGAACCGCTTCGAGACAAGGAAGGGTTTGTAGTGCCCTTGCGTTGCGCTTCGCTTGGCTCGTCTTGGCGGGGGCACTGCCGTGCCCCCAGATATAGGTTTGCGCCCTTTGAATAAGATACAAGAATTAGAGACTTTCACATTTAAATTGGCGTACCTACTTCACAATAAATTAAAAATAAATGTTTTTATCAGCTTGAGACCGTCACTTTGATAATTCTAACTTTACTAAATCTAAAATTAAACGCCAAATTGTATGAACTAATATTGCAATAACCTCTATTCTTTTTTGACCAAATTGACTTGGCCTTGTATGTTCTCTGTAAGTAATTTGGAACGTATCTGCTAGTAAACTCAATTGACACCATGAGAAGGGTACTTTTGGTGCGACGGGCTAATGCCTGAGCTCGGGTAAACACGCGCGGGGCTCACATCACACTCAGGCCTGTTAATTTACCCTATTTGTTATCGCTGTGCCATTACATTGACATTGGTTGACTCTTGCCTGTGAGGTTTAATACAGATAGTGCGAGGAGAATGTATGACACATATGCTATAGGGTGTAATTTGTTAGTTAAGATAGGGAATAAAATAAAGTACATATACGCCAGAGCTTATAAAAAGTTTGTATTATGTCTCTATAATCTCTACCGTCTATCATAATACCTGAATTGTTTTTGCAGTAAACCAAACCGTGTTCTAAACTTCAATTTAAAATGAAAAATCTTGCCGTTCTAATTAAATTAAAAACATCTCGGTATTTCTCGGTTCTCGAACAACAGTACAAAAATACACGAATTTGGTTAGAATAGAACGACTGACTCGTTGACTTTCTCAAAGTGGAGCACGAAACAAAATAAATGACAGTCACCCTTCACAATGCCAATTAATTTCATTAAGCCTGGCGTCTCAAGCAGAACACAGGCTATTGTAGTCGCTTTCACTTTCATTTTCATACTTTTATGCGCTTGTCACTAAAATGTTGCCGTTTAATGAAATTTCTTTCGGAGTTTACGCGTAAAAATAGCAATAACTGTCAAAAGTGCGATACGGTCGCCCCTTCCATAGTTCTTTCTAGCGATAACTCAAGTTATTTATGCCTGACTGTTATTGTGTTTATACAACGCGTGTTCAATAATGCAAATTGAAAAGAGTTTCCGTAGGTATTTTTAAAATTTATATTCATGGGCCTTCGCTTTCGTGGACCGTATATCGAGGTAAATAACCTAAGTATTTACATTGAAAGGCTTTTCGCGACCATTTCTTTGATTATCATGGGAATTCAATTACAAATGGCTATTGATTGGATAATGTACATGTGTATTGTAAAGACAAATCTAAATATTTCCCCTGTATGACTTATGACTGTTTGTATGACAATATATCCTATATTTCATGTCATGTAATTGTCTTTAGTAAATTCACAATATATGTGACGCACGTCGAAATCGGCCGACTAGAAAAAAAAATGAGAATGATCATATTTGTTTTTTTTTACAAAAAATTATAAAGTTTGGGCTGCTGAAATTTTGCATATTTGTTACTAATGTGTGGGAGTTGCGCCACGTCCGTAAGAATTAGCCACCGCTACCCTGCACGTGACCCATGGGTGGTGCTAAACATGAAACAACCTGGCAACCGTACTGTCTTTTCGATGATCACCGGTTCTAAATACACAGATTTGCTATACGATAAATAAATACTAATGTAGAGCCACATAAATAAAAAAGAATACAATCCCAAACTCGCTGGGGGCAGATTCACTTGGCTTATCCTGGCATGACCTTTGAGAAGATTCGATCACATTCCGGTCTAGGCTCACTCAATTCTGTTTAAGTACGAGTGTTCAATGAAAAGCTGTAAGCTTTTCAAAGTAGACAGGTACAAGGATCGATACACTCGAAATGTTAGAGTTCATTAACATTTCACGTCACATTGGTTGCTGAGAGGTTGCTGACATGTTGACTCCGTTTACAGATACCCGGTTTGATTCCAGATTCATTTAGCTAGTATTCATTCTGTGTGCATGTAGATCTGTGTGTCAGTGGCTCAATACAAATTGGTATGTTTCCGCACTCAATTGTGAAACCAGTATGGATACAACATTTAAATAAGTTTTCAAAGAGGGAGGGTTTCTATTACAAAGTCACGATGACGATATTTATTATTCAATAAATAATATCAGTAATTGTTAAATTGGCAATCAGAATACAGCTACAGTAATTTACCAACAGATCATTCTTTAAACATATATACTCGTATGTACCTACCCTCATCAAAATTCAAAGCTCAGTTCGAAAATGTTTATGCTTCCAAATGGGACCGGTAATATCGGGGACCTACTCGTATAACTAAATTAATCGGCTGATTTTAGTGAAAAACTGATCGTCGACGCTGCCCGCTTAGAGCGGGTGTTCCACCAGTGTAAACCAGGCCTCTGATTATGCGTAGTTGACTGGGTCATTGTCAGATTTAGGTGCGCGTCTTTTCGGTGGACATTGCCAAAATTAAGGGCTTTAAAGCCTAATTTTTGGTTGAACTCTGAATCCGCATAAACGGCGTCACCTCTTCTATAATTATATGCGATATAAACAAATTATATATAAACATAAGCCCTTAACTATTGCCCACTGAAAAGAAGATTTTTGTTTTACCGACTGACAATGACCCAACTACGAATTGCAGCTTCAAGTTATACTAAACTTGACGCCGTATATACGGGGCCTGAACTTATTTTCCTTCGCCTCCCCGTCAACACTATACTTGACGCCGTATATAGATTCCAAAAAAATAACCTTAAAATTGCCATTAAAATGAAGAAAAAACCGACACTGGTAGTAGCACTCTTCCAAATGATAGACGTAGCTAGTTTTTAGCTACGTCCATCATTTGGAGTCATCAAGTATAGTGTTGACGGGGAGGCGAAGGAAAATAAGTTCAGGCCCTGTATCATGGTCGCCCTTATCACGCGATAAGTGACAAGATAGAGCGTCCGTCACTGGCTGACACCGTTCGACAGAACGAGACTGACGCTCTATCTTGTCAGTTATCGCGTGACAAGGCCGACCATGATACGGGGCCAGAATAGCAAAGCAGCGGCACGGCACCGACACGCTGCACAGCACATAATGCCGCTCAGGAGCACTGAGCTATCGGCGTTATACTCTAAAATGTTTCTAGAGCAGTCAAACATATTGGTATGTCAGCACCGATGGCCAGCGTGACACTAAAACCTGCTTTTGTAAACATGTAGCCTAACATTAACAATAAGCGTAGGTACGAGTATTATACCTTTATAACGAAACAATTTTTTTAATGAAATATTTAGTTTCGTGTTATTTTTAACGAGGAAGTTACCCCGATCATTTTTTAGACGATATAATACAGAGAGAAAGAATATAATGGAAAAACCGAACCAAAAGGTAATCGAACCACATCAGGTAGTTCCGGATGGAGTGGGCGCATAGCTCGCCCATTAGAGTGGTGCCAAGGCCTTTAAGAGATTACAGAAAGGGCGCTAGTCTTTGCGGGAATATAATTGAAATGTATACAACTTCCGTCACTTTCCTCATAGCTCAGTTGGTCAGAGCATTCTAGCTTTAATAGAAAGGTCGCAGGTTCGAATCCTGTCGGGGGCTACAGACGAAGATGGTTTATTTTTCCATTATATTCTTTCTCTCTTATCATATCTTCTAATAGGCGTATTAGTTAAAGCAATGACGCGTAATTTCGATGTCCGATAGGCAATCGGATCGCTCGCGGTATTTGAGCTCCCGAAGCGTTGTGGAACCGCCCTGTGCTACCCAAACTGAGCCAACTTGGACTGGGGCCGAAAATTGGAGGACGGGTGGAAAAAAAATGTGATAGGGAACAGGTTAAGTTAGTTTTTTATCATGAAACATCAAGAATTCATTCAGCGGAACATAGTGTTCAATAAATTCGGAAAAATGATGCTTTTATTTGGAATTCGGTATTGTACCCTAACAAATCTATACCTTGCCTAACTGTAATCTAGCTCCCCTTAGTTTGATAGTTTTCAGTTGGTATTGAATTTAGAGCAGCTGCGGTTGGTGCACCGTGGTGTAATGCGTTTAACGACCGCAATTAATGGATGCCACATCACATACGAGAGGGCGCAGAAGTGTTTGTGTGGCACTAAATTGTATAATCTCTGATACCATGTGTTTCATAATTTCCCCTGTCTTCCATAGTAGTAGGTAATACAGGGAAATGACAGTCGTCCCCACTCTGGCCCAGTGCAGGTTTGAAACCTCACACCCCGTTCACACTGCGTCCGTTTCCGTGTCCGGGAGGCATCCCTCTTTTTCTCGCTTGCGATGTTTCGCCCGAATGCGAAAGAGAAGGATGCCTCCCGGACACGGAAACGGACGCAGTGGGAACGGGGTGTTACATACCAATTTACGCAGGTTTTCGCGCAATGTTTTCCTTTGCCGAAAATATATTGGTAAAGGATAGTGGCCAAAGATATCTCTTACAATAAGTTCTGCAGGTCGATCACGTAACGCATTGTACGCGCGTCAGGTAGATTAAAATGTAATTTTTATATTGGAAAATGACAGCTGAGTTTGTCTTAACGTGCGTTCGAAACGTTACGTGATCACCTCTCTGGAGAAGTCATTGGAACGCCAGGGATTCGAACCCACTACCTCCGTGTTTGATAGTCGCATGTCTGAACCCCTTAGCTACATACTTGTATTTGGAACCCCCGTCACAAGCGAGGGTTTTTATAAGTGTAACACGTGTATCTACACGTCTGTCTGTGGTAACGTAGCTCTCAACTGACGAACCGATTGGACTTTGGAGTGCGGCTTTTTTTTAACCGAAAGTCGAGAGGGAGATGATTCGAAGTTATGTTTGTTGTGTTTAATTTTTAGGGTTCCGTAGTCAACCCTTATAGTTTTGCCATCCGTCCGTCTGTCCGTCTGTCCGTCTTCGGCGGCGACTAGAAAGCTGTAATTTCGCATGATAATATAAATCAATAACGTAACAATAATATAAATAACAACATGGTCGAATACATTTTCAAAAACATTTTTTTGGGTACCTTCCGTACACGTAAAGGGCTCGTCCAGAAATCATGTGATCGATTATAGGGGGTGGGGGTCAGACAAATATCACAAATGATCACGATGGTGGAGGGGGGGTCCGAGAAGAAATCACGTGTAATTTTTTTACTCAATATGTCTCTCATATCAAAATAATCCACGCAAAACGATGGTGCAGAGTGGCAAAACGAAGCGCCGAAGAAGATGTTAAAGATGGTGATGTTGAAATCAACACCATCCAGGCAACCTATAACACTCAGGACAAGCTAGAGTAATAATAATACCACGTGCGAGCGAGCTTAAATATCATTAATTGTCCTTCTCATAGTTCCACTTTTTTTGATTTGCCACAGTTGATTTAGTATGAAGTTGTGGCACATAAACCATTACCCGTCCAAATTAAGTAGGTTGTTTATGGCAAGTCATCAGCCATTTTAAGACCAGTTCTTAATTTAGCTGCATTAGGAGCCTTTCCGTCCCTCGCTGTGGCAACACGTATTGCCTGTCCTGAGTATTATAGGTCATGTCACCATCCAAAACATTTGCGAAAATCCGTGGACCGAGGACATGACGAAGCGTGAGATGGCTTACATTAAAACCAATTTTCATGTTTTTTTAATTGACTAACTTAATTCATACTTAGTCCCAATAATTTACTTTAAAAACGAAAAAACGAAGTTTTAACCGACTTCAGTTCAGTACTCCGCCAAGCCACGAGAACATTTCCACATTTATTTTCCAATTTACCACATGAACTGATATCCGAGAGCAAATGCGTTGATTGTTAGAGATAAAAACCGAATCGCTGTATGTGGGCCGATAATATTTGAGGACTTCCGTCGATTCCACAAGGATCACCTTTGGCACTTCATTAGTTGCTATTTCAACTGAATCTTATCGGAATCTGTGCTAACTTTTGTACTTTTAAGTACCTACATAATTGAGAAATTCCATAATTCATATCTGTGGTCTTCATCATCAATTCCACTCCACCAAATTTATGATTTCCGGGTGTAAATACACGAGTTATAATAGAAAATACCAAAATCACTACACGCGTGCCTAATATACGAATCGGCTCATCAAAAAAATAAAAAAAATTCAAAAATGTTAATGGTCCATTTGTGTGATATTGGGCTTTCAAGCCCAATTTTTTGTTCCAGTCAAGTATCCCCACCCCTCGTCGGCTAAATGGCTGCTATTGGGAATGTGAAAAAAATCGTGGCAGTAGTACATATTATAGTCAATTGAAAAGGAAAACTATCACGGCTAAGTAGACATTACTAGAGTAATAGTCGGCTTAAAATATACTTGAAAAGGCCAACTTACATACAAATTCGGCTGACGGAACCGCACCAGTTACTTGGCGCGTGCGTGGTCGATGTAACAAAGACAGGCAATTGCCCTTCTTGCTTGACTGGCAAACAACATCCCGCATGTTACGCAAGAAAAACATATTTAACATCAGTTTGAAGTTCGCTTGTTTTAATCCATATTAATACATCCAATGAACTAAACAAAATCTTTTTTTTTCTACTAAACATATAAAATCATGCATTTAAGGGTTAAGCCCGATTATCCTAGTATTCAAAAAAAATAATTGTGTGATTCGAAACTAACGAGTCGGCGGAAAATGGCTACGGAAGCAAATGAATGAAATAAATATCATTAGCATTCACAGACGACTATCACCATACGGTCTTGAATAACGATAGACTTATCGTCGCTATTGACTACACAAATGTACACTATGTAACAAATGTTTAGCATCTATGTTCCTTAAGCACTTGCAATAAGGCCTACCTTTGTTTGTAAATGAAGGTGCCGGGTGTACAGTGGCATCGGGCGCTGGTTCTGATTAAAGTCATAAATTGGCCCGCCAGATGTCGCGCGCCGCGTTGTAAATCTGCAACCAATACGACATTTGTCTATATCCCCGCAGGCCAGATTACATCTCGTTATCCGTAATAAAGCCCCGCAAACTGGCCACTCATCTGTGTTATTGCAACTTTCGACGTGACGACTATACAGTTTGGTTCGTTAACGAAACCACTGCTTCTGAAATTATGAGAAATAAATGAATGCGTATTAGATGCCATGGAACAGTAGGTATTTCATAGAAATTGCCCACGCATAAGTAGTTTGTATGTCTTAACATACTTCTATTATGAACATACCGAGTTATTAATATTATGGACGTTCAGATCACATGCATACCTATATAATACATAACTACCAAGTAATTAATTTACCTATTATTATTACTCTACCCCGGACTAGAAGAAATATAAAATCACATCGCAAAGAGTAAGTATTATAAAACGCCGACATCCGTAAATAACTAGGTTTACCCGTAATATTGACAAAAATATCCGGCATTAAAGGTTTTGTCGTTAAATGCGAGAATAAAATATTCGTCGCTTGTCATAAGAGATGCTTAACATTTTTTAACTCCTAAATCTTCTTTTATGGACATTTATTTTCTACTTTATGAAGGAAACTCAAAGGCGATGGCAAAGTGAAGCAACTTTTTCATGTTAATTTAGTTTTTTAATTCCCCTGGAAATTCTTTTAAGACTGAAACCTCCACGGCTGAGAAACTGCGCCGTGTTTAAAAAGTAGTGGCAAAAAAACGACAACAACCGCTTCATTAGACAATGGCACGTACAATAAACTTCATAAAGTAAACCGAATTACATTTGTTCAGCAATACAAGATAAAAGTGGGAAAGACGAAATTACGAGTGTGCCTCCAAACGAACTTGGCTCGCAGTTTATTTGTTTCCCCCTCTGTACACGAGTTATAGTCGAAGTTACACACATACCTAACTTGTACTAACTTTGCGGGAAACTTAAACGAGCACAATTTAAAGTTTAAATTCATGAATTTCATTCAAAGAGATTAATTTAAAGTGAATGTTGTTTTATGAATGAGTGCGCGAAATCGTTGTGTAGGTACATACTTTGAGGAAACTAAGAAAAGGATTATCGTGAATGCTAGAACAAAATGAATTTACCTTCATAATGTAACGGAAAAGGTAAAAAAGTTGTGTCATTTATGGTGACACTTTTACACCGCCTAGGTCGTCACCTCGGAGAGTCGTGTAACGGCACTTCGACCACCGATAATCAAGTTAGAGCGTAACACAATTTTTCCCCAGCTAGCTACAGTGCCCACAATTTTGGCGTAATACTTCACAGGCAGATGAATCAATAAAAAGAGCACACATCAAATGAAGTATATAGTACGTTTTATACGTATAGTATAGGAACATTTCTCCTGGGACAGGATGCGATAACAATGGCAGGGCATTTCAATGAAATTTGCATTAGAATGCGTCAAATGGTGCAGCGCCTTTACCATGAGACCTAAACGACGCTAGGAGAGATTTAGTTGAAAAATTATTTAAGCTCTTCTATAGTTTAGCAACGAAAAATTTCCTCATTAATTGAAAATAAAGATATTTAATTCTACCCGTTAAAAGTTTGCTTACCTATAATATAAAATATGAGGTTTTAGGTTTTCTCATTACCTACGTAACTTACTCGACACGTTATAATCAGGGGTTAGCAATTACATTAGGAAAATATTATGTTAGTATTATGTGTATGGCTAGAAAACGTAACCCTTGACATCAAGGGAAAAGATAACGAGGCAGGTAAAAATTTAAACGGTACTGAAAAATGTTCTTCTTGAGCTTATTATGTTGAAAGGCAATTCATCGTATAAGGTGAATGGATCAGTGTTCAACTGTTCCAATAGTTACCTAAAATTTTAATTCTTTGCACGGTGTCAATTGTTGAAATTAAGTTATTGTAAACATTGGGTTTCTTTATAGTTAAGTTCATAAACATTGAGCTTTGTCTTTACTCATACTTATATTTATGAACTTAACTCTAGAGACCTAATTGATAATTGAATCTACTATTTTACCTAAAGTAGTAGTAGTAGTAGTAGTAAGGTCAACCGGGGCAAATGCGTCGATGGGGTAAATGCGTCTCTTGACGATATCTCCGAAACTGAACATTTTAGAATTAAGTACTACAATCGTCCAAATTGAAAGTGTGGTAACCATACTTTAAACATCGAGGGCTGTAATAATTTTAAAATGTTGCGTTTCGAAGATATCTTCAAAAGGCGCATTTACCCCATTGACGCATTAACCCTGGTACCTACCTTACTACTAATTTTTTTTCAATATGTCCAACCGAAGACTAAATTCCGATGAGTTAACATGTGTCACATTTTACTGTAAGGCTGGTAAACATACATGTACTCGGGCGAGGCCCAATTCATACCACCTAAAATCTAAAGTCATAACATAACAAAAGAAATGAACAACTATTATAATCTGTAATTTCACGATCATTATTAGAATGTTCGCCATTGACGCAACTTAATATTGCTTCGTCTATGGAATGGAGCCTCTACTCTCTATTACCCCAAAAACGCTTTATGTACCTCGTTAAATCATCGACATCCAGGCAAAATTTGCCGTAGCCAGCGTAATGAGAAACAAATGTTAGCTCATACGGGTCGGTAAATATTGTATTACTCGTAGTAATTTTGTGCTTACGCTGAATAACGCTGTTTATGCTGGTTTCGTGGTTCAAGAGCCACAGAGGTGAAGGACAACTAAAACACAAATAATCACAAACCTACAGCTAGAGTCGATTGGTGGCCAATTGCGGTTTGCTCTCGCTCAAGTGTGCGAATGTAAAACCCGATCAAAAATATATGAAATTTGTCATGTTGGCGACTTGATATTCGTTTGGGATGACCCATGACATGATAACCCGAGGACATATTTGCGTCTAGCTGGGTAATTGCGCAACTGTTTGAACAAGCGTTAGCCCGGGATTTAAAAGGCTATAATTTGTTTTGTGTGATTTATTATAATTCTGCAAAAAATTGTTGAGACTAGCCTGATTCCCAACTAGACGGCACTCCTCCTCACTTAAAAGCGGAGGCGGAGTTAGCTAAATATAGCTTACTTCTACCAAAAAATACAAGTAATTCATTAAGTGGAAGGAAAAAAATTAAGCTAATAATTGGTAAGAGAATGTGATTCTGGCTTGTTTCAACCATCTGCGCCAAATAATGCAGTTCGTTCGTTTCGTTTTAACCTTCTCTTTGTTGAGTATATCGACTCAACAAACAGAAGGTTAAAACGAAGAACTATACAAATTTAATAGCATGGTTAAAGAGACAATCGGATGGCTACAAAGGAAAGAAATCACAAATATTCAGCAGCGATGAATGTAAATAAATGCTGCCATTATTTGATAACAACTATATTTAGATTAGATTAGATTAAATTATTTTATTTCATTCTGAAAATTTACATGTCATTTCATAAAATTAAAATAGACTGACAAAAATATCGTCAGTGTAAAAGAATAAAAAGCAATAATAAATAATCCTTACTAATATTATAAATACGAACTATAATTGCTTCGACCGTAATAGCCATCCTGGCCTCGTAATATCTAATTCATACTCGGCCAGTATGGCTTCCTTACTGCTCTCTGCCGTAATGTACTATTTCTGTATGTTGGCCAATTTCTGTGTCTATATTGGCCGAATGTCAACTTGAAGGCGCGAAGTCTTCTTCTACCTAGCCTTTTCCAGCGTCCGCTTTCCTACTCGCTTTCTTTTTTTTCTTTTTTCTTTTTTTCGCTTTTTTTTTTACTTTGCACGATCCTGGGCGTCTTCTTTTGTGAGCCCGGTTTTGTTCATGTCGGCCTTCACGACATCCAGCCATCGCTTCTTAGGTTTGCCGCGGGGTCGAGGGCCGTCGAGGACTAGGTCAAGGCATTTGTTCCCTACGTAGTCTGATGGCCTGCGAGAGACGTGACCGAACCAACGAAGGCAACATTCCTGGAGCTTATCCGCTACGTCACGAACTCCGAGGCTGCCACGGATGTACTCGTTACGAATGCGAACCGCAAGCGTAACGCCGCACGTCCACCGCAACATCTTCATTTCAGTAACGCGAAGCTCCTGAATGAGCCTTCCAAGAACTGGCCACGTCTCGCTGCCATATAATAGGAATGGTCGTATGACGCACTTGTACACTAGCCCTTTGAATCGAAGTGGTATTCTGCGATCGCAGATGAATCCTGTGACCTCTTGCCATTTAGACCAAGCAAGCCGCGCTGATTCGGGCTCGGGTGTCGTGATCAATGGTCCCGGACTCATGCAGTACTGATCCTAGGTAATTGAATTTGCCATTTTTCATGGCAAATTCGTCACCTATCTTAATAGGATCGGGATCCGTACTTCCGCAGGCCATGTATTCGGTCTTTGCGACATTTAGTTTTAGACCGCCGCTCTCTAGCGAGCAACTTGAAGGCGCGAAGTACGAAGTTATAATACCACCTTAATACTGACGCAATTTATAATTAATGTTTATAAAAGGCCCGTTCTATGCCGATTTAATACAAACTGTTTATTGCTGATAAATATAAATACTGACAAATCAGTATCGTGACAAATACTCAGCGTGTACTCTTGCAGAAACTCAAATAGACTTTATGGCTGAACGCGAGAACAACGCTATGCCATGCCATTAAAAAAAAGAAGAGTCAGACTTTTGACGTTTGACGTTATTTTGTTGAAATTTGTTGAAGAGATTTATTTAAATTACACCTTAAGGGGATGAATTGGAAACTATCGCGTTCTTTTAAACGCCGTTCTGACTAGATTAAGAAACAATAAGGTCTGATTTTTAGATATATGATTCTTGACTATATGATTGTTTATCTGATTTAACCGATACATGATTGCGTAAAATTTCCTCACTAGAAAAAAAATCCAAAGTTGGGTCTTTATTTACGTTTTTTTACTCAGCCTACTCCAACAATACATTGTTTTACGACAGAATCAAGTAAATACTATAGTATTTTATCACATCCAAAATCTCAATAAATTAAATATAATTAAAACTTCACTAAATTAGGTATTTTTCGAAATTTGTCCAAAAAAGCCATTCCCGAAGAGTGTTGCGTCTCTTTTTCTCGTGCGTGGAAGGCATAATCGTGTCTCTGTCAAGGGGGCATGGTCGACTCGAATCAAGGCATCCCCTTAATACGAATTAAGCGCGAGTTCCCATATCAGAATCGATGATTTTTTATGCTCTATCGTTTAGTATGCGTTTTATAAAGGTATATCACACACCGGATCATAATTATTAATGTTGGATAGTAATAGCAAGCCCGCCATTTTGACGTCACTGACAGTTAACAGATATAGCAGCTAGAATTTCGGGAAATAACAGGGAGTAAAGAAAAAAAGCGCGAAAAAGAAAATATCTGTAATAGGCGTAGGCAGAAAATCTTTCTTCCTCACAAAACTGAAGTGCAGCTCTTGGCTGTATCCGCTATCGCCGTACAGGAGTTGCATCATCAAACAAACCCCAAGCCAAAGTCGCTATTATAAATATTTGAGCCAAGCTAGACAAAACCTTATGTGAAAATGTTAAGGCAGAATTTTGTATGTCCATTTTGCGTCGCAGTGTTGTATTTTCAGTATCCGGTAGTACTCAAAGTCAAGTTGCATATAATAAGTGGAGTCGCGCTTCGTTATCTGACTGCAGCGGGACCAGAGCTAATTGTGTACTCATCGAGCGGACCCCTTTTTAAACTTATGAAAAATTCGACGCTGACATGTGATTAAAATTTATAAACAATTTTACTGACTACTGACCCACCCAATAACCACTCACTTGATTTCGAATTTTAAAAAAGGTAGCCGAAATTGCTTTGTTTTTTTTTATCAAGGCGGGCTGCCTTCAACCACAGTTGCCACAATCAGTTTAGGGGTCCGCTAAATTGGCAACTGTGGTTGCCACAAGCAAGTGATATATAAGTGTGGGAAATGTAAAAAAAATGTAGTGGTATCGCTGGGAGTGGGTTCGGTATCAAAAATGGGAAAACCAGTCTGCATGTCCATATGTCACAGTCATTCTACCCAAATACTACAAGAAGTATACAAATTAAATAATGTCAAATGAAGTCCTCTACTCCGAAGCCTCGTATTTTTCAAAAAAACGGCCAAGTGCGAGTCGGAACTCAGCAATTAGTGTTCCGTACATTCAGTCATTTTAAATAATTCATATTCATACTTTATCTCCTGATTTTGAAGCTAACTAACGACGCTCTATCTTGTCACTTATCGCGTGATAAGGCAGACCATGATACGGGGCCAGGTCATCGGTCCACCTTGTAGGGGGTTTACCCACGCTCGCTGCGCCTTCCGGTACGTGGTCGCCACTCGAGAACCTTTCCGCCCCAATGTGCCCCGCCCACTGCTACTTATTGGTGTGTGTTGTGTAAGGGCTAGTTACTTACTGTACTTTACTGTGTTGTGTTAATAACTTTAAATTTGTCGAATCCGCGAACGATAACCTCATAACAAGAAAAAAGATAAACAGAGCATTACTAAAAACCTGCTGAAGCCGGTTTTTAACCAAGCCAAATAAGTTAAGCACACGCTCACGCGCACTTATACAAACAAAAAAAATGCACAAAACTGAATATGGGAACACTAAATAATGTGATAACTATCACGCCTCTATTTGGTTTATTAACCTTTGGTCTATGTATTAGCTTTAAATATGGAAAACTAAAAACAAAAATTCATAAAGTACGGAGTTCTTTATTTGAATTGGTATAGATTATGACAACAATAAATCTTATTTTTACTAGATGCAAATTATTCGTCGGATTCATTCGGAAATACGGAAATATAAACTATTCACAATCGATCTCTAAACTACCACACACCTCTAGTATACATTGACTCCCAGATCCGCAACAACTACACCGAATCGAAGGTCAGACTTTAACTGGATCGTGGGTAGTTGTTGAAAACACCAGACCTGCGTTGTCTAATTACTTGACATCGGGTATTTTTCGGTTTCGGTCGGAACAAATCGGAAACAGAAAACAACACGAAATAAAATGCTGTGTTTTCATTGTATAGTGGGCCGTAGTGAAGTGCAATGTACGTAACCAGGCACGGCTATACTAAACAACCAGCGTAAAATGAGACGCTATACCGAATTTATTTACTTTAATTTGTAAATATAATTTAAACTATTAAAGCTAGCGTCATGTTGATAATTTTCCCGCCATCTACACACAGTTTCCGTTATACATGTGTATTTCCAAGTCTTAGTTGGCTATAGTCTTTGAAATAGAGCTGGGGACAGCACTGTATGAAAAAAAAGTTACTTTGGTCATATTTTACACTAGTAAGAGCTATCGTAAAAAGAACTCAAAACGTGTATACCGTCTCAAATTTTTACGAGCTTTCGAATGACACCCCACACGTTCCTTACACTCCAAAAAAAAATTGCGAAACCCCTTGTTACCCCTCAAACTGCCCCCTTTATTGGGGTTTACACCTTTTTGACTTTATTTATGTAATTAGGCCATAAATTTCTATATCTATACCAAATTTCAGCATCCTATGTCAAACGGTATTCGAGAAAACACAGCCATGTGACAGACGGACAGCCTCCGAGTGATCGCATAAGTGTTCCGTTGGACCAATTTTGGTACGGAACACTAAAAAGGTTACTCTAACCACTCAATTGCTTCTGGCAACCACAGTTGCCAATTTCGCACTCCTAAACTAATTCGAATCCCGTGTCAAAATGTTGAGGTACGCAATAAACAATATATGAATATTAGAGAACAAAGAAATAAAATACAAAAAACCGGCCAAGTGCACGCAGTGTAGAGTTCCGTAGTTGCCTGTCTGTATTTATTACATCGACACGTGCCAAGGAAATGGTGCGGTTGCGTCGGCCAACTTTGCACGAAAGTTGGCCTTTTCAAGTACATTTTAAGTTGGTAGACTCACTCGGTAACTTGTAATGTCTACTTAGCCGAGATAGTTTTCATTTTAAATTCACTATATCGATACCGTAGCTCACAATCGTACTAATTACATTTATTTTGCCAATGAAATTGCAACTTTATGATTTGTGCACAACAGTCCTAATTACGCCTCGTTTTTCCCCGTAATTAGTACGACTGTGAACTAGGGTATCGATATGTACTACTGTCACGATTTTTTTCACATTCCCAGTAGCAGCCATTTTGCCGGCAGGGATTGGGACACATGAGTCTAACAAAAATTTGGACTTTAAAGCTCAATATATTATCACATAATTAACCACTAAGTTGAAAAATGGTTTTCAGAAACCCATCGTATTTTTGAACAATGGGTTTAAGAGAAAAAAAATATAACTCCACTTTATGTGTAGGGGAAGTACCTATCTAAAAAAAAAAATTTTTTTTCGAACTCTTATTCTACTATGTTGTCTGCGTGATTGATGCCATGCCGAATTACACCTTTCTAGTGCCTAGTAAGGTGACTGAGCTAAGCCGCAGACGGACAGACGGGGTGAAATTATACGGGTTCCTTGTTGACTACGGAACCCTAAAAAGTATATAGCCAAGTATGTGTAAAGAAGGTATTCCTACCCGTAGCTACAAAATACATATAACCCTCAGGACGCCCAGTTCAGTGTAAACGCAATATCTTCACGTTAAATATTTCAAAGTCAACTAGACAATAAGTCAGTAAGCGAGCAGAACGCACACATTTTAAGAGTAGTTGTGCCGAGGCAAGACGATCCGCGTCCGCGACGACTCCGTCAATATTGACTCGAAGAGGAGCATCCCGCGACTAATCTTATAGAAACTGTTTGCCTCCGCGATTGAAGGTTCCACGCTCTTGCGAAAACTTTCCGCATTTCAAATGGAATTTGCATATAGGCTACGGAGCAATATTTCCGCCACGGACCCCATTTGAATATTGCTGACAAAACGAAGAAATCGAATATCCATCAGAATTGGATCTTTGGAAACGTTGCTTCGTTTCCTTGCGGTTCTGCTTATGTAGGAGTTATAGGTGGGTTTATATGTAATATCGCCGATGCGTAATGAATTTAATGCTTTCCTGTGAAATGTTGCAGATTGGGTACGCGTCGAGAGTTTACATTTATTATCCCTTAATTTGACTTTAGTGTTCGATTAAGAGTTCAAACATGACTAAGTACGACATTGCCAACATTTTAACGTATGAAAGTGGCGTAATAATAAACTGTTTAGTGTCGATATAGGCAAGAATGGTAACCTAGCAGACCGTGTACGGTTTATGTTATTAGTATCGCTATGGGAACATACTATGAAAATTGGCAAGTTCTTGCCCTACCGAGTTCATACTCATACACTACATCAGGCAAAGGGAAACCAAACTCCATTATGCATACATTTACAGTTTTTAATTATTAGTACACACTACCCTCGCCTGAAGGGTAATTTAATTGAAGTTTTTGGTTTTATAATTAGGTCCGGTCCGGTCTGGGGTAACGTAAATTAACTATTTCATGTTATCACACTATCCGACCAACTTTTCGCATAACTTTATCCGCATACGAATTCGAACTGGTAATGAGAGAATTTCATGGTCTGTTTATACTGTGCATTTATGTGTGCTTTTAGACCAAGCTGCGCTGATTTGCTATTTATGTCCCGCTTATTTTGTATACAATTGATTACCATCACACATTAGATTATTTACATTCTTTATTAGCATGAATAACATTTTTTTTCGTTCCACGTATGTGATGAAGAAACTAAAAGTATCCACTACGGTGCAGCTCTAAATAATGATCATGTCAACGAATGGATATTGTCATACTACTTGGCAGTGCTGACAATACTTAAGTACTTCTTATTTAATTTATTAGTCCCTTACAGATAAAACTGACTACATAACTCAATTCTAGCTCTGTTTCTGAAGGTCCAGAAGCTTGGCCTCTTTGCTTTATCAATCATTTTTGTATCGGCTTTACCGTCAAAGGACTGTCTGTCCGCATCAGAGTCCGCAGGTCTTAGCCTGATATAGGTACACTTGAGTTTATACAAATACAATAGTACATTGTTTAACGAGGGGCGGAAGTGGAATATTGCGAACAAGAGTCTATCAGAAGCCCGACGCCGAAGGCGGAGGGCTTTTGATGACTCGAGTTTGCAATATTCTTACGCCCTTGTTATACACAATGTTTTTCATCACATTTGCGAGGAAACAAATACATTTTAGATGAAATGAATACAAATCAAATCGTAATAAACACTGCATCATGTCAGTCGTCCATTTTGTTGAATTTGACGTGAGGCGCGTATGGCAAAGACCCTTCGGTATACAGCCACGATTTGAAAACACTTAAAAACATTTTACATAGACACTAAATAACTACATGTTAAATCTGTAAATAATTCAGTTAAACATGTTTAAGTAGTTTTTTAAGTTTAAATATATTTATAAATACGTTTTGAGACATCGTATTTGATATAAAACCTCTTTGCTTTGTAACTGCCGCATGAGTGACAGATACAATTTAAGAAAAAAACCATTACGCCCGTGGGCGTAAAACAGGCTATTACAGCTCTGTATCTCTGCGCATTATGAAGCCCTTTTCGAGCAAGTGTGATGAAAAATTATTTACTGTTTGCAGTAGTTAGTCCGATGTGTGAGCAGCAGGGTAGTTGCAAAACTTTTTGAATTGACCTAAATATTGCTATTACCCTCCAGTTAGAGCTCGTTTTACTGATTTTGTTATTCTTATTCAGCAGAGTAATGGCGGAACTTTAAGACGCGAGTTAGGTCACTATATGAACTGTATTTTTTTCAAGGTGAAAATGTTCTATATTACCCCACTACAGATCTGTAACATAGTTTCAGATACCATCCCCTAGGTCTAGCCTAGTTGGTAGGGACCCTACCTTCAAAGCTAGAGGTTCTGGGTTCGAATCCCGGTAAGGGCATTATTTGTGTGATGAGCAGGGCTCGCACTTTTCGTGTGGATAACGTCAAACCAAACATAGGATAATTTCAAATAGTCTTTCCGTAAACAGTTACAACTTATCAACCTCTTTCATAAAACAATACTGGCACTTAAATTAGTCATCGACTGACATTGTCATTCAGATGAACAATAAATTGAAGTTGTCATTGTTTAGTTATTGTATATTTTCACATTAATATGTAAAACGTTGATATACAATGTCATCTTAACAATAATATTGTGACGGTTTTCCGTTTTTGGAGGTCCGGTAACAAGCTTCATTAAGCTTATTTTATTTATCACACCATCCTGTGTGCAAAATTAAGTCATTTGTAGGTCACGTCATCGGCACGAAAAGGACGAGCCCTGGTGATAAATAAATATTAAGGGACAATCTTACACAAATCGACCTAGTCCCATAGTAAGCTCAGTAAGGCTTAGTGTTATAGGTACTAGACGATGATGTATAGTATAAAAGATATAAATACTTAAATATATAGAAAACTTCAATGACTCAAAACAAATATTGCTCATCATACAAATATTCGCCCTTACCGGGATTCGAACCCAGGACCTTCAGCTTCCAATATTCCGCAGTGTCTCAAGACGGGAGTCTTTGACCAGTTGTGTTGCCAGTGATGACGTATGTCACGGAAACGTGGTCGCTTACTATGGGCCTCATAAGTAGGCTCAAAGTCGCCCAAAGGGCAGTGGAGAGGGCTATGTTGGGAATTTCTCTGCGTGATCGCATCAGAAATGAGGCTATACGCAGCAGAACCAAGGTAACCGATATAGCCCTCCGAATCGCTAAACTTAAGTGGCAGTGGGCGGGGCACATTGCACGTAGAACCGATGGCCGTTGGGGCGGAAAGGTTCTCCGTACCGGAAGGCGCAGCGTGGGTAGGCCCCCCACAAAGTGGACTGATGACCTGGTAAAGGTCGCGGGAGTCCGCTGGATGCGGTTGGCGCAGGACCGGTCATTGTGGAACTCTTTGGGGGAGGCCAATGTCCAGCAGTGGACGTCTTTCGGCTGATATGATGATGATGATGACCTTCAGCTTCGTAGGCAGCGTCACTTCCCACTAGGCTAACCGGTCGCCGGTTTTCGCACGAATATTTGTTTCTGAGTCATGGATGTTTTCTATGTACTTAAGTAGTTATTTACCTATATAAGTATGTTTATGACGTTTTAGTACCCATAATACAAGCTTTGCTTAGTTTGGGATTCTGTTGTAATATTATCCGCAAATATCGATTATTATTATTATTAATCTCTCTTGCACTCTGACCTTTGCGAGAATTGAAACGCAAGCTGTGCACAAAACCCTACACCAACAGTTACACCAAAGCAACGAAGCAATCAACTATATTCACCAAAGAATGTAAACATGATTATGCCGTGCTACGCGAAGAAAACACCACAGTGTAATACAAAATGTCTGAACGGTTTTCAGTAATTGCAGAGGCGGTCATGTATATGTCGCAGGGAAATGGCCAAATCAGAGATTTGAACAAATCTCTAAGGGATATGATCAAATCACGCAGGATGTTAAAATGGCGAATCCATTTTATCATATCTGTTTAGTGAAATGACGAAATCGGCCAAAAAAGGCAACTCGTTTTTTCATTTCACTAGATTTGTTTAGTGATTTGATAAAATCCCTGAAACGCGTCAGTGAGTTGACGAAAGTGACTCGCAGAGTCAAATCGTTTTATCATTTCACTAGACACGTTTAGTGAAATGATAAAATCTCTACTGTAACATGGTATAGGTGATTTGATCAAATCTCTGAATTGGTTCAGTGTTACTCTACAATTAAGTTTGATCAAATCTCGCACATGATGTTTCAGGGGTTTTATCAAATCACTGAACAATTCTGGTGAAATGAAAAAAACCAGTTCTTTGCCATTTTTGGCTGATTTCAGGGATTTGATCTAATATAATAACTGATTTTTTCTAGGCAAATGATAAAATGGAATGGCAATTTTCACACCCTGCGTGATTTGGTCATATCTCTTAGAGATTTGGTGAAATCTCTGACATGATTTAGTGAAATGGTAAAATAAAATGTCGAAAGTAGGTAATAAAATATAATTATTTATTACAGTAGGATAATTATACAGTATAAATATTTTTACATGTCATAATAAAATTCTTTGTTAAATCGGCTTTTTAATCAAATACAAGAATAGGTGGTTGTAAACCGGAATATAATCATTTTAAGGTGGTTCACTTTCCATACACAACGTTCTTTGACATTCGCAGGGTAATGGCGTGATATTTTAAGCAACTTATGTAACAAACTTTCATAAATTGCGTCTAAGCCGGCCGGTGCCTAACACGCAAGGGCGAGAGCGGGGAGCGGTAAGGTGCAGGCCCTCCTGCACCTTTAGGTAACACGGCCGCACGAGCGACTTAATCTATACTAGAGTTGAGATTTTTATCATTTCACTAAACGTGTGAAATGAAAAAAACGAGTTGACTCTGCGAGTTAGTTTCGTCAACTCACTGACGCGTTTCAGGGATTTATCAAGTCACTAAACAAATCTAGTGAAATGAAAAAACGAGTTGCCTTTTTTGGCCGATTTCGTCATTTCACTAAACAAATTCAGAGATTTGATCAAATGACTGATTTTTTCTAGGCAAATGATAAAATAGATTCGCCATTTTAACATCTTGCATGATTTGATCATATCCCTTAGAGATTTGTTAAAATCTCTGTTTTGACCATTTCCCTGCGACATATACCATATACATCACATTTGTTCGTAGGTCACTCCTTATTTAATTTTCTATGTTTTCGGAACGGTCTTACATACAATATAACGTAATTAAAAAATATACTTTATTTATAGAAGTTTAACATGTAAACTTATTATTATTTTTTAAAATAGGGAAACTTAAGCCTCTCTCCAAACAATACTTGGGTAGGCCGATTTTTTTTTGTTAAACTGTCATTTATAACTTCTGGCTCACGGACAAATATAATTTACGGGACGATTAGACGAGAGCCTCGAAGTTCTGAAAATTAATGAACGTGTAACTAACAAAGAGGGAAAAGTTTCATTACTTAACCCCCATGTTTAATCCAGTGGATGATGTCGGCATATCCTGGCACTACCCCACCCGTTCGTTACGATTAAATTTTACAAGCGTACCAAAGTTACGGACACCTATCAAAGGTTACGGAGCGTTAAAACGGCCATAGTATCGCCCGAAACGATCATCAACGATCTTAACTGTTTATATAAATTCTATTTAAATTGTAGATGTTTTTATTTAACACTAGCTTTTGCCCATCACTTCATCTGCGTTGAACTAGTTTATATCGTACCTACATACAAACTTTCGCCCCTATTTCACCTCCTCAGGGGATGACTTCCGAGATAGTATTTTATGTCCGTTTCTGCGATTAAACCTATTTCCATACCAAATTGTATCTCAATCGGTAGAGCGGTTAGGTAGGCATCCCCTTAACGTGAACAGGAAACGTACAGACAGACAGAGTTACTGAATAACTTTTTCATTTATTAGTGTTCCGTACCAAAATTGGTCCAACGGAACACTTATAATATTTGTATTGTATAGTATGGAATGGATTTTTATTTACAAAAAAATATAGGGACAAGTTATCTAAGGCTGCATACCAATACAAAATTTGGTAACCAGAAAACGCGCTACGGAAGCATTACCGTAGTGTATAAATTAACAACATGATACGGATATTTGACTGCCGTGATCTAACAAACTTAGTTATTGAAATTGTCAGCAGGTACACAGAAGGGGATAAGTTCGAGCGCTACTTTGATGTTTAAGTTCCACGGTTAGCGCGAAACTTCTCACCAGTCCCCTATATCTTGATACTACGCACGTACTATTGTAAATTAATGAACAATTCCCTGACGTGAATGTTTAGGCACAGGTGTTTTCCTCCGAAGACCTTTAATTAAACGTAGAAGTCATGGAAGTTATTGTTCACGGCTGCGTCTAAGTTGCAACCGCCTTGACGGTGTAGCACTAATGAAAATTACGTTTCATAGTAAAGCCGAGCCGGTATGGAAATGCAGTTGCATATAAAAACACTTTTGAGGTTGCTACAAATGCATGTCGGCATAAAACGAGACGTGCCAGAGCATTTAATTTAGCTACTAAGCCAGGCTTATATTGGAGTGCGCCACCATTTTGAGGCCCAGATTGTTTGACTAGTAACTGTAACTCCACTGTCCAACTTGTCTAAGACAAACAGCAAACTGTAAGCGTCTCAAGTTCCCAGCGGCTCCTGGTGGTTTCTGGGCCCACCAAGAACGTTATCTTAATTAAGGCTGCGGCGTGAAAGTTTAGTGACGAATTTGTTAAAACTTCTATTTGCTTGCACCAATTTGATTTTAGAGGGCTTTGAAGGTGGGCGAAGAAACGGTGCAACTCTGAATAGAAATGCAAGATATCTTACAAAGTTATAATCTTCTAATTAAGCCCAAAACTTCATAAAGACGCGGAAGTACAAATTGTTCCTACCTGACATTATAGGTTAAATGATTTTATTATGCACATGTACAATATGAATTCTTTATAAACAATGTTATATTAGTTGTGAAGGGACTAAGGTCTGTAAAGATGTTTAAAAAAAAATGCCTTTACAGACCTTTGTATTGGAGTTTGACTACTTTGTATTGGAAATTTTAAAATAAGAAAGAAAAGAAAGAAAGAAAAGCATTTATTTATGACAAACACAGAGAGAAATAAATAGTAAATAAAAATAAAAACGCACTAATAAATACGTACTAACGTAATAATAAGCACTTTTATATTCGACAGTTTTCAATAAAAATGGTTTAAATTACGTTTTCTCTGCCTTTTACGGCGTATTTACAACAAGCCGTCGCATGGGAAACATATTTCTGAATAACCTACAGGCTGTTCACAAGGCGACAAACGGCGCCCCGGCGACCGCCATATCTGCGGTCGATGCCGACGTAGCAAAGAACAATTTATGATCACCATTTATATAGCCTGTGCCACCGGCCGGCGGTCGGCAATGTATGCCTGATATTATTGTGATACATGACATAAATACGACGTAGACTAAGTTTTTGCAAAAGGGCGGATGGAATCAGAATTTGTGTGACTTCCCTTTCTTGCTACCATGTCAACTGAAGGTTGATAGTTTGGTATAACTTTGGTTGTAGGTTCCATTTTTGAAAACAGACTTTAAAAGAATTGTCTCTCCTGTTTCGAAAGCTACAGTCACAGAAGACACAGATTTGTTACTTTTCCATTTCAGATATCAAGAGCAGAAAACCTAAGTTACAAGATAATTCTATCGTTTGACACACCACGCATAATAAACCGAATTTAAATATCTATTCCAAGTATTAACTCCCGAGCAGCTAGCGCTCTACGTGGGATATTTACCTGTAAGATTCTTTCGACAACTAATGTACCTATGCGTTGTAGTAGTAAAATCGATTAAAACGTTGAATTATATAATGACGATAAGCATACAACTATAAACACTAGCAGCTAACTGGGGGGTCAATCTGACACTTACATTTCGCATTTTGATATAAATGTGTTTCAAGCGCTTGTTTCCACTCGGTGCGAGCTAGCGTGTCAGAACAAGCGAGCGTAAAGCTGGGCATTCACGCCCAACAAGTCGAATGGAGTAGCGTCGCGCCAAAATCGTTCAAGGAATGTTAAAACTGTAGCGTCAAAGACGTTTCGCGCGGACTCAAACACTTCAAAGTCTTCAAACAGATGGAAAACCATTGTTACGCGACAACGCCCCGTCCGAATGAATCGGTCGTGCATGTCAAAATTCATAAGGAACAATATTACGTCCATTCATTTGGATGCATGCAATTACAGGTCAAATTAAAATAAACTTAGTATCCCTGTACGTCAGGTTAGGTTTGTTTTATAAAAATCCTGAAAAGTTGACGGTTTCTGAGAAAAACTAGGGCACATTACATATATGGCAAATATGATACTAAGTAATGGATTTCATTAGTTAACCAAAAAATTATCAAAAATCGTGAAAGTTTATATCGATATCAAATTGTATTGCAAAATGTTAGTTAAAGATTTAACCTCTGGTCCCAGCCTGCTATCAGATCCAGCTTAAACAGACGTTTCCGTCGCCGCGAGCCCGTTTCCGCAGGATGCAGGAGGTGGGCCTCGGAGGGGGGGGTAAGCGGATTGCGTCAGTGCCCTATGCTGGACTAGACTTTAATGTGGCTACAGTGCTCAAAAGCGATGCAGCGACGCTGAGCATGTGTGTGTGGTAGATTATGTGCACGTGAAGACCGGATTCATCCTAAGGGCTGTGAGGTTGGAAACTCACCATAACGTGAATTTTATTTCCTTTTGATGATGTGGTGAGATTTCCAACCATCTATCGACCTTCACCAAGGAAGATTTTTTCATAACTCATGCTCGAAATGTGTATCATATAAGGTTTGTCAAGCGGAGCTAAAGTAGTACATTTAGCCCCTACAACATTTTAATTTGTCCAATTAAAATACTCCGTTATATTAAAATTCCACCAATCACAATACTGTCAATCAAAAAGTTGAGTTCCTTTTGGGTTCATATACCTACTGTACAATCGCCCTCGAGCAGGGAAATGGCGTATTTTTTGCAAAACGAAAGCTACTTAGTTCTATGAGAAATGCGAGTAAAAGTAAATCGAAAATGAAGACCAACTCACCCCTGCTTGCCCGGCGAACAGATGAGTCGGTACCGACAGTCCACACTTCCACAGTAATGAGCTGATGAAGCACTGGTTGATGCGAGGGTTTTGTGACGTATTTCACCACAGTTTTCGATATTTTTGGTCGCGACGAATGCGCGTGGAGCCGCGGGCAGCCATCAAAACGATATACTGGCTTTTTACAAAATGTCAAAACAAACTAGAAAACTACCCTACTTAACTGTCGCTAATGAACGCGTTCCTTTTTACGGTATATGGTAATATAATAACATGCATTAAAATAACTAAGCTAAGTGATGACGTCCGGAAACAACATATACTATTTACGAGTAACTAATTTAAATCTTTAAATAAACTTTGCATTTGGTATCAACCAACCAGACTACAGCTATATTAAAATCAATAAATCAGGACGCAGAATTTTTCAAAACATTCGGTATTCTGTAACAAGGATAAGGCTATGTAACACTAGGATGTTGAAGAAAGGTAGTTGCTGTTATATAACATCGTGTAACAAGGATAAGGCTATGTAACACTAGGATGTTGAAGAAAGGTAGTTGCTGTTTTATAACAATTATAACAGCCAGTGTGAATGCATCATTAAAAAAATAACGCGCGTGCAAACGTCAGTGCGCGAATGCGCGATGGACTGCATAAAGTCTGTGTCAAAGCATTTTATAAAAATTATCATGCCGCCAAATTAAACAATATTTTCGCCGTGGAATTGATTATTAATTGCGAGTGGTCTATTTCTCACAACCGAAGTCAAATTAGAGTGTATAACTGTGATCTAAAAGCCATATCGCCTATCGAACAAAATAACCATCTTGCGGTAATGTGGGCTATTTTAGACCCTAAGTTATATAAACTACTATTTTTCCGAAAGGAGTCAAGCTCTGGCGTTTTCAGGGTCGCTCACCTGACTCTATGATTCTGCGTAAAAACAGATTTAGTGTAGTGCAGCAGTGTGTGCAGTTTTACTGTTTTTGTATTTGTAAGTATGAATATTAGTCTTGTTAGTCTGATGGTATATTGTAAATCAATGGATTTTCAAAATAACTTTTTTCGCGGTTTCCGCCAAACAATTAAGCACAACATCACTTCTCAACAACTTATATTGAATAATTAAAGCACTATACACCATTCAAAAGATAATTTGAATACGCATTACAACGTATAATATTTAGTATATTTAAATGATGATGATGCCCTCCCAGACGTATTCGTCGACGGCGACATCCTGACAAGACGATTGTAAAAAGTTATTATTTGCGTGCATGGGCGCGAGACGAGAATGACTCGCAAATCCAAACTTGGTTTTGAAACTCCGGTGACATGAAAAACAATAAAGGTCTCCACTTAAGTTGTAAGTGTAATGGTAGGAGGGCTTGGGCCGAGTTTTACGAAACTGACGTTTGGCGTCAAGATTTTCGAGACGGGTACTTTCAAAGTTACTGAGCCCCGTGTTGACAGCAGTTCGCCAGTCTGATCTCCGAGTAGCAAGCTCTTCCCACGACTCACATGATATGCCGGTTGCAGACAGATGGCGCTTCAGAACATCCCTGTACCGCAGGTATTGTCCGCCAACTTTGCGCTTTTCTGAGGCTAGCTCCGAGTAAAATACTGCCTTAGGCAGTCTTGATGATGGCATTCGTACAAGGTGTCCACACCAACGTAATTGTCCCTTCATGAGTAGACATTCCATGCCAACCATGCCAGTCCGACGCGCGACTCGGAGGGAGTTCGGAACACGATCCTGCCACCTTAGTCAAAGAATTGCTCGGAGACATTTTAAATAATTTTAAATAATAAGTAATTAATAAGACGGTCGGCTATTATGTTTCTGTCACACGTTTACCCAGTAAACGACTTTGCAAAACTACCTGCAAATGCTGCAAATATCTGATTGACCAAAGGTACCTACTGACGCCATGTTTGCAATGTTACGAGAAAGTATATCAGTTGTACTTACGCATTGAAGTGAGCGGACGTGCTGCTGTGAGTTTTTAAGCAGTTTACGTGGTATGTATTTCCAGTGATGTATTTTCATCCTTCAAGAAGTCATTTCCAGCATAGTTATTTAAGCACTGTAGAACGTCATTACTTGAAATAATTTTTCAACGTTTTATCGCTCGTTAGAATCTTATGTTCGTGTTAAGATCATGTATGTATTAATAGCAATGCTGAGACGTCCATTGACGACGCCACATTGAGGCAAAGGTCATATAATTAGCTGAGCTTTAGTGTGCCACTTTTGGAGTGCTTATAACCTATCTACCTCTTTTTTATATTACATCATTGATTAATGGCGTGTATCCTTTAGCCGTAATCACAACAAACGTTCGTGGGCGTCATTTCCCTGGCGTCATTCCGTTGTATTTCTGTCCATCAAAATGACGAACGCGACATGGAAATGACTGTTAAATATTGAATTCTCAATATATAAAAATCGTCAGGTTGATGGCACAATTAATTTTAGTCGCTCTTTTCTACTCAACTATTGACTTTTAACCGGTGCGATATATACTTTTCAAATTCAAATGCAAAGGTGTTTCGTCTCCCGTCAAATCGAATTTGTAAAAGTAAATAATACCTTGAACCAATCGCACTTTTCTAATACAGCCGTCATGTCGCTGTTATGAGCGTCATGTCGATGGAGCGAATAATTTCAATACCTCTTTGCTATTTAACTATAGATTTTCAACTGGTGCCTTATGTACGTTTTATATCCAATTTAAATCCAATCCAAATTAAAAGATGTTTCGTAATTCATAGTTATGTTGGCTAAAATAAAAATAAAATATGCCATCGGAATGATACAAATTTACCCAAATATGGCCTTTATTGCCTGAATCAAATAAATAAATACCCCCTGATTTTGATGCGGCAAGCCGCATTGAGTGCCGCATTCGAACCGTTCCGTTTTCGAGCGTCCTGCGCGAGTCAAGAAGCACCTTTTTAAAAGAAGGCGTACATTATCTGAACCTAACCTAATGACTTCACTAACAGTTTACAGCTTACTCTACCGCACCGAGCACGCACCATCAAATGCGGAAGAGGCCTAAGAAACCATTCTTACCTCGCGAGTGGTGCCTAGATTGTAAATATAGACAGTATGCTTATCTATCTTTAGTTCAGTGTACACCCAAACTTATGAATCGGAGAGTCGAGCGCAGTATGTGCACAAAGTTATTCAAAGACAAATACTTAGGGGATGACTTGTAGTTGGGACGAGGACCCTGTACCGAACTACGATAGTTTGTACACAGCTGTGCCAACTACTTAGTGATTCGAGGAGCAGACATTTGGAGCCTGGGGGCACCTGGGCTTTGGTTTCAGGAATATGCATCGTGTCACAGAATTAATAATATTACTACGTACAGAAGGTTCTCTGTTAACATAATTATCCCCTATTTGGGTACGCAGAAGGAGCCTAAACATGGCCATCCCTTTGTATTGCATGCAACGCGCTAACATATCGCCTGGAACCGGTAGAAAGATGAAGAATACTCATAAACCAAGACCAGTCAACGTAACCCCTAAACCTTCACAGGTCAGCGGGCCAACGTAAACAAAAAATTGAAAATATGACGCAGCCAAATCGGCCCACGAAGACCGACCCGTAATCACGGGCTGAGATGAAAGTTGCCACGAAGGGCATATGCCCTGTTATGGCTCCCTCCATACCCCAACAGGTGTGAGAGAAGACCCGAATGATGGTGATGGGGATGCACGGATGGTAGGGATGTACTTGTAGCGGCGCGACCAAATCACGGAGTGAGCCGCCCGTGAAATCTTATTGAAAAGGAAAGCCCGACCGCAAAGTTGCAATATGTACTTTAGTCCCGAAGACTCTACTAAGGCTGTTGTCCAATAGAATCCCCTAGCCTGATCCCCCAGGGGACATAACGGTGAGGTTGTTAGGTGAACTGCGACTCTACAGCGCGCGAGCCGAGCGAGCGAAGCGAGCGTGACGCGGCAGCGTCCGGCGAAGCGCGATAACCGAACATAATCATTTTTTCCTAGTTGAATATAAAATAATTGCCGCTAATTCTCCAGGGTGATCGGGGTCAGGTGATTAACGTGGATAACGTGCTACTAAGTCGTATCGACCGTTCGGATTAGGTATATATTATCATGTTCATTGTGATAGTTAAACTAGTATCATATCGAGGTATTAATCATCGTGTAATTTATCTTTATTTGCTAACATTCAGTGTGAGTGAGTCACATAAAAGATACGGCGGAATTTAGGTATCTAAAGAGTACGAATAGGTGACAATTTCATTAGTGATTCAAACTGCAATACGACTGTTTCTTCTTCTTAGGGGGTATATTCTGTCCCTTTTCCGCAAAACGCACCTTCTTCTGAAACGATTGTCATTTACTATGACGCTCGCAGATCGTGACGTCACGATCTGCGACCGTTTTCTCTCTCTAACAAGCAATATTAAAACGGTTGTAGCTTCGTAATTCTTTGAGATATCTATAGGTATCTGAATGGGATTTTCATCACTAGGCATATTTTTTTGCCTTCTTTCTTTGAGTACCACCCGTATTGACTGCCCACAGCAGATTTGATCCGGTCTGGGTCGCATGGGTCGTACCCTCGACTCTTCCTTGCAAGACGACGCTCGATGGAGTCGCCGTCTCGCCTCGAGGCGTGTCCGTAGAATTTGGCGATGCGATTTTTTACTAGCGTCGTCAAATTCTTCGGACAAGCATCGACAAGTTGGACAGGCACTGCTTGCAATCTGGGGGCACGGCAGTGCCCCCGCCAAGTCAAGCGCGATATGATTTACAAAAATAAGAAAAATTAAGTTTTTTCTTTCACGTGTTAGCATGAATCCCAACTTAACCAATTTTATAGGTAATGATAAGGAATATACTTAAGTAGTTATATCTCGTTACTACTTTAAAACTACTTCAAAAATACATATACATCTCCTTAGAACCAGAGCATTGCTATAACCTAAGTATTTATTATGAAAAGTTACACTATTAATATCTCTTAAAAATTGCAACTTCAGTTACGAGCGTAGGTATAATATAAAATTTCGCTGAAACTTCGCCAACAGAGTGCAATCAAGAACTGTTCGATCGCTGCAAATTCCAAGTTTTCTGTCTGCGACTCCAACTTGTGACCCGTGGAGAGCCTTTTTCCCCTTTTTAAACTTTGATGAAATTTCAAAAGTTTTAAACAAATTGATTTTGAAATTATATGAATGTCAAAAAGTAACTAAGTAAATAGAATGATGGGAGCAAACAAAACGGGCACATTTTGCGTAGGAATTATATACAACCTATATAATGCTGCTTCTCCTATACCACTCGTTTTTCAACTTTCTATGACTATTTCAAAATAGCATTTCATTGTTTTTGTCAATTTTCGTTTCGAATGAAAGAGTCGAGCGCTCGAAAGTCAAAAAATTGTAGACTTGACCCTCAAAAGTGCAGTTAAAACAGGATTTGGAATTATTTCATACGGTCCAGGTAAAGTTTTGTTTTATACCAGCAAGTCGATCACGTATTTCATTGTACGGTAGATCTAAAGGCCAATTTTTAAGGATAAGTGACAGTTAGTTGTCTTAACGCGCGTTCAAAACGTTACGTGATTACCCATCAGATCAGACTGGAATAGAAGTGTAATATTATAAGAAGGATTTGATATTTAACAAAGGATTTGATTTCAGGATCAGACAGGAATTATCCCTTTCAAGACCATAATAACCGTCGATATACATAAATAATCCAATATGATCCAAAATGTAAAGTATATACCTACCCTATTCCTTGAAAAATTGTATGGCAAATCGGTGCCAATTATTTGTTTCTCAACTTGAGCTGACTTAAGTAGACCGATAGTTGTGTGTAATCAATCACCACAAGACCTACAAAATAAGCATTATGATACCTAATGTTACCTGCGTTGTGTATAGTAACTAAATATAATATAAATAAATATCAGGGGGCTATAATATTTATATTATACTAGCTGTTGCCCGCGACTTCGTCCGCGTAGAACTTGTTACCGTCTTAGAAAAATGATTGCTATTAAATTATTGTGGGCGGAACCTTAATTATCACCGACCTTAACAAAGTTCTACCATCTTAAGGGATGTATCCAAAATAAAAACCATCCGATATCCACAAATTAGGGTCTCAAATTATCTGTACGGAAAATTTCTTCTAAATCCATTCAGGGATTAAGCGTAAAAGGTAACAATGCGATGAGTTCATCAGTTAAAATTGCTACATTTTAAATTGAAAACTCCGTTTTACAAATATACATATCTTAAGAATCAATCATTAACAGACATTTCAGCTTAAATTGTATATTTTTCATAATATTATTAAAGTAAGCTACATTACTGAAAATAGTTTTGAAAGCAAACGTAGGTATCTAATGCTATAAGACGTAGAACATTCCATCTCCATCCGCCGTCCCCATTTAACGGTGTTAGAGAATAATATTATTCTGAATAACCAAAAAAAATTTTTTTATATTACCAAATTAATCCACAAGTTAAAATAAATATTACCAGTTTTCGGTTCTGGGAGCATTGCAGTTCTAACTTAACCTAACCTGCATTTCTGGTAGCTGTTCGGTTCTGTAAGGATCGTAGTTCTAACTTAACCTAACCTACTTTTCTGCTAGCAGTCGGATTATGTATTTTGACTAATAAATGGCTTACCATATAGTACATGTATGATCTAAGAATTCCCTTACTTCAAAAATGACTTGTTCCTCATACATACTTCCGACCCTTTTTAACCTCCGTAGAGGATGAATTTTAAGAAACGCTGTAATTCGTTTCCTATTCTATAACCGAAGTTACAGATCCCTTACTTTAAATTTGTCTTGCTCTCCATACAAGCTTTGAATCCCCTTTAACCTATGCAACCCTAACCCTATAGGGAATTAATATCAAAAACTCTGAAATCAATCTTGTCGTTTTTTAACATACAGGCTAAGACCGAAGTTAAAAATCTCTAACTATAAAATTTTCTTGGTCTCCATATAAACCTTGAATCTCGTTTTAACCCCCTTAGGGGTGG
This sequence comes from Epinotia ramella, assembly GCA_947578815.1. Taxonomy (NCBI): domain Eukaryota; kingdom Metazoa; phylum Arthropoda; class Insecta; order Lepidoptera; family Tortricidae; genus Epinotia; species Epinotia ramella. The sequence goes on along the minus strand of OX388202.1, from coordinate 16,782,639 downwards.
AAAATTTCCAAAACACTGAAAGAACTTTTTATTCTGATAGGAAATCTTTATAGAACGTTTTAAGTCTCCAGCTCAAAGAAAAGTGTTTTTCATACAATACTAAACTTGCACCGCTTTTTCACCCCTAGTATCTAGATAAAAAAAGTGTTTCTCATACAAAACTTGCACCCTTTTTAACCTCCTTAGGGATGGAATTTTCTAAAACGCTGAAAATACTTTTTTGTATTCTAATAAGTAATATTTCTACAAAGTTTCAAGTCTCTAGTTCAAAAAATACTGTTTCTCCATAGAAACATTGCACCCCTATTTAACCTCCTTAGGGGTGAAATTTTGTAAAGCGCTGAAAGTACTTTTTTTGTATCTTAATAAGTAATATTCCTACAAAGTCTCAAGTTTCTAGTTAATAAAACAAGTTTCCCACATACAAACTTTGTACTCCTATTTAGCCCCTTAGGGATGGAATTTTCAAAAATCCCGTCTTATCCCGTGCCTACGTCAAAAAAGAAAGGTCTGGTGTAAATTTCAGGTTTCTCTATTCTAGTAGTTTCGGCTGTGCGTTGATGAATCAGTCAGGAAGTCTTCTTTTATATATATATAGACTAGCTTCTGCCCGCGACTCCGTCCGCGTGGAACTCGTTTATATCGCGCAGCTCCATACAAACTTTCACCCCCTTAGGTGATGATTTCGGGGATAAAAACTATCCTATGTCCTTCCCCGGGACTCGGAACTATCTCGATACCAAATTTCATCGCAATCGGTTCAGCGGTTTAAGCGTGAAGAGGTAACAAACAGACAGACAGACAGACAGACACACTTTCGCATTTATAATATTAGTATGGATTTAGAACCCACGTATGATTTAGAACCCATTGGGGTAACATAAAGGTATCATAAAATGCTTATTTTGTAATTGTAATATGTTATGGTTCGCATTAAAAAAAAAACCTTTTTTGTATATGTACAATCTATCACGGATAACCTAAATTGCTCAGCTATAAGTCCGCTAAACATACTTTATCCGCCATTAAGCTATGTACTTTATTACATAAAATTTTACGGATGCATAGCTAAAAAGGAAAATTGAAGATTTCAGCTAGTATAACAAGTAAAAACATATCAGATTTGTATGAAAAAAATAGAGCAAGTCTCGAATATTAGTATTAAAAAGAAAGTACATGGATACCGCACACGATTTTTTAGAGACGTGCTTTCGCGCGTTTTTTGGCCATAACTCAAAATGACCTTCTAACATTTAACCGCCTTTTAGTTTGAGGTCGGCAGAATGCTTATTTTGTAATTGTAATATGTTAAGGTTCGCATTAAAAAAAAACGCATTATAAATCTTGTTAATCGGTACGTACCGTACATAAATTATTTACAAAATCGTTTTGAGTACGAAATACTTGAAGAAGACGTCGAAGAATTGAAGTTGCCATAAGTTGTTTGTCGCTATTACAAAATCATAATTAGTACCAATGTTTGAAGAAAACACAATGGCCTTCAGAGGGTCTTCGATAAGGCGAAGCACAATTGAGTACGTTATTCCAATGGCATTGTTCAGGCAATGGACTGCGTCGATTTGCAATCACACCTGAAAAGACTTTAGAATGCTCTCGATACAGAGTTAAAAGTTTGTTCAGTTGGTATCTTTCACAGATATTTTAGTCACATTTAAAGCAGATACGAATTAATTTATTTCATTATGAAGTCAGTTATTTCATTAACTATGCTTTCTAGCAGGTACATTCACTATTTTCAGTGTATTTATTATGCACATAAGTTTATAATAAAAAAAAACACCAAAGAAAATCTCAACTCTTTTCTTCAGACCGGAATAGAAGTGTAATATTATAAGAAGGATTTAATATTTAACAAAGGATTTGATTTCAGGATCAGACTGGAATTATCCCTTTCAAGACCATAATAACCATAATAACCGTCGATATACATAAATAATCCAATATGATCCAAAATGTAAAGTATATACCTACCCTATTCCTTGAAAAATTGTATGGCAAATCGGTACCAATTATTTGTTTCTCAACTTGAGCTGACTTAAGTAGACCGATAGTTGTGTGTAATCAATCACCACAAGACCTACAAAATAAGCATTATGATACCTAATGTTACCTGCGTTGTGTATAGTAACTAAATATAATATAAATAAATATCAGGGGGCTATAATATTTATATTATACTAGCTGTTGCCCGCGACTTCGTACGCAGTTTTCGATATTTTTGGTCGCGACGAATGCGCGTGGAGCCGCGGGCAGCCATCAAAACGATATACTGGCTTTTTACAAAATGTCAAAACAAACTAGAAAACTACCCTACTTAACTGTCGCTAATGAACGCGTTCCTTTTTACGGTATATGGTAATATAATAACATGCATTAAAATAACTAAGCTAAGTGATGACGTCCGGAAACAACATATACTATTTACGAGTAACTAATTTAAATCTTTAAATAAACTTTGCATTTGGTATCAACCAACCAGACTACAGCTATATTAAAATCAATAAATCAGGACGCAGAATTTTTCAAAACATTCGGTATTCTGTAACAAGGATAAGGCTATGTAACACTAGGATGTTGAAGAAAGGTAGTTGCTGTTATATAACATCGTGTAACAAGGATAAGGCTATGTAACACTAGGATGTTGAAGAAAGGTAGTTGCTGTTTTATAACAATTATAACAGCCAGTGTGAATGCATCATTAAAAAAATAACGCGCGTGCAAACGTCAGTGCGCGAATGCGCGATGGACTGCATAAAGTCTGTGTCAAAGCATTTTATAAAAATTATCATGCCGCCAAATTAAACAATATTTTCGCCGTGGAATTGATTATTAATTGCGAGTGGTCTATTTCTCACAACCGAAGTCAAATTAGAGTGTATAACTGTGATCTAAAAGCCATATCGCCTATCGAACAAAATAACCATCTTGCGGTAATGTGGGCTATTTTAGACCCTAAGTTATATAAACTACTATTTTTCCGAAAGGAGTCAAGCTCTGGCGTTTTCAGGGTCGCTCACCTGACTCTATGATTCTGCGTAAAAACAGATTTAGTGTAGTGCAGCAGTGTGTGCAGTTTTACTGTTTTTGTATTTGTAAGTATGAATATTAGTCTTGTTAGTCTGATGGTATATTGTAAATCAATGGATTTTCAAAATAACTTTTTTCGCGGTTTCCGCCAAACAATTAAGCACAACATCACTTCTCAACAACTTATATTGAATAATTAAAGCACTATACACCATTCAAAAGATAATTTGAATACGCATTACAACGTATAATATTTAGTATATTTAAATGATGATGATGCCCTCCCAGACGTATTCGTCGACGGCGACATCCTGACAAGACGATTGTAAAAAGTTATTATTTGCGTGCATGGGCGCGAGACGAGAATGACTCGCAAATCCAAACTTGGTTTTGAAACTCCGGTGACATGAAAAACAATAAAGGTCTCCACTTAAGTTGTAAGTGTAATGGTAGGAGGGCTTGGGCCGAGTTTTACGAAACTGACGTTTGGCGTCAAGATTTTCGAGACGGGTACTTTCAAAGTTACTGAGCCCCGTGTTGACAGCAGTTCGCCAGTCTGATCTCCGAGTAGCAAGCTCTTCCCACGACTCACATGATATGCCGGTTGCAGACAGATGGCGCTTCAGAACATCCCTGTACCGCAGGTATTGTCCGCCAACTTTGCGCTTTTCTGAGGCTAGCTCCGAGTAAAATACTGCCTTAGGCAGTCTTGATGATGGCATTCGTACAAGGTGTCCACACCAACGTAATTGTCCCTTCATGAGTAGACATTCCATGCCAACCATGCCAGTCCGACGCGCGACTCGGAGGGAGTTCGGAACACGATCCTGCCACCTTAGTCAAAGAATTGCTCGGAGACATTTTAAATAATTTTAAATAATAAGTAATTAATAAGACGGTCGGCTATTATGTTTCTGTCACACGTTTACCCAGTAAACGACTTTGCAAAACTACCTGCAAATGCTGCAAATATCTGATTGACCAAAGGTACCTACTGACGCCATGTTTGCAATGTTACGAGAAAGTATATCAGTTGTACTTACGCATTGAAGTGAGCGGACGTGCTGCTGTGAGTTTTTAAGCAGTTTACGTGGTATGTATTTCCAGTGATGTATTTTCATCCTTCAAGAAGTCATTTCCAGCATAGTTATTTAAGCACTGTAGAACGTCATTACTTGAAATAATTTTTCAACGTTTTATCGCTCGTTAGAATCTTATGTTCGTGTTAAGATCATGTATGTATTAATAGCAATGCTGAGACGTCCATTGACGACGCCACATTGAGGCAAAGGTCATATAATTAGCTGAGCTTTAGTGTGCCACTTTTGGAGTGCTTATAACCTATCTACCTCTTTTTTATATTACATCATTGATTAATGGCGTGTATCCTTTAGCCGTAATCACAACAAACGTTCGTGGGCGTCATTTCCCTGGCGTCATTCCGTTGTATTTCTGTCCATCAAAATGACGAACGCGACATGGAAATGACTGTTAAATATTGAATTCTCAATATATAAAAATCGTCAGGTTGATGGCACAATTAATTTTAGTCGCTCTTTTCTACTCAACTATTGACTTTTAACCGGTGCGATATATACTTTTCAAATTCAAATGCAAAGGTGTTTCGTCTCCCGTCAAATCGAATTTGTAAAAGTAATAATACCTTGAACCAATCGCACTTTTCTAATACAGCCGTCATGTCGCTGTTATGAGCGTCATGTCGATGGAGCGAATAATTTCAATACCTCTTTGCTATTTAACTATAGATTTTCAACTGGTGCCTTATGTACGTTTTATATCCAATTTAAATCCAATCCAAATTAAAAGATGTTTCGTAATTCATAGTTATGTTGGCTAAAATAAAAATAAAATATGCCATCGGAATGATACAAATTTACCCAAATATGGCCTTTATTGCCTGAATCAAATAAATAAATACCCCCTGATTTTGATGCGGCAAGCCGCATTGAGTGCCGCATTCGAACCGTTCCGTTTTCGAGCGTCCTGCGCGAGTCAAGAAGCACCTTTTTAAAAGAAGGCGTACATTATCTGAACCTAACCTAATGACTTCACTAACAGTTTACAGCTTACTCTACCGCACCGAGCACGCACCATCAAATGCGGAAGAGGCCTAAGAAACCATTCTTACCTCGCGAGTGGTGCCTAGATTGTAAATATAGACAGTATGCTTATCTATCTTTAGTTCAGTGTACACCCAAACTTATGAATCGGAGAGTCGAGCGCAGTATGTGCACAAAGTTATTCAAAGACAAATACTTAGGGGATGACTTGTAGTTGGGACGAGGACCCTGTACCGAACTACGATAGTTTGTACACAGCTGTGCCAACTACTTAGTGATTCGAGGAGCAGACATTTGGAGCCTGGGGGCACCTGGGCTTTGGTTTCAGGAATATGCATCGTGTCACAGAATTAATAATATTACTACGTACAGAAGGTTCTCTGTTAACATAATTATCCCCTATTTGGGTACGCAGAAGGAGCCTAAACATGGCCATCCCTTTGTATTGCATGCAACGCGCTAACATATCGCCTGGAACCGGTAGAAAGATGAAGAATACTCATAAACCAAGACCAGTCAACGTAACCCCTAAACCTTCACAGGTCAGCGGGCCAACGTAAACAAAAAATTGAAAATATGACGCAGCCAAATCGGCCCACGAAGACCGACCCGTAATCACGGGCTGAGATGAAAGTTGCCACGAAGGGCATATGCCCTGTTATGGCTCCCTCCATACCCCAACAGGTGTGAGAGAAGACCCGAATGATGGTGATGGGGATGCACGGATGGTAGGGATGTACTTGTAGCGGCGCGACCAAATCACGGAGTGAGCCGCCCGTGAAATCTTATTGAAAAGGAAAGCCCGACCGCAAAGTTGCAATATGTACTTTAGTCCCGAAGACTCTACTAAGGCTGTTGTCCAATAGAATCCCCTAGCCTGATCCCCCAGGGGACATAACGGTGAGGTTGTTAGGTGAACTGCGACTCTACAGCGCGCGAGCCGAGCGAGCGAAGCGAGCGTGACGCGGCAGCGTCCGGCGAAGCGCGATAACCGAACATAATCATTTTTTCCTAGTTGAATATAAAATAATTGCCGCTAATTCTCCAGGGTGATCGGGGTCAGGTGATTAACGTGGATAACGTGCTACTAAGTCGTATCGACCGTTCGGATTAGGTATATATTATCATGTTCATTGTGATAGTTAAACTAGTATCATATCGAGGTATTAATCATCGTGTAATTTATCTTTATTTGCTAACATTCAGTGTGAGTGAGTCACATAAAAGATACGGCGGAATTTAGGTATCTAAAGAGTACGAATAGGTGACAATTTCATTAGTGATTCAAACTGCAATACGACTGTTTCTTCTTCTTAGGGGGTATATTCTGTCCCTTTTCCGCAAAACGCACCTTCTTCTGAAACGATTGTCATTTACTATGACGCTCGCAGATCGTGACGTCACGATCTGCGACCGTTTTCTCTCTCTAACAAGCAATATTAAAACGGTTGTAGCTTCGTAATTCTTTGAGATATCTATAGGTATCTGAATGGGATTTTCATCACTAGGCATATTTTTTTGCCTTCTTTCTTTGAGTACCACCCGTATTGACTGCCCACAGCAGATTTGATCCGGTCTGGGTCGCATGGGTCGTACCCTCGACTCTTCCTTGCAAGACGACGCTCGATGGAGTCGCCGTCTCGCCTCGAGGCGTGTCCGTAGAATTTGGCGATGCGATTTTTTACTAGCGTCGTCAAATTCTTCGGACAAGCATCGACAAGTTGGACAGGCACTGCTTGCAATCTGGGGGCACGGCAGTGCCCCCGCCAAGTCAAGCGCGATATGATTTACAAAAATAAGAAAAATTAAGTTTTTTCTTTCACGTGTTAGCATGAATCCCAACTTAACCAATTTTATAGGTAATGATAAGGAATATACTTAAGTAGTTATATCTCGTTACTACTTTAAAACTACTTCAAAAATACATATACATCTCCTTAGAACCAGAGCATTGCTATAACCTAAGTATTTATTATGAAAAGTTACACTATTAATATCTCTTAAAAATTGCAACTTCAGTTACGAGCGTAGGTATAATATAAAATTTCGCTGAAACTTCGCCAACAGAGTGCAATCAAGAACTGTTCGATCGCTGCAAATTCCAAGTTTTCTGTCTGCGACTCCAACTTGTGACCCGTGGAGAGCCTTTTTCCCCTTTTTAAACTTTGATGAAATTTCAAAAGTTTTAAACAAATTGATTTTGAAATTATATGAATGTCAAAAAGTAACTAAGTAAATAGAATGATGGGAGCAAACAAAACGGGCACATTTTGCGTAGGAATTATATACAACCTATATAATGCTGCTTCTCCTATACCACTCGTTTTTCAACTTTCTATGACTATTTCAAAATAGCATTTCATTGTTTTTGTCAATTTTCGTTTCGAATGAAAGAGTCGAGCGCTCGAAAGTCAAAAAATTGTAGACTTGACCCTCAAAAGTGCAGTTAAAACAGGATTTGGAATTATTTCATACGGTCCAGGTAAAGTTTTGTTTTATACCAGCAAGTCGATCACGTATTTCATTGTACGGTAGATCTAAAGGCCAATTTTTAAGGATAAGTGACAGTTAGTTGTCTTAACGCGCGTTCAAAACGTTACGTGATTACCCATCAGATCAGACTGGAATAGAAGTGTAATATTATAAGAAGGATTTGATATTTAACAAAGGATTTGATTTCAGGATCAGACAGGAATTATCCCTTTCAAGACCATAATAACCGTCGATATACATAAATAATCCAATATGATCCAAAATGTAAAGTATATACCTACCCTATTCCTTGAAAAATTGTATGGCAAATCGGTGCCAATTATTTGTTTCTCAACTTGAGCTGACTTAAGTAGACCGATAGTTGTGTGTAATCAATCACCACAAGACCTACAAAATAAGCATTATGATACCTAATGTTACCTGCGTTGTGTATAGTAACTAAATATAATATAAATAAATATCAGGGGGCTATAATATTTATATTATACTAGCTGTTGCCCGCGACTTCGTCCGCGTAGAACTTGTTACCGTCTTAGAAAAATGATTGCTATTAAATTATTGTGGGCGGAACCTTAATTATCACCGACCTTAACAAAGTTCTACCATCTTAAGGGATGTATCCAAAATAAAAACCATCCGATATCCACAAATTAGGGTCTCAAATTATCTGTACGGAAAATTTCTTCTAAATCCATTCAGGGATTAAGCGTAAAAGGTAACAATGCGATGAGTTCATCAGTTAAAATTGCTACATTTTAAATTGAAAACTCCGTTTTACAAATATACATATCTTAAGAATCAATCATTAACAGACATTTCAGCTTAAATTGTATATTTTTCATAATATTATTAAAGTAAGCTACATTACTGAAAATAGTTTTGAAAGCAAACGTAGGTATCTAATGCTATAAGACGTAGAACATTCCATCTCCATCCGCCGTCCCCATTTAACGGTGTTAGAGAATAATATTATTCTGAATAACCAAAAAAAATTTTTTTATATTACCAAATTAATCCACAAGTTAAAATAAATATTACCAGTTTTCGGTTCTGGGAGCATTGCAGTTCTAACTTAACCTAACCTGCATTTCTGGTAGCTGTTCGGTTCTGTAAGGATCGTAGTTCTAACTTAACCTAACCTACTTTTCTGCTAGCAGTCGGATTATGTATTTTGACTAATAAATGGCTTACCATATAGTACATGTATGATCTAAGAATTCCCTTACTTCAAAAATGACTTGTTCCTCATACATACTTCCGACCCTTTTTAACCTCCGTAGAGGATGAATTTTAAGAAACGCTGTAATTCGTTTCCTATTCTATAACCGAAGTTACAGATCCCTTACTTTAAATTTGTCTTGCTCTCCATACAAGCTTTGAATCCCCTTTAACCTATGCAACCCTAACCCTATAGGGAATTAATATCAAAAACTCTGAAATCAATCTTGTCGTTTTTTAACATACAGGCTAAGACCGAAGTTAAAAATCTCTAACTATAAAATTTTCTTGGTCTCCATATAAACCTTGAATCTCGTTTTAACCCCCTTAGGGGTGGAAAATTTCCAAAACACTGAAAGAACTTTTTATTCTGATAGGAAATCTTTATAGAACGTTTTAAGTCTCCAGCTCAAAGAAAAGTGTTTTTCATACAATACTAAACTTGCACCGCTTTTTCACCCCTAGTATCTAGATAAAAAAAGTGTTTCTCATACAAAACTTGCACCCTTTTTAACCTCCTTAGGGATGGAATTTTCTAAAACGCTGAAAATACTTTTTTGTATTCTAATAAGTAATATTTCTACAAAGTTTCAAGTCTCTAGTTCAAAAAATACTGTTTCTCCATAGAAACATTGCACCCCTATTTAACCTCCTTAGGGGTGAAATTTTGTAAAGCGCTGAAAGTACTTTTTTTGTATCTTAATAAGTAATATTCCTACAAAGTCTCAAGTTTCTAGTTAATAAAACAAGTTTCCCACATACAAACTTTGTACTCCTATTTAGCCCCTTAGGGATGGAATTTTCAAAAATCCCGTCTTATCCCGTGCCTACGTCAAAAAAGAAAGGTCTGGTGTAAATTTCAGGTTTCTCTATTCTAGTAGTTTCGGCAGTGCGTTGATGAATCAGTCAGGAAGTCTTCTTTTATATATATATATAGACTAGCTTCTGCCCGCGACTCCGTCCGCGTGGAACTCGTTTATATCGCGCAGCTCCATACAAACTTTCACCCCCTTAGGTGATGATTTCGGGGATAAAAACTATCCTATGTCCTTCCCCGGGACTCGGAACTATCTCGATACCAAATTTCATCGCAATCGGTTCAGCGGTTTAAGCGTGAAGAGGTAACAAACAGACAGACAGACAGACAGACACACTTTCGCATTTATAATATTAGTATGGATTTAGAACCCACGTATGATTTAGAACCCATTGGGGTAACATAAAGGTATCATAAAATGCTTATTTTGTAATTGTAATATGTTATGGTTCGCATTAAAAAAAAAACCTTTTTTGTATATGTACAATCTATCACGGATAACCTAAATTGCTCAGCTATAAGTCCGCTAAACATACTTTATCCGCCATTAAGCTATGTACTTTATTACATAAAATTTTACGGATGCATAGCTAAAAAGGAAAATTGAAGATTTCAGCTAGTATAACAAGTAAAAACATATCAGATTTGTATGAAAAAAATAGAGCAAAGTCTCGAATATTAGTATTAAAAAGAAAGTACATGGATACCGCACACGATTTTTTAGAGACGTGCTTTCGCGCGTTTTTTGGCCATAACTCAAAATGACCTTCTAACATTTAACCGCCTTTTAGTTTGAGGTCGGCAGAATGCTTATTTTGTAATTGTAATATGTTAAGGTTCGCATTAAAAAAAAACGCATTATAAATCTTGTTAATCGGTACGTACCGTACATAAATTATTTACAAAATCGTTTTGAGTACGAAATACTTGAAGAAGACGTCGAAGAATTGAAGTTGCCATAAGTTGTTTGTCGCTATTACAAAATCATAATTAGTACCAATGTTTGAAGAAAACACAATGGCCTTCAGAGGGTCTTCGATAAGGCGAAGCACAATTGAGTACGTTATTCCAATGGCATTGTTCAGGCAATGGACTGCGTCGATTTGCAATCACACCTGAAAAAACTTTAGAATGCTCTCGATACAGAGTTAAAAGTTTGTTCAGTTGGTATCTTTCACAGATATTTTAGTCACATTTAAAGCAGATACGAATTAATTTATTTCATTATGAAGTCAGTTATTTCATTAACTATGCTTTCTAGCAGGTACATTCACTATTTTCAGTGTATTTATTATGCACATAAGTTTATAATAAAAAAAAACACCAAAGAAAATCTCAACTCTTTTCTTCAGACCGGAATAGAAGTGTAATATTATAAGAAGGATTTAATATTTAACAAAGGATTTGATTTCAGGATCAGACTGGAATTATCCCTTTCAAGACCATAATAACCATAATAACCGTCGATATACATAAATAATCCAATATGATCCAAAATGTAAAGTATATACCTACCCTATTCCTTGAAAAATTGTATGGCAAATCGGTACCAATTATTTGTTTCTCAACTTGAGCTGACTTAAGTAGACCGATAGTTGTGTGTAATCAATCACCACAAGACCTACAAAATAAGCATTATGATACCTAATGTTACCTGCGTTGTGTATAGTAACTAAATATAATATAAATAAATATCAGGGGGCTATAATATTTATATTATACTAGCTGTTGCCCGCGACTTCGTACGCTTCTACCATCTTAAGGGATGTATCCAAAATAAAAACCATCCGATATCCACAAATTAGGGTCTCAAATTATCTGTACGGAAAATTTCTTCTAAATCCATTCAGGGATTAAGCGTAAAAGGTAACAATGCGATGAGTTCATCAGTTAAAATTGCTACATTTTAAATTGAAAACTCCGTTTTACAAATATACATATCTTAAGAATCAATCATTAACAGACATTTCAGCTTAAATTGTATATTTTTCATAATATATTAAAGTAAGCTACATTACTGAAAATAGTTTTGAAAGCAAACGTATCTAATGCTATAAGACGTAGAACATTCCATCTCCATCCGCCGTCCCCATTTAACGGTGTTAGAGAATAATATTATTCTGAATAACCAAAAAAAAATTTTTTATATTACCAAATTAATCCACAAGTTAAAATAAATATTACCAGTTTTCGGTTCTGGGAGCATTGCAGTTCTAACTTAACCTAACCTGCATTTCTGGTAGCTGTTCGGTTCTGTAAGGATCGTAGTTCTAACTTAACCTAACCTACTTTTCTGCTAGCAGTCGGATTATGTATTTTGACTAATAAATGGCTTACCATATAGTACATGTATGATCTAAGAATTCCCTTACTTCAAAAATGACTTGTTCCTCATACATACTTCCGACCCTTTTTAACCTCCGTAGAGGATGAATTTTAAGAAACGCTGTAATTCGTTTCCTATTCTATAACCGAAGTTACAGATCCCTTACTTTAAATTTGTCTTGCTCTCCATACAAGCTTTGAATCCCCTTTAACCTATGCAACCCTAACCCTATAGGGAATTAATATCAAAAACTCTGAAATCAATCTTGTCGTTTTTTAACATACAGGCTAAGACCGAAGTTAAAAATCTCTAACTATAAAATTTTCTTGGTCTCCATATAAACCTTGAATCTCGTTTTAACCCCCTTAGGGGTGGAAAATTTCCAAAACACTGAAAGAACTTTTTATTCTGATAGGAAATCTTTATAGAACGTTTTAAGTCTCCAGCTCAAAGAAAAGTGTTTTTCATACAATACTAAACTTGCACCGCTTTTTCACCCCTAGTATCTAGATAAAAAAAGTGTTTCTCATACAAAACTTGCACCCTTTTTAACCTCCTTAGGGATGGAATTTTCTAAAACGCTGAAAATACTTTTTTGTATTCTAATAAGTAATATTTCTACAAAGTTTCAAGTCTCTAGTTCAAAAAATACTGTTTCTCCATAGAAACATTGCACCCCTATTTAACCTCCTTAGGGGTGAAATTTTGTAAAGCGCTGAAAGTACTTTTTTTGTATCTTAATAAGTAATATTCCTACAAAGTCTCAAGTTTCTAGTTAATAAAACAAGTTTCCCACATACAAACTTTGTACTCCTATTTAGCCCCTTAGGGATGGAATTTTCAAAAATCCCGTCTTATCCCGTGCCTACGTCAAAAAAGAAAGGTCTGGTGTAAATTTCAGGTTTCTCTATTCTAGTAGTTTCGGCTGTGCGTTGATGAATCAGTCAGGAAGTCTTCTTTTATATATATATAGACTAGCTTCTGCCCGCGACTCCGTCCGCGTGGAACTCGTTTATATCGCGCAGCTCCATACAAACTTTCACCCCCTTAGGTGATGATTTCGGGGATAAAAACTATCCTATGTCCTTCCCCGGGACTCGGAACTATCTCGATACCAAATTTCATCGCAATCGGTTCAGCGGTTTAAGCGTGAAGAGGTAACAAACAGACAGACAGACAGACAGACACACTTTCGCATTTATAATATTAGTATGGATTTAGAACCCACGTATGATTTAGAACCCATTGGGGTAACATAAAGGTATCATAAAATGCTTATTTTGTAATTGTAATATGTTATGGTTCGCATTAAAAAAAAAACCTTTTTTGTATATGTACAATCTATCACGGATAACCTAAATTGCTCAGCTATAAGTCCGCTAAACATACTTTATCCGCCATTAAGCTATGTACTTTATTACATAAAATTTTACGGATGCATAGCTAAAAAGGAAAATTGAAGATTTCAGCTAGTATAACAAGTAAAAACATATCAGATTTGTATGAAAAAAATAGAGCAAAGTCTCGAATATTAGTATTAAAAAGAAAGTACATGGATACCGCACACGATTTTTTAGAGACGTGCTTTCGCGCGTTTTTTGGCCATAACTCAAAATGACCTTCTAACATTTAACCGCCTTTTAGTTTGAGGTCGGCAGAATGCTTATTTTGTAATTGTAATATGTTAAGGTTCGCATTAAAAAAAAACGCATTATAAATCTTGTTAATCGGTACGTACCGTACATAAATTATTTACAAAATCGTTTTGAGTACGAAATACTTGAAGAAGACGTCGAAGAATTGAAGTTGCCATAAGTTGTTTGTCGCTATTACAAAATCATAATTAGTACCAATGTTTGAAGAAAACACAATGGCCTTCAGAGGGTCTTCGATAAGGCGAAGCACAATTGAGTACGTTATTCCAATGGCATTGTTCAGGCAATGGACTGCGTCGATTTGCAATCACACCTGAAAAAACTTTAGAATGCTCTCGATACAGAGTTAAAAGTTTGTTCAGTTGGTATCTTTCACAGATATTTTAGTCACATTTAAAGCAGATACGAATTAATTTATTTCATTATGAAGTCAGTTATTTCATTAACTATGCTTTCTAGCAGGTACATTCACTATTTTCAGTGTATTTATTATGCACATAAGTTTATAATAAAAAAAAACACCAAAGAAAATCTCAACTCTTTTCTTCAGACCGGAATAGAAGTGTAATATTATAAGAAGGATTTAATATTTAACAAAGGATTTGATTTCAGGATCAGACTGGAATTATCCCTTTCAAGACCATAATAACCATAATAACCGTCGATATACATAAATAATCCAATATGATCCAAAATGTAAAGTATATACCTACCCTATTCCTTGAAAAATTGTATGGCAAATCGGTACCAATTATTTGTTTCTCAACTTGAGCTGACTTAAGTAGACCGATAGTTGTGTGTAATCAATCACCACAAGACCTACAAAATAAGCATTATGATACCTAATGTTACCTGCGTTGTGTATAGTAACTAAATATAATATAAATAAATATCAGGGGGCTATAATATTTATATTATACTAGCTGTTGCCCGCGACTTCGTACGCTTCTACCATCTTAAGGGATGTATCCAAAATAAAAACCATCCGATATCCACAAATTAGGGTCTCAAATTATCTGTACGGAAAATTTCTTCTAAATCCATTCAGGGATTAAGCGTAAAAGGTAACAATGCGATGAGTTCATCAGTTAAAATTGCTACATTTTAAATTGAAAACTCCGTTTTACAAATATACATATCTTAAGAATCAATCATTAACAGACATTTCAGCTTAAATTGTATATTTTTCATAATATATTAAAGTAAGCTACATTACTGAAAATAGTTTTGAAAGCAAACGTATCTAATGCTATAAGACGTAGAACATTCCATCTCCATCCGCCGTCCCCATTTAACGGTGTTAGAGAATAATATTATTCTGAATAACCAAAAAAAAATTTTTTATATTACCAAATTAATCCACAAGTTAAAATAAATATTACCAGTTTTCGGTTCTGGGAGCATTGCAGTTCTAACTTAACCTAACCTGCATTTCTGGTAGCTGTTCGGTTCTGTAAGGATCGTAGTTCTAACTTAACCTAACCTACTTTTCTGCTAGCAGTCGGATTATGTATTTTGACTAATAAATGGCTTACCATATAGTACATGTATGATCTAAGAATTCCCTTACTTCAAAAATGACTTGTTCCTCATACATACTTCCGACCCTTTTTAACCTCCGTAGAGGATGAATTTTAAGAAACGCTGTAATTCGTTTCCTATTCTATAACCGAAGTTACAGATCCCTTACTTTAAATTTGTCTTGCTCTCCATACAAGCTTTGAATCCCCTTTAACCTATGCAACCCTAACCCTATAGGGAATTAATATCAAAAACTCTGAAATCAATCTTGTCGTTTTTTAACATACAGGCTAAGACCGAAGTTAAAAATCTCTAACTATAAAATTTTCTTGGTCTCCATATAAACCTTGAATCTCGTTTTAACCCCCTTAGGGGTGGAAAATTTCCAAAACACTGAAAGAACTTTTTATTCTGATAGGAAATCTTTATAGAACGTTTTAAGTCTCCAGCTCAAAGAAAAGTGTTTTTCATACAATACTAAACTTGCACCGCTTTTTCACCCCTAGTATCTAGATAAAAAAAGTGTTTCTCATACAAAACTTGCACCCTTTTTAACCTCCTTAGGGATGGAATTTTCTAAAACGCTGAAAATACTTTTTTGTATTCTAATAAGTAATATTTCTACAAAGTTTCAAGTCTCTAGTTCAAAAAATACTGTTTCTCCATAGAAACATTGCACCCCTATTTAACCTCCTTAGGGGTGAAATTTTGTAAAGCGCTGAAAGTACTTTTTTTGTATCTTAATAAGTAATATTCCTACAAAGTCTCAAGTTTCTAGTTAATAAAACAAGTTTCCCACATACAAACTTTGTACTCCTATTTAGCCCCTTAGGGATGGAATTTTCAAAAATCCCGTCTTATCCCGTGCCTACGTCAAAAAAGAAAGGTCTGGTGTAAATTTCAGGTTTCTCTATTCTAGTAGTTTCGGCAGTGCGTTGATGAATCAGTCAGGAAGTCTTCTTTTATATATATATATAGACTAGCTTCTGCCCGCGACTCCGTCCGCGTGGAACTCGTTTATATCGCGCAGCTCCATACAAACTTTCACCCCCTTAGGTGATGATTTCGGGGATAAAAACTATCCTATGTCCTTCCCCGGGACTCGGAACTATCTCGATACCAAATTTCATCGCAATCGGTTCAGCGGTTTAAGCGTGAAGAGGTAACAAACAGACAGACAGACAGACAGACACACTTTCGCATTTATAATATAAGTATGGATTTAGAACCCACGTATGATTTAGAACCCATTGAGGTAACATAAAGGTATCATAAAATGCTTATTTTGTAATTGTAATATGTTATGGTTCGCATTAAAAAAAAACCTTTTTTGTATATGTACAATCTATCACGGATAACCTAAATTGCTCAGCTATAAGTCCGCTAAACATACTTTATCCGCCATTAAGCTATGTACTTTATTACATAAAATTTTACGGATGCATAGCTAAAAAGGAAAATTGAAGATTTCAGCTAGTATAACAAGTAAAAACATATCAGATTTGTATGAAAAAAATAGAGCAAGTCTCGAATATTAGTATTAAAAAGAAAGTACATGGATACCGCACACGATTTTTTAGAGACGTGCTTTCGCGCGTTTTTTGGCCATAACTCAAAATGACCTTCTAACATTTAACCGCCTTTTAGTTTGAGGTCGGCAGAATGCTTATTTTGTAATTGTAATATGTTATGGTTCGCATTAAAAAAAAACGCATTATAAATCTTGTTAATCGGTACGTACCGTACATAAATTATTTACAAAATCGTTTTGAGTACGAAATACTTGAAGAAGACGTCGAAGAATTGAAGTTGCCATAAGTTGTTTGTCGCTATTACAAAATCATAATTAGTACCAATGTTTGAAGAAAACACAATGGCCTTCAGAGGGTCTTCGATAAGGCGAAGCACAATTGAGTTCGTTATTCCAATGGCATTGTTCAGGCAATGGACCGCGTCGATTTGCAATCACACCTGAAAAGACTTTAGAATGCTCTCGATACAGAGTTAAAAGTTTGTTCAGTTGGTATCTTTCACAGATATTTTAGTCACATTTAAAGCAGATACGAATTAATTTATTTCATTATGAAGTCAGTTATTTCATTAACTATGCTTTCTAGCAGGTACATTCACTATTTTCAGTGTATTTATTATGCACATAAGTTTATAATAAAAAAAAACACCAAAGAAAATCTCAACTCTTTTCTTATTTGAAGGTTTTATTTCTATTGGGTATTTAACTTTATCAGAATAAAGAAGAAAAAGAAGAAATATGTAGGTACCAATTTCCAATCATATCATAAAGTATGCGGCTTGCTCAGATGAATAAGAACACATTGCCCACGACATGTTGTCGAGTTATGAAATCAACCAAAACAATGTCTGTTGTAGGGCCAGGTATCTACAATAAATTACCCTCCGAATTGAAAGAAATAGAAAACGATGTGACATTTCTTAATAAACTAAAAAAATGGCTGTCTGACAAAGGTTTCTATTATATAAGTGAGTATTTATGATGTAATAATAATAATTTGTATCATTGTATAACGTTGACATTTTGTAATTTGTAATTTTTATATATTATAATCTAATTAGAGAAATCAAATTAGTTTGACATATTAACTATTATAATTCATATTATTTTTGACATGCCAAATTTTATATTTTATTAATAAATGATTATGACATATATTATGACTTATGACGAACACTTACATCAATGTTCTATCATTAGTCATGCATACGTGATCTCAACTTAACTGTACCGAATATTCGAACCCGAAGCGTAGACTCGGCATTCGCTTAACAACCACTTTTCGCAGCGCAACATTCCTGAGTTCTCTCACAATCAGGCTTGTTCTTGTTTTCAATTTCATGTAAAGCGCTTCTATAAATTTTAAAATCGCTGGCCAGACAGGAAGTCAGATCGAAATCGTGGCGGTCGGAGGAAATTGCTCATTCTCACGCGAACAGCGCCGTCTCGCTCCGGGGAATCCGCTTTAATGGAAAAAGTTAAAAAAATACACAAAACTTTTTTATCACAATACTTATTCAACTCATTTAAAATAGACGTAAGGGCGTTCAATGGGTTCTCGGTATCGGCATTAAAAACAGAAGTTATTCGTAGGTATCGTATTATTTTAAATTATTAAATACACTGTCATATTTTAATATTGCGCCTTAAAAAAATTGACTATTGTTCAACGAATTGAGGATATTTTTTTACGTCAACGCAGTTGCACATTTTTTATTGAGGAGTTTTCAATATCAGAGCATAAGAAGGAAAAGTAAAAGAGTCGGTCTAGATGACAGGGTAGGTAACTAGAACTTCCGTCCATGAATAGCTCTCCTGATAATCTGCAATCTCTACCAAATAATATTGTTTTTTTTTCTTTATGTTTTTCTTAGACCACCTCCTTTAATAGCTATATGATTATCTTATATAACTCTTCCTTAGTAGCTATTTACACCCATATATTTTTCATCTATACCCACCCAATTTTTTTTTATTATTATTGAAGACCAAAAGCTGAATAACGAGTCGTTGCATCGAAATATATAAATTTCTCCCTTTAAAATCAATACTCTGGATTACTCTAGACGTCAAAATATAGCACACCTCTTTGTTAAACTATTAAAGAAAAACAAAAAAAAAATTGAATAGTATCTTTGTTTACTTATTTAGTGTTTTAATGAATAGTGGCACAGTATGATAAATAATCAGAAATTATTATCATGAGACGTAATCCGATACCGAGAACTTATTGAACACCCTACGTATTGTAATGCTGTTAAATTTCATCGCAGGTCGATTAAGTATCAGACCTTAAAGGCCTGGTTACACATTTATTTGTGAATAATCCGTACATACTTTTGCCTACGAGTAGCAATAGGGACTCGTTTTAAACTTAGTGTAAACCGGCCATTAAGGCGAAACAAGTCGAATGAAGCTACATACGCGACACTAAAATAACACTAGGCGGCGCAACATTATCGTTATTTTCCCCAGTGACACACACTACTACATTTCACGCACACCATATCACTTTACAGCGGCAGGTCACTAACCTTGGTTTTTTTTTCTTTGGTGACATTATGAATTGAAATCAGTCGCCGATCTCCATAGAGCAAGCAAAATCGTCAAAACATCTTATTGGAAAATAACAGAAACCTGTTGACAGTTTCGTATTCTGAGTAGATTCCATAGATATAGATATACACTAGATAACTTAACCCTTCGTATGTCTTAGCACTGATCAGTGCTATTGAAAGTTAACTGTATGACAGAAACGTAAAATATATAATCCTTCTGCAATGTCAGCGTCAAAGCATCCGAAGGGTTAAACACCTCAATCTGTATGAAAACCGACCGTGTCACTTTTTTCTTCCTACTTTGACATCACACGGGCGAATTAGTGATCTGAATTCCCCGTTGTCCGCGGAAAATCGATTCTGCAATAGTGATGTGCAAATTGCGGAATGTTCCAAAAAGTTGGAATAGTTCTCGGAAATTTCTAGAAAGTTTCACAAGGAATTAAGGAAATTTCCATGTTAGAAATGGAAAGTTTCAATTCCCATACAAAAATGAAGAAAATTTCCGAAATTTCCGTCGGCACATCAGTATTCTGCAATAAGGTATTTTCTTAATATTCACGGACAACCGGCTACCACATAAGACGCCCGCAGAATGTAAGTCGGAGTGCCAACTCGGAGTCCGAATTCTGACACGCGAAGTACATGCATAAATGCATGTACTTCGCAATACAAATGGTGTGGAAATGAACTTTTAGCACATTTAATTAACGTGTATATGCATATAATTTATAAATAAAACAGCAAAAGTGAATATTTTTACAAACTAAATGCTTAATTGTCGTCACAAAACTGACACTGAGTTCATTTTTATTTAACAACTCACGCTAATTATTGGTTACACGTTTTATTGAAAATGCCCATTTGCGTGATATATGTATATCTATATCTGTGGTAGTTTCTTAGGGTACATTTTGATACCTCATGCTTGCAGATTCCAAGTTGATATTATAAATATTCTGACAATGTATTTCCACAATATTGAATTCGTTGGCACTGCTGATTTTTGAGGAAGAAAACACGAAAATTTCATTGGACGGCTTCATTATTACGGCGGGATCGCAATATACGAGTATTATCATAATCGCCTTAGTTTGTACAACGATACGATGTTCCTTGTAGTTATACGAGTATTATTTTATTTATTCCAATTCATTTGCAAAATGAATAGTGTTTAAGACAAAATAAATGACAAATGTCAAACCTACCTATATGTCAGATGATATGACAAATACACACACGTACACCGTATAAGACAATGTGCCCTGTGTCATAAAAAAATATTCCACATATTAATTAAACGTATTCGAACTTTTTTGATTGAGAACGGGCTCTAAGAGGAAAAATATGAAAAATCGGGTTGTAATGGTAGGGTTTGAAAGTAATATTGGGTATTATAGTTGCACAAATGACAGAAAATCAATTTTGAACGTTTAACTATCCACATAACACCCTATGAATTTTCCCTAAAAACGTATTATTTTTAGATTGCTAGCATTAAATTAGCGAATTATACAATTGTCAAAACAAAAAAATCGCGACAGACGTCCTTCCAGTACGAGGCCTTATGGCCATCTGCCTACTAAAATTGAAAGGAAGTGACATATTCGTGTCCGATTTCTGCGTGATTTTGTATTTATGTGCTTAATTCTACTGTTCTTCTTTTCTACTACTACTGTTCTATTGTTCTACTGTTGTATTGTGTGTTTGTGGTTTGTACTATTGTTCTTTTCTTTATTCTTTATTCTTATTTTGTATGTATATTAAAAATAAAAGGAGCCCACTTGCTTGTCACACATATAATAAGGAACAAAAGGATACAAAAATAAATACTGAAAATTGAATAGCAAAAAAATGGTTCAGGTTTTTAGTCTACTCGGCCTACCAAAAAACGCAAAATCAGAGCTAACTTTGCCATCCTAATCTAACGAGGCAAATTAATCAAATCGTGTTTTGTGCCTCATATAATTGTAGCAAATATCTTCAAATATCATTTAAAGAAGAAACTGTCACATTTTATGTAGTTTTTGCGTAATAAAGTAGGAAATTCGAAGCCCCATTTTACACCTTTGTGATAATTTCCTCAAGAGGCCTCACCTTACGGTAAATTTTAAGCCACCAGCGAATAAAAACAGGCGAGCTGTTTTTTCAAAACTGTATACAATACCTATATGATTTCAATATAACAGCAGGTACAGTATTATAAAACTAAACCAATCGAACTATCGATTACGCTCTTAATACGTATATTAAAACAAAATTCGCATTAATTCCGCCATTTGTACATTATTTTGGTTGTGTGCATTAAAGTTTAAATAAATAAATAAATAAATAAACTAAGCACTGCGAAATAACATCCATACTAACATAACGTGAAGTTCATTAAAGCACTCAAAGCAAACATATCTGGCAACATCAACAAGACTCTAACCAATTCTATCATTCATGTACGATGTACCTATACCAAACGTGAATTGCCAAGTTTCTTGAACACCCACTTAGCAAGTATAGTTCCAGTGAGCATTATAATATTTGACAATTATAGAACTACTTACTTAAATATGTTTGTTTCTTCTGCTCTGTGAAGTAATAAATGTTTTCTCAAACTGGCAATGAAATGTTGACGTGACTTACTTCAAATTAGGTTCGGAAATACTACGTATCCGGTGCGATGAGTGAAGATGATATGTAAAGGAATTTCATACAACCTTACACTCCTAGGCCTGCAAAGCAAACTTCTTTTGTTTTTAAACGGGGGGGGGCGCGGGCCCGGAGCTGGCGGCGCGGCGGCGGCGGTGCAGGCGGTGCACGAAGAAACGTATTATTTATAAAACAAATTGACTACTTTCTAATTTTATTTCATTGCATGTTTGAGAAAAGCACTATACAAATCTCGGCGAGAAACGGGGTTGCCGGCCGCGTATCCCTATCCGGCCTCGCTACGCTCGGCCGTCTATATCTGCTTGGCCTGCAACCCTTCGTTTCCCGGCCTCTATAGTAATGTACTATTACCTAACCAATGAAGGAACGCTCACAATGAAAAACATAGCACAATCAGCCAAAAGTACCTAGTTACATAACTAACCTAGCGCTATTTTTTTTACAATTCGCAAAGTGCCAGCTCGCAGCCGTGATAATGTATCGCTTAATCACTTTCTAAAGACTTGATATTTCTTTATGAATCATATCGGATTAGGTTAGGTGCGTTTTAATTATAATTCCAGCATACCTACTTTACTAAGTAAAGTACCACGTGTTTTTTACAGGCCTTAAACACTGACTCACTCTCTTGCTGGAAGTTCAACCTTCGAACTATCAATACTTATTTAATTTCGGTAAGTGTCATCCATCTGTTAGTGGGAGCCTACTTGAAATATGTATAGTTATTTTCCCCTCACTGTCTCGGAAAGCCGTCTTTTATCCTTTAAAACCAGTGAGCAACATCGCATTTTATCCACAAGTGGGGAAAGTAATTTGTCCTTGGAGCGTGTTTAAGTAGCTTTTGAGACTTTTGACAGGTAACAAAACGTAAAACACTCAAAATACAACATTTTCACAGATGATGTATTTCTGTTGCCGCTATAACAACAAATACTTAAAAACAGAATAAAATAAATATTTAAGAACTTTTACAGAACTGCTTGTTGACTTCATTCAGGCGCTGGGTCTCAAAATGTATGGGAAAATTAAAACCCGACTCGCACTTGACCAAAATTCCACTTGATATTACTTAACGTTATTATTACTATTTAATTACTGTTAAAAAAATATAAATATTATTATTTAAATTAAATAAAGTTGTTTTGCATGTTGCACTTTCCTCGCTCCAGTGAGGTGAAAACTTTTGTGTTACACACGGGTGCAAATGTATTTTACTTCTCGTGTGTTAAAACACTCGCTACGCTCAGAATTCTAATTTAGGATCACTCGCTTCGCTCGTGGTTCAACTATAGAATCCTTTCGCTTGCTTGTGTTTCAATTCCACACTCGCGGGTAAAATACAACTTTGCACCCTTATACAGAGTGTTTTTTTTAAATGGGACAGTATGGGGAAATCCGAATCTAAAGGAGATAGAGGAAAAGTGTCCAAGGAGACATTAGGTGTTTTTTGATGTAAACAAATTTGGCTCGTTAAAATTTTTGGTCAAGCGTGAGTTGTTCTTAAAAAATTATAAAGTTGGTCAATTTTTTTTTTGACGCGGGTCGGCTCTGTTTCATGTAAGGATTATTTCATTGTATGGAAAGAAAAAAATCTGAACAGCAGAAGTTGGTCAAATTTAATGAAAACTAATCTTCATACGAGGGCGACACTGAAAGTCTTTAGAACTGGCCACTTGTAATAAATATAATAAAAAAATAAGTTCAAAATTTGAAAATGGAACTCTTTCTTAATATTTTTGTGTACGAATTCCACTCGATTGTCATTTGTTTTACGATTTGGCGGCAAATTGAAAATTGTGTGTACTACGTGAGCATGAATTTAACGCGAGAAAATTTTCGAGCAATGATTTTTTACGACTTTCGATGTAATTTAAGTCAACAAGAAAGTTATGATAGACTTCGATTGGCCTTTCACGATGAAGCCCCATCTCGTGCTACTATTTACAACTGGTTTAATGAATTTAAACGTGGCCGCACTAATCTCACTGATGATCTGCGTGAGGGCCGGCCTTCTACGGCGACTACTGATGATAACATCAGTGTTGTGCGGCGTATGATAGAGACTGACAAAAGAGTAACCTATCAGCAGATTCGTACAAGCTTAGCCATTGGTATGAGTCAAGTCCACAAAATCCTCCATGAACATTTAGCGGTGAGGAAGCTTTGTGCCCGGTGGATACCTCATAATTTGACAGAAGCCCAAAAAGTCCGTCGTGTTGATTGGTGCCGTGAAATGGGTCAAAGATTCAACGGAGGTGACTCAAATGCTGTGTTCGACGTAGTTACGGGTGACGAAAGCTGGATTTACTGTTATGATCCTGAAACTAAAAGACAGTCTGCTGAGTGGGTGTTTCCTTCCGAGGAGTTGCCTACTAAAGTGAAGAGAGGTCGAAGTGTGGGAAAAAAGATGGTGGCCTCGTTCTTCGGAAGGACTGGTCATTACGCAACAATTATTTTAGAGGATCAAAAAACAGTTACTGCGAAGTGGTACACTAACAATTGTTTACCACTTGTCTTGGAAAAAGTTCGAGAAAAACGGCCTCGCAGTAGGATCCTGCTTCACCACGACAACGCCTCATCGCACACCGCCAAGCAAACGATCGACTATTTGGCGACGGCAAACGTGGAATTACTGGGTTACCCACCTTATAGCCCCGACCTTGCACCTTGTGATTTTTATTTATTCCCAAAAATTAAAGAAAAACTTCGAGGAAAACGTTTTATGGACGCCGACGAAGCAGTGGCTGCGTTTCAAAAGGCCGTCGAAGAGACCCCTAAGGACGAGTGGGCAAAGTGCTTTTCTCAGTGGTTCTATCGAAAGCAGCGATGTATTGATGTGAAGGGAGGCTATTTTGAAAAGATATAATAAAAGTAATAAGTTGCTTGATTGCTCAGTTTTTGATTTTCTAAGAACTTTCAGTTTGACCCTCGTACAGTTGGTTTATTACTTGAGTAAATGTTCGATGTGGCCGCCGTCTTGTCTTATGCAGGTACGAGCACGCTTCAAGACACTTCTAGTTGCATTTAACAGAGACTTATGGTGAATTGTGTTTAAAGTGTTGTAAACAGCATCTTTTAATTCTTGTACGGAGTTGTATCGGGATTCATAAATTCGACCCTTAAGGTAACCCCATAAGAAAAAATCTAATGGCGTTAAGTCGGGCGATCGTGGGGGCCACTTTATCGGCCCATATGTACTCGTACCCATCCAACGGTTTGGAAACTGCTCGTCCAAACACAGTTTACTTGCCCTACTGTTGTGGGCTGGTGCACCATCTTGTTGGTAGATTATCTTACCAAAGTTCCTTAAAAAAATGTTCTTCTCTTGAATCATCTGGAGCTCTTGTCGATTATCGAAATTTAAAAATGAAATAATTTTAAATATTTTTTTACACGCCTAGGCACTTGTAACAATATTAAAAGGTGAATACTGCAATTGTATGAAGATTAGTTTTCATTAAATTTGACCAACTTCTGCTGTTCAGATTTTTTTCTTTCCATACAATGAAATAATCCTTACATGAAACAGAGCCGACCCGCGTCAAAAAAAAATTGACCAACTTTATAATTTTTTAAGAACAACTCACGCTTGACCAAAAATTTTAATGAGCCTAATTTGTTTACATAAAAAAACACCTAATGTCTCCTTGGACACTTTTCCTCTATCTCCTTTAGATTCGGATTTCCCCATACTGTCCCATTTAAAAAAAACACTCTGTATAACAAATAACTATTGTGCAACAAGAGAGAAAAGTTTATATTTACTGCGAGTGCTGATTTTGAGTCCTGAGGAAGTGAAATAGGTAGTTATTGTTTATGATGTATTGTATTTTAAATGAATTTATGCTATGTTATGTTATGTCATTGATTGTGATTCTATTAATTTTGATTGTATTTTTTTTATTTTATATTAGTTTAGTACATTCAACATTAATATTATATTAAATTATTATAATAAAACTAATAATTACATTGAACCGTGTAATCGTACCAGCAGTCTTGCCTTGTCGAAACCAATGAAATGGGACGCGCCTGTATCGCACGCATGTTCTGCTACCACCGAGTTCCTAACATCCATCTTCTTCACGCTGCGTATGTGTTCCAGTTATCTCGTGGAAACGTTCCGCCCAGTTTCCTCTAGGTACATACGCTTTGCCACAATCAAGCACTGAAAAGAAACATGTCGCCCGTAGTGACATTTAATACGTAAGTTGAACCGTGTAATTACGTGAAACCTGGATAACTGAGATCTCAAGGGTCCTGCGAATCAGTCCCACTTAAACAGGTATTCCACTTACACAGTTTTCTCAGATATCCAGGTTGAAAAAAATATGATTCTCATTTAATGAGGGTCTCAGTAATAGAGTTCAGAATACAGGTTAGTTCAGTTATAGAGGTGAGATAATTAAATAAAACAACTGTTTTTTGTAAATATTAAACATACCTAGAGATCTTTAGATATAGGTAATCACAAAAAGGCAATACATAATATATGTAAACCAACAAAAATAATCATCAAGTTCGTGTTTTTGTACACAGAAGTCACTCGAAGACGAGAGAAGAAAATCACTTAAAGAAAAAATAAATGTAAACACCTGGATGATAGCTAAACTAAACTAACTCGAGACACATCTCATTATGCACAATAAGCCAAAGTCCGAAATTTGTGGGTAGACTGCCAACGAAACGGAAATTAATTTGCGTCCTGCCTACATATAGGTCTTTTCTCAAAAATGGCCCGCAAAGTGATCATAACTCGCTACATATTGGAAGGTAAAGTGTATAGTTTAAGGTCAGAGCCTAAATTAAAAAATTAAAAACATTGCAGGCCGTCTGGAATGTTATATATAAATTCCTTTATTTGTCGTGTACCAAATTTTTAAAAAAGTAGAAACTGGCATATAACAGACGGCACAGCTCGTATTCAGCCAATTGAAACCGTATTTTTCTGTTGCAAACACGACGTTTTTGTATGTGTCTCAAATAGTTTGCGTTTTTTTGGTTGAAAAATACACTTGCGATTCTGTTTAAAAAAAAATGGCGGGAAATCGTAAATATTTTCACGTTGTGCAACGATATTTAAAGTTTATATAAATTTAGTATTTTTTATTCCCCCATTTTTGAGAAAAGCACTTAGCCTCAGCCGGAATGGCAATTGCAGGCTTCGTATTATAATTAAACGGACTCGCAAGCTCGTCCGTTTAAACAAATACTCAGCCTGCAATTGCCTCCTTCCCGGCCACGGCAATAATGTACTATAGTTAAAGAGGTTCGAAGTTCACAGCATCTCAGTAACAGCGGTTAACACAATATAAAATTCAAGAAAAACAAGTTAGCAAAAGGCCTTTAAAACATAGTCTCAGTAAAAGAGGTAAAAAACACTCACTATCTCAGTTATAGAGGTAATTTTGACGAAAAAATCGACAGGACTCGTCTCAGTTACACAGGTCTCCGTTTTCCCACTAACAGAAGTAATTCAGTGGTAAAGTGTCGGGACCGCAGCATGCGTCCCAGTTATAGAGTTTTCTCACTTACCACGTCCCACTTAGCCAGATTTCACTGTATTAGTTTTATTTCAACATGTATCACGAAAGTTTAAATTCGAACAATGTATACAATGTACTTGATCAAACGAAATGTGCGGATACTAGACAAAAAAATATCGATAAAAAAAATAAAAATAAAAATAATAGGCTAAAAAAAAAAGAAAAAAAAGCCTACCAAAAAAAAAAAAAGCCAAAAAAGTGCAAAAAAGACTTGCACTTTTTTGGCCATTTTTTTTTTGGTAGTCTTTTTTTTTTTTTTTTTTTTTTTAAATGCCAAATAAGTGCAATAAAGACTTTTATGCACTTTTTTGGCTTCTTTTATTTTTTTTTTGGTAGGCTTTTTTTTCTTGTTTTTTTAGCCTATAATTTTTATTTTTTTTATCGATATTTTTTTGTCTAGTATCCGCACATTTCGTTTGATCAAGTATAAGCAATACACATTGTAATGTTATGTGAATAAATGACTATGACTATGACTAGTTTTATAAACCGGAGACTTATGGTGTGTGGTTTTTGGAAATCATAAGAGTGAAATTGTGCTACTAAAACATCGTGTTAAGTTATTCAAGTTTAGATTCTCATTTTTTAGTCGGTGTTCTATATGTAGACATCAAAACCGCCTAATCCAGTAAATTAACTGGAGTGTTCATTTACTGGCAACGCCTGTTTTAATGTTTTCGTAATATCTTATGTTGTAGTGATTGTAATAAGATTTACTTTTTATTAACATAACCACCAATGACATGTCTTTCGTTGGCCCAGTGTTCGGACAAAGCTCATTTTCGAACATGAAGTTAATTCATTCACTGGTTTATAGATATCCAGTGAATGAACATCGACCGATAGTTACCTAGTTCATTTATTGGTTTTACTATCTTTTTCCGTACTGTCTTTTCGAAGATCTCACGGTTCTAAATACACTAAATTGCCATACGATAAATAAATCATAACATAATTCATTTAAAATACAATTTAGAAAATAATATGTCTATAATTTAAAAATAATGTCAAAATTCCAATACCTAATGTTAATTACCATGTCAAGCAAATTTTACACTTAAACCCTATGCTGACAAAAACTCCTCAATCGAGTAAAAAAGTTTAGTACAGCGGCACATCAAATAAAAGGCGACATACTTGTCCCCTTATTACCGGCTCATTAAAAACGACCGGGTTGCACTCCGGGAGTGCCGGCAGAAGTGAAAACTCAATGACATTGTAACCGTTTTTCGATCAGGTCACGTGTCCGTCTTACGAATTTTCAATCTGTCCAATCTTACGGTCACGTGACCTGTGGCGAGTTTAACAATTTTTCTCCATCACAAAAAGAGCACAGCGCCGAGAGAAAGAAGAAGTTTTTACTTCAAAAATATTGGTGCACACGTGGCATACAGAGGATCCCATGGGTTCCGTACCTTCTGGCAGGGGTAGCGTTGGTGAAGAAATCAAAGTCAGGATCTCAATATTTGCACCGATATATTATTATATACATATATATGGAGCAAATACAGTCGTCGGATTGTTAAAACTTACTGATAGAATCTTTGATTATTATAGATTGCTTGGGACGACACAAGACAAACATAAGTTACACGGACAGCGTTCAGAGCGAAAGAGGACGGTGACGGTTCGTGCATAGATAATAACAAATCATACATGGCACACTAAACAGCCCGATTAAGTTTAAGGTGCATACACACTTCACAACTCTAATAAAAAATTCACGCCCGTAGCCCGTCAACTTTAAGCTTCTCTCATTTAGTAACTGTTGCGACTGAGTTGATATAAATGTTAAAACACCCTTACAGTGAATGCTTCTAATCGAGAAAAAATACCCGGTATGCTAGAAATGTACATAAGTCTTAATTTAAGCAAATAAGCAGCGTTTCATTCATTCACTGGATTCGTTCATTCACTGGAGAACTTACCCTACACTACAATACTATTGATGTTCATCTAACTTATTTTGTTATATTTTATAAACCGTTCATAATAATTAGTAGTAGTTAGTTGCATTAAAAAATGCAATCACAGAATCACAAATTCGCATTGGGGCATCTATAAAAAGTGGATACATTTTATAGACACTTTTTAGGCGCAGCGTGGGAAGACAAGGTGGGCTGATGACCTGGTAAAGGTCGCGGGGGCCGGCTGTATGCGGGTGGCGCAGGGACGGTCATTGTGGCACTCATTGGGGGAGGCCAATGTCCAACGGTGGAGGACGGTGGTGGGCAACGGTGGTGGTGGGTGGTGGTGGTGATTATGATGATGATGATTACTTTTTATAGATGAAATTTATCACCATCAATAAGGATAAAATAATTATGTAGACATTTTATCTACGACACTGATTTCTATACTCCTGTTCCTTATGTAATTTTGCACTCGAACGTCCGATACCTACCTACTAATAAGTCTCTACATCTATGTATATTAACAATTATAATTTGTAAATTTTTACTTTAATTCAAGTATTGTTTTTTATTTGACGATCGTAATATAAAGTTGTGTAAAACCGAGGATAATTTATACTGTCCTTTTATAGTCCGTACTATGAAATAACTATATCTTATCTAATCTAATCTACTATTCATTGGTGATTTTGTGTCGTTTTCGGGCTAGGAGGAGCTTAGTGCGGCAGTCGCTTACGCACAAAATGTGAAGCGTATACCTTTCGTGACATTGTCATTTTTTGAAAGACAGGGGCATGGCGGTGGGAATATCTCTATGGTTTGCTGGGGACATGTGACATTTTGAAAGCGGAATCGCTTTTTCCGACGCGTTCTCGACTCGACGTATATGAATTCCACGCTAAAGTCTCATTCCCGATAGTGATATTTTCGTGGCCCGTACACTATCAGAGATAAGATACGATAACAACTGATCAGTATTGAGCTAGTATTTCTGTAGGTATATAAGCACGATCAATAAGCCAGTCACTGCTGATACGTGGATTGTGGAGGCCACAGTGTTTATTTGTAATAGATAGTTGTCAAATACATCAAAATGTGGTAAGATAAACCGTATATTTATAAATACTCCATAATAATCAAATAGGTAATTATAATAATATGAATGTACAATTATTGTAATTTTTAGTGCTAAATTAACTAAATTGCAGTTCTTCATTCTTAATGAATAAATGATATTTCCTATGCGATCCAAGTACCTAAATTTTTCAACGTGTTTTTGGTTTTGTCCTCTTTAAAAATAATAAATGACACTTTCATAATGTATAAAATTCATAAAACCTACATACAATACGAGTAGCTTCACATTACAATTTTAAAACTTTATTGTTAGCTATTGCTCCTCATAGTTGGATAATTTATATGATCATATAGGAAAGTGGTAAAACCGCCAAAAAACATACCTAGTTCCGTTTTTTAAATAAGCTTTGATAGGCCTGTGATGTTTATTTAACCATTTTAGTATATCAACACCCACTAATTTGAATACCAGCATTAACTAGGGGAATGGCAAACTAAATAAAAAAAATTGTAATGAAGTGCGGTGTGTGCAAACGCTCTTCTGTGTAGCTGACTGCATATAAACAAAACTTTAAAGAAGTTCATCCGGTATCGTTAGTGTTATTAGTGGTAAAAAGCATAAATAAACCTTTGAGTTCTACCCCAGAAAAGGCGGTGACGATGACGGGTGATTCCGGGGTCATGTATGATCCGGAATGACGAAAAGCGAAGAACATACTTGTCAAGAACTACATTTCCCATGAGACCAAACACTAAATCTGAACTAATACTAAATAAAAACTGAACTAATTAGCCTTTAAATGGTTAACAATTACGTGGTTAAAATCCATGGAAATAGTTGTTCAGTATAACCATCTTTTTCACTTTGTGTCATTCAGGATCCATGACCCCAAAGTCACCCAGTAGTGAGTGAGAACGCACGAGAATGGCTCCCATGCATGAGTAGTTCCCATGCGTACTAGCATATTTTCTCATAAAATGTTACCACCACAGATGTCCTGTACCTCCTCATCTGCTCAACGTTTTTTTTGTGCAAACTTTTACTATTACTTCCTGATTGCAGTTAAACAAATTGACAAATAATAAAATGTTGCCTAAGCCTTTAAAGGAAAAGATAAGATACCAAACCATTCGCAAAACATTTGGACTTCCTATGACTAAAGAGATTATAATGATTGACTCATTTGTAGGTATGTGCTGATAACGATTAATATATTTTTATGACCACGAACAAAAGTATAGGTAAGTTCACAGAAATAAACTAATACTTTGTTTGCTAATACTTTCAATTCAAGCAATTCAATCTTTAAGTCAATTATGTTGAGGAGCAAACGATAAATGCAACAACAGCATGTCGTGTTATTTAGAATGGCAAAGAACATATGACATACTTACGGATGAAAGTTTATTGCAAATTGAAGGAACTAAGATAACATGGCTTGTAGTTACTTGATAAACACATGTATTACTAAACAGGAGGGGATCCATTTTTTATATGAAGCCTGAAATGAAAAACGATAGTCAACCATGATATTGAAAATAAATCGGATATTTAAAATTAGTATAAAATATAATAATTTTATATTTACTCTGTTCTTATTTTTTAAATATATTTATTGATAATAAGGGTGAGGGAGGACAACAGAATATCTAAAAATAAAGGAAACTTATGATCTAGATTATGAAGCTATTTCCGTTAAATTAAACAGAATCTCGTCTTCATCCGCTATATGTAGATTGTAGAGACAAAATACTGTTAACTGTGTTCCTGTCGAACCAAGCTGCTCTCAAAGCCTCGCTCCGGACACACTCCAGTACGTGTACGACATTTTCAACAGTTCCATTTTCTGTTCCTGTAATTAATGATTGTGCTCAACCTAAGTACTATATTTTTGAAGTGAAAACTTCTTTAGCGGCGCTGAGCACTTTTTGGGATGGGGAAAAATTGTTAAATACGCGACAGATTTTTGTGACGTCAGATGTGCCGATTCGACTTCATTCAAAACTGAACGCTATTCGTAAGAGTATAAAGCCGTTAAACACTTTTTGCAATAGCATATTCTGCAAATGAATTTGTAATTTTGTCCACGCGTCCTTCACCGTTTTGCTATTGAGCAAATTCGAATAGTTCGAATTTGGACGTTATTCCTAAAGAGATAAAGCTTTGAAAAATATTTACCAACGGCAAAAACAAATTGATGTTTTGTTCACCGCCGCCGTCCGCTGTTCTTGCAAATTCGAATAGTTCGAATTTGGACGTTATTCCTAAAGAGAGCTTTGAAAAATATTTGGCAATGGCAAAAACAAATTGGTATTTTGTGCGCCGCCGGCGGCGGGCGCGCCGGCCCGTCGCACCCAACGCGCCCGCAGCCCGTCCGCCTAAATAATTGTTATTTTTTTATAAATTTGCGCGAAATTCATTTTTAGGGCGACACCGTAAGATGTCACGTGACCTGATCGAAAAACTGTTACAATGTTATTGAGTTTTCACTTCTGCCGGCACTCCCGGAGTGCAACCCGTTCTTTTTTTTATCCGCATACATTTTATGAAAGTTTTCTCCATCGTTTTTTTTAACCAACTTTTTAATTTTTATTTAAAATACCTCCTCTTTAATATTAGAAAATATAAATGAAAGACAGAGTTTTAGAAAAAAATCGGCCCAGTGCGAATCTGCCTCGCGCACCAAGGGTTGCGTACAAACTTATGGCCTTATTTAAAAGTATGCAACAAACTTAATTTAGTTAAATTATCGAAAATATTCCTTTGTCCATACCTAACTGTCACTTTGATATTTGTTTTCATAGGAAAGGGACACATTATACAATTTAGGTATAAAGGATTTAAACAACATACCCAGATAGCGAATTGGTTACATATTTCCTGTAATATTTATGTTTTTTTATTTATTTATTGTGTTCATCTTCTTACTAGTAAATTACATATATAATCTTAATCTTCCTGCTTATTAAACTCAGGAGATAAGCAGGGGAGTGGTATTTTTTCGCCATTTTCCTTAATACATCGAAATATAACCTCTGTAAAAACAGAAACGCTGTTTTAGACTCAAGTCCATTAATAGTAGATAGTGATAAGCGTAGCTATGACAGAGTTACAGACAGAGTCGCACCTTGTTTACCTTTTTGGTAGATAAGAACCCTAAAAAGAATTACATGAATTTTCCTATGAGAAATAATTAGATTTTGTTTTGTTTCCAGTTGTGTGTGTAGCCTGCTGGGCAAGATCATCAGTCTCGTCGCTTCCCTCCTGACTATAGGGCTGATAGTCCTACTTATTCTATGGCTGACTGGCGTAATATTCGATGATTGTAAGTAGGATGTTACGGTATGGTAAACTTAAAATGTATCGACCCCCAATACATTTTAAGTTGTAAGTTGTGTTGGAAGTCCCAGACATACATTTTGCTTTCCGATTTGAATCTATAACAAGCATCATTGAAACGATTGTAGCATCGTTGTTTATTTATTGACATATTGAAGTTCAACAAAAGTTGTTGGATTATCTCTCTTGCAGTATTAGTACCTACCTAGACCTAAGTCAAATATTGCCAATATTTTTCCTCGTACAATGAGTATTATTTTCGGGATTTCTGAGCTAAAACGTTTTAAAATCATTTAATATCAGCCACGTCTTCGTCTTCTCTCCTTGTTTACACTGGTGACATTCGATGACTTAATGTCTTATATAACGTTGCCAACTTGCCACTAAAAGTAAAAAGGGCGTGTAAACTTCGGAATTACATATCTAATTTAATACAATATTTCATTAGTGCTTGAAATGTATCTTCAACATTTGTATTAATCCAGTAACACGTTTACGAGTATTTCGCCTACATGAGTTTATTTTGCTGTTACAGCTCCTGCTACCTCCACCAACGAATACCTCAAGAGTGCTGGCGAATACAAATACTCCGGAGTCGTATCATCTTTCACATAATGTTTAAATAGATTATTGTTATTGTTTTAATTTCTATCCTTCCGTAGCCTAGGGAGTCAGCCGTCAGCTTATCCAGACATAAGCTCTCCATCTGACTCCTCGTACTGATTGAAACTTTTGTGTCTATGGGCTTTTTTATAACTAAGCTAATCTAAGGTATATAAGTGTTCATACAACGCAGATGCGTCTATCTTTTTGTCTTCTACTTTATATGTGAACAGAGTCAAAAATGTTCTAAAAAGTCAATTCCGTACCTTTCAAAACGTACAACTATTGCTTTCCACTATCGATCATATGAAACATACTTATTTATATCTTGTCTATCTAAAAAATAATAAAGGATGAAGTTTCTTATACTTAATTCAATAAATAGGTATATTTAAATAAATATTTTTTTTTAATATCTGCGGACAATCTTACACAAATCGACCTAGTCCCAAACTAAGCATAGCTTGTACTATGGGTACTAGACGACGATAAACATACTTATATAGATAAATAAATACTTTTCAGTAATGTATCGCAATTATGATTATATTATGATTTCTTTTAAAATATTATGTATCATCTAGAATAAATATCCCGTCGGACTAGTTTTGTTAATGAAGACTATTGTTTTAAGGACTAATATGAAGTTTTTAATGAAGTTTAAAGATTGTGATGATGACACATGATTTTTTAAACTCTGAATTAAGGTCACTCAACGAAGCGTGTACGTGTAGAGAGTTTTAAAACCGTTTCAAAGCTTCTGTCTGAAACATTGAAGCTATTCGGCAATTTCGTTCTAGAAATAAAGTAAACATGTACCTAACAAAGTCATGGGCAACGTTTGCAGAAATTGGCTGTGGTTTATGCGAACTTATGACTGTAGAAGGTAGGAATTCGTACGATGCATTTTCAGAGCTAGGAGCTAGTCTAAGTACTATATCAGTAGTGAGTTAATGGGGTTTTCAGATCAGAGCTCTGAAAACTGCCCATTAACACTTATAATATTCAAGTGATATTTGAAAACCTCCGTCGGGTATTTGTTTTCGAGCCAGAACAAGACGGTCCTTCTAGAATATAACTACTGATTGTCTTATTAATCCACATTATTCAAGATAAAACTTTCCTGCTAGTAACACGTCTTCTTTTGCAGAAATATGAAATTTCGAAAACAATCTCACAGCATGAAATTGGATGTGGTTTGTGCTGTTGGTAAAAAACGCAACTTTCGTCATGGTAAACTTTTACCTGACACTATCCGTTGTATAATTTGTGGACCCTCTAACTGTGGAAAAACGAATTTAATAATTGGACTTCTTCTTCACGAGCATGGACCGCGTTTTGAAAATGTTTATGTTTATTCTAAAACTCTTTTCCAACCCATGTACCAGTATTTAGAAAAAGTATTAACATTAGTTCCATCAGTCACTTATCAAAAGTACACTGAAAATGATCAAGTAATTAGCCCTCATGAAGCTATTATTAATTCAATTATAATATTTGATGACGTAGCGTGTGAGAATCAAAATAACATTCGGGATTATTTTGCTATGGGAAGGCACAAATGTATTGATAGCTTCTACTTGAATCAAACGTACAGTAAAATACCTAAACAGTTAATTAGAGACAACGCAAATTTAATAATTATTTTCAAACAAGATGACGTTAATTTACGTCATGTATATGATGAACATGTAGGATGCGATATGACATGGTTACAGTTTCGAGAAATGTGTGCAAAAGTATGGAGCATGCCTTTTAAATATTTGGTTATAAATAAAGATTGTCCTAAAAATTCAGGATGTTATAGGATGGGTTTTGATACCTTTATTGTATTTGATTAATACATCATTTAAAGCAATGTATATAAATATAGCGCTTATTGTTATCAAAGAAACCATTGAGATCAGACATGAGCAGCAATATGAGTGAAGAGAAAAATGTTAAAGGAAAGATACTCAAGTCTACCGAGGCTGTTAAAAGAAAAGTCAAACTTATTCGAGACCTACAAAATAACAATAACATGATTTTAGAGTCTGTTTTCAAACCAATTACAGAACCCCTTAATAATATGGTTAATCGTAAAGTCAATGCTAATTTAAATTCTGAAGATGATGAATTGAAATGGGATAAAAATACAATTAAAAAATTAAAATTCAGTCCAGATAGTGCAAAAAAAAGCGATAGAAGCGTGACCGATAAAACTGTTTTGCATAAATCATTTGATTCAAATATTTCTGATGACAATCTATCGAAAGTAAGTGATGATACTAATGATGATGATGACGACAATCTATCGAAAGTAAGTAATGATTCTGATGACGATGATGGCGATGATGATGACATTCTATCAAATGAAAGTCAAGACATTGAAGGTCACAATAAGACGTTTGAAAGCGTTAATAGTAATGTAACGGATAACACTAACGATACAACATTTTATTCTCCACGCAATGATCCAGAATTTGCTAAAAAGTCAAGTACCTTTGATAATGTTCCTTTTGGTGTTCGAACAGAACGTGGTAGGCTTATGCTTGGATCTTCTTCAGTTCGTGTTGCTAATAAGAAACTCAAAGTCAGTGGACGTATACTAAATATGACACCAGGATTAAAAGAATTATTATTTAAGAAAGTACCTGATATGGGTGTTATAACAGAAGAAGATAAGCGCAATTATAAAATACTTTTACTAGAAACGAATGCCCACAGGCGTGACTTTAATCCAAACAAACCAATCAAAAGTAACAAAGGCATGAAGTATTTACACATTATAAAACCGCTTTTTAAGTTAGCAAAAGAGCGAACGACTAGCACTGAAAGCTGTACTATGGGTGAAGGATTACCTACATTAAAAAACGTTAAAAAGGATACAAACTATGTTTATTGGGATGATCCTAACGAGCTTGTAGATAGGTTGAAACTGTTAATTGCTTCTCGCGATGCTGGTAATACGGGTTTGGATAACGAAATTATATCTATTATTGAAGAGTTACGAGAAGCTGGTCACGTGAATAATATATAACTTTGAAATTCATTCTTTACCAGACAGTTAATGAGAGGCTTTTCAGTTAATAACAACTAACAAAATATAAATGAATATCGATAAGTTTGGTCATCACGTACATAAGCGTTTACGTTTGATGACAGTTTCTGATAAAGCACTTTTGAGATCAGAGAATGGAGATTATGATTTACAATTTTCAAGATTGAAAGGCGTTACAAAACCACTGACAGGTGATGATGCAGTTAACAAGCAGTATGTCGATCAATCTTTCTCGAATTTTTACGACAAAAAAGAACTTGATCAATTATTAAACACTATAAAGGTTCAGATTCATAATCTCAATGCGCAGTTAAGAGTTAACTTTTATACCAAACAGGAAGTAGAGACTATCGTCAAACATACTAATAATGACAAAGGAACAAATCGTTAATGAAATTCATCGAGCAGCTCGTAAAAATTTCAAACGCAGACCAGTTATTTTAAAGGGAATTGATCATTTATGGCAAGCAGATTTATTGGATTTACAAAAATTTCACACGCTCAACAAAGGATATAAATATATTCTAGTTGTAATTGACGCGTTTTCTAAATATGCGTGGTGTGTTCCATCAAAATCTAAAACTAAAACTGAGATCAAAAACGCATTTGAAAAAATTATAAAATCATATCAAAGAATTCCAGTTCATTTACAAACAGACTTCGGTACGGAGTTTTATAATACTGAATTTGAGCGTTTTTTAAAATCCTTACACATTAACCATTATTCTACGTATTCGGTCAAAAAGGCTTCTATTGTTGAACGGCTGATAAAAACGCTCAAAGGAAAACTATTCAGATATTTTAGTTTTATAGGAAACTATAAATGGGTGGGAAGACCTTTAGCCGATATTGTTCAGTCTTATAATCATACTGTACATCGTACAACTAAATTTATGCCTGATGCCGTGAATTCTAAAAATGAAAATGAAGTTAAGGAAAACATAGTCAAATCACGAAATTATTTACATCAAAAATCCAATAAATTTAAGGTTGGAGATAGAGTTCGCATCAGCAAATACAAAAGTGTCTTTCATAAGGGGTATACGCCAAATTGGTCGACTGAGCTCTTTACTATAAAAAAAGTGAACAATACTAACCCTTTCACTTACCATATAGAAGATCTACGGAAAAACCCTATACTTGGTACATTTTATGAACAAGAATTGCATAAAACTCAGTGTCCAAACATATATCTTATAGAAAAGGTTATCAGAAGAAAGGGTAGAAAAATGTATGTTAAGTGGTTAGGACTTGATGATAGTGAAAATAGTTGGATTAATAGAGATGATATTGTTTAATAATATTTATACACTTCGTCTTACGAAAATTTATCATTAACTTAATGGTAATGAGAGGAAGCGGACTTGTAAATAGTGTAATTAATCACTTACCGTTTGAACTGCACCTGCCTGGGTATAATTATTGTGGACCAGGTACAAAATTACATAAACGGTTGCAAAGAGGTGATAAAGGAATCAATCCGTTGGATAACGCGTGCATGCAGCACGACATAGCTTACGACAATCATTCTAATTTAAGTGATCGTCACAGTGCAGATTTGGAACTGTATAAAATGGCTAAACAAAGATTACGGTCAAAAACTTCCGGGAAAGGAGAAAAACTAGCCTCATGGTTAGTTAGCAAAGTGATGAAGTCTAAATTAAAGGCTGGTGCAGGAATTAAATCATTCAAACATTTTGTTAAAAAAATACGTACGGAATTAAAAAAAAAAAAATCGAAAAATAAATCCGTTGCAATCAGTCAAGCATTGGATGCAGCAAAAAGAATAATCTCTGTTCACAATACGAGTAAACTGCGTGTACCACGCTTACTACCCATTCCGAAGTCTGGAGGATTCCTTCCACTCATTCCTATATTTGCGGGTCTCTCTGCATTAGGATCATTGGCTGGTGGAGCTGCTGGAATCGCAAAAGCTGTCCACGATTACAAAACTGCTAGAAAAAACTTTGCTGAATCTGAACGTCATAACAAGATGATGGAATCTATCGCGTTGGGAAAAGGGTTACATATTAAGCCGTATAAAAGTGGAAAAGGATTATGTATCAAAGCTTCAAAAAACTGAATGATCGGTTACCCAGGCGAGCACTCACTAATTTCGACATTTTAAAACACTCGACGGACATTCCTTACTTTAGAGGTGTTTTTATGAGGGATAATTTACCAAGACGGTCGAAAAGAGTAGAATGTGCAATCCTAAATTTAGATAGTTCTGAAAACCAAGGAACTCACTGGGTAGCCTACGTCAAA
Source organism: Epinotia ramella (assembly GCA_947578815.1). NCBI lineage: Eukaryota > Metazoa > Arthropoda > Insecta > Lepidoptera > Tortricidae > Epinotia > Epinotia ramella. The sequence goes on along the minus strand of OX388202.1, from coordinate 16,742,943 downwards.
GTAAACAAATATTGTGAATATTTTAATAGTTATGGTGATCTTCAACCACCGTTGGAATTAATACATTATTTAAAAGACTGTAACATTTCATACAATTATGCAACTTACCAAAAGTTAAATACTGTGAATTGTGGACATTTGTGTATACAATTCTTGAAACAGTTTTGGTGTAACCATTTAAATGTGGATGACATATAAATAAAATTACATTCACACAATGTCTTTCACTCTGTCTATAACTGGATGCTCCTCCTCTCTTATAACAAATCACTCACCTGCTCTAGAACTAGATGACGATTATGAATGCGGTTTGCTATATATGTCAACTTTTAATTCAATACCGAATATAGACAAGAGAAATAATAAGTTTTATTACGGTGAAAATGAAGTAGTAGAAATACCTGAAGGCTCATATGAACTGCAAGATATTGATGATTACCTTAAAAGTCGTCTCCGAGATTGTTCTTTCACAATGACATGCAACAACAACACGTTGAAAACCTCTATATTGTGTTCTAAAACCGTTCACTTTAATAAAGAAGACTCTATTGGTAAGCTTCTGGGTTTTGGGAAAGAAACTGTTCCAGCGAATATATTAACCGAGTCCGCTTTGCCAGTATCCATTCTGTCTACAACCATAGTCAGAGTTGAATGTGACATCGTGAGCGGATCTTTTGTGAATGGGAAATCTTGTCATATAATCCACGAGTTTGTACCTAATGTACCGCCTGGTTACCGAATCATAGAAACACCAAAAAACGTTATCTATTTTCCTGTTACTCAAAAAAGTTTGAACTCTCTTAAAATAAGAATTTTAGATGAAAAAGATCATTTGATTAATAAAATTTACGTGGTGAAGAAATTCAAATATATTTACACCTTCGAAAAAAATGATAGACTTTAATAAAAACGTGAACCTATACAAGAAAGCTACTAGTACTCTTTGTGCTACTAAGAAAAGAACACCTAAAGGACAACTTACGAAGGAAAATAAACAGTTTTTAAAAATAATAGGTTTATTAAAATGAGTATATTATCAGTAACAGATAATTTCAGCTTCGACAACTCTATAGAAAGTTTCGAATATCATTCTTATAAGCCGTACGTTACAAGTTTTAATTTAAATGATGAAATTCGTATACCTATTAATCAACAAGATCTGTATGTGCTACCGTCGGAAAGTACTTTATACGTAGAGGGTTCAATTGCAGTATTCAACAGAGAAACGAAACAGCGAGTGAACAGTGTTCTTTTCACAAACAACTCAATTCTTCATTTATTTCAAGATATTAGGTACGAGCTGAACGGTATTGAAATTGACAGAATTAAGAATGCTGGGGTCACAACAACAATGAAATCTCTCATATCCATGAATGAACTTGAATCGTCGATGTCAAAACAGTGGGGCTGGGATATCAAAGGCATAAAAAACTCACACGGATCATTTTCAGTGTCTATACCGTTAAAAAAGATTCTCGGTTTCGCTGAAGACTATGGCAAGATTATAATAGCATGCAAGCATGAACTGGTTCTCTTGCGATCAAATACTACTTTGAACTGCGTAAAACTGAATACAAATGAATATGTAGATAACCTAACTATATCTAAAATAGTCTGGCGTATGCCTCATATTAAGGTTTCTGATCGAGAAAGATTGAGGTTACTGAAATATTTGGAAAAAGATCACGTTATTCAAATGGCCTTTAGAAATTGGGACTTGTACGAGTATCCACTTTTACCTCAAACATCAAAACACTCGTGGGCCATCAAAACATCATCTCAAATTGAAAAACCTCGATTTGTTATAATTGGATTCAAAACGAACAGAAAAAATGATACTCTCAAAGATATAACTGGCTTCGATCACTGTAATTTGAAAGACGTAAAAGTGTTTTTAAATTGCACCTATTTTCCATACGAAAACTTGAATGTTAGTTTTTCATCAGAAAAGTTTGCTTTATTATACGAACAGTACGCAAAATTCCAACAGTCTTATTACAACCGTAGCCAAGCGCCGTTGCTTTCTCCACAAGAATTTAAAGACGTTGCACCTCTATTCGTTATCGACTGTTCACGACAAAACGAAACCTTAAAAACAGGGTCAGTAGATGTTAGAGTTGAATTTGAATGTGAATCAGATTTACCTGACCATACTTCAGCGTATTGTCTTATTTTAAATGACAGTATTGTAGAATATAAACCCTTAAGCAATATTACCCGTAAAATTTCGTAAATGGCGGACTATTTGTTTGTAGACCTCCAGGGTTTTAAATCCTCTGAAAATGAGTTTATTGTTAAAGAATTTGGATACAGTACAAATAATTACACGCAATCATTTTTAATAAAACCTCCATACGCATTCTTTACTCTATCGGAATTGGAAAAACGACGTGTGAAGTGGATAGAAAAGAATCTGGGTATTTTGTGGCGTGAAGGTTATGTTGATTTTAGAGAGTTCAAACGAATTATTGTAATTCATTTACAGCACAAGAAAATATTTGTTAAAGGCAACGAAAAGATTAAATGGGTTAAAGATTTGTGTGCTGACTGTGATGTAATTGATATAGGAGAGATGAATGCTCCCTCGTTTGGTGACCTATATAAAAAGTATTGTTTAAATGGTAATGTGAATTGTGTTGATCATAAAAAGAAATGTGTGTTAAAAAACATTATATGTATTAAAACATGGTATTTAGATAATGTGTGCAAAAAATGATTTTTATGGTTTAATAAATTGTATTTTCAATACCTTCGAATTTTTATTTTACTTACTATCCACTAAACCAAGTGACGAGTGAGGTCATAAAAGTCGGTACCTATTTTTGTTGCACGGCTCGCTCCATAATGCAGTGCAGGTGTGAAAGAGATAACATGATTCCTATAATTTATGACCTAACTCACCACTTGGTTTTAAGGATAGTTATAACCAAGTGAACCTGCCCTAATACACACAGGATAGCTATAGAAATTAAATAAAACACCTAGTTACGAAATATATGTTTATTAGAAACTGGCACAAAAACATTTTTACATATTTATTCATAATATTTATACCTTAAAACTAACTAATTAAATAACATAACATCTATGATGCCTAATTTTGCTATAGCAAATTTTATAGGCGATACAAATGCGTAGCTAGTGAAGTTAATTTACAATATCAAAACATAGACTCATGACCCCAAGATAAGGTCGATATTCGGTCCTTCAGCAAGATACGTTTGTCATCATTAGACGACAGTGCAACTTTTTTGACGGATTGCGTGAAAATAACATGTTTTAATGATTTAAATACAATGTTTGTCTTTCTCAACCTTTCATTATTTAACAATACCTTTTTATATTTCTCAAAATCTAAATGACGCAAGACATGTTTCTTTGTACCCTTGGCTTTTTTCAGTTGCTTTTTTTCTGTTTTGATACAGTATAATTTGGACCTGAGACCTACAAACTCATGTATTATTTCGCCTCCCAGTTCATCTTTGAAAAGGCCCGGTACTTTATTATGTTGACGAGTAATGCCATAAACATTATTAGCAGGATAATTACTAGTGTCAAAATAATGCTGAAAATTCAATTTAATGTCTGCGTATACATCTTCTGTGCTTATAGCGTATAAAAACGAGTCCGTATCAGAGTAACATAAATTTATATTAGGCCCGTAAAATGTTTTCATCGAAGAATAATGAAAATTATACATATGAGACTTAGATGTTTCCAAAACAGTAAAACCAATATAAATGGGTCGATCGAGTTTAACAGACTCGGGTTTCATTTGTACAGCAACGAAATTTTCAGAAAAAATTGTTGAGCTATGATAATTCGGTCTAGATATCAGGCATTCGGCTCCATATTTCTTTTTTGTTTTATTTTTAGTATCATTCCATATGTTAACCAACATAACTTTTAACCTCTTCTCAGGGTCTTCTAATGTCTTTCCAAAAATAGCATTGTTAAATAATTTAAACAAGTTTTGTTCGAATACAGATGTAGCTTTTTGTCGTAACTGAGTGTTTAAATCTATGTACTGTTTTAAAAATTGACTCTGCTTAAATTTTATTACTCTATGAATTTTTTTAAGTACTAAGCCATGTTTCAAGCATGTTTTTAAATGTACATAATGAATAACGTACTCGTATTTATCATATAAATTCGGAATCAGTTTAGGTTGCTTTGAACCAGGAGGTACGAATTTTTGAGGACAGAACGGAATGTCGTTGTGCAAGTCATGTAAGTATTCTGGATAGTGTAAATCCACTTCCAAAATATAACCAAAATCAGAATCATCTGGTACTAAGCGAACATCTAGGTCTTTAATTTCACCTTGCTGCAATAATTCGAAGTCGCCATAAGGCAAACTGGCACACATCGCATACCCGTACAGATTATTACAGTCTATATAAAGTAAATAATTATTTGGTATACTAGGATCATAATCGTGCATGTATTTGTTATTTGCCTTGACATACCGTGTTGAACATAAGCAAACTCCCCCCCGAATACCCTTTTGTATCATTCTAATTATTTCTAGGTCGTTAATAAGCTGTAATTTTACGTTGGTTATTCGTAACATAGCATCAAAACTTAAACTTGGCGCGGTCAGATAAAAAGCAGGATCTAGCCTATAGTTAACTTTACAAGTTTGACGGAATTTTTCAAATATGTCGGCCAGTAACAATACATCAGATTTAAGGTAAATATCTGTGTATTCCCCTAAATTCTCGACTCCAAATGATTTCCAAACAAGTTTCGCATGCTCGTAATCATATTTCGATATCGTTTCATTAGTTAATGAGCTGTAAAAACAATGTTGCTGAGGTAAGCTTTGCTCTTCGTAGCGAGCCCAATTATTCATATACTCATAAGGGTAAATACCTTTACGTTTCAGTAGGTCGAAATGTACCTTTAGTGGAAAAAAATGCGCAAGGTTAACAAAATCTCCGTCGTCTAAAGTGCTTACAAGTTCCTCTAAACTAGCTCCTAAAAATTTAAATGAATCCACAAACCGAACCGGCATCACTTGATCAGGATTTTTGATAAAATACTTTGTGAATGATATGTAATTTTCTTTATTTTTAGCAATAACTTTAATTTGACCGGGCATTTCCCCTAATTCACGTAAAAATAAATGGGAATCATAACCAGACAAATTGTGAAAAAACACGGGCACGAATTCAGGTAAACGGAAGCGTAAGTTGCAAAAACTGTGGCTGGCCCCCCGAAATTTTCCAGTCACATGCGAATGATCTCGAACTGAGTCCCCAAGCAATAAATTGCCACAAAGAAAACAATGTTGAGCATTTAAAAAATCCTTTTCTTCAGTCTCAGTAATAACCATAGGCTTAGGATTCGAATAAATATTGTTTATTGTGGATATATCCCTTTGCAAATACTTGAGAAATTTAGCAACGCAATCTTCTCCACGATATGTAACGAACTTGTTGAGAGAACTATCGTACGAACATACAACATAGTACGCAAAGGCAGCAGGCACGTGCTCCTGTAGTTGAATAGTATTTTCTGATCCCGTTTTTCCATTTGTGTTAGGCACCAATAAGGATTCAAAGTCTGCATATATTACGAAAGGCATATCTTGCATACGTTCGAAATTTTTAAACTGTATTTCCTCATTTTGATTTGGTAAAACTGTTTTTACACCACCACATATATGAGCATCCCTCTTTGTTTCGTTATTGAAAAATATCAAACATTCTTCACAAAGATAAAGTTTACCCTTGTGTTTTGTTAATTGATGTTTAAGCAGACGACCTAAATCTTTAATCAGACAGTAATGAGTTTGCCGACCGTTTTCTAACATTAATAAGTTAACATGATGCTGCTTACGGCATGCGGTTTTGTACAGCGGACCTACGACTTCCAATTTATTATTTATCGAATATACATTAACACTTATATGTTGATTATTTTTCTCAAATATTTTGATATCTTTTAAACCGACGGGAAAAGTCATGTTTTTGATATTGAGAACGTCCTCATAATGAGGATACGAAGATACTCTTTGAACATTATTTTTAGCCGGAAATAAATAAGCCATTACACACCACAGAAAGCAAAACGCGTCATTATTTTTTATATTGATACACGCGCGTTTTAGTTTTATACTTTTAGGCAAATCTATGAATCCAGACGCTCTCAGAGGATTGTACTTGCAGATATTAATTTCTAGGTATAAATTTTTCATAAACGACCACCCGCTGTCTTTGGTTTGAAATTCGTCAATTTTTCGACAAATCGTCTGCAAAACATTTAAAAATATTTCGTTGAAATCGAAATTTGGATGTATTACAATATTCTGCGTTGCAAACGACTTAATGCCACACGTATCGTTTTTTAGCAAAGAAAACTCTGCAAATAATTCGAAATTCACTTTGACACTACCGAAAGCTGATTGCCTTGCTTCACAAATACGACGGACGCGGGCGCGTATGTTGCGTATAAACTGAATAGGAGGGCACGCACAGTCAAGGTCATCTTGGCTTCCCCGCACTCGGTATGATGCAAGCCTACTACGAAAAGCGCTACCAATTTTTTCAATGCCTTTAATATTGTATATAGAGTTGTTATTTTTGTGGGCTGTGCTACGTAAATGGGCGGAAAATGTACGACTCGGTACAGCTATTTCGCAAACGGAACAGAAAACCGACCGGCTACTCATATTCGATAGATAATTGATTAAGAGTAAGTGAAGTATTAGAATAAAAGGTATAGTAAGAATAATTAATATGACTCACGGTAAATATTCTTTTTCGGTGCAATGCTTTATCCTATAAATCTTTTGATGCAATTACATCAGCAACATTATATAATTTCAACTCAACAAAAATAATAAGGTCAAATATTACAAATAAAGGTATAGTAAGAATAATTATTAATTATTCACGGTAAAATGTTCCTTCTTCGGTGAAATGCTCCTTACATATTTGTAATGCGTTTTTGATATGCGAAACCTCTGGTGAATTAGAGTCTACCTGAATTTTGAGGCTAACAAGTGCTTTCTCCCATCTGCCTTTCGAAGCGATTGATGCTACGAGTATATCAGCAACTTTATACAATTTTAAATCTAAAAAAAGATCACCGGACAACTGACCGTAGCGATACACCTTTCCGCCGGGGACTTGTCGTTTTAGTACAGACCGCAACCCTGCAACATGTTTTTCGGCACAGAAGTCGTCATCACTATCGTCGTCAAGAGCCCAGCCTGAAGAAACGCTGCTTTGTTGATCCGACAATGGCTTCGGACCGGCTTTTGACCTGTAAACCATAAATAAGTTTGTTAAAAATAAACAAACGAACTTACATATAAGACAAAACTAACGACATCTTTGTAGGTAAAAAATATTATATATTATATATAATTAGTAAATTACTTACCGTTGAGACGAAACTTTGGACTTCAATTTAGTAGATCTAAAAAGAAAAAATAATATATATTAATACAGGTAACAAAACAAAATTAATTTCATTTTCTACAAGAACTACATAAGCAAAATTAAAATATATACCGTGGTATCGGAGTTGCGTCATCAGATTCATATAGTTCAGTACACTTTTTAGACTCCTTTTGCTTCTTATACCTGAAACAAAATAATGTTATATTTAGTATACCTTATTTTTATTTTTATTTTTTTATTTTTGGAAACAGAATTTAAAACAAAATAAAATATAAATTACTGCAACTCACCGTGTTAGCTCCTGCGTTCCAACATCGGATTCACAAAGCGCCCTCTTCTTACTCACTATTTTTTTCGACCTATAAAAGAAACAAAACTAAAATTAAATACACGTCTTTAAAAATTAAATCGCTTACTAAATAAAACAAAACAAATTAGTATAAAGTGATGTTTACCTCGAATTTGGTGTTGGTTTTCTGGCCTCGATTTCGGTAAAGGACTCGGAATCAGACCTGCAATAAAAAGGTTATTTTATATATTTGCTATTGTTGTTTGTTGAACTTATATTGGTTCTATTTATTAGTCACGTAGAAACGATAAAAAAATAAAATTTATAAAAACTTACGCACATAATTTCAATGCAGTGTTCCTTCGCTTGTGAAAACCCGTGAGAAAGTGATGAAGTGTAAATCGAAGTCTGGTTTGCATGAATATCGCTTCACAGTAGTTGTCAACCTTCGTTAAGTTGATTAATCAATAAAACTTAATAACAGTAATGGTAGAAAACATGCAGAAGACAAGTTTTCACAGGTTTAATACCTCAGATACCTATTTCGAAACATCAGCAATTATTCAACAAACAAAAGTATCATATTTATTTTAAATCATATACGGTTCTATCAAAGCGATCGCTCTAATTGCAATGAACGCCGACATTCTGTTCCCTTCAAAATAATGGAATACGACTTTCGTCTCCTTTCAACACATTATGCTACAAAGAGTGCAAGTAAGAAGAAACGAGTATAGGTAACCATATGAACGGAAAGAATTGCTCCACTGAATGCGATAATTTGCAAGGATGTAACTTTTAAAATCTATTATTAGGTATATGAAACCTGTAATTATAACATTCGTACATAATTCTACTTTATGAAACACATGTGTTAACATGTTCTATCTTGTACTGATTGCATCCACGTTTCTCGATATAAACAGTTTACGTACCTAACAATTAAAAACGCAATTGTAGAAAATCATTCTGACTGGAAAACTTGTCATAAACGGACGTCGTCCGAGATCGATAAATCGTATACCTCATACTTCAGTGAAAATGGTGAGTTGATTGAATTTCTAATTTAATATTTACATTTATTTATTTATATTGCGGTTACAGTATTTAAAATGTTTTGTGCTTATTTTCAGAGTAAATCCAGTTCGCAGCCATTACCCATCTCCAAAAGTGTTTATGAGCCGAATATTTCCACTTTTTATTCACAAGCAACATTCGATGACGTGTTACCATGCTCACAAGATGTAAATGGATACCTAGAGTACCAACAGGATTGTATGAATAGACTGAATAACGTTCAAGGGGTAAAAAAGCCTTCGAAAATATCGAAGAAATCCTCGAAGAAAAAGGCGAACAGCGGAAAAAACAAAGCCTGCGGCAGTGGATTTAATTCCTATATAATTAAACAAAGTAAAAAAGGTCAGCGTCTTATTAAAATAAGCATATCCAATCTTGAACTGGACAACGAGTCTGAAGACGTCGCCGTGCAGTATGTCGTCGAGAGTGAATGTGATGACGTATTGAATTCCACAGAAGGACTAGTTGATAAAATTGTTAAAAGATTAAGCAATGCAAATTATTAGATTTAACCTAGATTTATTTTCGTATAATTTAAGATGATGTATGATACTAAAAAGTGAAAGTTTCTTTATTATTAAAAAATATTGTGATAAGTATACAAATAGAATATTAAATATACCTACAGATTTGTTTTATTTTAAGCTTACATACTTGCTTTCATTATTTGTAAGATTATTTAAAAATATTGGATAGTTATAAACGAACCAAGTTTTAAATAGCGTTATCATCCTCCCCTCCCAGGAGGTAAATAATTTGTTTGCAAATGCATACTAAATTCTAACGCATACATGGGTCAGCGGGAGAGAAGTTGTTGATTAGTATGTTTTAATGCTCCTTTGACAACGAGCGGACACGTAGAATGACTCAAGTTACAACAAAATGCATGATGACAAGTTAGTTACGTCGATCAACTTTGCTATGTAATTAAAAGCAATATGAACCAATTGTTCAATTCTAATATGAATCTAATAGCTTTGTTATAGCCTCTATTTTGCAATAAATTGGTCTAGAATATAGGTCATCAAACGGTTTACAATTGAAAGCAAAGAAATATTATTTTTAATTTGCCTTATTTTAAAGTCTAGATTACTAACAGCTTTGTAAAACATGACGCACGAGCACGTCATGAGTTATAGCCAATGAATAAACAGGACCTGCATCGCGCTATTAAAGTTTTTAACATTTGTTCATATAAATAAAAAATCAGACCTAAGTCTGTCGGGAAGTTGCGACCGGACGACCCCAGCACGTAATTCAGATACATTGGACTGGCCACCCTCTGTGTGTGTTGTGTTGAATACAGAACCTTGAAAACTAGGGTTTTCTATACCTAGGCGGTCGATAGGTATGGATACCCACACCCGGAGGGGGTCAAACTCAACACATGTAAAACCGTAGCCTTATGCCAGGGACCTGCTTCCTGGGGGTTGCGACCATGTCTGACGAGCCTGATCAACTTGTTAGATGTGTTATGTGCAAACGCCATAGCCGTTCTGCGCTATGAGGGTTTATGCCAGGGACCGGCTTCCTGGGACCCTTGCATGCAACTGAGGGTTGGCCTCCTTAGACTGCATGTTGTGTTAAGCTTTTGCTATTTGAAATAATGTCCATTATTTTACGACTTCAAAACAATACCCGATTGGGACTTTGAAATATCACTTGAATAATTAGTAAGTAAGTATTAATGGGTAGATTTCAGATGGCTGATTTTATTGAATGTTAAATATAAAAATGATTATGCATTCGTTTCATTGATATTTTACATACGGATCCCTAAGTAGTAAGCGTGCATAAGTGACGACTTGAAGGGTTCATATTTCTACTCAGGCACAAGTGCATTGTGCATAACTTTTAATTTAGATTTTAATATGATATGATTATGATTCAAGTTATCGAACTACTTTCATGAGTGATCTTTAAATACTTGAGTAATATTCTGCATTATAAAATCCTCTGTACGTCATTTGCACGCCGGATGAATCGACCAATCAGAAAATCTGGTCTGCATCGCGCTATTAAAGTTTTTGAAGCCGTTTGTATAAATAGAAGTTATAAGGTTTTCGAACGAAGCAAATACCCGACAGCGGTTTTCAAATATCACTTGAATATTATAACTGTTAATGGGCAGTTTTCAGAGCTCTGATCTGAAAACCCCATTAACTCACTACTTATATCAACATTATAACGGGTTGGCTTAAAGTAATGAGAATGTTTTCAATTGATACTGGCAGGCGAAAAACAAATTAAAACTTATATTTCTGTGTTATATGTTATATCAAAAATGTCAATCTCTTTAATTTTTTGCAAAGTATTATTCTGATTTAATAAATAATGTCTAGGAGAGAATTATTGCAGGAAAGTGTCTCTCTGTGTCATCTGCTTGAACGACATGCATAATCTGAGGGCATCGCACAGTTCAAAACTGAAAATGTCCCTCAGTCTACAATTTACCGCTTGATCCGCCGATAGGAACTTGGCATAGGCACTAAAGATTTACCAAAATCTGGTAGACCTCCAGCTCTTAGTGCTCGAGTTCAAAATAAAGTGGCAAAGTTTGCACAAAATAGGGTTGGAGTGTCACAGAACAAGTTAGCCATCAAATATGACGTATCCCGTGGGTGCATCAGGAATATTTTAAAGAAACACAACATTCCATACTTCAAACGATAAAAAGCACCCCAATATTGTGAGAGCGCCACAATGACCAGTTCTGCGCCACCCGCATCCAGCGGACTCCTGCGACCTTTACCAGGCCCCGTATCATGGTCTGCCTAATCACGCGATAAGTGACAAGATAGAGCGTCCGTCACTGGCTGACACCGTTCGATAGAACGAGACGACGCTCTTATCTTGTTACTTATTGCATGATGAGGCCGACCATGATACGGGGCCATGTCATCGTTCCACCTTGTAGGGGGGGGGGGGTTGGGGGGGGGTTGTGTGTAGGGGGTCTACCCACGCTGCGCATTCCGGTACGTGGTCGCCACTCGAGAACCTTTCCGCTCCAATGGCCATCATCGGTTCTACGTGCAATGTGCCCCGTCCACTGCCACTTATTGTTGTGTGTTGTGTAAGGGTTACTTACTTACTTTACTTTAGTGTGTTGTTATAATAACTTTAAATTTGTCGAATCCGCGAGCGATAACCTCAGTCAGACCAAGAAAAAAGATAGACAGAGAAAAGGAGACCTAGTGAAGCCGGTTTTCAACCAAGCCAAATAAGGTTAGCACACGCTCACGCGCACTTACACAAACAAAAAAAATGCACAAAACTGAATATGGGAACACTAAATAATGTGATAACTATGACGCCTCTATTTGGTTTATTAACCTTTGGACTATGTATCAGCTTTAAATATGGAACACTAAAAACAAAAATTCATAAAGTACGGAGTTCTATAGTTGAATTGGTATAGATTATGACAACAATAAATCTTATTTTTACTAGATGCAAATTATTCGTCGGATTCATTCGGAAATACGGAAATATAAACTATTCACAATCTATCTCTAAACAACTACACACCTCTAGTATATATTGACTCCCAGATCCGCAACAACTATACCGAATCGAAGGTCAGACTTTAACTGGATCGTGTGTAGTTGTTGCAAACACCAGACCTGCGTTGTCTAATTACTTGACATCGGGTATTTTTCGGTTTCGGTCGGAACAAATCGGAAACAGGAAACAACACGAAATACAATGCTGTGTTTTCATTGTATCAATATTCATTTATCAGACGGCGAAGTGCAATGTACGTAACCAGGCACGGCTACACTGAACAACCAGCGTAAAATGAGACGCTATACGAAATGTATTTACTTTCATTTGTAAATATAATTTAAACTATTAAAGCTAGCGTCATGTTCATTTTCCCGCCATCTACACACAATTTCCGTTATGCATGTGTATGTCCAAGTCTTAGTTGGCTATAGTTTTTGAAATAGAGCTGGGGACAGCACTGTATGAAAAAAAGTTACTTTGTTGATATTTTACACTATACTCCAGGCAAAATAGGGTCAGCTAGTATGGCGAAATGGAAATAATTTATAATAGCTTTTTTTTTCTGCGTAACAGATAAATTATAATTGTATTAATAACGACGAGACTAAATCCGACAAAATATTTGTGATTTAGATATTTTAATAAATAATTGAAAAATTATAAATTCCTGTAAAATCGGAAAAAAAAATTAACTCATTTTTTATTCTTTGTTTTGATAAATTAATATTTCCTCTATAAGTTTGATGATAAATCAGGCAAACAATGTTTCCGAATATTACATTTCTATTTAGTAGATCCCTAACATTTTATTCATTTACCATATTTCCGTGTCCAAAAATAATAATTGGCTGTAGGTTCCTACATTCTTTGATGAATGTAGTGGACACAAACATTAGAAACGAATCGCACACTAAACAACAACGGAGGGTGGATTTTAGGGGTTAAATGCTGTTTAACTATTTAAAAAAATGCAAATTGATCAGTTACTTTTGGGATTTTCATTATAAGCTATGTTTCATCGAATAATGTACGAATCCCCTTATAAAATCGGTTGCAAGTAATGTTATTACAAACACCTGTTAAAATAGGTTTAAAAATGCCGCGCGCGAGCCGCAGAGCTAACGTGATTGGCCGGCCGCCCGCTCGCCGCGTAGGTACTACATACTAGGTAGGTAGGTAGGTACCGCACGAATCGCAGCGATTCGCGAAACCATCTAACGCGTCTAAGATCTAGTTGTTGATAGTAGTTAAATTTTAATATAGGTACTCGTTGTGAAACGAATTATGAAAATATTTAAGTATTTTTATTTATTTATCAATGAGTGACACTGACGAGCGTGGGATGAAGATACCTATGCAATTTAACTTTGAACTTTGACGTAGGTAGTGGAAGTTGGAAAAAGGGACTTCAAAGATTGTGCACACGTGTATATTATGTAGTTTGTGATGGACTTTTTAAGACTAGAGGAAGATGCTTGCTTTGTTTACATTAATTTCTTTTTTGGTTCAGTTTTATTTATATATTTCGTCTTTATTGCACTAAGGACAACTTATCGTACAAGAGGCGGACTTAATGCCGTAAGCATTCTCTACCAGTCAACCTTTGCGCAAAGCAGACAGATTGTGGGCGTGTAGTAATTGTAATAGAGCAAAATTCGTTAAAATAGTAAACTAGAGAGATTTATACCCTTACCTATTATTTTATTTTTATTACGCCCAATATTACACGTTAGATAATATACAGGGTGAAAAAATCTATGGAACCTGAAGGGAAACCCTTAAGACAGCTCATTCTCTCGCTCTCATTATCATGAATTAAACACTATTTAAATTTAATTTACCTACTTTTAGCCCGAATTACATTTGAATTACAATTTACTATCGCAATCACTAAAATTTATTGACCGAATATCTTTTGTCCGAAAACTTTTCGTATTTTTATGACTTCTCCGAATATACAATTCATTACTTTTTTCATTTACCATTTGATGTTATCCAAATGTGTCAGTTGTCCGAAAAACTTTTACCACTACAGTCTTTTGAGCTTTGTTACAACTTTTGTTTCATAGCCAATTTTTGACTTATCCAGCATTACTTTCCGCATTTCATACGTTTAGTCAAATGTTCATTTTGAATGAAATTCAAAGTAGTTTTACAGAGACTAAGGCAGGTCGGTGTAGGTACGACGACGAGCGAAGCGAGGAGGAGTTTTAGGTGAACTGCGAGTTTGCGACCCTACATCGCGCGAGCCGAGCGAGCGTAGCGTGCCGTGGCAGCGGCCGGCGAAGCGCCAGAACCGAACACTTTTTTACTACTTAATATTTACATATGTACTGTATAAGTAAGGGTCAGGTCGGAAGAAATAACTTGATAAACCAAATGTTGTAATTATTTAGTATCGATTTATTTAAAGAACACCCTGCCTAGAGATGGTGTTTACCCAACCTACCCAGAGTTACCCATTTCATCCCAAACGTCGTCTTGTGAAGCATTTTTGCAAAATATAATGAAACTTCTTACATCATAGTCATATAGGAATGTGTAAACGTAAACGTTGTTCTCATTGAGATTTTCTTACTTGGTTACTTGCTAAATATGCAAACAATATAGGCTCATCTTTCCCTGGCCAGACTATACGTGTGTTATTTTGAATAATAGTACATTACTGCAGAGGCAGTGAAGTAAGGGATTGCTGGACTAGTCCAGGCAATGAACTGACAACTTGTATGGAAAAAATTTCAATTTTGGAAATAATTTATAATAGCTTATTTTTTTATGTATAACGGATATATTATCAACTAAATAGTTACCCAGCGACAAAATCCGACAAAATTTCAGACATCGAAAAAATGATAAGTTCTTCTAAAAAGTCAGTAAAAATATTAATAAATGTTTTTGTCTTAATTTTGGTTCATTTACATTTGCTCTATAATATTCAAGATAAATCGTACAAAAAAAGATAATGCATGCTTCATTGAAATCTACATAATTGCTTCCGAGTGGAAAGTTTGTCGGATTCTTGACCAAATCATCTTAGAATAACATTTTCAAATGAAATCAACAAAAAAAACGCTATTATAAAAAACGCTAAATTAATGTTTTTCAAAACCGTATTTTGCCTGGAGTAGACGAGATTGGGGTAAACCGGATACAACGAGTCCAGCAATCCATGTTCCGGCCGAGGATTGTATAGTGCGTTTCTCAAACGATGTGAGGAAATATTAAAATAAAAATAAATACAAGGTAATCAATTAAATAATAGGTAATTTGCCGCCTTTTTATTTTTTAAACATGCCATTTAAACAAGCCGTTCGAGCACTATGTTTAACCGCACATAGGTATAGTACCATCGTTTTTTTTTTATGTCACAAGTTTGCTTACAGAACAGAGTCTAGTGGTGGTTGGCAGTATGTAATTTTTCCTTTGACAGTTTAATATTAGTAAGCAAATTTAAAAAGTTAGATTAGGGGACAATAATGGTTTTACTTAGGGTTACTTTTCTCAGTCCAGTTCCATAGGAAACAATTCACAGCCGTTACTAGTGTTAGCAAATTGGTGGGAACTGGCGAGAATAACCATCGAATACCAAAACCAAATGGTACTCAAGTATTGCATTTTTATCGAGTCGATACACGCGTAACGTAGCTGAAAATCGAATTTACCAGTCAGGGATATTAATATTTGTACTAGAGTAAGGATAAAAACTGACAGAGGCGTACACAGATATGCCTGACTTTAAATTTTCACCAAGATTAAACATATGATTAGTAAAAATAAACCAAATTAGCCCAAACTACCTACAATAGACGGACAGACAGACAGACAGACAGACAGACAGCGGAGCCTTAGTAATAGGGTCCCGTTTTTACCCTTTGGGTAAAACAATATCACAGATTTGAGTAGGGCAGGCAGTGTCTTTCTGCCTTTACGTGGTGCACGCCACTGATGTTATGGATTTACGGTGGTTTTCTTTCAGGGCCCATAGGTTTTTCCACTCTGTATAGCTATAGCAGCTAAGCAGTATTTTAGCAGCGTGTTCTTTCTTACCCATTCCAATAATTAAGTACCTACTTCCGTTACTACAATGATGTGCAGATGGATCTTGTACTACAAACTCACAGACGACTTAACCTAGGTTAAGTGGTCTGTGTACTACCTACGCAGATTAAGTGGGAAATTAACTACTTTAAGTAGGAAATCACCTGTTAAAATTGTCGTCACTGATGACTTGACTTATAATGATGACATTTATCAGTAAATAATTATGAAGCATTGAGACACCAAACATAGAAATGTACTAAATTCTTGGCATGTTTTCACTAAAATATGTTTATAAATTTCATTAATTGTTAGCGCGTTTCCCGCTTACGCCATTATTACACCGTGAATAGTCGCATTCTCCTACTAGTACATCGTCGAAGACGATATAAATGATTACAAATAATCTGCGTAGGTAATGTAGGTATCTATCTACTTCGCGTCACAGAAAAGGACTCGTTGCGTGCCGCCGTTGCGAGCGAATGTGATCGTTAACACACGCGGAAAGAGCTCAAGTTCAATTGTAGAATTAAACAGGACTATTCAAATGTGTATTATGCTTTACATAAACCTTTTTTCTGTAGGATTCGTGTACTACTTTAATAATCTATATAGTTAAATTAAATTTGGACACAATTTGGTCCTATAAATATATTTACCGATAGTTTATTGGAGTAAATGTATTTATATGCAATTCTAAACAAAAATCTATACGATTTTTAGCAAAATAGGTTCATCAATTATTTTTATGAGAATCAAATCAAAGTACTACTTATTACAATTTTTTTCTACCAACTTCTGTCACCTGTCACCCAAGCCATGCATTTTGTTAATATATTGATTTTACATGTAAAAAAAATGTCGGATTTCATTGTTTACAGGTTAAAGACAATAATATTGTTGTGTTGACGATTATAGACAACTATTATTAATTTTAATTAATAAAATCGGCGTATATTTGACAGTATTTTTTTATACCTACTTTCGGGTCGAAAGTTTGTAAGATTCGTAAATAGAGTATCTTAAAATATGTATTTATGACGGAGAAAAAAAACACAGGCTATTATAAATTAATGTTTGGCGAAACCGTATTTTGCCTGGAGTACTAGTAAGAGCTATCGTAAAAAGAACTCAAAATGTGCATACCGTCTCAAAATTTTACGAGCTTTCAAATGATACCCCACACGTTCCTTACAATCCAAAAAAAAAATGTGAAACCCCTTATTACCCCTCAAACTGCCCCCTTTATTGGGGTTTACACCTTTTTGGCTTTATTTATGTAATAAGGCCATAAATTTCTATGGTCCAAAGTATGATGAGAGGGGTTAAGGCGCCGTAGGTTCAGCGAAGTTAAGCGAACAGAGTTTTTGAAACAATATAATGCGTCTGTTTGTAATAATATGGTTTCAAAAAAATACGAATAGTAATCTTGAGGCTTTTTTGCAGCGAGATCAGTGATTCGAAACATGATTAAGCAAATTTCGCTTGATCGAAAAAAATCACGAACATAGGTCTAAAATACACAAAAAATAAAATATTCGTAAGAAATTATGCACAGAAGCTATAAGTATTAAAATTGCTTATAAAAACCGGCAATATCATGTTCGAGGGAAATCAGTCAATACATTTTTACTTAGTTAAACCCCCAAAAAATGAAAATTAAAAAACACGATATCCGCGCTTCCGAGCACGCACTTTCAACTCGCTCACGCTTATGGTCAGTGAGAGGGAAAGAAGACCATGAACCTATAAACCCCCAAAAAATTTAAATTAAAAAACACGATATCCGCGCTTCCGAGCACGCACTTTCAACTCGCTCACGCTTATGCTCAGTGAGAGGGAAAGAAGACCATGAACCTATAAACCCCCAAAAAATTTAAATTAAAAAACACGATATCCGCGCTTCCGAGCACGCACTTTCAACTCGCTCACGCTTATGCTCAGTGAGAGGGAAAGAAAACCATGAACCTACGGCGCCTTAAAACCAAGTTGCGAAAAATTGAAGACGGGGGACCTTTTTGTATATTGTAATTAGTAATTGACATACTTATGACAGTTTATTTTCGTATAATAATAACATAAAAACCTATAGATAGTGACCTAGTGATATCGTTTAAAATAAATCAAAATAAAAATTCTCATTACTTTAAGCCAACCCGTAAGTGATCCTATTCATTTAGTTGAGGACTACATACATTTATAATAAGTGTACCATATTTGACGGAATGGTAACCTATTCTTCTAAAAAGTGAAGTAAATTATTAATTCGAGTACCTAAGCTCGTCGTTGGTAATATCCTCCCCAAGCTAAGAGCCTGACTGTTAAGGTTTACATTTAAGTGACTACTAAGTGGCACATTTTTTTTATAAAGTCACCGTCTTTACATAGTAATTTTTTTTCACTAAGTAAATTAACAATGATTGATATTGCGTTTTCATGTTCTGAACGCTACCTAATCTGATTGTAGAACCACTATGATTTTCAAAAATTAACAACCGTAGTAGGTAGTTACGAAAGCCAACCCGTCGAATTAACACCATGTCATACTTAAATGAATTTTACCCTAAAAGTCATCCAAGTATTGGTAATAAAGTGAATATTATGCCAGATACAGTATTCTCAGTGATTCTCGACAACACGGTTAAGAAAGAACATGGATACGGGCTGTATTCTATTATCAATTCCGTTAAACCACTTGCGTATTTTAGTTCTATATTCGGTAATCAAATCGTAAGATACAAGAACAATGACATTCACGATTTAAAACTGCACAGTAAAATCTACAGTTCGTGTGTGATAGTGGCTTTATTTTTGTGTCCCATTTTTGTGAGCCCTGTGAGCTGGAAGGATACCAAATCAGATATTCCCTTAAACGTTTTGACAAAAAGTTTCGGATTTCTGGTCATTGTGGAGGTCGCTCACCTAATTTTTATTTCCACTTTTAGTAATGGCAAACAGTATCACAAATTGCTAAAAAAGTTGGATGACTTTGACCAACATTTCGTGACATCGAAAATGCTCTTCATAAAAAGAAGAATTGTTACCATTATATTTATTATATGGACCATAGTACAAATGTCATTCTTTTTTTGCTTTCAACCGTTTCATTTGCATAACTCAGGCGTATATTTTATGATGTATTCCATAATTTTACAAGGAGCTATCATATTTTTTGTTCTTGGAAACATATATTCAAGACAATTAATTATCAACGAATTGTTGATGAATAAAATTTCAAGCAATGTACCTAGGAACAAGAATACCATTTACAAAAAATCTTTCATGGGCGGTGTCATTATAGTAAGTTTACTTACTTAATTTTTAGTAATAGGTACAGTCAGCGTCATATAGTTAGTAGCAGCCAGAGTAGCCAAATATTTCGTAACACACCCTTATTCGTACAGCAATAAAGACGTGTACCGAAATATTTGGCTACCTTGGCTGCTACTAACTATATCAAGCTTACAGAGATAACATTTAGACAGATGATTCTGTAGGGTAGGTATTACATAGTACATTGTGATACAAGTGAGCTATGTTGATAATCACATCTGAGGCGGGATTGTTCACGCGAGCCGCAGGTGAGTGTGAAAAGAGAGCCGAGGATGTAATTATCAAAGCTCACGCGTTTCATACGACGTTTTTCAACACAAATGCGAGGAAAAAATCGTTTTCATTAGATTAAAATTTTATAGGCTTCCTAAGTTATTTCTGGCCCGATCTAGCAAGCTCTCTTTATGCAACAAGCACCCAGAAGTGGCTGAGAGACCGGGACATACATTTCGTGCCGAAAGAGTCGAACCCCCCAAACGTCCCTAAAGTTCGTCCAATTGATGATTTCTGGGAAATCCTTAGTAGACTGGTTTATGGTGATGGATTGGAAGCAAAATCATCAAAGTAGTTAAAGCGTAGAATGCAAAGCCAATTAAAAAAAGTAAAGTTGAAATCATTAAAGTAAAACACTACATACCTAACACTTTTTTATCCTATCGAAATTACCTCGCGTCGTAAGTATTCAAATCCAAATTCATATAAAAGCAATTGCTTAAAATGTTCCAGAAAATATTGTATGATTCTCGTATTCTCGAGCAGAAATTGCGCGGCCACTACAGCTGGTTCGAGCTTATGCAAATGTATGATAAAACTGCTGACTGCGTATATCTGTTTAATAAAATTTATGCCGGACAGGTGAGTTGGTTAGACTCGCTGTTAATATTAATGTTGGCATGGAATTACTATGCAACTTTGCTTTACAGGTGTTCTTCATGATCCTGTCTGGTCTAGTAAACACTATGCTGTCAATATGTAGATACTTATCGCCTACTTTGAAGGTATTCTTATGTAATTATCTAACCCATAATTTTTTGGTCGAATGTATCCATAGTACCAATTAAATTATTTTCTGTTTTCAGAATTCAGATATTGCTCTAAGTGACGTCTACGTTTACTCGTGCATGAACGCTTGTCCTGTATACGTGGTGATAATGTGTGAAATGTTAACCAAACAAAAGGGTAAAACTCTATTAATGCTGCTGAATATGTTGGTTCATGGCGAGCTGGGTAAGAGCTACTTTTTTAGAATGTTTAAAATACGGTAACAGTGCGGTGAAAAATCTGTTGCAAACATTGTTTTTGAAAACTTGAGGTAAAAATCTTTCAGATCGTAGTTTACTGCTTTCCTGTAACATGCTAAATAGATATTTAGTATTTTCCGATGAACATGTTCAATGTTTTCAAGTTCAGGATAGCGGATTGTTTTTTTTACATTTTGCGTTTACCACACTCACATCATTGATGTCACAAACTCACTTGATCGTCATATTTCCAACTTCTGCCTTTTTCTTCATTTCTCTATAAGAGGAAGCTTTCTTTTAATTGTTCAATGTAGGTTTTTTCTGGTTCTTCCTCTTTTCTTTTTTACTTATATATACATACATTCCTTCCTGCACACTATAATGCCCGGGCCACACTAACGAGAAATGCCATTAATTATCGCGATAATGGACGTTATCAGTACGGCCACACTACGATTATCGCGATAATTAATGGCATTTCTCGTTAGTGTGGCCCCAGCATAAGGAATCCTTTTGTTACAAAAAAATATAGGTACCTAATACATGTAGGGTAGACCGGGGTCAATAGTACCACGGGTCATTAGTACCATCGCCTATAACTCTGCAACCACATCGAAATATGCATGTGTGTGTATAGACCAGTGTGCCTTGAGCGTGTATCGACCTGCTCACTAGTCGGCCACTCGCTGCCGTGCAAAAAGCATACGACGATTTGCATTATTGACTGACCAAAGTAAGTATTTATGATTTACGTTTTGTAATAGTGTTTATAATTGAATAGTCGTAGTGTGAAAGTTGTACTGAATTGTGATTCTCTAGTTATTAAAGTTTTTAATGTGTCACAGTGTGGGGGTCAGTTAGATACAGAAATCGAGATTTAAGGTTAGGTTAATGAGTGCGAGTAAAAAAGGTCAATTTTACCACAACACTCGGGGTTAATTGTAACGCTAGAATTGACCCCGTATTAACAATAATTACTGATTGATTAAAACATTATTTTGGGTTTTATTTAACTCTGATTATCTGGTACAATTGACCCGTACTAGGGGTCAATTGTAATACAATGACTTCATGAACAAAAACTCAATTTGCACCATTCTGATGCCATTAAGTGAAAATATTTTCTAGATTCTAATAGCCAATGAGACTAGAATGTTATATCCTAAGCGATTTTTACGTGGTAGATTCTGAGTTATAGGTCATTATTTCTAAAGTGGTACCATTGCCCCCGGTCTACCCTACGTTATATATTTATGTTCTCATAACACATTTTTTTTACAATAATGATCATGCAATTGATGGTATAAAAGCAGAAAATTGTGGTAAAACAACAACTTAATAATGCATTCGTAATGCACTCTCTGTCTTGGATTTGTGTCTAAGTTGAACAGTAGCCAAGTATTTTAAATTGTTATGATGGCTGATATGAAAACTCTTTTCAGATGAAGAATATTACAATCAAATACAAACCATGATAAACCTGGTCGACACACGTAAAATTGAATTAAGTGCATACGTATTCACTGCAAACTTGGAGACAGCCCTGAATTTTTTTGCGCGGGTAGTTTCATACACCTTCCTTTTGATACAGTATTTTTACATGCACGTGTTTTCTAAATAACTTTTTACGACCCTCTGTTTCGTAGGTGTCCCCTTCGTAAAAACATATTTAAGTTCACGACTGTCGCGGTTATAGCTTTATTTCCTCTGGGAAAAATGAAATCCCGGGCCAAAGTATGAAGTGGAATTTTCTGCATGAAATAAAATGCAACATTGTCTTACATGAGTCGAGATTACAGTTGTATTACAATTGTGTTGTTTGTGTCCTGCACCTGTGTGATGAACTCGTATCTAAACAAAATATTGTTAAATAGACGACGTTTCTTTACTGTTACGGCTTTACATAGTATACTACACTAAAGCCGGTTTGATAATTATCTGACGTGTTGTGATTGTGACGCGCCGGAATGATATCGATTGTATACCTACCAGCAAGCCCACAACTCCTCCCGCGTGGAGCTCGTTTATGGGTGAGGACAAAATTCTCACGTTATCCACGTTAATCCCCTAGCCTGATCCCCCAGGGGAATTAGCGGCAATTATTTTATATTAAACTAGGAAATAATGATAATGATCGGTTATGGCGCTTCGCCGGACGCTACCGCGTCACGCCCGCTTCGCTCGCTCGGCTCGCGCGCTGTAGGGTCGCAGTTCAACTAACAACCTAACCGTTTTTTTCTCCTGGGGGATCAGGCTAGGGGATTAACGTGGACAACAGCAAAATTCTTGGCCAGCTTAACTCACTCAATTAAATTTTCTATGAATGTTTTCCGTTGTGACACGAAAATTAACCATACAACTTTATGGTTAATTTTGTGTCACAACGAACTTTGTCCACTTCCTCAGGTTGAATGGGTAACTACTGACTAACCAGGCTAATTACTGGCCAAGAATGTTGGTCCTCACCCTTATATCGTAGCTCCATGCAACATTTCATCCCCCATTGAATCCTCTTAAGGGATGAATTCCGGGATAAAAACTATCCCTATGTCCTATTAAATGCGGAGGGGTCTCCTGTCGGACACTCGACTTATACATTTATTGGAGTGATAATACTAAACACATACTCGTAATAGCCAGATGACAGCTGTAGTTTCCAAAAAAGTAGTAAGGCCATTCCCCTTTCGGAACGTTCTGTCCGTTTCCCAAAACACCCTTTCCCAAAACACACTTCCCATATCATGAACGTAGGCCAAAAGACCCGTTTCTCATCGCATCAGTATGTCAAAACACCCGGTTCTCATAGCATTTGTATGCCAAAAGATCAGTCTCTCATTACACCCGTATCCCCAAAATATCCGTTTCTCATCGCATCAGTACGTGAAAACACACGTCATGCTCCCCGGAAGAACCACGTCATATTTAATAAACATAAATAAGCCAGAAGATATCTACATTACATCTACTAAATTCTACGACAATTTGGAAAAACTCTACATGCCTAGTTTTATTATAAATCTAGTTGTAAATTGGTCCTGCTGCAGAGCATCCTCCCAGCAAAACCACCTGGATAGTTTTATCATCACAGGTACTATTGACGCATATATGATACCAAATAATTCTACATCAATTCTACACGTATCTATTATACTTGATATTTCATTTTATTTTGAATACACTAAGTTACGACAGTTTAAACTTTTTATTGTAAACAATTTATGAGCGCCTGCACAAAAGATTGTAGCAAATTATGTTTACATATTATCTTTCGTCAATCGTTGCTATGATAGGTATATAATTAGCCTGCTGCTGCCGGCTGCATGGCTTCTGTAGACATCGATCAGATTGTTGTTTTCTTCTGCTATTTCTTGCCAGTATCGGTCTTGGGACAAATGGAAACTGCACGCTCGTGTTGCTGGAGAAATGTAAAGGCTATACTTTACTAAAACTTCTGCCCTCAATGCATTAGAAATCTGCTACCAGACGCCATATTCGTATATTTAATTTAAATAACAAGAGGCTGTTGTCCGTTAAGGGGCTACCCGAGGTTTTCATCGATTTTTGACAAGTTTTGAATCGTATCTACTACTTTTGCACTAAAGATAGAATCATAAATCAAACGGCTATCGGTTCTTCAATCTTTTATCTCCATTTTGACTGACCGGATTTTGAAACAAATTAATACTTAATTTTGTATGATTTTTTTAAACATTGTCTAAAAAAACACTTATTTCGCATCTCTATTGACGTGAAAGATCTAACATACACGAAATCTACAAATTTGGGTTCGTCTATGACGTTTCTAAAAACTGGTAGAGGGTTTTAATTTTAAACCAATTAACACAAAAGTTATGGCCAGAAAACCAGTTTTTTGGCCTAAAATTGTTCAACTTTGATGCCAAATATCT
Organism: Epinotia ramella; assembly: GCA_947578815.1. Classification (NCBI taxonomy): domain Eukaryota; kingdom Metazoa; phylum Arthropoda; class Insecta; order Lepidoptera; family Tortricidae; genus Epinotia; species Epinotia ramella. The sequence goes on along the minus strand of OX388202.1, from coordinate 16,718,138 downwards.
CGAAAACAATGAAGTTTGAAGTAAATATGGGATACTATATTGCTTAAAGCCGTTGTTGTTAATATAATAAGCTACAAAAAACATTAGAAAACTAAGGGATTCAGATCGAAGGTCATTGGCGTATGGGAGCCTCTTAATGAAAAGACGTTCGTGAAAATACATACAGCTGTTTTTATATGAATACATTGAATTTATGTTTAAAATCTGACCCTACCCACAATAACAAAGTATAAATCGTAAAACTAAAATTACATACCTATCATAGCAACGACTGACGAAAGATAACAAACAAAACATTATTTGTATACATATTATTACATATTATTATTACATTATTTGTATGTAAACATTATTTGCTACAATCTTTTGTGCAGGCGCTACTTATGGTTTCGGGGCAGCGGAGGGTGGAGATGAATGATCTTAGTCTAATTTAAGCACACACGATTTAATTAATTAATACATGAAATAAATTATTTAAATTATGAACTAGTGAATCCGGTCGATGTAAGATCCGAATTAAGTAATTGTCTTCCCTCGTTCTGGTAGCGCGGAGCGGCGACCTCCCACGTCGCTGGGAGCCGGGCACAGGTGTATCGCGGTGATTCAGTCTTCGCCGTAGCTGCTATGTGATACTTTGCCGATACTAGTGGTGCCGTATGGGTTCGCCTGGGTATTTAGTGTTAACCCATAACACCTCCGCCCTCAGAACGGCGACTATTTTAAAACGTTTAGTGAAAATGTCGACGCTTTTTCGTCTGGGCATCTCTTATTCTCATCGGTTTTGGCAAGTGTAGGTGCAGCGTCTTCCTTACAGGATGCCCATCGTAGGAGTTCAGGACGGCGACATAGGATGATTGTTAGCAGCAGCAAGACGATTGCAATGATGCCGTAGAAAGGTATAGTAGTATGGTATAAGCTTTAAGCGCTGGGTTCTTCCAGTAGTACAGGTGACTGGTGAGTGATCTTTTCTTCGATCGAATGAAGGGCTCTGAGATCCACAGTACTCAGGTTATGCGTGGGTAGAGTAGCTGCAGTTAACTTTTCGTTCCTGTTTGGGAGTTTCATTATCTTCATGGGTTGGCCTTCGATATGGTCATTGACATTAATGATGGTGAATTGATGAGTTTTTAATATGCAACCTTGAAGAATCGTTGCGAGATAGCTTCCATGATATGTATTATAATCCCCCTGCCGCAAATTTGCTGGACTTTTGTCGGTTGCGGGAACACTAAGGTGTAAGTTCGGTCATCCAGTCTCTCCAAGGCCGTCTTAGTAAGTAGAACAGCTGTCTTCTTACAGGATTCGCTGACAGATTGGTCATTGATGAGGTGAAGGATGCAGTCCGCATGAGTCTTTATTTGGTGATTTGTCTTCTCCTCACAGAGATACCGGGTGTTATACTTCGGGCATTCAGCCTCTACATTATACATAAGAATCTCTACATGTTGCTATATAGGGAAACGGGGGAATGAGGGTGACGTTGTACCTATTCAGAACTATAGATAGCCTATAAAAGTAAAACAGATTTGGAGAAATTATCGGAAATCTAAAAACTAAAACTACTTGCTTCCTATTGTAGAAAGAACCAGGTATAATAATACTATAATACTCTCTTCGTTCCAGATCTAGTATCTGGTCTTTATTGTATAACTTTCTAAGCCTAATTATCATATTACCTAAGATGTCTATACGTAACATAGAATGATGGGTACTAGATGCCCTCCCTCACACTAGCTAAAATATCTTCTATTCTATGTAATTCACTCAATAAATCGTCTACGTTTTCGCTAAAAATAGATAAGATCTGAGCAAATCTAGTAAGATATTTTTTTTTTTTTTTTCACTTTTTGGCTATCTTGTATTAATAGCTTAAGTGTTCTGTTGATACTGATTTGATTTTTTGTTAGGTAAACGGTTTCTGAAATGCAGGTGCTGGTGGTTTCCTACCCGTTGCCTGCTCGTTGCGTTGCTGTACGTAAATGGCAATACTTTCTTCCTGAACAAATTCTAATGCCCGTTCAATACTTTCAGGACGCATACATCTTATTGGAGAACCCAGAGGTTTGTTCAATCCGCGAACCAAAGCTTGCATGGTAAGTTTTTTGTATTGGTCTCTTTTGGACTCGATGGTCGTTCCTAAAGTTTCATGCAAGGTCACATAGGTCATGATAGTACTGAACAAAGTTTGGCATCGTTCATAAAATTCCTGTGGGGTGCTCGAACTTTGAGCTAGCAAAGCGAGGTCGTTGTAGAGGGCTGTCTCATCACGCTGATCAGAAAAAATATTAATCAACGCTGACCTGATACCATTCCAGTTTTCTGGAACACCATTAGTATTAATTGTCCGGGCCGCAGGGCCTGTGACTTTATTAAGGATGCCATTGAGTAGAGCAAGATTCGTTAATTCGGCTACCGGGTTATTCGAAACGTAAGTAAGTACTAACTGGTCGCACAGACGTATAAATCTTGTTAAAGTATTGGGGTTCCCGTCAAAATCGGGCACTACACGCAACGCCTTGTATATCGAGTCAAGGTCGGTTTGCGCCATATTATCACATAAATTTCTATTCGTATCTACTAAATTATTCCTACTTGTTCTCCTAGGAGGTAGGGTCTCCTGGGATCTCTGGTTCCCGGGATAAAAAATTTTGACAGTTAAAATTGGGAATGGGAAAGGATAGCAACACAATAGAAAAATTCTTAGTATATAAAACTCACAGTTTCATCATCGGTCTCCGGTATCGATAGCTGGATACGCCTCCGGCTGCAACCGCCCGTAGGTTCTGAATTCCGAAGTCGCGAACGTTCCCGATATAAGAGAGTCTTTACACGATTTTTGCGTAAATAGTTCGCACTCCCGAACTTCACTCGATTGCGCCACTTATGGTTTCGGGGCAGCGGAGGGTGGAGATGAATGATCTTAGTCTAATTTAAGCACACACCATTTAATTAATTAATACATGAAATAAATTATTTAAATTATGAACTAGTGAATCCGGTCGATGTAAGATCCGAATTAAGTAATTGTCTTCCCTCGTTCTGGTAGCGCGGAGCGGCGACCTCCCACGTCGCTGGGAGCCGGGCACAGGTGTATCGCGGTGATTCAGTCTTCGCCGTAGCTGCTATGTGATACTTTGCCGATACTAGTGGTGCCGTATGGGTTCGCCTGGGTATTTAGTGTTAACCCATAACACGCTCATAAATTGTTTACAATAAAAAGTTTAAACTGTCGTAACTTAGTGTATTCAAAATAAAATGAAATATCAAGTATAATAGATACGTGTAGAATTGATGTAGAATTATTTGGTATCATATATGCGTCAATAGTACCTGTGATAATAAAACTATCCAGGTGGTTTTTCTGGGAGGATGCTCTGCAGCAGGACCACTTTACAACTAGATTTATAATAAAACTAGGCATGTAGAGTTTTTCCAAATTGTCGTATAATTTAGTAGATATAATGTAGATATCTTCTGGCTTATTTATGTTTATTAAATATGAGGTGGTTCTGCCGGGGAGCATGACGTGAAAACACCCGGTTCTCATAGCATCCGTATGCCAAAAGATCCCTCTCTCATGACACCCGTATTCCCAAAAGACCCGTTTCTCATCGCATCAGTATGTCATAACACCCTTGTGAACTTCGGAACTTCGCACTCACGCATAAGTTTAACCAAACCACTGTCTAGCATATAAGTCGTTAAAATGTACATGTACTTAAATAAATAAGATTCCAAGTTAGCACTTATTAACCCAACCTCATAGCTTAAATCCCATATGAAAATCATAGGTAGGTAAAGCAAATTACACTCAGTAAGTAAATAAACTCGCAGAGTTATAAAAAACTGATAGCAAGTATATAATAACATTAATAACAAAAGCTAGGTCTCAAGTATATAAGAAAAGTAAAAAACCTATGTAAATAAGCAGAAATTACGTTTTAAAGTCCTTAGAAATCGACTATATCGGCCGGGCTCGACCAAAGGTGGCGACCGCGCGCCAGAAGAGGACAGCAACAGCAAGGAGAGCAATGCTTTGATTGGCTATAATTTTAGTATCAGAAATAAGAATTTAATTTGATTACTTACGTCATTTCGGCTTATCGATTCTCGTCATCTGAGCGACCACGCTGTAACCACTAACCGTATGGTTAAAATTTAACTACCAGAATAACGAGCAAAGTGCGCTCTTACTGATTATTGTATGCACATAAGTAGATTCATAATAGTGATTATATAAACTTAACGTAAGCTTGGGAAAAAGGTTTCAAATCAAAAATAGCGCAGCTTCAATGTTTAATATCTCAAGTTGAACTCAAATGTATCAGTCGCGAAATGTTTGTAAGACGTCAAGGAAAGGCCAGTTTAACTAGACACATGTATTTCAATTCTAACAAGATTAATCCACTTGGGACTAATCTGGGCCATAGAGTTTGCCCTAGGGAAAACTGCGTGAAAAGCCCTAATTTACTGTGAGATAAAAGATAGCTTTGTTTCATTAATAATTTAGTATAAATACCGGACCCTTGCCCAGTGGACTTTCTCTGCTTAGACATAGGTTAAGCCGCTTTTTTCCTGAAAAAAGTTTTGTTACATCGAATATTTTACAGTATCAAGTAGCGTCGACACTTAACAATGAAGGATAATCGCTTTGTTTACTACTTAACAATGAAAGCCAATCGCTTTGTTTACTACTTAACAATGAAAGCCAATCGCTTTGTTTACTACGTAACAATCAAACCCAATCGCTTTGTTTACGACTTAAAAATGAAAGCCATTCGCTCTGTCTACTTAAGGCGGATGTCACACTGCGCCGCATCTCCGGACGGAGGTGCGGAGCTGCATACAAATTTCGCCGGACGGAGGTGCGGTGCAGCGTGCCGTACCATCCGGAATTTATATACAAACTGAGGTACTTACATACAACGAGAAACGCACCTCCCTCCGGAGATGCGGCGCAGTGTGACATCCACCTAAGAATGAAAGTCAATCGCTTCGTTTAGAATTCGGTCTAGAAAAAGAATCCGTTCTTGTACATCGGCGGCAACTCAATGCGTGATGGCTTTCATCACCTATTATGGCACCGCAGATCAAAGAGTGCTTTGAATAAGTATATAGAGATACAGCCGTCAGTCGAAGACATGCATGCAGAGCGCTGTTTAGCGTATCGTCTCGAAAACATAGGATACCTAATAATAAAGAAACATTTAATAATAAAAATCAATTAAGTATTTTTTTCGTAGTTATCTAATATTTTGCAATCCATCCCTGTGAATCCTAAAGTAATAATTTGTGGTCACATTAATTTAAATTTAATGAATATTAAGGACCAGAATGTAGTGAAGTACGAAAATTTGTTGGCTGAACATGGTTTCACTATAAGTATACACGATATAACGTGAAGAGAGGTAATTATGGATAAGGTGGTAGAATCATGCTTCGACCACATATATGTATAATATAACGCGTGTTGGATAATCGCTTAGTTAGACTAAAATTATTAGAAACTAATTTAGATTGATTCTTAAGTATCCAGTGCCCATTTGAACTATTGACGTCTTTCAGTAATGTATTCAAAAACATTTATGAAGAATGTTATATAAATAAAAATAACACAGGCAATGCAAGTAATAGAAACAATAAACACTGGATAAATAACAACTTGAAAAAAAGATTTTAGGACAAGTTCGAGTGTATACGATATGGTGTAATAACACTAATAAATAACTCTAAGAATATAATGAAAAGACTAGAATACATATGATATAGAAATAAGTGCAATAAGGCTAACACTTAGTGTAACAATGAATACGATAGGAAATGTATTTTAGACTGTACCAAGAACATTAAAAAATTCTGGAATAAAATTAACAGTTTATTAGGAAAAAATACTCGGTCGACTCGATAGATAATCATATAGTCCCTGGGCGACCGAGTTTAGCTCGGGTGAAAATACGGAGAAAATGAATTTTCCCAGACATGAGACCTAGCTAGATCGATTTCTCGCCCCCGTAAACCCCCATATTCAAAATTTAATTAAAATCGTTAGAGCCGTTTCCGAGAACGTGATTGCAAATATATAAATGACAGATACAGAAGTAGAAAAAAATAGTTGCAATACTGTTAAGTGTCAACTTGACGTTGACGTCTCCACAGTATTGTTTACTATTTTAACACTGTGGTGAGCAGTAAATGGAGACAAGTCTTTAATAGACTCAAAATACCGTACTATTCGTTGACGTTGACGTCTCCACAGTATTGTTTACTATTTTAACACTGTGGTGAGCAGTAAATGGAGACAAGTCTTTAATAGACTCAAAATACCGTACTATTCGTTGACGTTGACGTCTCCACAGTATTGTTTACTATTTTAACACTGTGGTGAGCAGTAAATGGAGACAAGTCTTTAATAGACTCAAAATACCGTACTATTCGTTGACGTTGACGTCTCCACAGTATTGTTTACTATTTTAACACTGTGGTGAGCAGTAAATGGAGACAAGTCTTTAATAGACTCAAAATACCGTACTATTCGTTGACGTTGACGTCTCCACAGTATTGTTTACTATTTTAACACTGTGGTGAGCAGTAAATGGAGACAAATCTTTAATAGACTCAAAATACCGTACTATTCGTCTCATTCTAACTCATATGAAACATTGTCTTGCTTTATACTGCGGGTCTGTATTAGTCTGTCTGTCTGCGGGTCTGGGCCGTCTCTGTCTTATTAGAACACTTAGAACAAGAGGTATAGTGCGAGAAAAATCGAGAGTATGTCGCGGCCGTTTCATGATAGACGTGCAGATGGCGCGCGAGCTCTCTCGCACTATCCGCCCCTCTCTTATTAGAAAACTTAGGAAGAGACGGATAGTGCGAAAGAGCTTGTATCCTGAACTAGACTAGAGGCTGTTGTAGTGTAGCCTCTTTAATAAATGTCAATGCTTTTGACGCACGACATGGTGTCAGGTGTGAAAAAATGTTATTCAAAATATAATTAATAAAAATTTAGTGAATTTAATGTAAAAAATGCCGGATCAGGTAGATGATCCTAAAAAAGTGCAAGCGCAAAATAGTAATTGTGTGTATGCTGCAATACAGCAACCCGGTCCTTTGCAAGACCACGGGAACATGGCGGTCAACTGGAAAGAATGGAAATCCGCTTTTCATTTTTTTCTTATCGCTTCGGGCAGAGAAACGGCTTCGTCGAAGGAAAAGTGCGCATTATTCTTACTCGTATAGCGTGTGACAGGGACAACCCTATTTCTCGCACGTTACCTCCTAGGGCCAATAGAGGTAGACCCCCGACTCGCTTCCAAAAGGACTGAGCCGCGGATCTACATTCGTTAGCCGGTATGCGCGCGCGCTATGTTGACAGCCCGCGCGATAGTAGATGTCAAGTCAGTCGGTTACTATACGCCTTCGATAACGGATACGCTCTGCCCTTACGCATGAGATATTGTTCATATGTTGTTGTGACTGGTGTAGTTTTGTTAAATTCGTGACAATACATATGTGTCCTAGTGTCAGTGTTGTGTTTTCTTTATAAACTATACGTCACCCTACATATTTGGCTGCCCAACGTTTGGGGGTCTGAGTCGTTTTGTTTCGCCGTTATTCGAAATGTCAAGGAAGACGCGACGTGGCTCGTTAGGGTCTCACGATAATTCCGATGGGAACATTACCATGAACAGCGAAGCCCTAACAGCGATGCTAACCACGCTCCAGCAAACGCAGAATGAGTTCTGCCAGCAGTTGCTGCGCGAGGTGAGGTCATCGACGCCGTCGCAAGCCGACGCTACCGCTGCCGCCGTCGCCGCTGCCGCTACGTTCGCTTCAATAAATGGCAACTTTGCGCAGTGCACGGCTCGTTACAGTGGCAGCAAGGATGAGAACCTGGATACGTTTATAGACAGCATCGAAAGTTACAAGTCTTGTGTGCACATCACCGACGAGAACGCCATCCGCGGCTTAGCGCTGCTACTCACGCGCGAAGCCGGCATCTGGTGGCAAGGTGTGAAGGCGCAAGTCAAGACATGGGAAGAGGCGCTCGATAGGCTACGAAGTGCCTTTGGCGAACGCCGCCCCCCTTTCGTAATTTACACGGAGTTGTTTTCTATGGTACAGGGAGAAGAGTCTACGGAACTATTCGTATCAAGAGTGAGAGCTTTGCTAGCTAAATTGCCAGCGGATGACCTATGTGAACGAGTTCAATTGGATATGGTGTTCGGTCTATTAAATCGTCGCATTAGAAAAAGGTTAAAGATAGAAGCCGTTGACAGTTTTGTAAGCCTGCTAAAACAGTGTCAAAGCATAGAAGACTCCAGAAGAGAGAATCATGTTCCCGTAGCAACAGCGGCGGCAACAGCGCGCGATGGCGCGTATTTGTCGACCGTTTCCACGAATCGCCCGAGCGCGGCCGATTCCACGAATCGTGCGAGCGCGAGCGAGGTCACCGACGCCTGTACTTCACGAACTTCGGTTTCGTACGACAAACCTCGTCGTAAATTCTGTATTTACTGTAAACGTAGTGGTCACAGTAAAGACTCTTGTGAAAAGTTGAAAGAAAATAACGCGAAAGTTGTCGAAGACTCTGGTGATAACTTCGTTGAAAATAGTTCAAAAGTGAAGTGTTACGGCTGCGGCGCCCCTAATGTTATTCGTTCTAAGTGTCCGAACTGTAACCAGGGACAGTCGTTTTATTGCGTCGACGTAAATTCGTGTAACGCCGACGCCGATTCCGCCGCCGTCCCCGCCGCCGCTGTCCCGCACGGGCGCGGCGCGGTGGGCCTTGACTCGCTACCTACATCGCAGCGCGCGTCACCGGCGCGCGCCGTCAACACGCGCGCGCGCATCGGCTGGAGCCCCGCGCGCCTTCGCGCGTGCTCACGTGCGCGAGATGCCGTTTCTCACGGCGCCGAGGCGACGCGCTCGTCGGACGCGCTGTTGCTAAGCGCCGAACGCCGTCGCCGCGTTAACCCGTCGCCTGCGCTTGGTACTACAGGTAACCCTACGCGTGCCGTGGGGGATTTTTCTGAACTTTTACAGAGTGATTTATGCAACGTTTCAAAGTGTGTTAATGAGGACGTTGATATTGTTTGTTTAGATAATGTTAATAACGTTTACAATAATTATTGTCATGATAACGTTTCTATGGTCAATGATTGTCAAAATGATTGTTTGCCGTAATGTAAAAGATGTTCAAATTTTGTTTGGAAATGGCAAAGATGTTCAAACTTTTTATGATAAAGTCAATGAATCTCAAACTTTTTCTGAACAAGTCAATGTTTGTCAAACTTTTTGCGATAAAGACAATCTTTGTGACAACGATGAGGTGCGTGCTGTTAAAACTTCTCGCCGCCCTATTTTAAATATTAGTATTCTTGGCGCGAACGGTTCTGCGCTTGTTGATACTGCGGCTAAAAGTTGCATCGCTGGTCACACGTTATATGCTCTCCTCGAACAGAAAGGACACCCGTTAATGTCGTCAACAAAGGTTGTTAGGTTGGCGGACGGTGTAAGTAGGGAGATGATTGTACTCACCACTGAGGTAGAGGTGACACTCAAACACAAAAGAAAGAAAGTCAGTTTTTTGAATTTTCCTGGGTCGAATAATAACGAATCTCTTTTAGGAATTGATTTTCTGAGGGCGTTTAACCTTAACTTTGATTTTGGCACTAACAGCTGGCACTTTGGTGAAAATGATAACCAGAAGTATGAGTTACACTTTGAGAACGTGTCACCTCTCACTTCATGTGTAGCAGCTGTAGAGGCACTTAGGGAGGACGAAGCTACGTTGCTTAGCGCACAGCGACGCGGGTTGCTTGCGCAGCTCCTCACTGAGAACCAGGACATGTTTGAGCCAGGGGGAGGACCAAGTACTTTTGCCGAGCATAGGATCGACACGGGCGATCATCCGCCTGTTGCCGGGCCGCCTAATCATGCCACTTCTATGAAGAAGGAGGTCATGCAGCCGGACGTCGGTAAGTTGCTGGCAAAGAATATTTTAAAGGAGTGTGAGTCTCCATTGTGCTCTCCTGTTCTCTCCGTGCCCAAGGCCAACGAAAAGGTAAGTAAGGATCAGTGTGGTGCTGTGGTGTAAGCTCAGTCATCGTGGACTTACCTGCTCGCAGCCCCGCTGATCTCCGACGTGCTCAGCTCGATGACCCGGAACTGGAAAAGATTATAAGTGAGTTAGAAAGTATGTCAGATGCTGCAGCCGTTGGAGTGAAGCGTTGGTCGGAGCGAGGGTACTTCATGCAGCAAGGTGTCTTGTACAGGTACAATCCCGATGTCGAAAGCGAAGAGCCGCAGCTGGTGGTTCCCGTTTCACTTCATCTTGACATCTTGAAGGAATGCCACGATTCTCCGCTGTCGGGGCACCAGGGGATTGAGAGGACCTTTTACAAGATCTCGCAACGCTTCTTCTTCACAGGTATGCGTCGTATCATTGCTGAGTACATTAAGACGTGTGTACCTTGTCAGCGGTACAAAGCATCTAATGAAAAGCCGTCCGGTCTTCTTCAGACTCCCGTTTTAAGTCAGCGCAACGAGGTGGTGGCGATTGACTTGTTTGGTCCCTTGCCAGAAGGTGACAACGGTGAGCGCTGGATCCTGCTGGTCGAAGACACGGCTACACGCTGGGTTGAGCTTTATGCTCTAAAGGAAGCAACTTCTGAAGCATGTGCTCGTGCGCTCGTAGAAGAATACTTCCTCAGGTATGGTTTCCCTCGCAGGGTGGTATCGGACAACGGAGTGCAGTTCGTCGGAGCGGTCATGCAACAGTGTCTCTTTGTTCTTGGAGTTAAGCAGAGCTTCGTGCCGTTGTACCACGCTGAAGCGAATCCGGCGGAGCGTAAAAATCGAGACTTGAAAGCTCAGCTCGCCAGGTTAGTTGAAAACGAACACTCGTCGTGGCCAACTAAGCTTGCTGTCATCCGGTTTGCCATGAACAGTGCCATGTGTCGTACCACCGGAGCTACTCCTGCATATCTCATGTTTGCGCGCGAGATGAGGTCTCCAACAGAGGTTAGCTATGATTTAAGAGCCATACTCGACAAAGAAAACTTTGTCCCTCAGATCACGCCATACCTGCGTTCGTTTATCAGTTCATTGTCAGCAGTTCGAGATCGCGTGGAGTCACAGCAGGACAAACGTAAAGAATATGCTGACAAATCTCGTCAGCCAGGTGATGTATTCGACGTCGGGGATAAGGTCCTCATTACGTCTCACGTTCTTAGCAACGCAGCTAAGGGGGTTTCGGCCAAGTTTATTCCAAAGAGGGATGGTCCTTACCTGGTCGTTAAGAAAGTTAGTCCTACGACTTACCTGGTCTCTGGTCTCAATACACCCGAGGAGGTGCTGGGCAAGTACCACGCTTCGCAGCTCGTTCGTTTTAATGGTAGGGATGGCGTGGTTCCTTCTCCTGTAGTGCCTAAAAGGAAAAGAGGTCGTCCACGTTGTCGAGATCAGGATGTTGTGCGAGTCCATGGACGTGGGCGTCCTCATGAACTCGAGGGGGAGTCTATAGCGTGTGACAGGGACAACCCTATTTCTCGCACGTTACCTCCTAGGGCCAATAGAGGTAGACCCCCGACTCGCTTCCAAAAGGACTGAGCCGCGGATCTACATTCGTTAGCCGGTATGCGCGCGCGCTATGTTGACAGCCCGCGCGATAGTAGATGTCAAGTCAGTCGGTTACTATACGCCTTCGATAACGGATACGCTCTGCCCTTACGCATGAGATATTGTTCATATGTTGTTGTGACTGGTGTAGTTTTGTTAAATTCGTGACAATACATATGTGTCCTAGTGTCAGTGTTGTGTTTTCTTTATAAACTATACGTCACCCTACACACGTCATCGGAAAATACGGTAGAGAAACATTAGATGAATTCGAAAGTCTGTGTTAAAACTGATGACTATGACAAGTTAACAAAAGTATTTTCAGAGCGTTTTGACCCGAAAAAAAAACGTTAACTATGACGTCATACGTTTTTTGAAACTTGCCAAGACGATTCTTTTGATAAATTCTTGAGCGACTTGAAAATCAAAAGCAAAAGTTGCGAGTTCGGTCAGTTGAAAGATAGCTTAATCTTAACTCAGATAATAAGAGGTCTAAAGGACGGACATATGGGTGAACGGTTACTTTCGAAATCATCACTAGACCTGGAGCAGGCCGTGACATACTGTCACGCAGCGGAGCGAGCCAGCGTACAAGCGGCAACGTGTCGGAGTACGAAAACTGATCACGCCGTGCCGGTTGCATTAGAGGAACTAGCGCGCGGGCGTGGTGCGCCTGGCGGTAGTGGCTACGGCGCTGGAATGTGGTCGCGAGGTGCAGGACCACGAGGACGCGCAGGCCGTGGAGGCTTCGCTCGTACTGCTGCTGCTCCCCCAGGCCGTGCACCACGTTATGGCGCCGAGTGCAACAAGTGCAGCGGAGGGCAATCCGCCGATGACAGGTGTCCAGAATTTAATGTTCGCTGTTTCAGGTGTGAGCGCGTAGGACATTTTACTAAAACCTGTCGTGAGAAGCTGCTAAGAGAGGTTAATAATTAATATTAATGAAACTCAAGGTGAGGACTATGCAGAGAACAGTGGTGAGTTTTTCCTTCAAAATATTACTGTCAACGCGATGGACTGCGCTGGCCCTTTTTGGTCAGAAGACATTTTGGTCAACAATGTGTCTATAAGGTTTAAATTAGATAGCGCTGCTGACACGTCTGTAATGTCATTGAGGTGTTTTACACAGGCGGGTTTTGATATATTACGTAAAACAAGTACAGTGCTTAAAGAAATCAGTCGAAACAACTTGCCTGTTGTAGGATACTTCATGGCAAATATAAAGTATAAAACTTTTACTTCATTTCAAAAGGTGTTTGTTCTGGATATAGAGTGTAACAACTTATTGGGACTGAAGGCATGCACCGAGTTGCAACTTATCACGCGAATTAATGAATTACAAAAAAAATACGAGTCGGTTTATGAGGGTATGAGTATGTATGAGTAGAGAGTATGAGGTTGCTTGCCTTCAGTTATTAAAATATCAATTGATGAGATAGTGTGTGTTTTCGGCACCTGTGGTTTCGGCTTCTAGGCGGGTACCGATGTGTTTGCAACCTCGTCTGAAGGAAGAATTAGATGAGATGGAAAGGTTGAACATTATTAAACGTGAGGAGGGTCCTACGGATTGGGTGTCTCTTATAGTTATTGTGGAGAAGCCAGACAAGCAGTTGCGCATTTGCCTCGATCCTTTGCATCTTAATAAGGCTGTACGCAGGAGCCACTTCCAACTGCCGACGCTTGACGAAGTCGCGAGTGAAATGAGTGGTGCAAAGTATTTTTCAAAACTGGATGCTTGTAAAGGGTTTTGGATGTTAAAACTCGATGAGGCTAGCTCTAGGTTTTGCACATTTGCGTCTCCTTTTGGCAGGTATCGCTTCCTGAGGATGCCATTCGGAATAAACTGCGCGCCAGAGATTTTTCACAGTGAGATGGTTATAATTTTCAAGACAGAAGGAGTTGCTGTTTATATTGATGATTTGATAGTGTTCGGTCGCACTAAAAATGAACATGACTCGAGATTACGAGAGGTGTTTGAGAAAGCCAAGGTTAATGGTGTTAAATTTAATAAAGCAAAGTGTGTCACACACTAATGAAGTACAATACCTTGGTCATCTGTTTAATGCTGAAGGAATGCGTGCCGATCCAAAACGAGTGAAGGCAATAAATGACATGCCCGCGCCTACAAATAGGAAAGAGCTGGAGAGATTTTTAGGTGTGATCAATTATGTATCCCGTTTCATACCTAATCACTCAAACATAGTTGCACCATTGCGTGATTTGTTGAAGATAGATTGTGATTTCAGATGGTGTGGTAAACATCAACGGATTTTTGATGAGTTGAAGAGAAGAATGATGCCAGTGCTGCGGTACTATTCTCCACACGAGGAGGTGACAGTGTCGGAGTTCACGGGGACTCGGTGCTGTTTTATTACAAGACGGGCGGCCTGTGGCTTACGCGGCTCGAACCCTCACACCAGCTAAATCGCGGTGGGCGCAGATAGAAAAAGAACTTCTAGCGATTGTGTTCGGTTGCACGCGTTTTCATCAATACATTTACGGTCATAACAAAGTTATTGTTGAGACAGACCATAAACCACTGGAATCTATTTTTAAAAAACCACTGAATAGCACTCCGGAGAGATTACAGCGCATGCTTATGATGTTGCACAGTTATGCATTACGACAAAGTACAGGCCTGGGAAACTCATGTACTTGGCAGACACATTATCGCGTGCCCCCTCAGAACGTGGTTCCGACGATGACGTGCACGCAGATGTCACAATGTATTGAATAATTTAATGGAGTGCCTTAATGTGTCCAAGAATAAACTTACCAAAATTAGGGAAGAAACAAATAAAGATGAAATCCTACAGCGTGTAAAAGAGTAGGTACTATTTGAGTGGCTGGCCTACAAATAAAAACCAGTCAAGATATTACGGGGCCATACTGGACAATTCAAAATGAGATACACGTGATCGACGGCATAGTATTTCGCAATCACCAAATTGTAATTCCTACTTTGTTACGAAAGGAAATAATTTCAATATCCATGAGGGGCATTTAGGAATCGAGAAATGCAAGCGGCGTGCTAAGGAGCTGTGTGGTGGCCGGGAATGGCAGTCGAGATCGAACAGGCCGTACAACGCTGCGAGCCTTGCCAGCGACACCGCGCGGCGCAGACACGCGAACCGCTGAGCCCATATCCCATACCAAACTTGCCATGGGAAGTGATTGCTGCTGATCTCTTCGAATTTCAACAGAAACAATATCTAATTGTCGTAGACTACTACTCGAAGTTTTTCGAGGTAGCGTCATTAAACAGTTTGACGAGTGGTATTGTAATTATGCACCTTAAGAACTTTTTTGGTCGATTAGGAATACCTCAGAAAGTAGTATCTGATAATGGACCTCAATTCTCTTCGCAAGAGTTTAAGCAGTTTGCTGCATATTACGGATTTGACCACGTGACGAGTTCACCTATGTATCCCCGTTCTAATGGGTTAGTTGAGCGCAATGTACAGACAGTAAAGAGATTGTTTGTTAAGGCTCAAGAAGACAACACTGATTGGCAATTAGCGCTGCTTAATTTTAGGATTACCCCCATTTCAGGAGAGAAGTATTCGCCAGCGCAACTACTGATGGGTCGCAAACTGAGAACAAGGCTTCCTGCTACTGATGCAAGTCAAAGACCTGAGGCAGTTGACCCGGCTATGATTCAATAAACTCGTAGAGAAAAATCTTTGCAAGTTAAACTACATTACGATAGAAGTGCCAAAAAGCTGCCGCAGCTCACACCCGATGAGCCGGTTCGCATGCGAGACAATAACGTCTGGGTGCCTACAAGGGTAGCAGGCGTCGCGCGAAGAGAGCGCTCATACTGGATCACTACGGACAATGGCCGAACGTACCGGAGAAATCGCGTTCAAATCCTAAGAGGCAACAAAAAAGCATCTTCGCCTTCTTTAGCTTCCACAACAGCGCCACTGGTCACTAACAGATACAGCGATGTCGATTTTGTTCTTACAGAATCAGACGAGGCAGTAACACCTGTATTTTCCACTCCGATTTCAAGTCCTGGGTCTCCGCAAAGGTCACGCGACGCAGGTGCCGCAGGTGGTAGTGGTCTCGTTGCTAGGAGCGGAAGACTAGTTCGTCCGCCAAAAAGATTTAGCTTTGACTAAATGTGAACTTGCCCAAAAAAAATGCATTAGAACTCTTTGTGGAGTACATAGACGAGAATCCTGTAAGCCTTTATTCATAATACATAATCTGCTATCCTTGCCTTGTCTATACATATACGAAATAGCGATATTTGTAAAACTCCATTCGGAATTATTTACCTTTATCGAAGAAAAGGAAACAACTAGGTCACATAGACGGCACAGGCTAGCATTACCAACAAGTCACAAGCTGGTACTCAGGAAAAAAAGTGCTCATAATATGTGCGTAAATATATTTAATAAACTACCTGCCGCACTTAGAATACTCCCTGTTCATCAATTTAAAACAAAATTGCACAAAATGTTAACAGAAAAGTGTTTCTATAGTATTAAGGAATTTTTAAATTATAAATTTGACGAAGCATGTGACATAGAATAATATTGGACTGTTATTATTATTTAATTTAATTAGAATATTATCAATGTTATTTATATAAATCAATCTAATTTAGTGTAGCTAATAATGAAGCATGCGATGAAATAATGTTTAATATTTACTATTAGATCTAGTATGCAATAATTATGTGTGTTGTGTAGTAATTTAAATGTAATTTTATCCCGGTCTATAGACTGAGTGATCTAATCACTGACCTAAGTTTTCATATGCCTGACCTGGCTGAATATATTATGGGAAGAAACATGTATAGATATTTAAGACCTTATGTACCATATATTCATTATGAATAAACCATTCATTCATATGTGTTACTTATGTTATGTGTTAGGATTTTTCTTTTGTTATGTTTTTTACTTGTTTTGAGATGTAATATTAGTTAACATGTTTTTATATCTTTCTTAAATTGTTAATTGTTATAAGAAGGAAGATGTTGTAGTGTAGCCTCTTTGATAAATGTCAATGCTTTTGACGCACGACAGAGGCCATAAATACTGCCGAACTTCGTTTTAATTTCGCGGTAGCTGTTCAGAAACTAAGCCCTTTAGAAGATGTTTTCGAGCTAATAATTCGCTTCAATTCAAGACTGAATAACCTTCAATTTAATAAGTTTTAGAGGACGTCAAAAGGTAACGCTAGTTATATAATTATATCGTGTATGTAAGGTACCATTAATTTATAACAAAATAGTAAAATACTAAATCAATCACAGTGGCTGCAAAAAAGTTAATTGGTTTCCGAACGATTGGACTGCGTCTGTCTGTACTAGCCAACCAAATCAAGTAGACGCGAAATGTACAGCGGCGCTACCACGAACTTCGAAAGTCGAAGTTCGGGTATTTCCATCTCTATCGCACTCCAATACTCGAGTGACAGGGATGCATGTATTATGAACTTCGACTTTCGAAGTTCGTGGTAGCGCCTCAGAGGGGTTACCGCGAAATGAAAACGAACTTCGTTCGAGTATCTCCCTCTCTGTCGCACTTGCTAGTTCGAGCGATAAAGACGGAGATACACGAACGAAGTTCGTTTTCGTTTCGCGGTAGCCCCTCAGAATTTCTTCCGCACCAATTGTTTATTTAGTTTGGTCAGCTTTGTAAACGTTACACCGAATAGCCCGCCCACCCGATAGTGCTGACCAATATATATGTCTCTATGGTGCTGACTTGCTGAGCAAGTATCTCTTATGGCGTATCCACATTATGTGATTGTACCCCGATTTGTCCGACCAACATGTCGAAGTCAGAATTGGGTGTAGCGTACAGACGTAACAACTGCAACTACAATTTCATTCAGGGTGGCCAGTTAACAGTAAGAAAGCGAAAATTGCCACATTCAAACGGTCCTGCGAAGCGGACTGCAAGATTGTTACTAACCGATGAGATAGAGCAAGACAGCACGTCTATCATGGGACGGCCGCGACATACTCTCGATTTTTGTGTGCGCACACGGCTATCACGTGACGGCGCGCGAGCTCTCTCGATTTTTCTCGCACTATCCGTCTCTCTCTTATTAAAACACTTAGAACAAGAAGTGTAGTGCGGGAAAAATCGAGAGTATGTCGCGGCCGTCCCATGATAGACGTCCCTCTTGTTCTGAATAAAATTGTAGTTGCAAAACACCTGTTTAAAAAAAATGACAAAATTACAGTGTATAAAACAATATTTTTTAGGATATATTTTTTAATTTTCGTTTAAATTTATTTGAATGAAATTTGTGAGAAAACAAATATTTGGCAGATCATGCCAATTCCATGGTCCAAATTGTGAATTTCATGCAATTAGTCGGACAACTCGTTTGACAGTTGGATCGGCAGCGCAACATGCATCCACACGATAGCAATTTGTCAGATTCTGATGAATTGGGCTGACAAATTGGGGTAAAATCACTTAATGTGGATACCCCATTATTGGTGCCAGATTATCAGGCTGTACATTATTGGGCCGTACATTATCACCCTGAGCAAACTTGGTCCGGGGCAATAATTGGAAGCCAATTTTGTACGAGCTGATTTATGTACAGCCTGATAGTCCATGTATATTGGGACGGTCATCTGTGCGAACTAATAATCTCCAGCGAGTCGACGCCACCCCGCGGGCAATAATTGGAAGCCAATTTTGTACGAGCTGATAATGCATGGCCCAATAATGTACAGCCTGATAATCCATGTACATTGGGACGGTCATCTGTGCGAACTAATAATCTCCAGCGAGTCGACGCCACCCCGCTGCGCGGGGTGTCTATTTCTGGTCTGAGGGACACAAGTGAACCCCAACCTAACCGACCTAAGACAGAGTTCGCTTATGACAAGCCATTTTTGTCCGCCCTGATAATGCACGACCCAATAATCCGCGTCTACAAAAAGTGGCTGTACATTATTGGGCCGTGCATTATTGGCTCCCTCTCTTATTAGTCTGTGCACTCTGTGGTGCTGAGTGAGTGCTGACGAAAGAAAGACAAGTGAAGGCAAAACAAATTCCCTGCTTGCTCATTTACCGCTATATTCGTTTTGCTATATTCATTAAAGTTTCTCTGTCTACAGTGCCTACCATCAAACATTATTGTGTTGAATTTGTGAGCTGTTTTGTCAGTTCATCACCATGTCGGGATTTAGTAAGTATCTATTTCTTATCTTTTATGTTTACATCCGGCAAAATTGTTTTTATTTGAATGTAATTAATATAAGTTGCTATCTCGCCCATCTCAATGTCAATAGTTTAGTCTAAAAATAATTACATTACAAACTAAATTGTAAAGCCACCAGATTTTTTAGTGACGTGTCTTTCTGTTATTCGATTTGCATTTTGTTTTGTTTCGCTCAGTACTTATAATAATTATTCATGATTATATTAAATTGGCCTAGGAGTTACCTACAGTTGCTAAGATCATCGTTTCGGTTTAGATAGCGAAAACACGCATTCTGGCATTAATATTTTTTTTAATGATAAATTAAAAAAAAATTGCTTGTCTGCGTCTGAATCTCTTACATACAACTGACCATATAATTATATATAGGAATATGATGCAAAAGGCAATTCAACAGCATTCTGATGGTCTGCTAAGGCAGTGAATTTCAAAATGGCCAATGGTTTGACAATGATCCTTGTTATTTCATGTTGTCCAAGTAGTTTAAATGAATATCACTAGAGAACAGGAGTTGTTAAACCTCACATTGATTAAAAAAAAACTCACATAAACACTTTTTCCCGAGGACCACCCTTTGCTCCGGTTGACCTCAGCCCCAATTGTGGTAGTTCCTAGTTTTATTTTATAAGATTTTTTTGTTTAATGTACGTAGTTAAGATATGCATCCTAACAGTTATAGGTAATAAAAGTAAGGGTAAGTAGGGCAAGAGGGCTTGCATGTAGTAGTGGACAGTTCAAATAGGCATTTGTTTTGTTTGTGTTACACATTCTAAGTACTTAATGTGTATCAAACAGATCACACCTACATACAAGAGTTGCCTTACTTAAGTTCTTTACCTATAAGTTTATGACAATGTGGTTATCATTTTCAGATCCATATGGGAACCCTCCCCAGTACCCGCCTCCTCAAAACCCAATATACCCGCAGCTGTACAATCCTACAAATGCACCACTGCCAGGCCAACCGGCCACACAACCAGCTCAGGCATACCCATATCAACCCGGCTTTGCTTATGCATACCCCTCACAAGCTGGGATGGCGCCATCTGGCCCTGGCATAGCCCCAACACAACCGTACCCTGGGCAGATGGCACCAGGAATGGCTCCTTCGGCACCAGCCTCTGCGCCTGCTTTCTCATATGCTGGTTATCCGAATGTAACACCACAACCGGGATATGGACGTAAGTTTTATGAAGATTCCTAAAATTATCAAACCTCTAACATATTCTTAGTCAAGCGAGATCAAGTTTGACTTCTTGTTCTTCAAGAGCTATGAGGTCCTCTGATAATGATAAACACAATTATTTATAGGACATGCAACATGAGATTTTTTTTCAACATTTTCCTGAACAGAAACACTTTCCTCTTTTTGAAATTCTGAAAGTGGTCCATGCCTAGCAAAAGTTTAAGTGGTTCTTAAACTTTTGCTAGGCATGGACCACTTTACAGCATAGGCCTCCCCTAAAGACTTCCACGATTTGCGATCATGTGCTTTTCTCATCCAAGTTGCATATCTTTTGTCCATCCATCCTTTTTGCTTCATACCATAGTATGGTCGAGGAAATTGAATGTTTGGCACATGTCAACTCTATTAGAATGACGTTAAGGTCCAAAAGTGCTAAACATTCAATTTCCTCGACTGTACCATATGATAATCCATACTATTTTGTATACAATTATAATTACTCTACCACACAATGCATATTGTTCTTACGTATCATTAAACAACCACTTAAATATGTTTGGAAAATATTTGATATCGAACAATGAGTATAAGTTTATAAAAAAGGTGTCTATATATAAGGTGCTAACAAATTAAGTACCAATATTTTAAGAGGACATTACATCAAAACAATTAAATTTAAATATAAATCAAGAAAAAAATTTATATGATATTTTTGTTTTAATTTCCGGAACTAAATAAATAAATTAAAATTTCGCCCTAACATAATCATCCTGAACTGACAAGATGTTTAACACTATCTGTCAAGTGAACATCGTCGTTTGTGACAAACGTCAATGATTGGCGGGAAAACTGTTAGTAATCAATTAGCTTAAGAGACACTGGACATTGACATTTAATCATCTAAGTGAAGTGGCCATTGACTCATGACAGTCAAGAGGTTTCATAAGATAATCAAAGAGGACTTAATCACGGATTGTTCACCATCTCATTAACAGGGTGTTTTTACGCACTAACGTAGTTTCCCTAATTATCTCCAAAAAGTGATGCACACTTTTAAATGTTTCATACTTAAGTTTACTCCTAGAGACGAGTACTAACAGCTCTAAAATGATTGGTACCTAATTTGTTAGCACCTTATATATAATAAAAAGAAATAAATAAAGAGAATAAAAATATGCACTTTTTACAGGTATAAATTGTCTAATTTTAAAACAAATTGTCTTCATTTTCAGCGGCTGTGGAATGGATCCCATCATCACCCAGAGACGCAGCAACTTTGAGTGACCGGGCTGTAGTAGCCGGGTATGAGGGCCGTGACGGCAGCCCCCTGTGGGTGATCAGGTCGCATTTCAGGGGAGACCTGATCCCTGGCAAGCTAGCTGCTAAGCAACGCGAGGCATATGTACCATGGGGAGGCAACGAAAACTCTGTTGATAACTTTGAAGTGAGTATGCTGCATGCATGTAGAAACTGGATATGGGGAACCTCAGGCCCCATATCATGGTCGGCCTTATCACGCGATAAGTGACAAGATAGAGCGTCCGTCACTGGCTGACACCATTCGATAGAACGAGACTGACGCACTGCGTGATAAGGCCGACCATGATACGGGGCCAGATATTGAATGGAAGTATTGCATTTGGTGCATAAAAAAACTGCCTATGGCAAAGGTATTAACCACTTGCAAATCTTCGTGCCTATACTTTTAAAACACGCACCTGGCACCTGTGGGTTAAATCTATCTCTTACCGTTAGATGTGGGGATGCATCACCAGTACCGATCTTTGCCAACAAGTTCACCAGTTGTACTTGTTGGCACTAATCGTGTGTTCATCCACCGGCATAGATGTAGGATAAATAAATTGATCGTGATTTGTAACTAGTATTTAAATGTTACATTGGACCCGATTCTACGTGCACATGGCTTAACTAGCCTAAAACTAAATTGTCTAATTTTTAGACATAATTTAGGCGGCAGATTAAAAACGACATATTTAGAATAGCATTTAGGCAGCTAAGTAAGTTGTATAGACTGGCTAAAATAAGAAACGTCAGATTGAAATTAGCGCTGTCATTTGATTATGACAGCTGCTCATAGAATAGCATAGTGTTTTAACGACACCTAAATAAAATTAGGAAGTTTAGAGGCCACTGTAGAATCGGGTCCATTGCTAGTTAGCGAGATATCGTTCATAACATTATTATTTCGTGTTTTCATAATCATTCATATGACAGCTTTGGGTAAAAGCGTTGTGATACTTTTTTAGGTAAACAGCCATTTGGAACCTAGTATAGCATGAATGTTTGTTTCTAAGTCTTGGATGTTTAATGTATTTATGTGTATTAAATATATCGTCGTCTAGTTCCCATAAGACAAGCCTTATGGCCGGTTCACATTATTCCAGTAGCATCCCAGTCCAGCAATCCAATCCAGTGCTGGAATGCTACCGGAATAATGTGAACTGACTCTGGAATGCACTGGAATGTACCCATTCCAGTGAGCATTCCAGTCCAGTGACTGGAGAGACCGTCAACTTTTCATTCCAGCTCACCCAATCCAGCGCCACTGGAATAGTGTAGACATCCATTCCAGTCGCAATCCGATGTGTTACCAATCCAGCTACCCTTAAAAGACTGGAATAATGTAAACAATATGCTCTAGTCCAGCACTGGACTGGATTAGCCCGCTGGATCACTGGACTGGAGTAATGTGAACCGGCCATTATTGAGGTTACTTATAGGGCTAGTTCGATTTGTGTAAGATTGTATGATAATAATAATTATTATTTATTTTAGTAATTACACATTTTCATGCAAAGAATGACCCGTGCGAGCTGGTGCAGATGGCTAACCTTTAATCTTTTTTATAATTTTCAGGTGTGCTGCGCCCGGCCCGAGAAGATCCGCTGGCTGGAGAGCCGCGGCGGCGCCGTGCCGCCCGGCGCCGCGGTCGCCGGACACACGGCGGCCGGCGAGCCGCTCTACGTCGGCCGCGCCAAGCACGAGGGCTCGCTCACTCCGGGCAAGGTAACCAACACATCCAGAGTAGGGCATGCTCCCGGGACTGTGTTCAGGTGTGCTGCGCCGGCCCCGAGAGGATCCGCTGGCTGGAGAGCCGCGGCGGCGCCGTGCCGCCCGGCGCCGCGGTCGCCGGACACACGGCGGCCGGCGAGCCGCTCTACGTCGGCCGCGCCAAGCACGAGGGCTCGCTCACTCCGGGCAAGGTAACCAACACATCCAGAGTAGGGCATGCTCCCGGGACTGTGTTCAGGTGTGCTGCGCCGGCCCCGAGAGGATCCGCTGGCTGGAGAGCCGCGGCGGCGCCGTGCCGCCCGGCGCCGCGGTCGCCGGACACACGGCGGCCGGCGAGCCGCTCTACGTCGGCCGCGCCAAGCACGAGGGCTCGCTCACTCCGGGCAAGGTAACCAACACATCCAGAGTAGGGCATGCTCCCGGGACTGTGTTCAGGTGTGCTGCGCCGGCCCCGAGAGGATCCGCTGGCTGGAGAGCTGCGGTGGCGCCGTGGCGCCCGGCGCCGCGGTCGCCGGACACACGGCGGCCGGCGAGCCGCTCTACGTCGGCCGCGCCAAGCACGAGGGCTCGCTCACTCCGGGCAAGATAACCAACACATCCAGAGTAGGGCATGCTCCCGGGACTGTGTTCAGGTGTGCTGCGCCGGCCCCGAGAGGATCCGCTGGCTGGAGAGCTGCGGCGGCGCCGTGCCGCCCGGCGCCGCGGTGGCCGGACACACGGCGGTCGGCGAGCCGCTCTACGTCGGCCGCGCCAAGCACGAGGGCTCGCTCACTCCGGGCAAGGTAACCAACACATCCAGAGTAGGGCATGCTCCCGGGACTGTGTTCAGGTGTGCTGCGCCGGCCCCGAGAGGATCCGCTGGCTGGAGAGCCGCGGCGGCGCCGTGCCGCCCGGCGCCGCGGTCGCCGGGCACACGGCGGCCGGCGAGCCGCTCTACGTCGGCCGCGCCAAGCACGAGGGCTCGCTCACTCCGGGCAAGGTAACCAACACATCCAGAGTAGGGCATGCTCCCGGGACTGTGTTCAGGTGTGCTGCGCCGGCCCCGAGAGGATCCGCTGGCTGGAGAGCTGCGGCGGCGCCGTGCCGCCCGGCGCCGCGGTCGCCGGACACACGGCGGCCGGCGAGCCGCTCTACGTCGGCCGCGCCAAGCACGAGGGCTCGCTCACTCCGGGCAAGGTAACCAACACATCCAGAGTAGGGCATGCTCCCGGGACTGTGTTCAGGTGTGCTGCGCCGGCCCCGAGAGGATCCGCTGGCTGGAGAGCCGCGGCGGCGCCGTGCCGCCCGGCGCCGCGGTCGCCGGACACACGGCGGCCGGCGAGCCGCTCTACGTCGGCCGCGCCAAGCACGAGGGCTCGCTCACTCCGGGCAAGGTAACCAACACATCCAGAGTAGGGCATGCTCCCGGGACTGTGTTCAGGTGTGCTGCGCCGGCCCCGAGAAGATCCGCTGGCTGGAGAGCCGCGGCGGCGCCGTGCCGCCCGGCGCCGCGGTCGCCGGACACACGGCGGCCGGCGAGCCGCTCTACGTCGGCCGCGCCAAGCACGAGGGCTCGCTCACTCCGGGCAAGGTAACCAACACATCCAGAGTAGGGCATGCTCCCGGGACTGTGTTCAGGTGTGCTGCGCCGGCCCCGAGAAGATCCGCTGGCTGGAGAGCCGCGGCGGCGCCGTGCCGCCCGGCGCCGCGGTCGCCGGACACACGGCGGCCGGCGAGCCGCTCTACGTCGGCCGCGCCAAGCACGAGGGCTCGCTCACTCCGGGCAAGGTAACCAACACATCCAGAGTAGGGCATGCTCCCGGGACTGTGTTCAGGTGTGCTGCGCCGGCCCCGAGAGGATCCGCTGGCTGGAGAGCCGCGGCGGCGCCGTGCCGCCCGGCGCCGCGGTCGCCGGACACACGGCGGCCGGCGAGCCGCTCTACGTCGGCCGCGCCAAGCACGAGGGCTCGCTCACTCCGGGCAAGGTAACCAACACATCCAGAGTAGGGCATGCTCCCGGGACTGTGTTCAGGTGTGCTGCGCCGGGTGCTGTTTGTTTCCGAGTCATTGATGTTTTCTATGTATTTGAGTATTTATATCTATTAAGTATCTATATCGTCGTCTAGTACCTAAAATCCACAACACAAGTAAGTAAATAAGTATTTATTTATTTATTAACTTGGAACTAATTAACTATGACCGATGGAGCTGCCTCAGGTGACCCTGGACGAGGCGAAATGCCCGTTTTCCTTGGACGAGTTGCCAGACCTTTATATCATTTGCTCAATGTGTCTGGAAATAGACACGATACTCAGCTTGTTCTAACGAAGTATCTTTCAAAGTAAGCACTGGAATAGAAGTGAGAACTTGATTCTGTACTCTCTCTAGTTCTTACTTGTATTCTGAATGCAGTAGGGAGGGTTTTTCCTCCATTAGTTGTTGGATAAATAAACTGAATTTCAGTTTATTTATCGAAAAGAGACATGTAATACGTTGATACCATGAACATCATTAATAATCAGTCTAGTTATAAAATATATCCTTGCTGAATGTATAGATAAAATTAATGATCACAAATATTTCTTTATATTTCAGGTACAACCTTCGCACAAGAATATGTACATTTCCTATGGAGGTAAAGAAATTGCCCATAACTCATATGAGGTGTTATGTACTATTTGAATAGAAAATACACCATAATCATAAACCAGGGTGCTTTTATACGTTTATGTAATTTTATTCCGCAATGTATCTTCGTGTAGAAATTGTCTACTATTGCCAATAATGCTACATAAGCATAATTATTATATAGATAGTGACTTCGCTGGTTTATGTTATGAACCAGTTGATCGGGTATTTTTGAATTTAAGAAATCACTCTTTTGATATTAATATTGTCTTTGAATACAAATAGGTTAAGTTTAAATGTTCGATATAAAAATGGTGGTTTGGTTTATTGGAATTAAATTTTTTAATGTATTTTTATATTCGTTTTTCATTATTACTATGATAGGAAAACCAGTGAGAATAATGTGAAAATATTTTATTTTATAATTTACAATGGAATAAGTACACACACAAATAAATTTAATCAGGTGTCAACAATAAAATTAATATGAAAATTGAAGCTATGCCTTGATACTGAAATGAATTAACACTAAGGCGCTCGAGTCCCATCGACATGCATATATTTACGATGAAATTTAATTTCCTCCGTTTGTTGCGTGCTCAATTGATAGGTCTCGTTTATGAACCGCCTACGCGTAGACTACGGCCCTTGCCTCCATTGCGTGGCCGCGTGATAGACCTGGCCACGGTTTTACCCGCCGCCCACGAAGTTATCTCGGTTATCTCTGATGACGTGACAATGTTAAAGAGACTGAACAAATGTTTATTTTTACTAAAACCATCTACAATTTTCACGTATACAAATTCATAAGTCAGTTGGAGGTTAAAGACTTTCCGTGATTTCATAGCCCGCTTTACTCATGACAGTTACAATGCTAATGGGAATAAATTGTATGTACCAATATTATATTATGAAATAACCCACTTATCATAGCGCATAGTTTTGTTATTATGCACTGTGTCTTCATGTTAAAATTCAATATTCATCTAAAGTCTCAAATAATAGGAAATTAACCTAGTTTTACTTAAGTACTAATATAATAATAACTATTTTACATTTATCGTATACACACACAATCACATAAGATATTTTATTTTCGCTAGTGTTTTGCTTTTATAAATATAACAATGTCTGTCCTGCATAACATTGTCATAAGTAATTATCACAGTACAGGAATCACATGTTCAAAAAAATGAAACAATATAATATGATATAATTATAGAATCTCCAATCGAAAACTTTGTCACACCGGCAGCATCCATATTAATAGCCTGCTGTTGTGGAGTGGTGGTAATACAGAAAAATCAGGTATTCAGTGAATGTAAGAACCAAAGACATAAAAAATATATTCAAATTGATAATTTTCCTGTTCATAGCGCAAGAACGAACTTACATAAACCATAAACTACAATTTACTGGTGCTATGAATGCTTTCTGTGAAACCCATTTCTATCTGCGATTGACATACGTTTTCTTTGTCTGCTGCACTGTTCGAGTTGATCATGTTATCTATCCTCTTCGTCCTGTTGGCGCCATCCTTGTCGGCCTCAAATGCCTTGTTATCAATGCCAGATTTGGGAACGTCTTCATTTTTCGCGTCCTTTTCCTTCTCAATACTTGCACCTTCTGCGGTTTTGTTACTATATTTCTTGCTTGCTAAATATAACCACCTAAAATAGAAGAGAATTCAATAAATGCAAAAAACCGGGCATACATTATTCAATACTCGAATGAGGATCGTCGAGCAAAGTGCTTAGAATCTGTTAATACGGCGAAAAAACAGGTCCTAACTAAGTAATATTTATCTACTGTG
Source organism: Epinotia ramella (assembly GCA_947578815.1). Taxonomy (NCBI): domain Eukaryota; kingdom Metazoa; phylum Arthropoda; class Insecta; order Lepidoptera; family Tortricidae; genus Epinotia; species Epinotia ramella. The sequence continues at coordinate 16,690,674 of OX388202.1, read as the reverse complement.
ACCATTGAAGCATGCAGCTAGGACTAGGACAACACGCCACACTTTGTGGGTGCTGATCTTACCGTCCTTTTGCCAACAGCAGCGGACAATTATGATGGGAGTATATTTCACGTGTAAGAGAAAACATTACAGATAGAGTGAGAAAGTTTTCTTTATGACGTTATTTACTTTGGGAATTATTATATAGTTACATCATATACATCTATCTACCTTGAAGACTTAGGTTTCTTGTTACGACACCAATGTCTCAAGTTAACACATTCACAGTCCATTGCCTCTCATGGGTCACGACGAACTATCTCCAGAAGTCCGTGCCCCGTACATCACCTTGTATACAGGGTGTTTTCGGGGTCATGATCCGGAATGACAAAAAGCGAATAAGATGATCATACTGAACAACCTTTCCCATGGGACCAACCACGAAATCGCAAACAAAAAGAGCCAATTAAGAGTTAACTGTGAGTTAACTGCGATTTAATTGAGAGTTATGTATGGAATACCTGGTTTTTTTTTGCGATTTCGTGGTTGGTCCCATGGGAAAGGTTGTTCAGTATGATCATCTTATTCGCTTTTTGTCATTCCGGATCATGACCCCGTTAACGACCCTGTATTGTAATAATCCGAGTGCGTACCTGGTCGTTGTATAGTGACCCAAACGTGGAGCATGGACGTGTGATGTAAGTAATTTGCTTAGACGTCCAAGAAAATGGAAACATTTTGTATGGGGACTGTGAACGAGTTAAAATTGGAATCTTATAATTTTCGTTAACAGACGTCACTTAATACAATATGGGGACTGTGAACGTGTTAAAATTGGAATCTTATAACTTTCGTTAGCAGACGTCACTTAATACAATATGGGGACTGTGAACGTGTTAAAATTGGAATCTTATAATTTTCGTTAGCAGACGTCACTTAATACAATATGGGGACTGTGAACGTGTTAAAATTGGAATCTTATAATTTTCGTTAGCAGACGTCACTTAATACAATATGACAACTGTGAACGTGGTAAAATTGAAATCTTATAATTTTCGTTAACAGACGTCACTTAATACAATATGGGGACTGTGAACGTGTTAAAATTGGAATCTTATAATTTTCGTTAGCAGACAACACTTAATACAATATAGGGACTGTGAACGTGTTAAAATTGGAATCTTATAATTTTCGTTAGCAGACGTCACTTAAATACAAAAATTCACAAGAAAACAACCTCAAGGAGAATAGAATGTCAACTCACAAGAAAATAACAACGGCAGGGACGGTGAGCGCGCCCCCTAGCACGAAGAAGGCCCCCGGGAAGGTCTTGATGGTGGCGGTGTAGGTGCTTGTGTACATGGGCGCATACACGAGGGGCATCATAGCCTCCGCCACGCCGAAGAACGAGTTCACCTTGCCTGCAAAAATATACATCATCATCATCATCATCATCATATCAGCCGAAAGACGTCCATTGCTGGACATAGGCCTCCCCCAAAGAGTGCCAAAGTGACCGGTCCTGCGCCACCCGCATCCAGCGGACTCCAGCAACCTTTACCAGGTCATCAGTCCACCTTGTGGGGGGCCTACCCACGCCGCGCCTTCCGGTACGTGGTCGCCACTCGAGAACCTTTCCGCCCCAACGGCCATCGGTTCTACGTGCTATGTGCCCACTGCCACTTAAGTTTAGCGATTCGGAAGGCTATATCGGTTACCTTGGTTCTGCTGCGGATAGCCTCATTTCTGATACATCATCATCATCATCAAACTCGAACTTCTACTGTTGGACATAGATCTCCCCCAAAGAGGGCCACAATGACCGGTCGAGCGCCACCAAGCGGACTCCCGCGACGTTTACCAGGTCATCAGTCCACCCGGTCATCGGTTCTACGTGCGTATGCACCTGCCACTTAAGTTTAGCCATTCGAAAAATATAAACCGTGGTAACTTAGATATAATACGCGAAGGTATGGATGGTAAAAATGCGATTCTTTCCCGCCCTCGAGGCAGCATCGTTTTGCAGCTATTCAGCTATGCCGTTTTTTATCGATCATTATTTTTCTGAACATATTGATCGAACAAAACATGATCATTTACGTAAGTAATACGCGCCACATAAATGTGCGTCTCTGAACTCAAGTCTCCTGAGCACACCCGTCGACCCTGACACCTTTGCGACGCTATGCGTAGCTAAGCTAACATCAGAGACGCAATATGATTATGTATCGCGTACTGTAAACATGTTCATCAATGAGTAGGTAGGTTACCCTGGTAACCCTTATACCTACGGTGTGGGTTTAAAAACATCCCTTGTTCAATAAAACATAAGTAAGACTTTACTTACCTAATTCTTCTTTTTCGACTAATTTTGAAACCATAGATCGCATGGCTATAAAGGATGTTCCGCTGAAGATTTCAATCAATGGCGCTGAAAACATAAATTGAGGTTATAGTGGCTTTGTTAAACATTCTTGGGTTAGGATTTTTGGTTAAACTACGTATCCCAATAATTATAATGTTAGTATTCGAACACCAATATTTCGTCGGTTGATCTAGATGGCGCTGCACGGTGTAAGTATACCTACAGGATGTCATCGTTAGTGGAACCAAGCGATTATTCTATAAGTTAAAAGATATCAAAACCTTTAAGGGGTTACCCGAGGTTTTCATCGATTTTTGACAAGTTTTGAATCGTATCTACTACTTTTGCACTACAGATAGAATCATAAATCAAACGGCTATCGGTTCTTCAATCTTTTATCTCCATTTTGACTGACCGGATTTTGAAACAAATTAATACTTAATTTTGTATGATTTTTTTAAACATTGTCTAAAAAAACACTTATTTCGTATCTCTATTGACGTGAAAGATCTAACATATACGAAATCTACATATTTGGGTTCGTCTGTGACGTCTCTAAAAACTGGTAGAGGGTTTTCATTTTAAACCAATTAACACAAAAGTTATGGCCAGAAAACTAGTTTTTTGGCCTAAAATTGCTCAACTTTGATGTCAAATATCTCAAAAACTATGAACTTTGAAGTAAATAATGGGATATTATATTGCTTAAAGCCGTTGTTGTTAATATAATAAGCTACAAAAACATTACAAAACCAAGGGATTCAGATCGAAGGTCATTGGCGTATGGGAGCCTCTTAAGAGGAAACACTAACGGCGAATTCATTGGGAAATAGGTATTTGTAAAATGTATTGCTGTCGCGCCAACCTCAAGCCTGCCGCAGAGCGCGATAGAGACAACTGCAGCTTGGACCGAAAATATCTATTAAAAGTAACGTTTCGTAGTCCCCTGATTTCTTCTCCAAAACTTTAACTATTTTTTTTATTTTTAATAAAAATAATCTTAGAAAGGCTTTGGCCGTGTTCCTATATTTTCCTTTTTTTAAATAATCTAGTCAAAATTGATTTCTGGATGTTTGAACACAGCGGAAAATCCGGCATTTTTCTTAGGTTTTTGAAGGTTAATATCTCTTTTAAGAATGAATTTATGAAAAAGAGGAAAACAGGAACATGTCAATAGTAGCCATACATTTATGGAAAAAAAATATGGCTCTATACTACCCTTATCCAGGGAAAAAACAGGGGACTACGTTTCTATGGAAAACGGCCCTTGTGTTTCCTCTTAAACCGATAAGGAAAGTGCGCCCAAAGAGTAAAACTATACCGATAACTTAATAAAATACTACTAAAAAAATATCCAAACTTGAAATGTTAAACGCTTCCATACATTGAGTATGATGCTCGCTCGTGGAGATGCCAAGAGCTTTTTTAATGTCTAGCAAGAGCAAATCTTCATAAAAAGAAATATTATGTAAGCTCTTAAAAAAGGGAAAATAAAGCCGCGCCTCTACGAACGAATAACTTATATTCCGTTTATCGATGCGTTCTAAAATAAAATAATCGACTTACTCACCTATATAAATATGCCAAGTTTTTGTTGCAAACGCATACATGAATCCGGATAGTATTTTGCTAGTACAGGAAATTACTCCAATTATGGCATCATCGAATTTCAGCAGGTGACTGAATACACCCACGGAAAATAGAGTCCCTGAAATATTAAATATTAGCGTTAGTCATATAAATTTTGTATAAGACTTCGCCTGCGAAAAACTTAAATTACATCCGGACTAATTAGATCCAAATCGCTCAGTTATTTAAGTGAGAAAAGGTCACAAACAAGCAGACAGTTATAGGTAACTTTAACATTTATTTATCACAATGTTGACTTTGAAACTAGCTTAACAAGACTTCTATAAGCTAGGTACTTAATACTTTTCTTGATTAGGTACCTACCTATATACATTATACTGAAGATATTATTATTTCATAAATAATAAAAGTAAATATATATATATATATATATATAAATCCAACCTAACCTATCCAAACCGGCGGTTTTGGCGTGTTAAGTAGAAGATTTGGATTATGAATATTTTTGTTTTTCTTAGAAGTACTTCTTACCAACTAAAGAGGTGCACATCGCGTATGTTGAGAACACGCTGAAGTCTACCTCGTTCCAATTGAATCGGTATCTCGTGAACAGGTACATCACCGACATTTCACCTGAAATTCACAACAATGTTTGTGTTAACCAACATCACAACATATATAAATACGTTAACAACCCTTATAGATAAGTGTGAACACATTCACTGCCACCCGCCCAGCGGGCGTCTACGCCGTAGGTGCATTCCGCTACTTAACAGGAATACCACGGTAGCGTAGCCCGTAGCGATTCTTGGCAGTGAACGTGTTCAGAAGGTATACTTAGGTGCCTAAATACCCATGTTTTGGGATTCGGTACTTTTGTGAACTTCCAATAATGAAGACGCTGTATGTAAAAGGTGCAAATCGTGGATTTAATGTCAATATCACAGTAATTTTATATCGCCTCGGCCACAGCCTCGGCTTTGTTCGACCGGGACGAATTAGGTTTAATTTTCAGATGTCGTCAGTCACCCACAGTGCTAACAATTATTGTTATTTATGTACCTATTTACCCAAGGATTTATACAAATAAAAAAAATAAAAAAATTAATAATGTATTATATACCTACTAACCTAAGATACGAATAATAGAGGCACGATTTGCAACCATCTGTTTAGTGGATGAAAAGTATTTTTTAACGAATTTAGTACAATAAAAAAAATCGCCTATGAAAAATGTTAGGTATTAAATTCGCTATAATAGTAGATTGTATGACAAGGGGCTAAAATAAGCCATATTACCACAAGATGGTTATTTTCCCGAGCGATGTGAGGGAAAATTGTTCGAGTGGTAATATGGCTTTTAGACCAGAGTTATACACTCTACTTTTCACTTAGACTGCGAGAAAATAGTGAAAACAAAGATTATCCATCCACAATCAATAATAAATTCCACGCGAAAAGATTGTTCAATTTGGCGGCATGATTTTTTTAATAAACTGTTTCACGCAGATACAAAATATTGACTCCACGAATAAACGCTACTTACCGCATATAGCCGGGTCCAAACAGCCGAGCGCGGCGGACAGCATACGCTGCATAAGATAAAGCGAGATAGACAGCAGTCTATCCCGCTCAATCTAATAGCTTATGTCATGTTTGCAGGCCACCCCGCTTGAACGTTTGGACGAGGCTATAGACGGCCAAAGGCGTTATTTTTTTTTAATGATTGTGAATTCGGGAATATAAAACGCGTAATATTTGAAATTTATTCTGTTTCCTGATTGTTGATGAATTCTGATCAGTTAATAGCAAATACAAATGGTTTTGCAAACAATTGTGATTGGTGGATTTAATACGTTGAAGTGTTTTGATTGGTCAAATTGAAATGTCACCTGGTGCTGGAACAACCTGCCTCTGCCGCTCCGTGGGATTAAAACAATTAACGGGTTTAAATTTAAATGTAGACTTCATTTCTTAAATATTCAATTAAGCGAAGCTAAATAAATATCTTTACATATGTGTAAATATACACCTAATACGCTCTCACTCAATGTTTTAGGACTGGCATTAAATTCTTACCTGTTTATCAATATTCAATACCTACATTCAAACACCTATATCTATACTATAAACTTTTTTCTTTGTACTTTTTTGATTCTTTTGTTCCCGTGTAATTGGTTGGGCAGCGGTCGGAAACTAGCAACATGACGGTACGTTTGAAAAGTTTGGTTGATCGTCAGTGGAGTCGTCATTCGTTTAGTTTTAGTTTTAATTATATTATAGTAGTTTTTTAGCTAGGGCCCCACTGAAAATCAGTGCCACGGCTTGTCTTGGCAATATGCTGAGTGGGGCTCCTTTTAGCGTCGCTTGTTGCTGCATTGATATGTTTTGTGTTACCGTTTATTGTGGCGTTAATAATGAATTATCTTATCTTATCTTCTTATCTAAATGTTTTAAAATCATAAATATGTTTACATATTTTCCCTAGGGGCTTTTCACTTCTCATGCTCGAAAAGTGTGTCATATTAGGTTTAGCAAGCAAGGCTATAAGTAGTACATTTAGCCCCTAGGGAAAATATGTATATACAGGGCGTCCCAAACTTATGGGACATGAAGGGGAAGTACCTTAATTAAATATCGTAGATAGTGAATTTTGCTCAAAGAAGGCTTTATGTTATTTTTAAACGTTAGTAATTCTGCAGTTAGTAAATAGATTTTCTAAAAATTGCTTGCTTCGTCTGGGAATCGAACCGCCAACTTAAATGTCAAAAAAAACCACCCTACTTTTATGATGCCAATCGAAGGATATTATGATGCCGATTTAAGGTACTTCCCCTTCATGTCCCATAAGTTTGGGACACCCTGTATATTCATGATTTATAAAACATTTTTATTTGATCAATCAAAACAGTTCACCGTATTAATTACATTCATCAATCACAACTCTTTAAAAAAAACATTTGTTTTTGCTATCAACTAAACAGAAAATGGACCAATAAGGAAACAGACTTAATTTCAAACATTAGGTGCTCTTTATTTCCTAATTCACAATAATTAAAAAAAAACGCCTCCGACCGTCTATAGCCGCGTCCAAACGTTCAAGCATGGTTGACTGCATACATGACATAAGCTATGAAGATTGAGCGGGATAAACTGCTGTCTATCTCGCGTTATCGTATGCCCGGTTTGCTGTCCGCCGCGCTCGGCCGTTTAGACGCGGCTATTTGAACAATCTTTTTGCCGTGGTATAACTAATTGATTGTGTTGTGGATAATCTTTGTTTTTACTATTTTCTCGCAGTCGAAGTGAAAAGTAGAGTGTATAACTCTGTTCTAAAAGCCATATTAACCCTCGAACTATTTCCCCTCACTTCGTTCGGGAAAATAAACATCTCCTGGTAATATGGCTTATTTTAGACCCTTGTCATACAATCTACTGTTTTTTTAAACGCGAAGTTGTGAATTTGAAAAGCACATTGTAGAAGGGCATTTTTAAAAATTCGTGTACCCAATTAGCGTGAGTTGTTAAATAAAAATTAACTCCGTGTCAGTTTTGTGACGAAAATTAAGCGTACAAATTATGTGAAATTGAACTTGTTACACATTTAAATAACGTGCATACGCGTAGCATTTATAAATAGAAAAGAAAAAGTTATTTTTTATACAAACTGTCTAATTTACTATTAAATTGTCGTCACAAAACTGACGATGAGTTAATTTTTATTTAACAACTCACGCTAATCGGGTACACGAATTATTGAAAATGCCCAGAATGATTAAGTTGTATGGTTTAAACATATTATAAAAATCTTTGTTTTTACTAGCTGAAGAAAATTTGAACCGTGACAAATACCTGTAGGTACGAGTAGGTATTTGTCACGGTTCAAATTATAGTACCACCTAAATTACGGGGTAATCAAAGTTGGTTGGAGACCAGCAGCTTTGCTAATGATTTGCCCATTGTTTTTGGTTTTAATGACTGTTTACTGCACGGCAATCTAAAAAATAATCTTAGTGGTTACTTAAAACAGCACTCAAGTATTATAAACTGTGCAATTTGCAGTTACGGGGACGATTGTACCTAGTCAATATGAGACACGAGTTTCGCTCCCCGAGTTAATGTGTGTCAGATCAAACGCACGAAACACATTGAAATCCAATTGGAATGCAAAACGATTGACCTCATGCCTATTAAGCTATTTATACGTTTGCGCCCAATCGCATGTTTGTTACGTGCAAACGTGTTACATAATAGGTAGGTACTTATACCTACCCTCAAAATAGGAAGCAATTTAAATTTAAATTTGCAAGCAATATAAAACTTAACCTTGCCTGCTGAGGTAGGTACGTTCGAATTCCGATTAATACATTGATAGGGTACTAAAATAACAGACACGCTAATATTTAATTAAATAGGTACAGTAAATGTAATTAAATACATTTACTGCCCTTAGGCAAGTTCATTCAAATAATACGCCGTGTAGGTAACTATTGTATGATAATTTATATATATATACATAAGTACCTATAGGTTTGCAGTTTTAGCAAGCCTTGCAATCGGAACATCTTGGGTAGGCAGGTATCTGATGTGCATCGTTGTTATTCAGCCTTGGAAAATTATTTTACCTCACTCTGGGCGGTAAGTCAGATTTTCCGCCCACGGGCGCAGCGGCAAATCTCACTTCACACCCAGGAGAAGATGTAAAATTGTGTAACACGGGTTCCTCACCTTCAGTTCGGGCCACAAAAACCTACGATTCACGAATTCATCGCCCTAGCCTAGGTACGTAATGTAATGTACTATTAATTCCTACGTTGTATTAAATAGTACATTGTATGACAAGGGGCTGAAATAAGCCATATTACCACGAGATGGTTATTTTAAAATGGTTCGAGTGGTAATATGGCTTTTAGACCAGAGTATACACTCTACTTTTCACTTAGACTGCGAGAAAATAGTGAAAACAAAGATTATCGATCCACAATCAATAATAATTATAATAAATTCCACAGCTAAAAGATTGTTCAATTTGGCGGCATGATTTTTTTAATAAACTGTTTGACACAGATACAAAATATTGACACGACGAATAAACGCTACTTACCGTATACAGCCGAGTCCAAACGGCCGAGCGCGGCGGACAGCATACGCTGCATAAAATAAAGTGAGATAGACAGCAGTCTATCCCGCTCAATCTAATAGCTTATGTCATGTTTGCAGGCCACCCCGCTTGAACGTTTGGACGAGGCTATAGACGGCCATAGACGTTTATTTTTTTAAATGATTGTGAATTCGGGAATAAAAAACGCCTAATAAATAAAATTTATTCTGTTTCCTGATTGGTTGATTTTAATATATAGCTGTATGTATTCTGATTAGTTGATAGCAAATACAAATGGTTTTTTAAACAGTCATGATTGGTGGATTAATACGTTGAAGTGTTTTGATTGGTCAAATTAAAATGTTTTAAAATCATAAATGTTTACATATTTTCCCTAGGGGCTAAATGTACTACTTTAGCCCCGCTATCTAAGCCTAATATAACACACTTTTTGAGCATGAGAAGTGAAATAGTACATTGTTTAACGAGGGGCGTAAGTGGAATATTGCGAACAAGAGTATCAGAAGTCCGACGCCGAAGCTTTTGATGACTCGAGTTTGCAATATTTTTACGCCCGTGTTATACACAATGTTTTTCATCACATTTGCGAGGAAACAAATACATTTTAGATGAAATGAATACAAATCGTAATAAAAACTGCAACATGTCAGTCGTCCATTTTGTTGAATTTGACGTGAGGCGCGTATGGCAAAGACCCTTCGGTATACAGCCACGATTTGAAAACACTTAAAAACATTTTACATAGACACTAAATAACTACATATTAAATCTGTAAATAATTCAGTTAAACATGTTTAAGTTTAAATTTATTTAAAAATTCGTTTTCAGACATCGTATTTGATATAAAACCTCTTTGCTTTGTAACTGCCGCATGAGTGACAGACACAATTTAAGAAATAAACCATTACGCCCGTGGGCGTAACACAGGCTATTACAGCTCTGTATGTCTGCGCATTATGAAGCCCTTTTCGAGCAAGTGTGATGAAAAAGTAATTTACTACCGCCTGTGATAAAATAACCGAGTTTAACCCTGAGGCATAACTTTGGGGAATCCTATTATTACATTTTCCAACAATAATGTTTCGGGTGCTTTCGCACAGTCCGAAGTCGAAATGTCTGTATTGTGCTGTTCGAATGCACCCCGCCCTGCTTAAATAATACATACTCGGTTTGTTAACCCGTTATTATTTCTAGATTTTATTATGATGGATGTAAAAAAGGAGTAGAAAAAAGATGTATAGATATGAATGTCATGTGATGAAAGCAGTGGAGAACGAAGCTCGCATGTGGGGTGCTTTCGTATAATTTCCATATTCTAGGAAAACTATCATAGCTCGGCTAAGTCAATTTATATGAACACCAAACTACACTAATATTAAAGCCAGGTGGCTTATTCAATCAGCAATGTTTAATTGATCTTGATTTGGCTAACAGTTATTTTTTACACCGCCCGGAGTAAAAAGTGTACAAATGCTCCACACATTCCTCTAGATACTACTAGGCATAAGCAAACGTGATAAAGTAACAAACAAATCTGCAATGGTTTCACTTATTTCGCCTTATTAGCAAAGATTAATACTTAGGTACAGCAGTGCGCGATATTCGATACGGCGATAACTCTGACAATAATAGAGAGGTAACCATAGACTCATTTCACGAATGCGAGTGATAGTAAATACCTGGTAGCAATGTCCTGTCGCCACAGAGCTTGAAACATGTATATCGGGTACAGCATGTTTTCCCGCCTTTCATATATTCAACGGCACGATACAGCTTAGAAAGTGAATGATAGAAAGTGATGGCGTAACTAATCCGTAGCCAAAGTGGCATAGCGAATTTATGACGTTTCTGGTGCCAACGAAAATATGGCGCGTTGCTACTTACAAGTAAAGCAAAGTAATTGAACGGTGTATTGAATATTGAGTTCAGTAATTAAGCACGGTTACCTCTGTACCTATGTTTTTGGTTAGTACCTACAGAAAACATTAAATGGATAATGTGGTAATTCTATTTTCTTCGCCAATCCTGCAATTGTGTGTGAATATGATTATAGTTATGATTTTTGCGATTTAAAGCAGTAGGTACGCGATATTTCCATGTAAAGTTAACAAGTTAACCCATTTCGTTTAGACTAGTAGGCTGACTACAGAGTGGAGACCTTAGTGAAGAAGTAGACACCACTAAGTACGGTACAGTTGGTATCGTATAATTTTGTCCCTAACACCTCACCAAAATCGATATGCAAACTAATGAAACTATTTCCAGCTCTATAGCTTCTTTGAACTTCTCGACATTAACTTGTTATAGGACTCTTCCTGGGTTAGGTTAGCTAACCTCACCTAAATAAAATCGTGGTTAGGTCGTTGTGACTCGAGGAGCTCTGTTCAATATAACATAGTGAATTGGTTTGGTATTTGTTGCGCTAGCTCGTTCTGACACATTAGACTTGCTGGTGCTCGAGATAAGAACTCGATTCCGATTCAATACAGTACGTCGAATAGAACGATAAAGGACTTTCCGTAGGATGACGTAGGCCGCGGTCAGTTCTTAGGTGAACAATAGCGTTACCCGAGGTTTTCATAGATTTTTGACAAGTTTTGAATCGTATCTCCTACTTTCGCACTACAGATAGAATTATAAATCAGACGGCTATCGGTTCTTCAATCTTTTATCTCCATTTTGGTTCACCGGATTTTGAAACAAATGAATACTTCATTTTGTATGATTGTTTTTAAACATTGTCTAAAAAACACTTATTTTGTATCTCTATTGACGTGAAAGATCTAACATATAAGAAATCTACATATATGGGTTCGTCTGTGACGTCTCTATATACTGGTCAAGGGTTTTCATTTTAAACCAATTAACACAAAAGTTATGGCCAGAAAACCAGTTTTTTGGCCTAAAATTGTTCAACTTTGATGCCAAATATCTCGAAAACAATGAATTTTGAAGTAAATATGGGATTATATGTTGCTTAAAGCCGTTGTTGTTAATATAATAAGCTACAAAAAACATTAGAAAACTAAGGGATTCAGATCGAAGGTCATTGGCGTATGGGAGCCCCTTAACTAAGCTTTTCCGTGCTTTCGAAAGCGCATTAAGCCGTCGATCTTCAACCGGCCACTTGAGAACTTCTAACAGTGAAGTTTCTCAGGTCCTTCGCCAATTCTTGGGACTAGGTAGCAAGTGAACTCAGGGCTTTTTCAGGATGCAACCGAGATGGTGGGCGAATGGGGATGTGACTGCGATTTCAGTATAACTAGTAAAATTGCATCCATCATGGCACGACTCGGAAGTAGCCAAAATAGTATCCTGAAGGTATTAGCTGGCAGATTTGATTGCCCTATTTTGATGCTGGGTAAGGCAAGTAAAGTCGTGTGTCAAATATATTAAATAATTGGCTAGACGTAAAACTAACATAGAATAACAATTATATAAGTCTTTGACCTGAAATAAATAATTATATTCTATTCTATAACTTGGATCCCTTGAAGGGATAAGGTCGCCTTTGTACATTAATTATATTTTATTTTATGTACCTACTGCATCCACCTGTTTCATACACAATATGTACTTACATCTTACATACATACATACTTGGGCGACTTGATGTATTTAAATCGCCGTCGCGTCGCCAGCCCTACCAGCACGGTTAGCTCAAGTCGGCGCGCGAGCTCTCTCGAGCTCTCATGGACTATCAGTCTCTCTCTTATTAGAAAGAGACGAATAGTGCGAGAGAGCGAGAGAGAGCTTGCGCGCCGTCTTGTGCTAACCGTGCTGTGCGGTCGCTAAGATGAGGACATAAAGACTGCTGTACACCTGGGCCAACGTTGGCGCCTGAGCAGAAGGCAGCTTTGCGTTAGAGGGAGAGGGCTACAACTCGATCTCTTTCGTTTACATAGCTGCCTCCTGCTCAGGCGCCAACGTTGGCCCAATGTGTACAGCCGGCATAAGCCTACCGTAGATAGGGCCGATGACGACACACAGCACGACGACGAGCATGATCACGCGCAGCCGCCGGTTGTTGGGCCCGCGCTTGAAGGCCACGAGAAGAGTCTCCTTCACCAGCCTGATGTCGAAGAATGAGTGCAGCCAGTCGCAGCAATTCTTGGACGGTTTCTGGAATATTCAGAATTATACAGTTAATTAGCCGAGCTACAGAGTGCCACTGCAAAATATTGTATTGTAACCGAGCGGCCACAGTAATAAATGATATCATTGTCAAAGAGAATACTACCTCTACGTTTTAGATATTGTTGCTGATTGTTTTGACATTTCGAGAAAAGTAGCTGATTTGACTTGCCAATTTGATATTTTATTGCAACTAAGACTAAATAAAATATATTTAAAGGATATCCATAAGGCCTGAATCACACTGGCGCGACCTGCGGTGGCGGTCAATAGTAAATTTGACAGTAACTGACAAGTTTACTATTGACCGCCGCGGCCAGGCTGCGCCAGTTTGCGAGGGGCTGTAGACCTGAATCTGTAGGTTTTAAGTCTACAACAGTGCGCTTTCAGGGTCAACACACTCAGTCTAAGTAAGAATAAGTGTGTCAGCAATATGACGTAGGTATGCCTTGTTGAACGTGAAAGCGCACTGCTGTGGACTTAGCTAATCAGGGCTGAATCACACTGGCGCGGTCTGCGGTGTCTGTTCAAAATAAAGGACAATGGGCAAATTTGTATGGGCACTGCCCCCCCCCCCCCCCCACCAACAGAAATGAAACATGTCTCATTTAATAGATCTTGGCAAACTGATGATTTTTTATTATTATTATTATTATGTATGTTTTTTCCATATCTCAGGACCATGGGGTCCCGGACTTTTGGAAGGCATGCGTGGGGCCGAAGCCAACAGCGCAGAGGCCCTTTAAAACAAATATAATATAAAGCGAGGGATACACATGGCAGATACCATCTCCGAGCGCACAACGTGATACACCCGGTGATGGTCCCCGCCAGGTGCAAAGACTATTGCAGTGCCACACTGTGCTGCGATGGAAACTAAGGTCATGGGTTATTGGGTTGAATGGTGGGTGGTCTGGACAATGGGTTATGGGAGGAGACTAGCGGACACCTGCCGTGACAATAAGTCTCAAAATTGTGAAAAAGCAGGCGGTGACTCGCCAACTCGTTAAGTGGGCCCCACAAACAGTCGCACGCACAGTGCGACAATGGAGCAACACGTCTGAGCGGCTGTGAGGTTGTCGAGAGGTGAGTCTGCGGTGCGCCAGATCCCTGTAATCCGTTCAAGGGCCGCCGGCGTTATGACATTTTACACTTCCAACCTGGAGTATAGGTTCTGCTCTTGCGACTCCACTCTGGCCGGCCGGTTAAGGCAAGCACAGAGGCGACGGCCAGATCACTCGGGCCCTCTGGAGGTTAGGGGTCCGCGGTGTCGCCACTCACCGTCAGCTCGCCACGGGACAGCTTACCAGAGGGAGAGTCGTCTGCATGGGCACCTCTGTCTCACCTATTTCTGTCCCTAAGAAGTTATGTTTTCATGGCGGTGTTCCGGTTTGAAGGGTGAGACATGGCAGTGCAATTACTGGGTATTGTGGCATAAGATCTTTACGTCACATGGTCGGTACGTGATAACCATGAGTTGTTACATCCGTCTATAGGCTGCGGTGACTGTTTACCATCACGCAGCCCCGCATGCTTGTTTATCACTCAACTAGTATAATAAAAAAACAAAAACTTTCAATGAAATGAGCAAAAAGTATGTAAAAACAAAACACGGTTTTCCAAGAAAACCCCATAAATATGGCGATCCTCGTCATAGTAAAAAATCATCAGGTTGCTAAGATCTATTAAATGAGACATGTTTCATTTCTGTTGGTGGGGGGGGGGGGACATTTCTGCCCATGGTCCTTTGTCAGTAATTGTCAAATTTACTATTGTAAATTTGACAGTAATCGACTACTATTGTACATTTGATAGTAATTGACAAATTTACCTTCTATCGACCGCCATCGCAGGCCGCTCCAGTCTGTGAGAGGCTTTCACACTGGCGCGCCCCGCGGTAGCGGTCATTAGTAACGAGACTTGACATTAACTGTCAAGTTTACTATTGACCGCCACCGCAAGCTACGCCATTGTGATTGAGGCCTTAGTACTTATGGAGTTATCCCATCACTTTGAGTCATAGAAAAGTCAAAATTATCGCCGTCAGGTTTTAAATTCCGTTTGCCCTAAAAAACATGCTAAGGAGGTTGAGTAAGCAACAGTCGCTCAATACCGGCATTAGAAGAAAAAAAACAGCTGTCACGTCAGTGTGTACATAATAAAAATGTCAAACGCAAATAATATTTAATTATGCAACTAAATTATGCCTAAATTTACTCCGCATACCTTAAGCTTAAAAATCGCGACTGCTTATTTCAAATCCGCCGCGAGAAAAACGTTACGCTCTACCGGTATTCAGTGTGATTACGAATAATAAGCTTCACTCTGTGAATACCTACCAACCAATGCTTCGGCAAAATAATTAAGGTAAGGTGTAGAAATATCACATACTTAGCTCATCGTTCTACCGAAACCTGGGTGACTAGTTCTCAGGCTTTGTCCCCTAAATTTACCCCGGAAAAAACCGAACTGAGGACGTAAGCTTTTCTAAAAAAAGTTGCCATTCCTTTAATTTAAAACAATGATGCACTGTTCCTTATATTTGTCACTTGGCCTGTTATTTTACTGCTACACAACAGCAGAAAACAATGCAGACTTTGTTCACAATAACGTATTTGTAAGAGGCATGGGAAAAAACTACAGAACACTCTTTAATTGAGTATGACTTGCACTTGCCGTTTTTGTGCGCTTGATCTCTGCCACCGCAAAGGCTATACGACCATCTATAGATAATTATGATACTGACAAAGTTAGTTTATCGAAATACTTGTATATATTATGAAAATGTAGGGTGTCAATGACACTTTTATTCCCAATAGTTGACACCTATTGATCATCTCTATATTGTTATTGATTAAGGTCATTCCTGCATAAGACTAGGAAGGGACCGGGATGAATTGCGAACTAAAAGAGAGGCTTAGGCTGAACAGTGGAGAATGATGATGATCATGATAATAGTTCATTATGCGATACCGTCAACCTTTGCCCAATTAGTAGGTTTAAAGAAACATAAGACAAATGATAGAAAATAAAATAAGGCATGGCGAACGCAACGCTACATCCAATCGATGTTTATTTTTCCACGGCCCATTTGAACTGGCGGTATCGAAGGTCCTTCCAGAGTTTCTAAAGTAGGTCAAGTTGACGGACTTTTTGTATGGACATGCTCCGCTGCCCGTAGTCATTGAACTTGCAACCAGCTGTTATATAATCTGTGGACGGCTATGGTCGATCGGATAATCGAGCATCAACTATGTTCACAAAAAGTACATTAGTTACGCAAGTTTCTTCCTTGAGGAAGATAGGTTCCGATCTATTCGTTACGTTAATCTAATCTATACCTACCTAAAGAGTCACAAAAGTGTGCCTAAGTTAAAAAAAGACCGGGTTGCACTCCGGGAGTGCCGGCAGAAGCGAAAACTCAATAACATTGTAACAGTTTTTCGATCAGGACACGTGACATCTTACGGTGTCACCCTAAAAATGAATTTGACGCAAATTTATAAACAATTATCAATTATTTAGGCGGACGGGCCGCGGGCGCGTTGGGTGCGACGGGGGCCGCCGGCTCGGCGCGCCGACGGGGCGGCGGCAAACACAATACCAATTTGTTTTTGCCATTGCCAAATACTTTTCAAAGCTTTATCTCTTTAGGAATAACGTCTAAATTCGAACTATTCGAATTTGGAAGAACAGCAGACGGCGGTGGCGAGTTGGCTACCAAAATATCAATTTGTTTTTGCCGTTGGTAAATATTTTTCTAAGCTTTATCTCTTTAGGAATAACGCCCAAATTCGAACTATTAGAATTTTCTCAATAGCAAAACGGTGAAGGATGCGTTGGTATTATTACAAATTTATAAGCAGAATATGCTATTGCAAAAAGTGTTTAACGGCGTTATACTCTTACGAATAGCGTTCAGTTTTGAATGAAGTCGAATCGGCTAGCAGCAAAATGTGACCTCCTTCACATCTGACGTCACAAAACTCTGTCGCGTATTTAACATTTTTTCC
Organism: Epinotia ramella; assembly: GCA_947578815.1. Lineage (NCBI taxonomy): Eukaryota > Metazoa > Arthropoda > Insecta > Lepidoptera > Tortricidae > Epinotia > Epinotia ramella. The sequence goes on along the minus strand of OX388202.1, from coordinate 16,673,471 downwards.
CCATCCCAAAAAGTGCTCAGCGCCGCTAAAGAAGTTTTCACTTCAAAAATCGTGCTATAGAAACAGAAGTTTCATCAGATGTCTTTGCAACAGTTATATCATCAAATCCCTAATACTTATGTATGTATGTATGTATGTATCTTCTGTTCCTGTAATAATTGTTTTGTTGTTGTGTTCTGTTTCATGTACAATAAAGAATTTACATACATACATATGTATGTATGTATGTAAATTCTTTATTGTACATGAAACAGAACACAACACAGGCACTTATCCATATTGTCACGAGGGCGTTGTTTTGTGTTTTTTATTATAAAATAATTTGTAACAACTCACTTACTTTAGTAGTTTACAACAAAAAATCTCGTCAGAGATGTATGTAAGTATGTATATATAAATGTACCCGATTAACTTATAACGTTATAAATACTTAAACTAGCTTCCACCCGCAATTTCATCTGCGCGAACCCGGGATAAAAGCTATCCTATATTTTAATCCTGGATTATTAAACTATCTTCGTGCAAAATTTCATCCAAATCTGTTGAGTCGTTTAAGCGTGACTGAGTCATCCAAACATCTAAACATCTAATCTTTTCCATTTAATAATTAGTAGGATAAAAAAAAACCGGGTTGCACTCCGAGAGTGCCGGCAGAAGTGAAAACTCAATGACATTGTATCAGTTTTTCGATTAGGTCTGTCTCGAATCTCACGTCTTACGAATCTTACGGTCACGTGACCTGTGGGGAGTTTAACAATTTTTCCCCACCACAAAAAGTGCACAGCGCCGCTAAAGAAGTTTTCACTTCAAAAATTAAACGATATCGGTCGATCTGAACGGAGATTTCGATTTCTGAGCGTATATGTTTATAAAACTGTAGCATGGATTATGCACGGAGTCATACTTAGATTTATGCATAATAGGTAGGTAAATTGCGTATCGGAGAGTGCTGCAGTTAACAAAAAAACAAATATTATTATCAATTAAGGTCCACTTTGATAACACGTTACCGTCTAGAAAACAAAGCCGTTCAGAATTACAAGATTTATTTTTCAGACGGTCAATCAGTAGGTACTTAATTGATTATAAATTGTAATGAGCTGAATTTGATAGCGCGTTTATTAGACTAGGATATTTTTCTATATGTAGGTATTTATCCGATAACTGAACTTACATATTAAGTAGATTGTGAATTACCCAAGCGCTGAAAGTAGTTCAAGACTGTAATGAGTGTTTTTCATTGCAGTTTTAAAACTTACTTTTCATTTCGACCTTTTATAAGGGTTTATGGCTTAGATGAATGAAGCCCAGGTAGAAAATTAGAAAGAGGAAGATGTATGAAAGAGTGAGAGAACTACATTACTTAGGTACCCTTCTTATCAGTTGTTTCTAGCCCCCAACCAAACTGACAAAAAAACACTGACAAAAAAGCTTATTCATTTCTGATATCAATCGAGAGAAAATTAATCTAACTATTCAATCGATTAAAGATTTAGTCGCTCGTTTTCAATCGACGATTAATTGAATCGTGACTAAATTAGTCGAAACTCTTACGACTAAGATTGATCAATCGTCATTTTTAATCGCGATTAACGATTAACTAGGTTAATCTTAATCGTTAATCGTTAGCCGATTATATTTTGCCCATCTCTGCTACAGAGCGGAAAAACGCTACGACGCGCTACGGCGTAGCTCACGTAGCGATGAGTGGCCTTGAATGGGTTACAATCGCGTGGTTTTAAAGTTAAAACCAGCCAAGTGCGTGTCGGACCACACGCAGTGTAAGGTTCTGTAGTGGCCTGTCAGTCTTTGACTTTTGTTACATCCACACCCGCGCGCCAACTAAACGTTGCAGTTGCGTCGCCCTAATTTACATGTACGAAAGTTGGCCTTTTCAAGCACTAACATTTATTATGTTGGTCTACAATTATTCGTTAAATAGTTTTGCCTGGGCACTTATCGAGGTTTACCAATTAATTACATTACAGCTTGCCTACTACCTAGTAAGGGTCACTGAGCTAAGCCGGAGACGGACGGACAGACGGACATGGCGAAACTATATGGGTTCCTTGTTGACTACGGAACCCTAAAAAGGGACAAACATTCTTAACTTATTTTAAGCGATAACTTCCCAAAATATTCACTTACTTCAAATTCCATCCCGGAGTGGTCCCATTGTTACCAAAACTCCAGTTGGATGATGCATGCAGAAAAGGAAACTCCACAGTTAGGTACCTATATTAGGCACCCATGTCGTAATTTCATTTGACGAAGTACTAAATTGAAGTCGGTTAAGACTGCTTTAATTTATTGTATTTATGTATTTTACAGTTAATTTATAGACAGACGGATGGATATGTCGACGGTTCCGTTTTTGCCATTTTGGTTACGTAATTGAACGAGTGAGCGAAGCGTACGAAGTACTCCGTTTCAGCTTGGGCCAAAATTCTTTCGTATGTGCAGCTGTCCAGCTGTTCTGCTACAGGTCGCATTTCTTTACCGTTGCCTTTTTCGTGAAATTTTGTGCGCAGTTTTAATAATTACAGTTAGGTACCTATTTGGTTCCTTTTTTAACCGACTTCAAAAAAAAAAGCGACCAAGTGCGTGTCGGACCACGCACAACGAGGGTTCCGTGCCTATTAAAAAGGTCGTATCGTTACTGAAATCTTATGGCACTTATGTCCTTTTCTTTAAGGAAGGCAGTTTTTTAGAAATATCTCAAAAACCTTTGAACCGATCTTGTTCAAAACAATTTTCGCTGAGAGAGTTTAATAAGCCCTAGAGCATGATTTTTTCCATATTTTTAAAATACACGGTTCAAAAATTAGAGGGGGGGGGACACAATTTTAGTAACTTTCGAGGAGATTATCTCCGACTCTATTCACTTAATAAAAAAAATTGCTGAGAAACCTTATTATTATATTTATTATATTTTATATTTATTTTGAAAGGCCTATCGATTGATGTGCCACACGTGGGCTTGCAATGAAAAAAAAAATTTGACTTTCAGTTTTATGTATGGAGTGCACCCCTAAAAAAATTTTTTTTAGTAATTTAGTTACACAACTATGTAGCGGTTAACAAAATACACCTATCCTGAAAATTTTATTCAAATACACCTTATAGTTTTCGAGTAAAATGCCTGTGACATACGGACGGACAGACATGACGAATCTATAAGGGTTCCGTTTTTTGCCATTTGGCTACGGAACCCTAAAAAGGAGGAGGTTCTCAATTCGGATTTTTTTATTTTTTTTTATCAATGTTTGTTACCTCAGAACTCCGTCATTGATGAGCCGCGTGTAGTGATTTTGGTATTTTCTATTATAACTCGTGTATATACACCCGGAAATCATATTTTTGATGACTTATGGAATTGCTCAATTATGTACTTAAAAGTATAAAAGTATATCACAGATTCTGATAAGATTCCGTTGAAATAGCAACTAATGAAGTGCCAAAGGTGATCCTTGTGGAATCGACGGAAGTACTCAAAGCGATTCGGTTTTTTTCTCTAATAATCAACGCATTTGCTCTCGGAAATCAGTTCACGTGGTAAATTGGAAAAGAAATGTGGAAATGTTCTCGTGGCTTGGCGGAGTACTAAATTGGAGTCGGTTAAAGTTTGTTTTTAAAGTAAATTTAATTATTGTCGACCGGATACTGCTCATAGAGTACTAATTAGACAGGGTCTTTGTAAGTTCCTTCGAATCATCATCATCATCATCATATCAGCCGAAAGACGTCCACTGCTGAACATAAGCCTCCCCCAAAGAGTCTTTCGAATTACTGCCAAACAATTTAATCATAGTTTTTTTCTCAATTTTAATACACACAACATAGGAAACATAGGAACATAGAAAGGGAAAGTTGTAGTGTCAAATCAATATTTACTGCGCGACCTAACCAGCACGGCAAGTAGCTATTACATGTCATGTGAATTTATAGACATACTTACATGTTGTAACTTTTCGTTACCTTTATGTGCATAACTGCAGCGTCTTACACCATTCAGTGTTTAAATGGAATAATACTATATCTTAGTGATAAATACATGTATGTTTGAGTTTACTTTCATATGCATTATTCACAAGGTCTTTTTAATTTAACTACTTATGTAGGTATAATTGCGTCAATTAGTTTGAAAGAATTGTTAATAATGATAAGTTTCAAGAAGCTAATTGTGTTCATATTAGGTTAGGTAGTATTTAACGGGGCTGTTATTCTGAACGCGTTAATTCGCCTCACCACACCTGTCACGCTTAACGAAATTAGACCTCTACCGTCGCTCGGTTACTACGAATCGCGGCGGTTATATATATTTGTGGGTGAACGGATTTGAATAGTACATTACTTACCAAAAAGAACTTGGCTGTAAAAGAAAGAAAGCCCGAAATCGCAGGTATTTGTAACCCGAACCGCAGGCGAGGGTTGTAAATATGCGATTGAAGGCTTTCTTTTTTACTGCCCGTGGTGAGTACACAATTTTATATCTTCACCTGGCCATAATGCGAGTTTTACCGTAAGCGCTGCGTGCGGTAAAACTCACGGTGTGACGTAATAGTGCATTGTTTAACGAGGGTCGTAAGTGGAATATTGCGAACAAGAGTCCATCAGAAGCCCGACGCCGAAGGCGGAGGGCTTTTGATGACTCGAGTTTGCAATATTCATACGCCCGTGTTATACACAATGTTTTTCATCACATTTGCGAGGAAACAAATTCATTTTAGATGAAATGAATACAAACCGTAATAAGAACTGCAACGTGTCAGTCGTCCATTTTGTTGAATTTGACGTGAGGCGCGTATGGCAAAGACCCTTCGGTATACAGCCACGATTTGAAAACACTTAAAAACATTTTACATAGACACTAAATAACTACATTTTAAATCTGTAAATAATTCAGTTAAACATGTTTAAGTAGTTTTTTAAGTTTAAATTTATTTATAAATACGTTTTCAGACATCGTATTTGATATAAAACCTCTTTGCTTTGTAACTGACGCATGAGTGACAGATACAATTTAAGAAAAAAACCATTACGCCCGTGGGCAGCGTAACACAGGCTATTACAGCTCTGTATGTCTGCGCATTATGAAGCCCTTTTCGAGCAAGTGTGATGAAAACAAGTTACAGAATAGCGGGGCCGCCGGGCTGTTATTCGGAATGCGCTAATGCGTCTCACCTTACCCGCCACGCCTAATGAAACTAAACCTCTGATTATATCTAAAAGAGTAATGGCTCGAATTTGTAAAAAATCTTCACCCGGTTTGCACACAATGTTTTTCGTCACATTTGCAAGGAAAGTAATACATTTGCGAGGAACAAAATACAAAATGACAATCGTCCATTTTGTTGAATTTGTCGTGAGGCGCGCAAGGCAAGAACCCTTCGTCATACATTCACGCATAAAAATCGCCGTTAAAATATGTTACATAGACACTAAATTACTACCAATACCTGTCCTTTTAATTTATAAATCATAAAATAATTTAGTTAAACAAGGTTTATTTGTGTTTTTACGTTTTGATTTAATTACAAATAGGTAAGTATTCGTTTTTGAGTTAAATTGAAGGGATGTAGAAAACCAATATAACTGGTATATTTTACGAAATCGAGTTATTGGTATGATTAGGTATGTTCGTCTGTGAAGACGCTAAAGTTATGCAGTACCTACTATACATTGTTTAATTAGCCGTTTGCCCAAAATTACCCTTTTATAGTCTACGGATCTCATTCCAAAGTACAATAATAATATTATAGATTTATTATGCATAATTTAGATGGTATACATTTGGTAATAAAACAGTTTTCGTAAATGTAATAATTATTTTTACTATCGGAATATTGTTTTTGCACAAAAATAACATACTGCCAATATTTTTACAAAAACAGCATAAGTACGAAGTTATTTTTCATATTTTTGAAGAGATGACCGTTTGTTAATGGAATCCAAGATGCACCTACATAGTAAATTAAAGGTATTGTCTAAAGAAATTATATTATATGAGAAATTAAGGTTTTTCGTTTCCTGTAAAATCGACACCTACATCCATTAAATGAAAACCTCCTTGCTTTATTCGTTTATAAGTGAGTATTCGTAAGTAATATATATTCATGAGTGACAGCTACAGTTTAAAAAAAAAATCATTACGCCCATGGGCGTAATAAAAGCCATTGCAGCTCTGTTTGCCTGCGCGGTATAAAGCCCTTTACGAGCAAGAGTGTGATGAAATAGTATGTACATTACATACCTAGGGCGGCGAATTCGTGAATGACCCAGATCGCAGGTGTTTGTGTCATAAATTATGCGATCTGGGGCTTTACGAATTACCGCCCGTGGTGCGTACACAATTTTACGTCTTCTCATGGGTGTGAAGAGAGATTTGCCAGTGCGCCCGTGGGCGGTAAACCTCACTTACCGCCCGGAGTGACGTTAAACAAGTTTACGGAATAGCGGGGCTGTGCAGTTATTCTGAACGCGCTCATGCGCCTCACCTCACCCGTCGGGCGTAACGAAACTAGACCTGTGATTACCTACGCTTAGTTACTACGAATCGCGCCCTCAACGTGACGGATGAGGTGAGGTTAAACAAGTTACCGAATAGCATAGTAGCTACGATAGGTACGACCAAATGTATTCACATTGTTTGTAAGGTTATCGCCAGTCATTTAAAATATAAAGCCCGTGTTATTCATCGTAATTAGATGAATGTCAGAAGATAGTTCATTACTTAAATAGATACAAAACTTGAACTGATATTATATTTAGCAGTTATTACAAATCCACTAACATTCAGTGAGAGATCCGCATGCCCGCTCACTTCGGAGGTACCAGGTTCAAACGCGCATGATAAGGCCATCAATTAAGTACTCAGACGTATACGTATCGTAACTAATAACAAGCAAAACAAGATTATAAGAGGCCATATTGTTCTTATACATTTCATGTTGTCGACCTTTAACAGAAGACGTCTCCTTCATTAATTGGCAATAGAATCACGACTGTGCAAATGTAAATAAATAAATGTATGATGTCTATTAACTCACCACGTTCAGATCGGGCCTCTTCACTTCCTTGATTCTGAATAACCCGTACATAAAACTAAGGACGTACAGCGATGCACTTAAGGAAAACACTCCGTACAGCCCAATTGTCCGCACTAGGATCCCACTAAGAGCCGCGCCCACCGGCACCCCCACTGAATAGAACAGATTCACAACCCCTATCCGCAACGTTCTTTGGTCCTCTGTCGTTACATCTGCTATATAACTGAACACTCCCATGAACATCGTCACCCAACCCCCAGTCAGAGCTGGAAATATAGCTTCTGTCACAGCTGCTACTTCCACAGGAAGTTGGTAGAAGAAGAATGTGTTCACAATTAGTCCGACACTGGTTAGAAACTCGCCGATTATAGGCAAGAGCATACAAAACTTTCTCTGCCCCACTCTGTCACTATAGGCTCCCAGGAATATTAGAATTCCGCATGGCAAGAACGATTGCAGCACCGTTTTCCAACCAGCAACAGATGCCACAAGCGTTTGCACAGCCTCTTCTTCGAAAGTATAATTCGCTGTTTCTCTACGTGTCAATGCGTCGCATACATGATCGTCAAATCCAAGATTCACTCTACAAGCTTTTTCTAGGTATAAGTTTTGCGTAGCTAGAGCTGCAAGTACTGACGGCATCACATAACACGCGAGTATAGGTTCCACCGTAATAAGGGAAATCATCCGCCTTGCTTTTTGTACAATATCCATGTCCTTCCAGGCATCGTCGATTTTCTCTGTCTTTTCATTGCTTTGTTTGTTTGTTTTGCATTTGTTAAAGCTATTTCTTATTACAAGTGTTCCATTTAAGTCACTGCCGTTAATATTAAGATTCTTATCGGTGCCTTTTGTTTCGGCCGCCATTATCTGCAAAAGAAAAAATAAACAGGTCATAATCATAAATGAATATTTTGATATCATATAGACTAATCTACAAATTGAGGACATGTTATTTTACTGCGACCACTTTTAAACCCTAGACAGTACCTATTTGCACTCCTTTCGTACACTTTATGCATCTGATTACTAAATGCGCTAATACATCTAATACCGGACGGAGTAATCATTTCATTATTGGCTCAGTACTTAGAGTAATCGTCGCTACGTCCAGTTGGACAGAATTAACTTTACCTAGGTACAATGGTTTTATCTCCTGGGTCATCGTTGTTTCCACGCGTGTCACGGATGGTATGGCTATTTGTATTGTATGGCCACGTGCATAATACACATTTATACAGGCTAGAGATACGACACGGATGTATCGAGAAGCCTCAAAGCCGGTGCATCACAATGGAGTTTAATAGTTCTGGTTCCGTTCATTGATTGCTTTCCGGAGATTGATTTACAATCCAACCTATCATTTTTTTCCTAAATCATGGTACAATGTCCATTCAGACAACATTGTTAACTCATCTTGGAACCCCAATCACAGTATATTTTACCTAAATACGAAGAAGCACGTAATGTACAATAATCATGTTTGTTACACCGTTTGTATAGAAATAACAAATAAAAGAAAAATGTTTCTGCAGGTGTTAACTAATGATAAAGGTTCGTTAATAATTTCCGTACGTGCGATTGTCAAGAGGATACTTTGTAGGTGTTAATATTGTTGGTAATCCTAAAATAATATCCCTTCTAGGTACGAACATTTCTGACTTGTTTAATATCAGTATGTCAAATTATTATCTTGAAATGGTGTTGTTTTTAACTAAAAATTCGCTGCTGCTTCTAAAACACAAGCGGCATTTTTGCGGTTCTTTCATAATTGGTAAATATGACAATCGAATCCGGTCTAATACAACAAGTTTCTATTTCGTCCATAATGTAGATGTATGAGACTAACTTTTACATGGCTTGTAGATCGCTACACGATTATTATGTTGCCCATAATACACCAAGTGGAATAAGCTTACCAAGATATTATGTTGTCAATATATTATGAAACATTTTTTGCTGCCTACGTTTTGTTTTTATCTTTCTTTTAGCTTTGCCTTAGTCGCAGCGCTAAGTTTAATCAAACGTAAATTTTCTACTTCCTGATGCGAGGCCCCTTTATACGTTATCTACTTAGATATTAATGGTACAGACGAAAAAGTTTGAGTTAATCACCGCTCCCAATGAAGAATTCATTTTTAGAAAAGGTTTTATTGTACAGTCGCCATCAGATACATCGGAGCGGCCAAAGTGCTCACAAATAAATGAACAAATCTCTAATGCCTTGACAATAGTGACGTGTTCAGATATTTGTGATCACTTTGGCCGCTCCGATATATCTGATGGCGACTGTACGCAATCTTGTGCAGTTAACATGACCCATAGCATTGAGGATCTAATTGGAGAATATATTAACAGCGACAAGCAAATGTAAAACACCCGCAATATCTGTTTAAATTAAATCGTGAGGATTGATTCTAAATCGACAGACTTAGAATAGCAGCTCCCCGTTTCTTTACGTGGATGTGTCGAGCATGGGAATAGCGGGCGACAGTCTAGCAACCTACATAAATATTACATTTCAGCTATCTGTAAACCTACAAATACTGTAATAAATTCATGCGTGCGATGACATAGAGCTATACACCCGTGAAATTTGTCGTGTGATTCCGGCCTATGATCGCGGATTGTCGGACATGCGTTTATGTGACGACACCGGCTTTTGTGAGGTCGCGCGCACAATACACCGCCGCGACAAAAAGTCGACGACGCGATGTCATCAAATCGACCTTGTTCGGCTGATTCCGCGTTCATGATTAACAATGAATGCCAAAGTTGGCGGAATGATTTAGGTAAATAAATAGTGTATTTGTGTAGTTCATTGATGCCAATATTTGCATGAGAATGTCAATAATGCCAATTTAACGGGGCAGTTGGGGGGCACACAGGCAGTGGAAAAAGTCAAACACCATTTCACAAGGTTTTCGAAATTGAGAATATTTTCCATTAACAATGTCAATAATGCCTATTTACCGTGGCACAGAGGCAGTGTTTTAAACTTAAAATTTCTGCACTACACCCTTTAACTAAACGTATCCTTATTACAGTTACAATTTTGAAAACCAGCCTTCCAAAAGAAAAGCGATGCAGTCGGAATATTTTTAATATTATATTTTGAAGGCTTATTTAAACGGACTCTTAAGTTACTCTCTTCTCTCTTTTCTCTCTTATTTAAGTTCATCTGCTTAAGCGACTGTAGCCCCCTTTTTTGCCTATATGACGTGATCTTCGCCCGCGCTAGAGCAACTTGCGTGATTTGAATAAAAAACCATATTCTCAAACGTTCTGATTACAGATAAATATTTACGTATGACCAACATGTTTGAACCGTGAAAATACCGCCTGTGGTTTAGAGGCAGTAGCAAATTTTAAGAATAAAACAGCCATCTTTTTTAGCTCTTTTTAATCCTATTAATTGTATCTAGTTTAAATGTTCGGGTTAGTAATAATAATAAAGTATCAAAGGATATCACACATTTATTTCTGATAATTTCACCAGCTTATTTTAGAGCCTTAGTGTAAGGCCTGAGTGGACGCTCAGAGCGGGGCGTCGAGCGTCCATATAAATTGCATTTGTTTTATATGGACGCTGCACGCCCCGCTCTGAGCGGGGCGTCCACTCAGGCCTTGCACTTAGCGTTTCAAACGATCATCTGGGGCAGCTGATGCTCTTCAATACTCAGCCTACTATCGCCTACTTCCATGGCTCATCAATAATATAATACCTATTTGTTTTTGCCTAAAAGCCCCCCGCATTCTCCCCTCCGTAATAAAATAAAACAAAATAATTAAAACCATTCACTTGATCATGAGAAGCCTACATTCGTGTAATGATCAAAATAAACACTGGCCTTGTAATAGACTTGAATGAATCTATACTTAAGTCCATTCTAGACATAGGTATCAAAGTAACTAAACACAAATAACCAAACGAGCAAATCGCGTTTTTACTACCTTTTTACTGTCTGTTGCACGTCATTCTAATTGAAAACACAAGACAAGGCAAGCCACATTTACATGTAAGGAACGATATAACACGAAATATATCCCTTATTTACTAGTTAGTAGGTAATCTTAACATTAGAATTAGAAGTCGGTTAATAGTTATTTATGATACAAGTGTGGAAAGTAGGTGATTTCCGACGAGTGTCATTTTTATACATGAGCGAGTGAAGCGAGCGAATGTATAATTCGACACGAGTCGGAAATCATCTTTACGCGCGTGTATCATACAACGTTTTACTATGCCTTGTGTGAGGAAATATATTAAATGTTGAAATGTTGGTTTAAAAAAAATCTAGGTTAAAATTGAAGAACCCAGGTAGATTATCACGTACCTACTTATTATCTGGAATTGCATTTAACAACTTCTCCACATCTTTTGCTGTCAAGCTTATTCACTTAAAAGTTAAAATCATTGTATTGTGGTTTTAGAACACAATTAATGTTGAGTAACACAATTAATGTTGAGTAACTCAATATATTAAACAACAAAAAGACGCTGTACCGTCGTAGTTCTAAGAAACATACTGACACTATTGAAACGCAATAAATCATTATTATTATTGATTACTCACTTTCACTCGACCTTTTTAACATATTTACATAAAATAACTACACAAAACTCACAATAAACAACAATGGCGGGCTTTTAGATACATGCGCGGTCAACATTTATGCGCTTTGCGCATGTGCAAGCCGCCATACTGTCGTATTGTAAAAGGCATTAGAAAGATATGCGTTCAGCCAAACACATTAAGTGAATATTTAAAATTAATTAATGAATTGACCAAATTCAAAATTCATAAACATTAATAAATCATTTTATACGTTATTAGTATTTATGTACCTTTTATATAAAAGAAAACGTGTAATTGAAGTATTCGTAAAACTTTTCTCGATTAATAAAAACTCTTTGTGTCGGGCTGACGACGGACTTGAAAATTAAAAAAAAATTGAAAAGTAAAAAGCACTAGTGCGAAAAAGTGGCACTTTCCGCACGATTTTAGTGCTTCGAAAACGCTCTTTTCGAGCACATGCATTGTAAAAATTGTTATTTATGGTACGAATGTGAAAACGAACTTTACACGCGTGTATTATACAATGTTTTACTATGCGTTGTGCGAGTAAATAACAAAATAAATATTGAACAGTTCATTCAAAATGGATATGTTAAAATTTAAATTACCTAGCTTGTTAGACTAACCCCCTTATTCATAAAACTTAAAATGCCTCTGCTAAATAAAATGTGTTGTATCTGGAGCTTCATTTAACAACGTCTTCTAGGTATCATCGTTTGCTGTCAAGACTTTCGACTTAAAACCACTGTTTTGTTGTTTCAGAAACACAATTAATTTTAAGTAGGTACCTACTAGGTACCTAACTTTTTATGTTCCAAAGCAAAAAGTCAGTGTAAAATTAGTTTATTTTTTTGCCAACAAGAGACTGATGTTGGCGTTGTGTGCATTTTTAATAATATGTTGTCTGTTAAAATCCATTGATTAGTCACTTTAATTCGACATTTTTAGCAAATTTACATAGAAAGACTTTTCATTTTTATCACAGAGTAATAAACAATAAATTAATACATTGGCAGGTTTTTTTTAATAAGTACTAATTGTATTTAACATAATTATTGCTACTCGCTTAACATATCTCAAGGCGTTACAAAATAAGACTCATCCAGCCAAACAAATTTTAGTCAATATTTGTTATGTATTTATCGGTAAACATCTAATCTAAAATGATTAAGAACACGTTTAATGAAGTATTAATTTTTATAAGTACACCTTTTAGATTGAAAATCTGTGAATGACTAATTTGTTAAACTTTTACCAAATCCATACTAATATTATAAATGCGAAAGTGTGTCTGTCTGTCTGTCTGTCTGTCTGTCTGTCTGTTACCTCTTCACGCTTAAACCGCTGAACCGATTGCGATGAAATTTGGTATGGAGATAGTTTGAATCCCGGGGAAGGACATAGGATAGTTTTCATCCTGGAAATCACCCCCTAAGGGGATGAAATGGGGGGTTGAAGTATGTATGGAGCTGCGATATAAACGATTTCCACGCGGACGGAGTCGCTGGCAGAAGCTAGTAGGTAATAAAAGCTCTTTGCGGTGCGCTAACGACCGAGTTTCACATTTTTTTGCGGCTTTTTCTGCTTATAAACGCTTTTGCCGAGCTTATAAACGAGCATTTATAAAAGCAATATCACAGTTGTTTAAATTATAATTGCTCACGTAAGAATTATTATATCTGCCACAAAACAACTTTTTTTTATAATCGAGGGTTGATACATTTTATTTTCTAGTTCAGACATAAAGCCTATGAAACTGGTTATACTGGTCAGCGGCCTGATAATAAACACACTGTGTGAACTCACACAAACAGCACTGACAAGAATATAGAAATAGTGCAAGGAGAATGACCTATCGGTAAACCCAAAGAAACCCGACACAATTACAAAACAAAGATACAAATAAGTAAACGAAAACTAGTTACCTACGAAATGCCAACTCTATTTGGCACAAAACTAACACTCTCGAAGGAGGTGAAATATCTATGTATAACACTAGATGTTAACCTAAATTGGAGCCAACACCTAGACACACCTAACAAAGCAACAGTAGCCTTCTGGAAATGCAGAAGGATGGTGGGGAAGAGATGGGGCCTGGCTCCCCACATCATTCTGTGGCTATACAAAATGGTGATAGTACCAATGATAAGCTATGGTGCCATAGTATGGTGGCCGCGCACCCACACCACGAGTGCAATTACCAAAATCCAGAAAACGCAAAGCATGTGTAGCGGCTACAGGTTGTATGAGAACAAACCCAACAGCAGCACTAGAAATCATGCTAGGACTGCTTTACACATGCATATACAAAACGAAGCGGCTGCGACGGCAATACGCCTAAAAAGCCTTAGCCTATGGACGAAACTAAATAGACCCCACATAAAGATCTATAACAGACTGATCACAAGCCTCTCTATCCTGGAGGTTTCAATCGACAAAATACCAAGAACTGCAGTCTTCAGGAAAGACTATGGTATATTACTGACGGAAGACTCGAGAGAGTGGCTAAACTAAACAGACCTTAGAATTTTAACAGATGGATCAAAAACAAATATGGGATCGGGATGTGGTGTGTTCTCAGAGGATTTAAACATACACATATCAAAACCACTGGGTGAACAAAACACGGTATGCCAGGCTGAATGCGTAGGGTATAATTAAATAAATAAATATTAGGGGACAACCTTACACAACCTAGTCCCATAGTAAGCTCATTAAGGCTTGTGTTATGGGTACTAGAGGACGATATATATAATAGATATAAATAGTTAAATACATAGAAAACTTCAATAATATTAATATTCATGCTCATCACACAAATATTTGCCAGCTTCGTAGGCAGCGTCACTACCCACTAGGCTAACCGGTCGTCAAATAATTGAAGCCTGCAATGCCATAAAGCGTGGACAAGTCGAGAACACAAACATACTGATACACTCCGACGGTAAATTGGTACTACAAGCTCTGAGTAGTGACAGCATCACATCCTAGCTTCATATACAGACAGACCAAAGAGATTCTGTCGAAACGCGACAACAAACTCACAACCGCGCTACTGAGGACACATAGAAACCAACTACGCAAGATAGTTGGAATAATAACAGGGCACAACACCTTGAACAGACACCTATACAATTTAGGTATCACAGACAGCCCTATATGCAGAGCGTGCATGGAGGCAGAAGAAACAACTACACAAATTCTACTGGACTGCAAACAGGTAGAAGTATACAGGAAAAAACACCTAGGGTCTCCAGACACACAACGGGACGCAGTCAGCAACTTTCTAGAGGAGCTGGGGTGGTAAGAGTAGCGCAACCCCACCGATTTCACGCAAAATTGGATGACTATTTGCGGAAAATGCCTAGTAATACTAACTCACTAACTAACGCCTATGAAAAATATAATAATTTTCCTATTCATGCGTTTAAGCGGCTTAAAAGGGTGCATGAATGCCCAAATAAATATGTAGACGTATAATACCTGTTCCTGTTCTCCACTCAATTGGACAAAGGATAACTGGAAGAGATCCCTTACAGGGATAAGCTCGCCTTTTGTTAGGTTTTAACCTAATTTGTTTGTATTTTCAGCCGTGACTTGTGTACATTAAAGTATTTCATATTTGCATACATACAAACAACAGGCACTTATGTATAACATACACAGTACCTACCTACATGTTTAATATGCATTCTCAAAATTACCTTCCTTCTACAGTTGTTGGGAAGAGGTTTTAGTATCGATCATTATTATTTTTATATATCTATTTCTTTTCATTGTAAGCTGTCGATCATAAGAATCATAACTGTAAAACATTTGTCTTGTACTCCCATAGTTAAACCTTGCACAGTCACGTAGGTACCTCTCGTACCTTATGTCGGGTGCATAAGGATTACAATCGTATACAAATGTGTTGACCGCACTAGATGATGTTTGGTGTTAAGGTCGGTAGGTACGCAGAGTGGTTTACAAAATATGCCCCGTTATCACTTCGATATTAATCACCATGAACATAAACATTGAGGCGGACATCGATGTTTAAATTTCCTAAGGCAAGGAACACAAGGAGCGGTGCGGCGCCTCGAGGAGCCGCGGAGCCGCACTGCTCCGTGTGTTCCTCGCCTAATAGGTACCGAACTTTTCAAAGATTTTTCATTTGTAGGGCTACATTTAGGCGCAGGCGACATTTTATCTATCAGGCTATCAGGCAACTACAAGACTACAACTGACAAGCGGTAAACGCCACGCCATAGTCCCCTGACAGCTCGGACATCGTGCCTGTTCGTAAACGCAGTCTAAACTTTTAACAACATCAAAGGCCTTTAAGTCTTAAAAAGAGTTTAAGGGGAAAATAATGCGATACGTGAGCGGCACGCACGCCATCTGGCTAGTGGAAAATAATACTTATAATTTAAGAACTTGAACAACTTCTGCTTGAAGGTTTGATGAAATATAATATAGATCTACTCATTACTATCATGTTTATCTTTTAAACATCTTTTTTATTATTATTTTCTAAGTGCTGGCTGAAGATCAGCGCTGTAGGTGCCTGACACCTTAGCATAATGCTGAGCCAGTGTCCCGTTCACTGTCGCTGATGCACACTTAGCTATGTCATGTTTTATGTGTTTCATGAGTTCTTTCAAGTCATTTGTATTTTTGAATAATATTTTTTTTTTGCCAAAAAGGGATATGGGTTCGAGTCCTGCCAGGTTGATTTTTTTGAAGTGAAAACTTCTTTAGCGGCGCTGAGACTTTTTGGGATGGGGAAAAATTGTTAAATACGCGACAGATTTTTGTGACGTCAGATGTGAAGGAGGTCACAAACTTTTATATTTTGCTGCTAGCCGATTCGACTTCATTCAAAACTGAACGCTATTCGTAAGAGTATAAAGGCGTTAAACACTTTTTGCATAGCATATTCTGCAAATAAATTTGTAATTTGTTCTATTGAGCAAATTCGAATAGTTCAAATTTGGACGTTATTCCTAAAGAGATAAAGCTTGAAAAATATTTACCAACGGCAAAAACAAATTGATATTTTGTTCACCGCCGCCGTCCGCTGTTCTTACAAATTCGAATAGTTCGAATTTGGACGTTATTCCTAAAGAGATAAAGCTTTGAAAAATATTTGGCAATGGCAAAAACAAATTGGTATTTTGTTCGCCGCCGGCGGCGGGCGAGCCGGCCCGTCGCACCCAACGCGCCCGCGGCCCGTCCGCCTAAATAATTGATAATTGTTTATAAATTTGCGCCAAATTCATTTTTAGGGTGACACCATAAGATTTCACGTGACCTGATCGAAAAACTTTTACAATGTTATTGAGTTTTCACTTCTGCCGGCACTTCCGGAGTGCAACCCGGTCTTTTTTTGTTGATTGTTTGATATAAGTTTTTATAGTTATTTAATTGTTTTGGCAAAATGAATGTATGGACAGTAAGAAAATATGTAATTGCATAGATAGATAGTATACTGCTAAAACTGCCGATGTTCCCGACATGTCGATGTATCAAATTTTCTTTTCCGCGAATAAGTTTTTTAATGATTAATTGGCCCTTCCAAACCTTTGAAAGTAGTAAATAATACATCATAATTATGTAATCAATTAGGTTAAGCTTGGTTTGCTTCAGAACAACAATGAAAATGTTAATGGCTTCAGAAAACAAAACCGACAAATAAAACTTTGGCAAATTACTCACTTGAAAAACAATCAGAGTCTCGAGGAGTAGGTACAACCCTTAAATATATTTTTTTATTTAGTCTATAAAAACAACATAAATACTCTTTGTAGTTTTTTGTGTTAATTAGGTAGTCAGTGCATCATTTTGCGCCCGAAGTCGTGTGCTAATCATTTGGAACCACATTAAAATAAAGATGCAACTGGGATGAGGTGTGTAATTTTACGGTTTATTTAGAATCAACATAATAAGAAAAATAAATACGCTAAGTATTACATATTTTAAATATGACATCAACTCATCATTACATTACCGTTTTATAATTACATCCATGGTGCGACGTCCACGGCTGTGACAGGTTGTACAAAAAAGTAAATGGCTCATTTGGTTTCCGGCAATTCCAGCAAGGGTGAGTATCCAGTGCTGTACGCTGTAGTACCCCGCACAACTCTGCGGGCGTAGCTAGGTAGCCATTTTATCACATTATCGTTGTGGATAATACATCCGTCACTCTCCCACTCCTATACTCGTCAGAAAGTGTCGGATGATCCACGGCGATAAGAGATAATGATAAAATGGCAAACTAGCTACGCCCACTGCCACCAGCAATATCCACATATTCACTGTAAAGATTGAGCTGTTTCACACATTATATTCAGTAAACGGGACTTAATAATCTTAATATACTTTGATTATACTTCAAATAGTTTGCCAAGTCTACAGGTTTGCACAGGAAATTAACGATCTCTATTATTGTGTTGTCATAGTTTTTTTACGTTTTTGTGACCGGCATGTAATGAGTTCGCAAATTACGGCTGTACAATAATGTATATGATTGGCAAATCTGACAGTGACATTGTGTACTTATGTACTGGGTACATTTAGTAAGAACTGCGTTTTTAAATTATATGACATAACTATTGTTATTTTCAAGTATGTAGGCAGAGTTGAACAAAATAAATGTCGTTTTCAAACCACATGCTCGACAATGCCGAATTATAGGTCATGTAAACCCTACCGAAAGCAAGACATTAAATCCCTTGGTATTAGCCGGGTTATAATGTTGTACTGAATTTCATTATAACCCGCTGGTTAATAATATGATTTCACTTTTCATAATTCTTATTACTATATGCATAACTTTAATTTTGCTAAACACAATTTGTCCTAGGCCATGGCCTACTTGATTTGACAATAGTTATTTACGATACAAGTGCCGAAAATAGGAAATTCGCAACGAGTGGTGATAAATTAAAACACGACCGAAGGGAGTGTTTTAAATCGACACGAGTTGCGAATTACCTATTCGCACGTGTATCGTACAACGTTTTACTGTACATATGGCTCTTTAAAGTTTCGACATATGCACGGAAAGTGCACTTTTCCGCACTAGTGCGGGAAAGTAGCACCATATGTACTGTAAAATAAATGAAGTTTGCCTCCGTGTGAACCCCGGTCCGGAGGAGCGCGGTGTTCGAAATTCGAATTTCGAATCTAGGACCACGGCTTGTGCTTTCGAATTTGGAACGTCGCGCGCCTTCATTTGTTCACGCGTGACGAACAAATCGAGTTCTTGTAGGTGCCTATAGAAGATTTAATTTCAAAAATAATATTGAAAATGTCGAGTGATGAAAGTGTTTTGACTCCTGAGTTTATCAAATTAGATGCCATAGGCATTGTCAACAATCTGCTGCCAGAGAAGTCAAAGGAAAAATACCTAAAAGCCTACAACGATTTTGACAAATGGAAAGCTGTAAAAGGCGTAAAGTCTGTGTCTGAATCAGTGCTTCTGGTCTATTTTGAATATTTGTCAGCTACAAAGAAGCCAAGTAGCCTGTGGTGTATATATTCGATGCTGAGGGCAACAATAAGTGTCAAACATGACATACAAATTAATACATATGCCAAGTTATTGGCCTTTTTAAAAAGGAAATCGGATGGACATCGAGCAAAGAAATCAAAGATACTTACGACACAAAACGTGGAGACTTTCTTGAATGAAGCCCCCGACCACAGTTTTCTTGCTATAAAAGTGAGTACAACCTATGAACCTAATTGTTGATTGAATTTATCTCTACACTAACTAACCATCACGCCTGGCTACTAATTATGTATTATTTTGTTAAAGGTGGCCCTGATTTTTGGAGTGAACGGAGCTTGTCGTGGAAATGAACTCGTGAACATAAAAGTCAATGATATCGAAAAACATTCAGAGTTATTACTTGTAAAATTGCCGGATACAAAAACAAATAGAGAACGGTCATTCGTAATTCGTGAAGACCATGCCAAAATAGTCCAAAAGTACCAAGCACTACGCCCTGCTAATATAAACACCAACAGATTTTTTGTAGGCTACAACAATGGCAAATGTACCAGGCAAGTCCTTGGCAAAAACAAAATTAGTGGCATGCCAAGAGACATTGCTAAATACCTGAAATTGGAAAATCCCGAGCTCTACACAGGCCACTGTTTTAGAAGAACATCGGCGAGCCTATTGGCTGATTCAGGAGCAGACATGGCCCAAATAAAAAGACACGGTGGCTGGAAGTCTGACGCTGTAGCAGAGGGCTACATAGAAAATTCTATAAAAAATAAAGAAAGAACGAGCTATCGTATTGGTGAAAAAATACTTTTGAAACCATCGTCTAGTATTGATGATCCTTGGACACCTCTGCCACCACAGCCATCTTCCTCAAAACACATCCCATCCACATCAAGCTCACTGCCTGAAAATCCACCTTCCCCAACCTTTACGGTACATCTCGACCCTCAGACGCAAGTATCCGAAGCTACGAACGCAACTCAAATAAACTCCAACTCAACCTCAATACACGTACCAAATAAAAACATTACCTTATCTTTCCATAATTGGACTAACGTGTCTAATGTTACTATGTACTTTTAATTTGCTAAATAAACATTATTTATCTACTGAGCCTGTTTTTTTGTCTCGCATAAGGTGTGAAAAGTAGAGTATACACCTCGGGGATAAGACTGTTTTAGTCTTGGGCGGTTGAACCCCTCACTGCACTCAGGACTCAGTCTTAATTCCCTCGCTTCGCTCAGGAATTAAATTATAACTCCCTCGCTACGCTCAGGAGTTAAATTATGAGTCCTTCGTTACGTTCGGGATTCAATTCGCTCCCGTGACATAAAACAGTGCTTTATCCCCTTAGTGTATAATCTACTATTTGTATTTTTAAATACAAAATACTTTTATGGTAGTTAGGTATTTTAAATACAGAATACAAATTATCTGTTCACCATTTTTGTGTGCCTAATCATTTTTATTTATTCTCAACCAAGGAGAAACTAGAGTTTCTCATGATTTTTTGCATTTCAGAGGGAGAGTGTATTTTTACAGTGATCCCATTTTTTTTCGCTTTTACTGTGACAGGTTTATTAACATGTAACCTATGCACACATCCTTGAATTTTTTTGTTTGGGTTCCGTACCAGTGTCTTGTGTCGTGTAACGTGTCTCTTTCGCTTAAACCTTGTATAGTAAATATGCGGTCTGTTCGTTTGATATTTTCATTAAAAGAAT
This sequence comes from Epinotia ramella, assembly GCA_947578815.1. Lineage (NCBI taxonomy): Eukaryota > Metazoa > Arthropoda > Insecta > Lepidoptera > Tortricidae > Epinotia > Epinotia ramella. The sequence goes on along the minus strand of OX388202.1, from coordinate 16,652,617 downwards.
CGCGAGTTGTACCCTAAAAAAAGAAGTTACGTCAGAAAAAGTTTGTATCGTTGTTTAAAAATATTATGGGTTTCTTAAAAACCATTTTCAACTTAGTGATTCCTTTGCGAGATATTGGGCATTTAAAAGCCTTAAGCCCTAATTCACTACTGGGGATGTGAAAAAATTCGTGGCACTACCCATGATTTTTCTATACATATTATAATTAATTTAAAAGGAAAACTATCACGGCTAAATAGGCATCACGAGTTACCGAATAATAGTCGACCAACTTAAAATGTACTTTCTAAGTACCCAACTTTCGTACAACTTCAGCCGACGCAACCGCACCATTTAGTTGGCGCGCGCGTGTCGATGTAACAAAAATAGACAGGCCTCTACGGAACCCTAAACTGCGCGTAGCCTGACACGTACTTGGCCGGTTTATTTTTAATTCTCTCTTATTGACGAGCTCTGCTTTGCGTTCTTCGTGTTATTCCGGAAAAAAGAAAGCTTTCTCGGAAATGGAATCTAACTATTTAGATTGATGTTTCGGTCGTTAGAGTTGTTTCCGGGAATCCAGTTACGAATAAATATACAATTTACTCGCTTCATAGTGATATAAGAGCACGTTTGTCATTCGAAAACATATTGTTATTGAAGTGTGAAAACCAAGCATTGTGTTGTATAATGGATCACAAATTGAAGTCGATTAATGTGAAGAGAATTATAATTTATTATCACCCATATTTTTAGATAACAAATAGTATATTAAAATATAATGAAAACGGGTGACTCACGTAGTTATTTTATATCGACAAACGCTCGATATATTTCGAATCGATTCGCGGTTCCTAGTCATTAAAATACGTGATACACGATAAAAAATACGCAGGTGACCCGTTTTCATTATATTTTAATATGTCTGATTCTTACGGGAGTTTTCTATTCAAAACAAATATTATGTTCATATATATTATGGAATAGTTTGTACCTTTATGTTGATGGTATAATGTTGTTGATTTATCTACTAATTGTGGCAACTGTATACCATAATTATGCTTATTTTATTATCCTTCGAGGCATCGAGGAGTGTTAGTTGGTTAATTATTCCATTTATCATCGGCTAGGCTAAGTTAAGGCGTTTGGGATTGACTTTCCAGAGAAATGTCCTCTTTTTAATATGATACGCAAAAATTACAGTTTATTTTATGCACATATACCTACACTAACAGGAATGTGCCAGTATCAACTTAAAAAAATAATAATATCATACTGAGTTGACTAATTAAATACAATTATTGCAAAATTTAAATCTATTACACATCATAACCTATTCGGTTTGAAAAATTTCAAACGCTAATTTGAGTCTCATTTTGTCCATGATTTTATTAGATTTTTTTTAAATACAGCGTTCGAATATTAAAGCGTAAGGGGCACAACTTTTGTATTTTGATCAAAAAAATTGCTGAGATACCTTATATTTATTTTGAAAGTACTACTACTACTACTACTACTACTACTACTAAAGTACAGTTCATTACAGAACTATGTAGCGGCTAACAAAATACACCTATCCTGTAAATTGTATTCAAATACACCTTATACTTTTCGAGTAAACTGCCTGTGAGATACGGACAGACGGACATTGAGGGTTCCATTTTTTACGGAACACTGGCTACGGAACCCTAAAACATGATTAACATGAATTATATGAACATGAAAATGAGTGCAACGACAGAGCAAATTTTTTTTAGCTACGAATGCTGATTTTGAGTCCTGAGCGAAAGATTTTTGATCAAGGGAGCGAAGCAAACAAAGTCCTCTACTTCAGCGAGTTCAGCGTGGGCAAAAATTATTTCGTAAGTCCGTTTGTCCAGTTTTTCTTTTCTACATGTCGGATTTCTCAACCTATTCTGGTTACATTTTGTGAGCAGGTTCAATAATCATATATGTAGAATTTTTGATCTATTTAGATTTTCAAAAATAAATACAATATATTTTGAAAAAGAAAGACTGGCTCAAGAGTTCTACAGCTCACAGAGCCACTAGTATAATTACTTAATTAGGATCTAGAGCGTAAAGAGTGATTCAAAGTTAGAATCTTGCGCTTGTGCAAATTTGCAAACCACTTTGCTCTCCTGAGACAAATAGGTACAACTTATAATTCAACACTCAGTTTAATTACTACTGCTTCGTTTAAGTCCTCTGTTGTCATAATACTGCTTTCTTCGGTGGATTCACTCATTTTTTTTCTGATACGTACTAAAAAGTGCCTGAATAAATATTGTTTGTTCGAAAACCTTAACCGATCAATAGAGGTCGCCGAGGCAGTATGATAACTGCCACGCTTTGGTACCCGAGATTGTGTTTGATGGTGATTTGATGTGAACATGCAATTAGTTTAATGCATCCACATGTATGAAAGAGTATGATCAAATGCTTTACAATTATGGAACAACAATAGCGAGCCTGGGACAAGGTCATGCAAATGTCATTAAAGAGAGATACCATCTCGTTTATGAAGTCTTACTTAGCATTCATTCTTTATAAGTTTTATAACACAAAGTTAACGTTGCAATGATGTCGGAAATCCTGCTGTTCCATTTATAATAAGAACCCATGTAAATTGAAAATATATTTAGACATGCTGTTTAGGTGCACTCATGTTCTGTCTGCATTTAATGGTTATAAAATATATTAGGTCTTTACCCTATGAAATCAGCGTTTTTTTCACAGATATTATTATGTACGTAATTTATTCATTTCTATTGCAACTTCCAAATTATTTTTTAATTTCAATTTTAGACTAACCTATGTAACAAAGGTTTTAAATACAAATAATAGGTTTTCATTTTTTATTTAGTGTTTCAAATTAAAGCTTGAAAACCACCCTTTTCATGTGCTGCCGGTTCAAGTGTTATAACTATATACTAACTGTATATTACTATATAGTTCATCAATTACGTACTTATAGTTTTATGATGCGAACTATTTTTAAGTAATTGAGATATGTGTAACGTAGCTTAAAAGTTTTCTATATTCTTACCAAATTTTGTTTGGTTTGAATTTGACATTGCTGAATAATCCGCAAAATTCAATGTATGAAAATCACAGTTTTCACAAAATTCTCCATACAAAACGCCAATTTCATAGGTTAGGACCAAATATTTATTAACTTTTTCAGAACGAGCTAAACTGTCATCTACTATCCATTCACAACCTAAAAACCGTATACGATTTTTACAGTGCCGTGTATAGCTATTGTGCTCTGAGTATTCCATCCTTTTCGATACCTTCTCTGAGCTAAAGTAAAAGTCCAATACTTTTGAGATAGGCTTTTGATAGACTTACAAGTTTTTAATTTTTTATTGATTGATTAATTATGGTGGTATTATTATAATAATAATACTCTTTATCGCACCACAAACAAAGGGGTTTCTTTACAAGTTCAGGTAAAATAAGCAATTGTAACAAAAGACGGTCTTGTCGCTTTGGGTAGCAGAAATTTTAAACGAGAATTGTAATCAGGCTGTGCAGGAATACAGCTCAAAGAGCGTAATAACACACCTAAATTTAACGTAACCAGTAAATATCTTATATACAACGGCAAAGCGTTCCACAGCCGAACCGCCCGGAACGTGAAGGAGTTATTATAGAATTTCGTAGATGATGATTGTCGAATTAAGATAATTTTATCTGCATATACTTACAAGTAAGAATGTTAATGTACCTTCAGATAATTGTTTATCATTAGTCATTACATACATGTCTTAAACGAGGTCAATGCCGAATGTTTTGAAGGTGTTATATGCACATTTGATGCTACGAGACGTCTTAAATTGCTGGTCGTATCGCCGACAGAATCGCGCATTACCTTGAATATCGCGTAAACCTTCCTCGTTTAAGTTCTGATCCGACTCGAGACGACGAACAAGTGAATATATTCATTTGTTCAATAGTTATGAGTTCAGCACTTGTAATAGACTAGTATCTAAACTAATATTTATTATATATTTGTGAAATGTAAGTTTGTAACTTTGAAAGTTGGTATGTAATAACCGAAACTGTTCATCTAGAAAGAAAGAAAGAAAGAAGACACACATTCAGTACACAAAAGACACACAGAGACAAAGGGAGTAGACATATATTACAGTTGACACATATTGTGTTTGTCTTCGGCGCGGTGAATCGGTCGCTGTTTCAGCATTATTACGCAACACAACATACTACCGATACAAACTTATACACATAATAAATAAATAATTAATATAATAAATTTGTTAAATACCTATGTAATGTAACACTAGCACAATGGGATGAGAAACCCTAAGTAAAAAAAAGTTGGATGTTCCCTAACGTTTTATGTCATAATGATCATTTGTCCTAACACTCATATGCCCTATCTTTAGTTTTCCTAAAATCGTATGGATGTTTTTTTTTCCCATAATGTTTTATTTCCTAACGTCACTTGCCATATTGATTATTCATCCTAACGTTATGTCACTATGTGCCATAATAGTCATGTATCATAATTATCAGTAAGTGTAATGATCGTTAATCCTAATAAATTTCCTAATTTTGTATGGCCTATTGTAGTGTGTCCTATATTTGTACCTCCTAACATTATTTGTCCTCATGATTATTTTCCCTAATTGTGATGCCGTCTTGTGATAGCCTTGCAGCGAGTCGACGCCACCCCGCTGCGCGGGGTGTCTATTTCTGGTCTGAGGGACACAAGTGAACTCTAACCTAACCGATCTAAAACAGAGTTCGCTTATGACAAGCCATTTTGGTTCGCCCTGTAATGCACGACCCAATAATCCGCGTCCACAAAAAGTGGACACGAGTTATCGGGCGGGCCGTACATTATTTGACAAATGAGTTTGAGGGCAATCATTACATTATGAATAAATATTGTTATTGCTATTGATCGTTAGGGCTAATGCCCATTAAGACAACAACACTTAGGATAAATGACATAAGGTGAAACGTTATTAGGGATTTCGAAGAATATGCAAAATAACATTAGGGATATTAATGATTATGGTAAAAATGATTAGGGCAAATGAGTCTTAGGGCAATCATTACACTATGGAAAATTATTGTTATGGCAATTGATCGTTAGGGCTAATGCGCATTAGGACAAAACAGTTCGGGCAAGTGATTTTAGGATAAACGATGTTAGGGATCAGACATGGGAGGAGACATGAAATTGGGCCACAGATTATACCTACTATCAAATAATACTTCATATTTAAGTTTTCTAGTCAGGCCCCGTAGCATGGATGGCGTTATCACGCGATAAGTGACAGGATAGAGCTTCCGTCCCTGGCTGACACCGTTCGATAGAACGAGACGACGCGCCTATCCTGTCACTTATCGCGTGATAACGCCATCCATGCTACGGGGCCAGGTTCCAGCTATGCAGCTAACGAATACCTACTTGCTAACCTCGGAGATAGATTACACTAAGACCTGCCCAGTATAGATGCGTTAGGACTATATCATATCAGCCGAAAGACGTCAACTGCTGGACATAGGCCTCCCCCAGAGAGTGCCACAGTGACCAGTCCTGCGCCACCCGCATCCAGCGGACTCCCGCGACCTTTACCAGGTCATCAGTCCACCTTGTGGTCGCCACTCAAGAACCTTTCCGCCCCAACGGCCATCGGTTCTACGTGCAATGTGCCCCACTGCCACTTATGTTTAGCGATTCGCCGTTAGGATTTATACTTAGCACATGTACCTCTAGTTATTAGCCACCAACACAATTCACATTTTACTGGCCTTGACTTTTATGTTCAGCCAAAGCACGAGTATGATACTTAGTTATATATAAAACCGTATTCTATGCCGGGAGCAAAAATCTTTTCTGTCTTCTCTATTGAAGCTGATTAATAGACGTACAAACATTTCTATGAAGAATCTCAACTCATACCTATGTGTAATTAGTACTCCGAAACTGTCAATGATTTGAATAAACATTCGTATTGATGCTTTATTTTTTGGGTATTACCCATGTATGTGAGTTCACCCGGTGAGGTAAGGTTAAAACAAGTTATAGAATAGCGGGGCAATTACGGGCAATTACTTGTTTAACCTCCTCATCCGTCACCACTAATATATCTTGACGCCACGATTCGTAGTAACTCAGCGTAGGTAATCAGAGGTTTAGTTAGGCGTGACGGGCAGGTGAGGCGAATGAGCGCGTTCAGAATAACAGCCAGGGGTTTGACGGGTGGCGCAATACGAGTCGAACTCTACTGCGCTAATGTTATACTGACATTACTGACAGTATACCGACAAGTAAGGAAATCCGGAAACCGGTAGGTAAAGTTATACCGCATACAAATTCCTCCCCGTCAAATGTGTAATTGTGGAAAATGCTCCCTTATTTTTAATTACAGCAACACTAGACAACAAAGAAACAATTACCGTGCACAAATCTACTTCAGTAGACTAAATATAGGTAATTAAACAATTAACTACCTTTACCCAGGCTGTACGTATTATCGGATTGCAGGTTCGCCAGAAGTAACCCAATTCATTTGAATCTAGAACATACGGGTATGCCAACATACAGTCAAGGCTTTTATATTTTTTATAACGTGTCATTTATTGGATAGTTAGGTACGTTTCTAGACTACTTTTTGTGTGTTGACTTGACATACGTCATGTGTCGTTCTTTCTTATAAATCAATACGTAATATTTTTAATTGCACCGACGTCGCGGATCGATTTTGACGAGGTGTTTCAATAAAAATAGTCAGTTTACATATATTATATCAATTACATATAAGGACAGTCCAGGAGAATGGAATATATACCTTATTGGAGAGTATACAGAATAGTTCATGTTTCAACTGAAAGGTGTCTGAGAGACACCCAGCCTAGCTAGCACGATAGGTTTTATAGTCAAGTATAATGGCCAAAATGACCCAAAACGTCACGTAAACCATGATCATAAATCCATGCCAGCTGCCCTAGTTGATAGATTTTATGGTTACATTTTACTGCAAAACGTAACGTAAAATACGTCCATAAGCTATCATGCTAGCCTACTTGGTGGTTATAACAACATCGTCAAGATTAATTTCTCGTCCCGTAAATGGTATGGTAACAAAATTATAAACCAAGACGTACTTAAGTTGCATCTAAAAATGAACAAGAGGTTTGTTCTGGCCTTTCCAATAGCAAATCATGTGTACAAGGTTAAGGTAATTGCACAAAATAGACCAAAGTAACTGTTGAGCAGGAAGCAAACAGCTCTGCAGTACAATAAGAAGAGAAACACACGTTGATTGAATATGCCTTTTTGTGAAGCAGGTTTAGCAGTATCGTTCTCGAAAATTAACTGATTCCCGGCGTTACTGCAATTTCAATACATGTTATAACCTTAAAGCGATGGTATAGATTGTTGGATTGATCGAGGATGACCTCTCATTGCATACCTACCGTCAATTGGACTGACTTCCGGAAAAAGGAAATTTAGGGCTTTCTTTAGGTAAATAGCAAAAAATTGAGAAATTAAAATCTAAAATTATACGAATAGTACCGGTTAAACTCACGTATAGGTACGTATTCATTGTCTAGAAAGTTCCAATGTAATTTAAAAAACCTAGTAAGAACTGAATGATCGAAGTTTCCTCCTAATATCAAATTTACCCTTTCGTCGGAATCATTTTTGTTTTGCCCTTAGCGTTGGTATGAGTGGGAGCCTCTTCTACTAACAATTACCACTGTTTTACTAACAAAATATTACGTTTCAGCCCTAAATTCTGGTCAGAATAATAATAATGATTAATAATTATTACGTTTCAGCCCTAAATTCTGGTCAGAATAATAATAATTATTATTATTCTGACCAGAATTTAGGGCTGAAACGTAATATTTTGTTAGTAAAACAGTTAAGTGTCCCACTGCTGTCGGGCAAAGGCCTCCCTCAATAATTTACGTAGTACCTAAAGGTACAGAAGGTCCATTGCCTAAGCGATGACGTTAGCTGTCATGTTTTTGCAATAGACAATCATAGAGTGAGATAGGGTTGTTAACGCACTACATAACTGAACATCCAAAATGATAACTACCTTTTTTAGTTCCTATGTATGTTTGTTATCGAAATGATAATCAAATTTTGGAAATGATGATATGATATAATAATAAAATAATACAATAGCCGGGAAGTCAGGATTAACTAAAAAATAATTGAATGCAGGTTAAGTTTTTACAATACTGTTCATATTTTGCAATGTGTTCTTACATCATGTTAGCAAGATGTTGGAAAATTGAAATTCGTATAACGGCGTGCGATTAATGAAATTGTGTTGTTACTACGTCAAATGGAACGTATATTTGAAATGGCATTGTATGTGATACGCTGTACAGCCCTTGCTACCTGCACAGGAGGTTACCATAGACAAACGTCGTTTCGATTGTCAGTGGGATAGGCCTGGTCAGACGGCGACTGGGCGAGTCTGTTGGCAGTGGCCATACCAGTTTCAGGCGAGAGACTGGATGCTTATCTCCCGCCTAATACTCGTACCAGTGTTTTTATTGACCCAGACACTGACATGACAGTTAACAGGATTAACTTCTTGTCTGCTGGGGACAATATAAAGTACAGCCAATCGGCGAGTTGATTAAGTATCGGAGAGATTTATTTTAACTGTATGTATAATGAATCTAATCCTACAGTAAATTTACTTTATCCTTATCGTTGCATTACGAAAAATAGGTTCGCGCCAGATTTAAATCAACTTTAAGCAACTCTTCAATGTCAAAAAGGCCGCGCAAGAAAAAAATTAAAATTATTATATGCAAGCCTTACTGAGCTTACTATGGGACTAGGTCGATTTGTGTAAGATTGTCCCCTAATATTTATTATTATTATTATAATATGTTAAACTCTATATCTATATCTGTATCTTACATAATATAAAACATTAGAATATATTATAACAAACCTCATCCGAGGTAATGATTTTCCTTTTATTACTTTCTCCTACACTTGCATTTAATGTTGAAGTAAGTAGAATAACTATATATTTTCCAATACTATTTCCAATGAAATGGACATAACAAACTGTAGGCGCTATATTCCTTTTCGTCTTTCATTCTTTCTTGTCGTCAAAAATAACAAAAAGTAGAGGCCATGGAGTTTATCAGCTCAGTAATATCCTCATACAAATTGCCAATATTGACGACAACGGCTCACGACTCGATAACATCATGGCATCGTAGGAGGTCTCCCGCTGCACAGTATATCTTCAATACAGCGTTAAGTTTCATAAATGATAATTATGTATCTTTTCTATAGGTACAGCGTGATGCTGGTACTCACGCAGCTCAATTCCCAAAAATGGTATTTAGGTAATGTCGCTGAAATCCCTATTAGATAAGTCGGTTAGAATTCACAAATATGAAATAATAAGCAATATATCGAAATTGAATATGTACCGGTATTTTTGTATTAAAAGAACATATCTACACGGTCTCTGATCAGGAGTTAGGACATGGAGACGGTATGCGTGACGCGTGCCGCCACGCGTGTTATAAACAAAGTCCTTAGGATCTGTAGACATTTTTAATTCAGATTTAGAAACGGTACACTTAATGTTCGTTAGGTGAATTAATATGTCGAAAAATTGCTTTTCCGCAAACTGCTCTATACAGGGTGTCCCAAACTTATGGGACATGAAGAGGAAGTACCTTAAATATCGTAGATAGTGAAGCTTTTTTAGCTATTCTTTCGATTGGCATCATAAAAGTAGGGTGATTTTTTTTGACATTTAAGTTGGCGGTTCGATTCCCAGACGAAGCAAGTAATTTTTAGAAAATCTATGAATGCAGAATTACTAACTTTTAAAAATAACATAAAGTCTTCTTTGAGCAAAATTCACTATCTACGATATTTAAGGTACTTCCCCTTCGTGTCCCATAAGTTTGGGACGCCCTGTATATGCTTTTAGGTGAAGCAAACCCTTTTATTAAACAAAATAGTCTAACGACCATGCTAACGAGTTTAGGTTCAGGTCTCGGTGACGCAGAAAAGCCCAATGTAAAAATATCTGTTCAGAAAAAAAAAGAAAAGACCGTCAATAAGTTTGTCCAACCGGCTGGACGCTGCCGAATAGGTGGAGGTGTGTAAATCGTGAGTAGGTAAAGAACTCCCGGTTGGTCACCTTTTTCTATCTCATCTTAATCTCGGTCATCAGATCAGGTCACCACGGTATTGAAGTTTCTTGGACTTTCAAAAGTGTGAACAGTTTTATTCAAACGGACTCCGAGAAAATAGAATTTCAAAGTTAATTAATAACTGTTTATTGCGTTCTCAAAAAAGTTGTAATGCCCTCAAGTACCTACTCGACTAGATTGTTTTCGCAGAATCACGTTGGAACCTTTTAACGATGCTACTTCTGCTACTGATTTACAATGACAAGAAACCGTCATTTAACACGGTGATGCGAAGAGGAAAGGTGTCATTTTACTAAATTCTCGAGAATAACCGAGAAAATTATGCAGGAGTGTGGGAAAATTTAAATACCAGATAGATACCAGAAGGTATAATATAGTACTATGTATAATACCAACTGGTAAGTTGGTGTCGATGTTGATATTATTGTTATGTAAGTAGGTAATGAACATAAATAAATAAATAAATGTATGCTTATAGCAACAAGTCTGAATTCCATTCTCATTCATAATTTAAATCTACTTTCGAAACTCAACTCACCGCTTATCCTTATTAAGAAATTGCTCACAACCAAAGTATCATCACTTCGTCACTATAAATTATATGTCCCGTTTGTTGTCAACTCTATTAAATTTAAGCGCGAATTAGTATGGCGAAAGGAGTTCTTAGTTTGAATTTATGCAAATTTCGCGCGTTGGTCGCCTTCCCTTGCGCGTGCGGCACAAACGGTAACGGTTAGGTGATTGCAGTTAGTTCGCACCGGCTCACACTCTTAACCATTTCGACAAGTCGGTTACGAGCGGATGTCCACTCGGACCAGCGAACATCGGCTATGGCGATAATAAGCTAACTACGAGACCGCGTGACGTTTCATTGTTGCATTTCTCCACTACTTTTGATTCCCAATGAATGGACCCTCAACGCTGTTTCGGCATCGTAAAAAAATGCCGTTTTTTTTTTATAGTTTCATTAAATTATTTCTCTTTTCTCCAGGTACACCGATAACATATTTTATACATAAATGTTTTGGGAAACTACAATAGAAGCGATACTTTTTTTCGTTTACAGCTTTCGTACCTACGCGTGTATTTCAAAAATATTTGACAACTGACATTTCATTACTTTAACATTTCTTTTATTTTGTACCTACCTCATCACAGGAGCAGGTCTTTTTCATCACAAAGTTTCTCACAACACGTTTTGTTAAACCGTATTTACTCAGACAGAATTTAAACAGTCTACAACATGGTGTATTCCTTATTTATTGTGTCGTCATAGGAATTTTCCACAGTTACGTATGGTAACCCGTCAATTTCATACGATTTTATTAAGAATCCATTAGCCTCAGCTTGTGTATGTCAATCAGTAAGAAGTTGGGACCTCAGGAACGTCATATTTGTATTGTGTCGTGACACTTTATTGGTATGAAACCGAATATAATCAGATCCTTACATAATTGACCAATGTCCAAACTATTATAACTCGTATGTTTTCAAAGAAGCGAAATAAAATTAGAAGATCGCTAAGAGTATCCCACTGTTCTAGAGTTTCTAAACCAACTTCAAAAAAGGAGGAGTTTCTCAAATCGGTTGTATTAGATTTTTATGTGTTGCCTCACAAAGTAAGAACTCTGTCATTTATGAACCGATTCGTACAATTATTTTTTAATCCTTCCTGATTGGTCCCATTGTTATCAAAACTCCAGTGATGATGGGAACCATGAGTAATTGTGGGAACTCCCTAAAATATATAAGAGATATAATCAGTTTTAACGTAAAATAAAAATAAATTACCTAGTTAAGGGCATGATTAATTAATTTTTCGCATAGATACATGTACAAACAGTAACACACTTAACTGGCCATCCGTCAACCTTATTCGATTAGGCAGGCGTACCTATACTAATTTCGGTATTTTCTGTTATAACTCGTGTATTTACAGTATTTACACCCGGAAATTGCAAGTTTGGTGAAGTGGAACTGATGATGAAGACCACAGATGACTTAACGAACTCCTCGATGATCTGCTTAAAACTATACAAGTACGTCACTGATTCTGATATGATTCCGTTGATAAACCAACTAAAGGAGTACCAAAGGTGATTTTGAGGGATCGACGGAACTTCTCAAATATTATCGGCCCAGGTACGGCGACTTGAGTTTTTTTGTAATAATAAATGCTTTTGCTCCCGGAAAGCAGTTCATGTGGAAAGGACTTATGTGGCTTGAAGGCGTACTGAATTGAAGTCGGTTAAAACTTTGTTTTAAAGTAACTACCTAAATTGTAATTAACACACACATACATTAGTACTGACCATGAAAGTTAAATTATTGAATTAAAAACAGGAAGATTTTGAATGAACGGTGTTTCCAAACATGTTTTATGTTAAATAAAGGATAATTTCTACCAAACGGCACGCATCGCAACGGACCGGAACGGATTTTACAATCTTATGGTCACATAGGTACAATTAACAGTATTGCTAGAGTAAGAGTAATAATGCTATAGTTATTCTTTTGTTGTCGTAGCTTTGATATATTTAATTGGCAGTTCCTGTGCCTGTTCAGCAGCAATCGAAGTGTTAGCGTGTTTAGCAAATAAAACTCCATGACAATAAGTATAAAACGTTTAATGCATCAATAAGGAATGCCACTTTTTTAATAAACGTACACAGAAACGGCACAACCTTATTAATCGAATTGCAATACATATATGGCGTAACTACACAATTTTATTTAACATAGTGGCACAATCTCTGATAAATCTATACGTCTACAATTCTAAGACTTGCTGGTATTTCAGTTTTGCAATTAAAATTAACATATCAGACTTTGTCTTCAACGATCCCTTCTATTTCATTGGTTTTACCTTGAGGTGCTTCATTCGTGACTATGTCTAAAGACCCGTTTTTGCTTAGACCGCACATAGATAGTACATTAGTACCACTGTGTTTCTTAATACAATACATCAGTACTATAAGAAGGGTTAAGCATAACACCACGACTCCAACTATGATTGGGGCGCTTTGATCCATATCGCCATCGTCTATAATCTTAGCCAATTTAATGTTTTCTTCTCTAAGGAATTCCCGAAGAGTTGAAAAGTATTCTAGAAAGCCTTTCGTGGATAATTCTGTTTCGCCTGTCATCGCCTGGAGAACAGTTCTCCAATCTTGACTTGCGCCGAGTGACATCCCGGTACTGTAAAATAAATAAAACGAGTGAAGTGCAAGTCAGACTTACGCACCCAGGAATTCCTACTATTTAGGGTTCCGTGCCTCAAAAGCAAAAAAGGGTAGTATTATGTATATTATAGGATCATCAGTTATTCGATAATATCTTTGTCCGTCTCTGTGTCCCTTTTGACTTTTTTTGCATATTAAATATTTAGGTACCTATTATGCAGCTGTGAAAATATCAAACTTCTCTCAAGTCTCTCAATCGAAAGATACGGCCGTTTATCTAGATCCGTCTATTTAGATACTATTAGAACCCTCGGTGCGCGAGTCCGACTCGCACTTAACCGGCTATTATTTATTTGTTAAATTTAGGTACTACCCATTTTCAAGTTACTAGAAAATGTAACGCTGAATGGGATATTGTTTTTAGTTGCTTGAAGCTGCAGTTATATAATGTCCAGGGAAAATATCAAATGACACCGTTACTTGTGTACTTGATCGTTCAACAGTTAAAAACTTAAATTATGGTTCCTAGACGCAAAAATAAATAATAATAAAGACCTAACCCCATCATCATCATCCTCCTAGCGTTATTCCCAGTAGTGCCCCTAAAGGACCCCGGGGTCCGCTTTGACACCTAATCCCAAGATTTGGAATAGGCACTAGTTTTACGAAAGCGACTGCCATCTGACCTTCCAACCCAGAGGGAAAACTACACCTTATTGGGATTAGACCGGTTTCCTCACGATGTTTTCCTTCACCGAAAAGCTAACGGTAAATATTCCGTCCATAAGTTCCGAAAAACTCATTGGTAGGAGCCGGGATTCGAACCCACGACCGCCGCTTGACAGCCGCATGCCTGAACCACTAGGCTACCGTAGCTTGTAATAATAAAGACCTAACCTAACCCATCTTACTAAGAATGATTATTTAACTAGGTTTTTTTTTGTGGATTTCTTAAATTAACTTTAGTTTTACTATTAGATGGCTCAATGCTAGACCGCCGGTATGAAAACCGGGCGAAATGAGATAAATAAATTCGCCACTCCTTAAATTTAAATATTACGTATGTTCCAAACACGAGATCTCAAATGTTTTTATATTATCCTCAGTTTAAAAGGATAGAGGTCGCAACGACTTCCGCACCTGAGCCGTTTTCCCGCTTCCTGCTGGCCGTAGATGGAGCACTCGTGCAGAGGCCCGGAGTGGTTGGTACTCTTGCACAGCGCCAGCAGTAGTTGGAACTCCAGAACGTGAGACACCAGATATCTGGGGTAAGTGAAAGTTAAGCGTTTTGTTATGTATAAATAACGAGTCTAGGTCGTGCATACTAATGTGTTGGTCTACAAAATGCTGCTTCCTGGTTCTATATGTTATTTGCTTATAATGATATTTTACGGCTAGACGGTGTCTCGACCTGTCACATAAATTAAAAAGAGACGGATGCATGAGTACTTTGATCCGTTTAGTTAGCAATAATCAGTGCCTCCTCAGGGAATAAGGGCACAATTAAAAACCACCTACGTTTCAGGAGAGACAAAATAGTAATGTTAGCGGGTAATATTGAAATATTTCAATTTGAGTGAATTATTTTCCTATCTATACTGTTGAGCTTACGCTTGAAATTTCTTGCGCAAAAATACAGCAACTATTTATTATTTTGTACAGGCACATTATTTATCATTTAGTTAGTAGCAGCCAAGGTAGCCAAATATTTCGGTACACTTCTTTATTGCTGTAAGAATTAAGGGTGTGTTACGAAATATTTTTCCTATCCTCATGCTCTGAAAGTGGGTCGTTGTTGTTCTAAAAAGTGTGCAGAAAGTGATACGTTTCTGCTCTAGTGCAGAAAAGTAGTGGATTCCAATTAGTCCTCGCCTTATAAGCATTATGCGGGAACTAATTGTAATAAATATCAATGCTTACTTGCCCCGCTACTGACAAAGGGAAATATATATAATATTGTATTCTTACTAGTTCATGGAATTTATTTTATTAAATATAAAATAAGTTTATGTTGTAAATTCATTACTTTTATTTTAGCTAAAGTATTCACTATAGGGTCTATGAGTTGGTGACAAATGGAATACACCCACAAAAGCTTTTTTTAACTTAAAGTTGTGTATGTGAGCTAAGCCAGAATACAGCCACTCTTCAACTAATACTAATAATAAATACAAATAGTATGAACATAATTATTTGAAAAGGCTATTTTTGTCTATCACAATTAAATTAGTACGTTTATAGAAAGTACGTTATTCATATAGTTTTGAATTTAGGAAATACGAATATCCATTTGGTTATAAAAACATGAGCAGTATTTTTGATTTCTAAATTAAAATCGTAGGTTTATTATCTGTATGTCACGTGACCGAATTACACCATATAACCATAAGCGCAAGTGAGACAGATATTTGCCTCTTTCTTTAGGACAGGTGAGATGGGACTATTATTTCGGCTCGGATGACGTCACGGTAATGGCGGCTGCCGTTGTTGAATTGTATACTTTGAATAAACATATTGTTTAATTTTCCGTCTGTGTTTTTTTTACTTTCCTCGTAGGTATTCGATATGAAAAGTAGAGTGTTTAACTCGGGTGAAAGTAACCCATTTCTGACTCGAAGAACCATTGGCGCTCTCACTTCGTTCGAGCGCCAAAATATCTCGTCAGAGATGGGTGCCTTTCAGCCCTTGGTTAACAATCTACTATTGACTACTCTGTCTGCTACTAACTATATGACGCTGACTGTACCTAGGTATTTTTGTATTTTTTTAAGTTATTCCCTCTTATGACCTGGTAGGTGAGTGCTGCTGTTGGTACATGGAATGGTATGAATAAGCCAACTTGTATCATTAAATTCTCATACCTAGGATACAAGTTGGCTTACTTGGCTACCTATTTTTAGAATTACATTTAATTAAAAAAGTGTAATTTGTACCTAACTAATATTGATTTATTTTCTACCTGATTTCTCATGTGTGCTGATGATAGTGAATGATTTATGCTTTTATGACAAAGATAAGAAGTGTGTTGAAGTCAGATTTATTTGAAAAGAAAACAAAAGAAGTAAATGTTTCGTATAATGAGAAATGCAAATGTCTCTTTATGATTGAAATATGAGTTTTCCTTTTATGACTCAAGCCACATAAAATGCCAGATAAGATGCATCATGACTTTTATCGGTTTTAGTAAAAAGAGAACAAAACAAATGTAGGAGACAGCGACAGTTATACACGCTTTGATTTCTTTGTATTGCGTTGGTACCTATTATATGTGCAAATAAAATTAATTTAATTTATATTTTTAGTCTCGTAGATCAGTATCAAATAGGTAAGTTTTTGAAGGGTCGGCGACGTGCATACGCCCCCATTAGTTGCAAGCGTCAATAATCTACGGTGACCCCTTACCACCAAGCGGGCCGTACATTTGTTTCCCGCCATCTTGGTGTAAAAGTAGATGCAAACAAACATAGAGCCCGCTTAAATGCAAGCAGGTAACGTATTTAGCCATGGCAAAACTGCATCTCCGAACACGTCATACGCTCGTTCCAACCCCTTTATAGGCATACGAGGATATGCTGTGGCACAGCTTAGGAGACGACCACGACCACGTCACTTTGATTTTGATATGACATAGGATTAAGGAAACTACTAACAAACTTTGGATCTTGTCTGAATAAAGAAATTATATTGTTACTAGCTTCTGCCTGCGACTCCGTCCGCGTGCAACTCATATAATATATCGTAGCTGCATCTTTCCTCCTCACTCACCACCAGAATCACTACAAATACGTGACTACGTAGGAAATACATTGTAGTGTTTATGACTGTGATTGATGACTGTAAGATGGTGGTTCCAAATCTGAATTTCGCTGAGGCTTACCTGATCTAGAGATTCTAAACCATCCAGCTATTTATCATAAATTAAGATATGTATTAATTAAATATTGTTGATCCGATCAAAACATAATATGCACAAAAATGTATGCATAAAAATATTCATGTATTTATTATTTTATTTATGTATATGTATTTGTGTAAATATGTTGTGTATAGGAATACCGTAATGTTATTTTTTTTTTGGTAGAAAATGCCATATGGCATTAAGTCCGCCTTTGGTACGATAAGTTTTATTTTGTGCAATAAATTTTAAATAAATAAATAAAAATAATACATTTTGAGAGTTACGATACCACAGACAGACTCCCATATTAAACTGATAAATTATGTTAGTGGATCTGATATTAGTGGAACACATCACATCGCTCACGGTCACCGGAGGTCACAAAAGGTCACCAGAATTAGACTTTTTGATTAAAAAGGAACTCTGACAGCCGATATGAACTAAAACTGTTTACAGGACCTAACCTACCTTTAGACGCCAACATAAGGGCTATTTGTTGACGCTCCAAAAATCCCGACCCTAACCCATACAGCACTTTTTTAAACATCCCAACCGTTTCGCGTTTTTTTACTTTGTGTTTCTCATCCCATTGTGCTAGTGTTACATATTTAAGTAATTTATTATATTCATTATTTCTTTATTAAGTATGTGTATACGTTTGTATCGGTAGTAATCACGTACAGTGCTGTCTGAAAATCAGCGCTGTAGGGCCTGTAGGTGTCTGCCTGACACCTCGGCATAATGCTGAGACAGCGACCGATTCACTGCCGCGAAGACACACACATTATGTGTCAATTGTAATGTATGTCTACTCCATTTGTCTCTGTGTATCTTTTGGGTAGTGAATAAAAGTCTTATTTCTTTCTTTCTATTACAGAATTGGACCATCAAAATAAACCGGGTTTCTATTTTTAAACCACTCATATTCTCTAAAACATTTGTTACTCATAGTTGCATTCATACTTTAATTAAATTCGTTAAACAATTCACTAATCTCACTTCGTATAGGGCCGCGGACTCTTGACAACTACTAAATTTGAAATCGAGGGCAAAAGTATGTAGAACTCGCATGAACTTCAACAAACCAGCTTTTTGGGGACCGATTAGGAATAGTGATTAATAATAAATAGTATAATTACTTAAAGTACAAGCTGGTGTAGTAACTCTGTCTATTAGATTCCTATACACGGTTTAGTTCCGATGAAGAACTCCGGGAACTTTATCCCTGGGACGGGAGTGTGTATGGATATGTTAAATTGTGAACTCACGTTACGTACTGCACATGAGACACCACGTGATACTTGGCTGCGGGGTCAAGATCAGTCTCGTTGCGCGGCGCTGGCGGTGTAACCCCTGTCTCTTTTATCCTGCGAATTTGTGAATACAAATTTAGAGCCCATGACTTTTAAATGCTCATGGCCCATGATATGGTACTGAAACGTGGTCGCTTACTATGGGCCTCATAAGAAGGCTCTAAGTCACCCAAAGGGCTATGGAGAGGGCTATGTTGGGAGTTTCTCTGCGGGATCGCATTAGAAATGAGGCTATCCGCAGTAGAACCAAGGTAACAGATATAGCCCTCCGAATCGCTAAACTTAAGTGGCAGTGGGCGGGGCACATAGCACGTAGAACCGATGGCCGTTGGGGCGGAAAGGTTCTCGAGTGGCGACCACGTACCGGAAGGCGCAGCGTGGGTAGGCCCCCCGCAAGGTGGACTGATGACTTGGTATAGGTTGCTGGAGTTCGCTGGATGCGGGTGGCGCAGGACCGGTCACTTTGGCACTCTTTGGGGGAGGCCTATGTCCAGCAGTGGACGTCTTTCGGCTGATATGATGATGATGATGATGATGATGGCCCATGAGCATTTAAAATAGGATTCGGGTCTATATATCTCTCTCGCTGGCTCTTACACGTTTTTATATGCGATAATCAATGATTTTGCCCGAACTCGAATACAGTTCTAATAGCTCACGGACTGTATTGATGTATGGGGCAGTCAGTGAAAATTGGAAACTGTAAGAGATACGGAAATTACAACGGGGGAGCGCGCGACTTGGTGCCTTCTGTCTCACTCGCACTGAGCAAAGTAGTTAGAGGAGGGTAGATATTTTCTTCTCACGTCGCGTCGCGGCGTCAGTTGTGCTAGCTGTTGTATACTGTAGATTAATGTGTTCGAATTGAAGAGCCTTCCCGGCTTGCACATTTTTTTAGATAATCCTGGCAACGTCCTTGCATTCCATTGTCAACAAATTATGTCGTGGGAGTCCGCTAGATGCGGTGGCGCAGGATCATTGTGGCAATCTTTGGGGGAAACCTATGGCCATCAGTGGACGTATTTCGGCCGATATGATGATGATGATGGAGAACCGTACAGTCGCCAATGGATTAATCTGTCTTACCGAAGATCCCACCAATGTTGATTCCAATTTTGAATGCTGCTGTTACCAAACACGTCCCACCGCCATTTATCTAACACGTATGCGTATGCCATCAGTGGAAGCTTCTCTAGTGCTACCCACAGCAGGTGGTTAAGAGTGATCCGCGGGCTGGTTTCTACTTTCAGGAAGCTCAGGGTTTTTAAGTGGTTCGGTGATGTCAGTTGGACAGCCACGATGTCTGAGATCGCGTCGTGAAATGCTGAAAATTTTGAATAATCAATTATTTAGATGTCCGAAAACCATAAGATATTTCTCTATATATCTCATCATACAAAGTCTTTGGACGGTAAGATAGATAGACAAATATATATTACAGGTTACAAGTAACTTGGGACCAACACCCAATGAGACTCGGTCGGACATCGTATTTAAGCCGCCTTGCGAAAATGTAATTGCCTGGTAAGTTACAGAATATGGTTAAGCACCGCAAACGAAACCAGCATACTCATAAAGACTTTAACCTGGTAATTCAATACGCTATGTTTACGACTGGTTGGTTCCCGGTCGGATCACCTAGTGACGGTTTCGTTCCCAGACACTTCAGTATGTTTAGCCCTTTCCACAACTCACTACGCTACGTAATACGTATGTATGTAGGTTATTAAAGCTAGGACCTCGGATCCCTTCGGCCGCGTACGTAATCGGAGGTTGTCCGTAACCAGTTGCGATAAAAAAAAACTTTTTTGACCTTATATGCTAGTTGTGAAGAAAGATGTTTTTGTACCTACTCTTAGGAAACCGCGATTTTTTTCACGTAACTGGTTACGAGCAAAGAATATTTATGTTGTGTTCGATACTAGTTTCGAACAACGCTTATACCTACTTTCTACAGTTATATCTGATCTATTTAATTTTATTGGCTATTCATATTTTTAAGTAGGTATATTAAGTATCACCTGCGTAACAAATCAAAATGGCGATAGATGATGGGATATACATATTATTTCAAATCAATTTAAGAATTTATGAATATTATGTGTATATGAATAGTCTAGAATATACGAGTTCAGTCGATAGTAAATAATGTTTTTTTTTTTAAAAGGAGGTGGTTCTCAATTCCTCGGAATCTCTTTTTTTGTTTTAAAGGGTATCCTTCCCAGGTGGTCCCATAGTCTGATGACTCAGGATCTGATTATGAATTCCTAGAGAAATCGAGGGAACTCTTTTTTTATAGGCAGAGGCACTCTTGAAGCGATATCGGTATACCTACTAATTTGAAATCGGTTAAAACTTTGTTTTGAAAGTAGGTAAATTATCTCATAACTCGAACAATAACTTCAGTGTGTATTCTACTAAAATTTTTAGCAAACTGTTGCTTCAAACAACTACACTCAGAGGCAATGAAAACGGGTCACTTCCCATGGATTACTTTACAAAGTGACCCGTTTTCATTGCCTCTGAGTGTAATTCCCAATGTAAACTATGAAGGTACGCTACCTCAGAGGCAATGAAAACGGGTCACTTTGTAAAGTAATCCATGGGAAGTGACCCGTTTTCATTGCCTCTGAGTGTAGTAATTAAACAAATAATTGTTGCCTGGATTAGGGCCGTCTCTGTAGAGAGGAGAAAGGTGCCGATAGTGCTTGAAATACTGCACGTGGCCCAGTAACCTGGCGGCTCTGGACAGACCCACCGCCACATCCGTGATCTTCTCGCCACACCATTTTATTCTGAAATTGAATAATATAATAATGAGTAGTGTAGCGGCCCACACTACTCTTGAATCTATCCAGTAAAATTCCGAATACTAAGTAAGATATTACAAGGGGCTCTTAAAAAAAAAACAGAAAACAATTTTAAAAGGTTCAAGCGACACCACCCAACACAAGCGTCAATAGTCAGACAGATCGTAAGTTTGTTTTAATCATCGACGTATAATTGAGAAATAAAAAAATCCTGTGCTAAGTTTCCTTCCACTTTACCTGTAATTGGATCCATCGCACATATCATGACTCGAAGGCAGGCAGTTAGCAGTAGCCATGGTGTCGGTTATTCCCTGATATGATTCGATCGCGCTTTCAAAACCCAGAGACTGATGGAATTCGTCCACCGCATCGAACAAGTCTTTAGAATGGAGGGTCTCATTTCTTTCAAGTTTTGGTCTGATTTCTTCTGGATATGCCGCTACTAAAGGATAGATAGCTTGCCATTCCTGAGCCCATAGGTTGCCTGAAATTATATTTTAGTGCAATGTTGCCACGATTAATATGACAGGCGTTTTAACTTTTAGTCAAGATACTGATCATGAATTTGTATCTGTTCGCATTAAATTTGGTCTAGTTACTACACTACTATTGTGTAGTACAAACCACGACACATGGTCTAGTACTTACACTAGAGAAGGCTGTTATGACGCTCCAGAACAACAAAGCAGAGACAAGATGCGATAAGAGTCTGTAATATGCGACCAACCTGAGATCCTAGAGTAAATAATTTAAGATACTGAGATCCGAACCAAATTATACAGCTCAGATGGCGGCCGACGAGCAGCTTTTAGTGACCAGAAATAAAACCAGACTTCTTCCGAAAGTAGGCACGAAAAACTCTCGCTCTCTGGAGAAACTTTTTTGAAATGTTACTAGATATGGTCGATCCCATTGTATAAACAGTTTCATTGCATTCCAGCACGCCGTTTTAAAATGAGAGCGTATGGGAAGCCGATTTGTGTCGAGCATGCCGGAGGGAGACTCTTAAAAATGATGTCTTGTGAGGGATTAATAATACAGACGCCTGAGAGTAGATCCTAGGCAACACATTCAAATACTACCTTTGTCAACGGCGAACGAGCTAACTACGAAATTTTGTATTCAAATACTATTTTAGTTGGCAATACGAGTAGCTGTCGCTACGATACGACTTACCTAAAATGTGCGCTGGAATAAGATTATCGCTACCCTGCAAATCTTCTTTGTACATTACTTTCAACTTTGCACGTACGTAGTCATGCAAGAGATGGTAAAATGGCTTGATCTCTTTCCACATTCTATCAACATTTTCGGCAAAATTGTCGTCTTCGAAGGCGTATCGCCACATGTCTCCTGCGTCAGTGAAGTTTTCCGATTCTGCCACTCGATTCATTCTCATGACATAGTCCTTGAATATGGGTCGGATTTTCTTGCCGGTATTGTCTCTGTACGCTTTCCAGTAATACGCCAGTTCCTTGGAGTCATTGCTGGTTTTGAATATTGTTATGATATCTGAAAAAAATGTAGTAAAAATACAGTACCTACGTTACACGTTTGTGTCCGTTTTCTTATGTAGGTATTTTACAAGCAATTTGTTGCTGCTCTTCTGTTTGTGGGTATGTCTATCAAAACTTACAAATAAATCTTAGTAAATGCACAGATTAAATAATACAAGTACAGATACCCAATCTCATAGAGCAAAAGCGTACCGTCCTAATGTAGGCAATTCTGTATACAATTTTAGTCCCGTAGCTACACCAGTAGATGCAGTATCCGACCTACCACGGCTATGACGCTGTCAGCCTGCCTGATGGTTTTAGTAATACATTGAGATATCACCAGATGGCATTGACTTCCCGGGCAACAAATAGAGTATTTTTGATTTTTTTGATATAAAAGTAGTATTTTCGAGACAATATTACACATCACACAACATTATACATAAACAAACGCTTGGAACCTGTGGTTCCATAGAACTTTCACGACCAGTGATGGCGCCATCTAGTGACAGTACCCAATAATACGTGTAGCAAACTTAGCAAACTTACTTAACTCACACGTATAGTACGAGTTACATGGATTTAGTACCAATTTTATAGCATTTACTAAACTTATACAATTTACCTTTATTTTATGTACGGAAGGATGTTTGCGATATAATTAAGGTGCGTTGAATTTATTAACGTCTAAAAATCATTCTATCTTCACGATTACTGGTTCAAATGTTTCGCTCGGTACCTGTGTCGCCATCTATGAGTTCTTTTTTGTAATAATTATACGTTGTTCGAGTTGGGAGGCCATGGTAAATGTATCCGATTCCTTTAAATGTTTTAAGCGTAGGTATACACGGTATTACTAAAACTATCAGGTAGGCTGACAGCGTCATAGCCGTGGTAGCTCGGATACTGCATCTACTGGTGTAGCTACGAGACTAAAATTGTATACAGAATTGCCTACATTAGGACGGTACGCTTTTGCTCTATGAGATTGGGTGGTGGAAACGACTTGTGATCTCACTCGATTATTTCTAAACTGTACAAGATATCGAAAAACTGATTACTGATCCTGAAAGTCCTTCACGAGCTCTATCAAACTGTATCAATAATAGGTTACAGAATAAATTGGATCTATCCGAAAATTCTATGTTTCCAGCTTCCATACATTTTCCATACGTTTCCACTCTGTATACATATATAAGTTGGGTGAGCTCGACTGATAATCATCATCATATCAGCCGAAAGACGTCCACTGCTGGACATAGGCCTCCCCCAAAGAGTGCCAAAGTGACCGGTGCCGCGCTACCCGCATCCAGCGGACTTCCGCAACCTTTACCAGACCAGGCGACTGATAATAGAGCCTTGAAACTTGGTTTCAAGTTTAGGTTCGTAAAAATCATCTCCATTAGAAGAATCTGATTGTGCAAAGGAATGAGATAGTAACTACGAGTACACAATAAATTACGTTTTATCACTTTTTGGTTAGGTATTGAGACAAACATCTGATAGTATTCGAGTTCCACTAGGATATCATTTACATGTAGGTACCTACGTAATGCAGAAGTTAGTGACAGCTAAGTAAAAAATACTGGATGACTAACCACTCATAGTTCGTACCGAGTCTTCGGAGCACACAGTCGAGTTGTACGCACACACCGACACCCGACTCCATATGCGCTGCATTGTATCTATTTCTTCCCTTTGCTGTGTATACAACGGTGATATTTCAATAAAACATAAAGAATATATCGTGCTTAAACAAGAGCAAACTAATATGATTCTTACTTTACTCTGCGGCATTTGAACATTCGTCCCTCTTTCTTTAATTATGCGAATCTTTCTACTTAATTGTGAATCATTTAAATTTGGAATGTCACGTAAATATTTCGTCTTAAGTATATTCCAGTATTGCTTTTTGATTTCATCTTCTTCTGCTGCGACACGAATCTGAAATTAATCACTAAATAAAAGTAAGATGCCGACTATGGCAACTATGCAATTATGTTAATTATAAAACAAACGCCCATACCATCTTATTCTTTTTAATTTCATCATTAATATGGGTGACGTAAGCCCACAAGGCCTCCTGAGAAGTTTTGCACACTTCTAAACTCAACTTGTCCATGCTTTCCATGAAACTAGTTAAGGTCATATTCTCGCCATTTATCTCATTTAACTGCATTTTAAAATGCTGTATATCATCATTCTTAACTATAATTGTATTAGGGTCTAGAACTGTTCTCATAGCGTCGTCCAAAAACTTTTTATCTTTTATTTCTTCAATGTCAATTTCTTCGTGGCCACTATAATCCACCGCCGACACATCCATTGTTTTGTTAGCTTTCGGTGTTACGATCTCGTCTTCTGACATTTCTGACGTCGGATTAGCTCTAAGATTATCCAGAGTTCCCATTGTCAGTGATACGGCGAAGGTTACAGTGCATGTTAATTGCTGTAACAATTGCTTCCATCAAGAATAGTTCTAACAATGAGCTAGGTAAGTATATATTAGTGCATGCGGGCGGTCCGTATCGGTAATCTTAGCTGTAGTTGTACGCATTATAAAGTACTTGCAGTAAAGACAGGATGTTGCATAATACCGCATATTACACGGCTGCATTATGACGATAATATTGTGAGGAAAGGACACCGATGGTGCACGATAATAATCTGGCGTCATACGAATTTAATTCAACAATAGGCCGAGCATATTGAAATAATGGTCGCATCCTCTCGACACGACAGCCACGCCTGTGGCCTTCTGACCTATTCACTTTTGCTATCTCAGTTTCAGTGTAGTGTAGGATTAAGTTTTATGAGGGGAAAAATAGATTCAGGGTCTTGATATAAGGATAAGGAGACGCTACAACGGTCCGATATCGGCAGGATTGCATGCCGGCCGACGCGTGATATGGCCCGTGCGGATACGTGTCGGAAGCACGGCATCCAACCAAATCAAGGTCACTGCATACCAGATTTCTCTGCAGTCTTGCCAATATCGGACCGTGGAGCGTCTCTGACTGATTTTTTATAGGCAAATGATAAAATGGATTCGCCATTTTAACATCCTGCGTGATTTGATCTTATCCCTTAGAGATTTGTCTCTGTGTTGATCTCTGTTTCGGCCATTTCCCTGCAACATATACATATATAACCACTGATATGTATGCAGTGTGTCTATGACCTCGGGGCTTTAAATTCAGGTTTAGAATCTGCTCGTCAAACTGAACCACTTTTGTTCTGCAACTTTGTAAAATAACTATTATATCCTATCATTTATTAGTAACTCATTATTTGACATGCATGACAGTGACAAGCATGATAATTGAACTAATGGATGATGTACATTTATAATTGAATTCAATTTGTATGAAATAGGTAATGAAAATGTAAAATATCCGAAGACCGTTATAGGAGCATAATCGAAATATTATTGGCATTTAAAGACCCAATCTCAGAGGCACCCATTATATAGCAGTATATCAAATTCATATTGGTACCATACCGTACCGTACCATACCGTCTGTACCTAATCGTAAGCGGTGTTCGTTAAAATCTGATTGTATGGAAAGTATGACAAGTTTCTGTGGCATGACCAGCGCCATATTTAACGCTGATCGGCCTGTATTAAGTTGGTGCAACCTTAGTAATAGCAGATAATTTATATGTGATTGTTACTTTAGTATTGTTATGTTGAGTAATAGCAGATAATTAATTGATTGTTTCTTTAGTATTGTTGTGTTTGAAAAGCTCTGAATGATCGAAATATGTATAATTTGTACAATATTGAGAAGCTTTGAGCCCCAGCAAAGTATAGATAACTTTATCCTTAAAGCACTGTTTAGAATGGATAGGGGGTCCATGGTCCATTAATTACGTGAGACGTTCAACGAGGTTCAGTCAAAAAGTTTTAGGTACACTAGAAACACATATTTTGCATGCGATGCTATACTTAGTTCAATATTTATATTATTTTAATGATGCCTGGTTTATGACAATACATATCAAATTCATTGCCTTAGTATACGTTTATAGGGGAATTTTAATTCTCTTATACCAATTCGGCCAAGCCTTGAAGAATTGTGTTAAAATTAATTAATACTACTTTACCAAAGTAGTACTAAGAAAATGTATGCATAATACGCACATAGAACAGCATGATGTAACAATCCAAAACGTTATCATAAATTCTCAGCACAAAACTCACTACATTTTCATTTTCTTTATCTTTCACAAACTAAAGTCGGGACACGACAGCACTCGATAATGCTACAGAATGTTTATGAATCGAACGCCCTGTTTGGTCGTTTTGTGGTGGATTTTTCAAATTGGAACAATCGAACGTTATTGTTTTGAAAACGTCAACGGTGCGCGGCCGGCCGCTGTCGCCGGCGCATTGTTGTGGTGGAATGGAATGGCTATGGCTATGGTTAATACCGGCTATTTGCGGGCGTTCTCGTGCGAACGGACTCCCTGCGTCGCAACAGGCGGCTCCCCTACATTAATTGGGAAAACGGAAATAATACAATGTTGTTTGAAAATACATATCGCATGTCAAAATATAACAATATGTATGCTCATTATTATTATAACAGCACGACATAGTAGCGGTCATAACATAACATGAAAGTAACTGAATAATGGGATGACGTAGAGAATTGCAGCTTAATTGACTTTTTGCCCCGTTGCAGCAGTAGGTATTGATCTTGAAGTATTATTACGAGTACCTACAATAACCAAGTATCTAAACGTGGAAAAATTTTAGCAAATATAAAGAAAACAGAAAAGTGCAATGCAATGATTTTTATCTTGCCGTGAAGAACGATTAGGAATGATTTTCAATTATATAATTTCCTTTTTAAACTGATGTAAATATACATAAAACTTGCAAGTAATTTCATTACTTTGGTGACTTTGGTGGCACAAACTGTGCTTATTGGCTTTTCATTTACAGCCTAGTTCTGTTTAGATTTCTTACGTTTCATAAAGCTTTGTATGAAAATGTAGTGTTAGGTTTAAAGCAATAATGATTATTTACTTATTTATTTAAACTTTATTGCACAGATATGAAGTACAAATGGCGGACTTATTGACTTAAGGCTGTGCATTGGAAATTATCGCTTGCTTTGAAACGGCGTTCTGACTAGATTAAGAAACAATAAGGTCTGATTTTCAGATATATGATTCTTGACTATATGATTGTTAGTCTGATTTTATGGATACATGATTGCTTAAAATTTCCTCGATAGAAAAAAAATCCAAAGTTGGGTCTGGTATTTTCCTTTTTTTACTCAGCCTACTTAAACGATACATTATTTTGCGACACAATCAAGTTAATACTATAGTATTTTATCTCATCTAAAATCTCATTTTATGATATTTAATTAAAACGTCTCTAAGTTAGGTATTTATCGAAATTTGTCCAAAAAAGCCATTCTCGAAGGGTGTTACATCTCTTTTCCTCGTGCGCGGAAGGCATCAGCGTGCCTCTGGCTAGGGGGCGTGTTCGACTCAAATCAAGGCATCGCCTTAAGGCATTCTCTACCAGTCAACCACAGGGCTAAACAGAAAAGCTTATTAGATTATTATTATTTGTATTTTTGTTTATATTTGTGTTTCTCTCCAAGTGGAGGGTATTATTATTATCCTTTTTCCACGATAAACAATTGAATTGATAAAAACTACTACAGTATCTAGTGTACATTAGGTATTCGAATATTTTTTGAAGTGAAAACTTATTTAGCGGCGCTGAGCACTTTTTGGGATGGGTAAAAATTGTTAAATACGCGACAGAGTTTTGTGAGGTCAGATGTGAAGGAGGTCACTTTTTGCTGCTAGCCGATTCGACTTCATTCAAAACTAAACGCTATTCGTAAGAGTATAAAGCCGTTAAACACTTTTTGCAGTAGCATATTCTGCAAATAAATTTGTAATTTAATACCAACGCGTCCTTCACCGTTTTGCTATTGAGAAAAATCGAATAGTTCGAATTTGGGCGTTATTCCTAAAGAGATAAAGCTTAGAAAAATATTTACCAACGGCAAAAACAAATTAATATTTTGGTCGCCACCGTGCACCGCCATCGGCTGTTCTTGCAAATTCGAATAGTTCGAAT
Organism: Epinotia ramella; assembly: GCA_947578815.1. NCBI lineage: Eukaryota > Metazoa > Arthropoda > Insecta > Lepidoptera > Tortricidae > Epinotia > Epinotia ramella. The sequence goes on along the minus strand of OX388202.1, from coordinate 16,623,627 downwards.
TTAGACGTTATTCCTAAAGAGATAAAGCTTTGAAAAATATTTGGCAATCGCAAAAACAAATTGGTATTGTGTTTGCCGCCGCCCGCCGGCGCGCCGGACCCCGGCACCGTTGCGCCACGGCGGCGCGTTCGGCCCGTCGCACCCAACGCGCCCGCGGGCCGTCCGCCTAAATAATTGATAATTGTTTTGCATCAAATTCATTTTTAGGGTGACACCGTAAGATGTCACGTGACCTGATCGAAAAACTGTTACAATGTTATTGAGTTTTCACTTCTGCCGGCACTCCCGGAGTGTAACCCGGTCTTTTTTTGAGAAATCTTGGCACATAAAAAGTATATTTATATCTTGATTTATTTATTTAAATTTTATGGCGCAAAACAAAAAAAGTACAAACGGCGGACTTAATGCCATAAGGCATTCTCTACCCAGTCAACCATAGGGCCAAACAGAGACTTTCAAACGGTGGGTGCAAGAGAAATACTAACAATAGAAAAATAATAATATCCCTATATTAGATACTCGTACAAATGCCAAAGTTGATTAATACATATAAATAAATACTCAGATACATAAAAATAGCCTAATGTTTGTGAAATGTAAGTTTGTAGCTTTGTAAGTTTATTTGTAGGGATAATCATCCAATTAAAAAAAACTTTTCTTACCGGTTTATAGAATGGGCCTTCGGGGTGGATATTGGCTATGTTTAATCCCGTGGCTTCGCTTGCGTCTTGTTGTAATACCCGAGCGGAGCCGCATGGGCAGCTAGTATTTAATACAATTTGTAGAATTAATGAAATGGAAACCTAAGACAAATTGTGTGATGCGCTTGCATCAAAAATAAATATGCGAGGAAAATCGGTAAAGTCCTGTACAGATGTTTATGTACATATATTAATATCCCTGACTGCACTCCTAAGGGAAAACCGCAATAAAACTCAACGTGTGTTCATAAACGTTTAATAAAGACATCACATTTCAACTGTTATACGCAGTTGATCATACGTATGTGCGAACTATTTAATCTTTCTTCAAGAACGAGGCTAATATTTGTGCTCCTGTTTCGTCAATATCTTCGTACCCGTAGGGCTCTAAAGCCTTCTTCGTCCTTTCGAACCATTTTGATACATTCTCATGGGCGCTGAAGTCATAGCCGAATGCCTTGAAAGAAAAAAAATGTGTTGAAACTAAAATTATACTTGAAGATATATTAGGAAACGCTTAAAATTACAGGTGCGCCGAAGTGTCGCATCGCAAGGAATTAAAAGCCTAAAAAACTTACTCGAGGTTAGTCATGGGCGCTAATCCGTGATTTGTATTGGCACCAAGTCAGTGCAATCAGCATCATAAACAAATGTATACATTAGCATTACATACTACTACTTATTGTTTATTCTAGATGTTTCTAGGACCTTATTGCTTAGGGATAAGGACAATAAGTGTATACATATTTATGACGCTGGCTGTACAATAGGGTAGCTTCCTCATGTGAAAAGTTATAACATAGTGTTGCTATTTGGATTGAATGGTTTACTATTAAATTGTTACAATAAAGTTTAGTTAAAGAAAATAGTAAAATAATAATCTAAAAATGCGACTTGAAAGTTATCGTGCAAACAAAAACACCGATTTAGGTATACTTGATTGTCATATTTTCAATACAACGTTTAGTACGGGGCTCAACGTTGTGACGTCACAATTATCTACCTGTCAATCAATACGTATGGACCTTTGCATGTGCTCTGATTGGGGTTGGCACCATACTACAAACATTTAATCCTCTCTAAAATATAGGATACTAACACGGTCCGACCAGTTCTTACGAATTTCTATTTAGTTCACGAAAAATGCTTGGTTTCTCAACATGACAGAAGAAAAATATCACTTAGAATGCCATTCGTAGATTTCTCGCTGATTGTTGTAAGATTGTTTCCTACTAACCTATATGCGTCCATCCTGTAGCTTCTCATTTTGTAAACTAGATTTCAATCAATACTACTAATATGTACAAACTTATACTACCTACTCGTACGCAACTGATGGCGACATCTTGATAGAGTCAGAAAGAGTCACGATCACTACTCGTATTGAAAAATATACAATGGCACACTCATCCAGTGCATATATACCCTAGTTATAGCGACGTGATTCAAGGCCAATTTAGAATGAGGCATCTATGTTTTTATTGAGATTTAGCAGTCATCAATAGAGACAAACGATAAGTACGAGACCGCATGAGATTAAACAATGTGATAAGCGGCAAATATTGACAAAAAGATCCTTAAATAGTATTACTCTCTTCCCGTAGGTGTCCTGAGTTGACTTTAGGAATATGCTAACAACCTGCACCATGTGCCACCCCGGCCTGTGTAATGTATGTACCAATCGCGGCAATATCAGAGTTTCTCCATCTACAATTGCTAGAAGTTGCGCTAATAAAAATTACATTTCGCGTGCTCTGTAGGACGTTGGTGCCTTTTAGTCCAGGCAATGAACTGACAACTTGTATGGAAAAAATGACAATTTTGGAAATAATTTATAATAGCTTATTTTTTATGTATAACGGATATATTATCAATTAAATAGTTATCCAGCGACAAAATCCGGCAAAATTTCAGACATCGAAAAAATGCAATGTTAACTGGCTTCTAAAAAGTCAGTAAAAATATTAATAAATGTTTTTGTCTTTATTTTGGTTCATTTACATTTGCTTTACAATATTCAAGATAAATCGTACAAAAAAAGATAATGCATGCTTCATTCAAATCTACATAATTACTTCCGGGTGGAAAGTTTGTCTGATTCTTGACTAAATCATCTTAGAATAACATTTTCAAATGAAATCAACAAAAAAAACGCTATTATAAATTAATGTTTTTCAAAACCGTATTTTGCCTGGAGTATTTTGCGAATACCGGTGTGAGTTTACGTACCTACGTATTTTATTTAAATGTTATGGAATGAGAAACTTGTTTTCAAAATTGTTATGGTCAATTTTGACAAAAAGTGCATTTAAGCCCCAGAAGCCGTGAAAGCGATTAGTCCCGTTCGGTATTCCATAATATATATAACCTTATGCGTGCCTGCTGTGTATACTTTATAATTTATTACTAACATTTCAGGCATGATTTGAATTATTATGAAAACTATTACAACTAACTTATACAGGATACATATACACACGTATATGTATCATTTATAAGTTAGTCATATAATCTGGGGGCACGGTAGTGCCCCCGCCAAGTCGAGCAAAACAGCGGCACTGCCGTACCAACCTTTTCTCGAAGCAGTTCAGGCCATTTTCGACCCGCCCCCCCCTATAACTTCGTTGTGGATAAAACTAGAAGCCTGAATTTTCAGTAACCAAACACGCTTGTATAAAAACGATATATTTCAGATTTCATTCAAGTTGAACCAGTAAGTTAAGAATTATAACTAGTCAAAGTTTCCTAATCTTGTCACTCACTCACTGACTCACCGATCAACATAAGTCTAAGGCACAGACGAGCCAAGCGAAGCGCAACGCAAGGGCACTACCTACCTTTTCTCGAAGCGGTTTGTCGTTTTTTTGAACCCTCGTAACTTGGGTTTGGCTTTGGATTATACCAGATAAACAAAATTCTCGGGATATGATGTCAATAGTGGACTTATTAAACATATAAAGTTTCAGTAACATAGCTCTTATACTTAAGATTTTATTGATATCTATAAAACGCCGATTTCGTCACTGACTCACTGATGTTGATCATAAAAACCTCTAGGGTACTTCCTAAAGTCCTAGAAAGCTGAAATTTGGTATGTAAGCTAGTATTAGTACACAATCAACAAAATAATTCAAACAATTGGAACTGCTACCCCCCAACCCCTTAAAGTAGGGGATGGAACTTTGTATGAGACTTCCGCAAATTTTGATGCTAGGGGTCTGAAATTTATATAGGGACTCCTTGTTATAAATAATAAAATACGTATTTCAAGATTTTTAGTAAATCACCCCCCACTCTTTAAATTAGGGGATGGAAGTTTGTATGGGTTTTCCCATTCACTTCTTTAGAAATTACCTTACAAAAAGGAATGAGATCCCACCAAAAACATTACATGTAAAGTGATGCCAAGACTCCATAGCTCATACAGCTTTCAGCGTGAAAAAGATATCAGATCGCAATTAGCGCCAAGCTTCCTACTCCACACGGCGTAACTCTACCACTACCAGCCACGCTCTACAAATTCTATATCTTGGCTAAAAAGTATATAGACCCATCACTAATTAATATCATCATAAATTTATTCGGCGTGAAAGTCTATGCGGCGACCGGGATGTGCCCAACAAAGCTATACTTTTTAGCCAAGATGTAAAATTTGTAGAGCGTGGCTGGTAGTGGTAGAGTTACGCCGTGTGGAGTAGGAAGCTTGGCGCTAATTGCGATCTGATATCTTTTTCACGCTGAAAGCTGTATGAGCTATGGAGTCTTGGCATCACTTTACATGTAATGTTTTTGGTGGGATAGTTATTTATGGATACAACATGACATTAATGACGTAAAAATAGCTCACCCCCGCCGACCTCTGTAAATAATATATAGGATTACAAAGTTACATTTGCAGTGAATGGGACAAAAAATGAAAAAGCAAGAATGGGACTGTATTCATAATTTGTATGTATTGATAACACAATGACCTACAAAAAGAAGTGAGATCCCATAAAAAAACATTCCATGTATAAAAGAGGCCTAGTCTCGAAACGCTTCCACCGTAAAAAGTTGCGAAATATTTCATAGTACCAAGTCTCAGGCAGTCTTTTTATTCTTTATTTGCTAGCTTAATAAAATGTTGTGACTTGGCAATCACACAATAGTTACTACATAGTTTAAGGTATGCAAAAATCCATAAATGCAGTAAAGTTGTGTGACTGCCAAGTTGCAGAATTTTATTTAGCTAGCAATTAAAGAATAATAAGACTGCCTGAGACTTGGTACTACGAAATATCTCACAACTTTTTACGGTGGAAGAGTTTCGAGACTTGGCCTCTTTTTTACATGGAATGTTTTTTATGGGATAAAACTTGACATTAAAGGTACCTAATACATATATACGACCTGTAGGTATGCTACTGTAACAATCAGTGGTTTAAACCTTAAATTACCTGCCTAATAGCCGTTTAACTACCTAGGTGGGTGGACAGCTACAGCAGTATTTAGATAATTAGTTTAGCCATGGGTGTACCAGGTACTTACGTCAAGATTAGTCATAGTGACCACGATAGTGATGTCGGCAATGGTCATATTGTCTCCGGCGACGAAGGCCCGGCCGTCCAGCATACTGTTTAGCCACCCTAGCGCCTCATCTAATTTAGCCGCACTTTCTTCGTTATACTCTTCCCCGCGGAACAGTATGGGAACCTAGAAGAGACCAGAGGCTCTAGTATACGTTTTACCGAAACAAAACGTTACGACCGCGTTCGCGTTTAGCTGTCAAATCCCATACAAAGTGAGGGTAAAACGCAAACGCGATCGTAAAGTTTTGTTTCGGTAAAACTTATACTAGAGCCTCTGAGAATAGGAAACATTGAAGAAACACCAGGCCCCTATTTCACAAACTTGACAATTGTCACCTCACGACGACAATTCTCCGTACATTGCTGGTTCCACAAGTAACCTAGCGACCACCTTAACTTCTAGAACAAGCAATGTGTGGCGAATTGTCAGTGTCAGGTGACAATTGTCAAGTTGGTGAAATAGGGGCCAGATGGTGCCATAAATAGATATCACAGCGTTAACGCATTATATATGTATAAAGGATGTCTAGAGAGAGTTAGGGCAAAGCGGAATGTCATCTCGCTCATATTTGGAGCAGCCGAACCGGAGAAATACCTCCTAAATACTTACAGAAGACCGCAGTCATAATAACGACACCACTTGCTCTGTAGGTATGAGCTGAACTCCCGAGGATATAATACTAAGAATCACACGGTTCAACTCACGTATTCAATGTCACTATGGGCAACATGTTTCGAACTCTACGGGAGTTCTTCTTCAGGATGAGTGTTTTCGCGGCGGTGTCACTTGTATCACTTTAGTTGAACCGTGTAATTCTTAGTATTATTTCAACATGTCTCACGAAAGTTTAAATCCCGAGGATATGTTGTGTTGAGAGCGAGTCCTCAAATCAAAACGAATCCTCAAATCAATAAAGGGTCGCCAAAGCGCTTGTGATTTTCTACCTACGAGTATATTACTCGTAATTCTGAGAAAGTTGACAATGCATTGGCCCTTTTTAAAAATATATGTAAATAAGCTAGGTACCAGACCAAATCACCAGTAAGTTTTCGATGAAGGAAATAAAGGACTGGGTTTAGTAACTCAATAAGTACGATACGGAGTTTATCAGCTTAAAATGAAATACTTAAATCAATAGCAAAAACATATTACAGAACTTGTCGGCTCGGCAACTGGACTTGTAGCTTAATTGGTAAAGCACAATGTGTCCGCAATGCCGGGTGCAGGTTCAAATCTTGATAGTTCGATTTTTGGGGTTCCGTAGTCAACTTATAGTTTCGCCACGATGACGAAACTATAAGTTGAAGCCGAAGGGAAAGGTAAATTTTCGTACAAATTCGGCCAACGCAACCGCACCGCACGTCGATGTAACTAAGACAGACATGCAACTACGGAACCCTACACTGCGCGTGGCCCAACACGCACTTAGCCGGTTTTATTTTATTATGTTTCAATAATAAGAAAGCATTGCAGTGTTGCACTTTAATAAAACTTGAAAATCATTATTGTAGTTAAAACATAAAGATTTTCGTAAGTATTTACTTACATAGAGATTGAAGTACCGCAAAAATAGTGTTCCCATGTCAAAGTTCAGCCGGGCGTCGACAAGCGCGCGAAGGCGAGGGTTCTTCGGGTACAGGGAGTCGTCTCGCCCATAAGCGTTCACTAAGTATGCCATTATGGCTCGACTGCAACGTAAACCGTGTTATAAACAGCGAATATCAGGATTTAGGATAATTCAGGATAACTAGGGATATAGCTTTATTACGAGCACATGAGTAAAAACAACATTCACTTTTCTTTCCTCTCTATGCCAATAGTCACTAGTTACAATTACTTAGTTAACCTTACCTCTCCCATAAAATGAAACCATTGTCGTCCATTGTTGGTATTGTATGTTGGGGATTCATCTGTGTACAAAACAGTATTTTCAATCAATTATAAAATTGCTAAGACCATACGTACCTATATACCTACCTGAAAAACTTTTCTAGCTGTACGTTATATAATAATTATGGGGAGATTGGGGAGGGATGTAAATATACAGATTAAAATCACCAGTATTCAGATACACTCAGAAAACTGCAGATTTTAAGCAACGCGTAGATTGTGGTGTAGATTTTAATGGCAAATAATCAAATCATACATTATATGATGAAGGCAATGTCTTTCTAGATTTGATAAGTCATAAGCGACCACGAATCTCGTAATTGAACGTGCGAATACCACCCCTGCTTCGTCATGGTGTTTATGCCTAACGCCACCAACGTCCAATACCTTTAGATATTCAGGTGTCATGTGTTGTCCGTCCAAGATGTTTGTGAGTACCAGATCCAGCTCTAAGCCCAGGACCTTGGCCGTCATCATCACTGACCGGCAAGGAGGCGACGGAGGCAAATAGTACAGCTTTATAGGATGATCTGGCATCCTCCTGGAGTTGGAACGAGCTGCTGCGTTACTGGAAAAAAGTGGATACGTTTAACACACTAATAAGGGTAACTCTGTACGTCTGACACAATTCACCCCTAATCCTAACACGCCTAAACTATTGAACCAGTTATGATGAACTTTGGCACGTAGAAATAGAAACCTTAAGCCATAGGGATGAACATATTTATTTCGAACAACTTTTGTTTCGAAATCCAACACCGGGGAGAGCCAGGGAAATGAGGAAGACTTAATTACTAACGGGTAATGGCTTATTTTGCGCCTACTGAATTTTTCATAGCAATATTACAAACAGAATATGCCAAAAGAGATAAAATCTCGCGTGACAACCACAAATTTTCTGAGTGTACAGTTGTTGTAAATGACGATTTATCGGGGTATATTAATGTTAATAAGGAAAATACTACATTATCGACTTTATCATCTTATGTTATGTATTTCGCATGTGGGTTCATTTTATTTACCTATTATAGGTAGGTAGGTATGCCTAGTGATTATGTGATATTTTTGATTTGTGTGTGTAAACACGTATTAGTAAGTGAGTAGTTAGTGCTTGTTCAAAAAAGGTTTTCATTTAACACGTGTTAGTGTGTTTCCTCTATAGTACCGTCAACCGGGGGATGGGGATGGCCTACGGCCATTCCCAATAATCAATCCACGGATAGTTTTTCTTACCAGCAGTTACATTTTGACACATTTTCTATGGGTAATCTGTCAAAATGTAACTGCTGGTAAGGAAATCTATCCGTGGATTGATTATTGGGAATGGCCGATAGTGAATAGGGACCGCTTTGACTGCAATCGTTATGAGAGAGAAATCGTCATTAAAGACGCGCCCACCCCATACTAAATAAATATTGTATTAAGCAGGAACATCTGCTTGAGAAATTAATTAATAAGTATGTAATTAAAGGAAAAATAGAAAAAATTGATGGTCCGAAACGTAATGAACTTATGATGTCATTCAAAGGTCAAAATCGTGCATAACTATTTATCCCGGTTGACGGTACCAAACAAACAAACGTTCCAAGTTAAAAATAACACTAGAGATGTGTCGTTCGCATGTGCCGCCCATTTGTATTGATGGTTACCTACTTGTAAAAATCGGGAATATCCCCACAACACCATTCAGTGCATAAAAAAATAATGGAAATTTAATGACACAACCACCAGAAGCTAGTTAAGTAACAAAACATTTTAAGTAGTTAATACACCATTGATTCCATTCCCAAATGTCTGGTAGAACCAGGTAACTCACCTACTGGCGTAAATTACAATAACAATTGTGACAATTGTGGAACCCCTCATGCTGAACTAGCGAAGACCCGTAGATTTTCGGAAGAAACGCAACTTATTGATAACTCGTACAGGTGCCTAACAAAAGAATTTCGTTGTTTTAGTATAATGTGTCTGCTACACGATATTTTTTGATGAATATATATGTCGAAATGTAAACGTCCCTACTAGTAAACAAAATGAAACAAACTGGCGTGTCTAGCCATGACAAAACATTTAAAATCTTTATTCGCACGAATTTATAAATAATACATACATTACTGCAGAGACCGGAAAAATAGGGAATGCCGATGCCGGCCAAGTAAGATAGGGATACGAGGCTGGCAAACTGTTTTTACGCCAAGGTATAGAATTATCGCCATTCGTAGGTGCATGGCATGTTATATGCCTAAATTAAAGAACTTAAAAAAATACACAGAATGACCTAGTCCCAAACTAAGCAAAGCAAACCATGGTTACCAGACGGCGATAAACATACCTATAGATACTTAAATACAAAGAAAACATCCACATACAGGAGCAATATTCGTGGTCATTCATCATCATTCATCACACTTCTTCGTAGGTATGTTTACTAGCAACTAGGCTAAAGCGGTCGTCATTACTTTGACTTTGACTTTATTTAGTGCTTCCCTCAATCAAGCATAACCACAAACCCAAACTTTTTTCAAATACGAGTAGCTGAACATATGTATTATGATTTATGATGTTGTCTTACAAAATGATTACCTACTTAAACAAAAGGTCACTGCAGAAATTCCATTATAGACCTCTCCCCGAAACTTCAATATTTTTAACCGACTTCAAAAAAAGGAGGAGGTTATCAATTCGAACTAATTTTTTTTTTTTGTATGTATGTTACTCGATATCTCCGAGAACTGTGAACCGATTTTAATTTTAATTTTTTTAATCGAAAGGGTATAACTCCGAGTTGGTCCCGTGCGTTGAAGTTGGTTTTATTTTTTGTTAATTTCATTATTTATTAAGAAAGTGGTATTCTACATTCATTATTAAGGCAAACTTTACGTTTAGATACAGTTAAGCATATTAGAATGTGTGTAAATAACATGAATAGACACCCACATAAATACATGAATAAATCTCTATGAATGTATAAGATTGTAAAAATCACAAGTTACAACTTAGAAAGGGCTGAAATGAATTCAATAGATATATGTATTTGTATACCCGGTACCATTTTATTAGCCTTCAAATATATTTTGGTATGTATTTTAATACTGGTTGATTTCGGGGTCATGATACGGAATGTTTAAAACCGAATAAGATACTGAACGACTTTTCCCATGGGACCAACTACGACATCGCAAAAAAATAACAGCCAATTAAGAGTTAACTGTGAGTTAATTTAGAGTCGAATTTAGAACAATTTTTCAAGTGTTTAATGTTGCTATTATAGTGTGGCAGGCGTCGAACAAAGGAATTCGACTTTTATGTGCTCGTGTTTAAAAATTATCAAGTTTCAGCCATTATAAATATCATGGTGTTATCTGAGTACAAATATTCTAAGTACAATAACATAGCCCTTTTACAACATAAAAAGCGGGTTGATTAGCAACGCGCGTTTTAATAATGTTACTTTCTGAGTTTTACAAAAGTAATTTTTCAATTTTTTTACTTATTTGCACAGTTCTCTTTGTTATTTCAGTCTGAACAATACACTTTTAATAATATTTAGGTTCAGTATTAGGTACCTTGATCATGTTGCTCGCACTCTCGCTGTCATGCATAGAATACATACACAAAAAGAAAAACGGCAATAATTGAAAAACTTAGTTCAAATGCAATCTTAAATGAATAGGTACATAATTGAATATATAATAGTAAAATATTTAATGGTGGTTTGGCTGTTCTATTTTATTTCAATTGAAGTTACTTCAGTCTGCAACTCACTTTGCTGATTGTATTTTTGCCGCAACGGTTTTGTCCATACACTGCCCCAGTTTAACTAATTTACGATAATTTCTATTCAAAATATTCCTTTACACACACACCAACAAGTAGGTATCGCAAAAATTATTTCATATGCCCTTGTTGGCGACTGTGTACATCTATCGAAATAACTGACGCTAGAACGAAGCTAAGTTGTTATATATATGGGGACTTGAAAAAAATCGCGACGCACCGCTGACCACGGAGTAAATGAATGTCAACTGATTTATGATCGTCTGAAATAGTATGCATCATAGGTACATCTAATCGTATGTTATGGTTACGAGCACCATAGTAACGGGGGGCGGGAAAAATTCTGCCTCATCATTCTGACAGACCACGCTGTGGCAAGTTCTACGTTACTGATTCACCTTGGAGCATGAAATATGATTGCACGCCAACCCATCTATTTGTCTCTACAACGCTTAATTGACGCTTAAAAGAAAGATCCATCCCAAGATCCTAACCAAAGTACATTACCTACCTACTTATGCACTGAAGAGTAAATGAAAGGTGGATTTTGCATAGAAATCATATTCGACCGTTCCCGTTTTCATTTATGTTGATTACTTTACTTATACAGTCTAGATCACTTACTTATCACTTAGTATACTGAATTCCCATGGGCACCTTCTGTCTCCATCATCAGATCAGCTCGATGGTACTATAATATTGAATTGTCATCCAAACTATACTAATACCCAAAATTTCAGCTCAATCGGATAACGGCAAGTTACTGAAAAATGGATTGCAAATTATGACGGACAACTTACATAAGTACTTGTATACTTACATACATACGAACAGCTTAGGTCAAGTTAATATAGAGCTTGTAAAAAGGTAACGGGCAGACAGACACACAGACATAGTTCCTTTAGCAATTATAATGAATTTAGTATTGGATTCTACGGAGTCGCTATTAAAACTCTTTAAAAATGTATATGTATAAGTAGTTCTCGAGTAGGTATACCTATAATTTATACCTGCATCTAAGTGCACTACGTGACGTCAGGCCGTATACATTCCCGGTGTATTGTCGAGATAACCTTAACTAGACTTATCACTTTCCAAGAAAGAAATTTATGAGCTGTTTGGCCACCTCTTATCTTAACCTAGCTGCAATATTATAATGCAAAGACAAATGTAAAACTGGTAAACAAGTTGCAAATTTTCTCAGAAAATAATTAGTTGTTTATGGTAGTAACTACGGCGTTCAAATTTGATCCATGATTCATAGAACAATTCGCAGATCGAACTATACAAACAATAGCTAAGTACTTGGCAAAAAAGTCTACCTGCTAAGTACTCATAATCATGGGCAGTTTAAAGACTCGTGAATTTGAAATAATCATTACAAAAGTCTTTTAAAATTATTAGGTTTTAAAATATTCGTGATATTACGTATTACTAGAATGTTTTAATTCTATGTGCATTGTATCGGGAAGTTTCAGGTTATTCAAATGTTTGTCGTTGTAATACAATTTGAAATTACGATTTATTACAATTAATATTATTTACTTTCTAGGTATTTGACAATTCTATTTTAATTTTAATGTATAATTCTGATCGTATGAAGTCGTAATTTTAAATTTGGTGAATTTTGTATGCCTTGTGGCAAAACACAGTGAGACATTTTTTTTAATACCCTAACCATACCTTTATATATATACCTAGGTACCTGTGTTTTACAAATAAATTATTTGAATTTGAATTTGTAATAAAATTAGCCGATAACCATAGGACCGTGACGGAAAAAGAAGATTATTATTACTTTTCGTTTAATTACAGAATAAACATAGTTATAAAATACCTAATGTGTAATGAGAAATATCCGTAAAAACACTTCGATGGCACCAAAATCACTTATCGTCTAACACTTCAACCGTGGATGCACTGCTGGCGTTGTCAATTTCTTTCGCTTTGTCGGAGTCTCTGGCCATTTCGTTTTTATTCTGAACCTCAGTGTCTGGTTGGTTAGAATTGGTCGCTTCCGATAAATCCGTCTTGATCGTGTTGATCCTTCCTCGCGTGTCTTTTTCATTTTCTGTTTCACTTTGACTAATTTTCACTTTCTTGCTCTTCGAGTTGCCCATTTTACGTCCGGAGCTGCGTGGCGCGCGGTTAGCTGTAGAGTGGATCAATGTTAACACCGGGATACAGATAAAAATCAAGATAACTAGACAAACTTCACAATTAATAACACTCCAATGGCCGATAATAATGTAAGGATTAAAACGCTCGGGAGATAGTTCACAAAGAGAACGCAGATATGAAACTGGTATAAAATTATTCACGTAAACATATATGTTGAGGCTGAGACTTGAAAGATAAGGTGGCAATGACTTACCCGTATATTTTATATACCGGGTATCTGTAGGTCATTTAAAAACAAAGGCATGTTCTATATTTGCTACGACGTATAAAGACGCGTCTATAATTCAGTTCTACCGAAATATGCTTAGAGGAAAATTGCCGTGTTTCATTAAGATAACAGTTGTGTAAACAATGACTAACATTCGTTAAACTCGAGCTCAATTGTTTTGGAGTGAAGTCACAAGTGGAAGCAATATAAGTGCCACACAAACCTGCGATAAGACTAGTTTCCTTGCCGTATCTACAAACAGATACAGTGACGCATCCATTATTAATACTGACTAAGGGAAAGATAACACAGAAATATAAAAACTACGCAACGGATTAACATTTTTTTCTTCATCTCGCGGTTGTTTTGAAAAAAGTTGGTACTTAACACATTTTTGAGTATAGATTTAGATTTAGATTTCTTTATTTAATAAAATAAAACATTATAAGCTAATTTACACGAATATATTTAATGATCGTCAAATAATGAATATTAATTGAATGAAATGTCACAGGTACAATACAACATTATTATGATAAAGTCAAAATATATAGGTATTACCGTACTTCCATACAAATATTATATAAGGGGGTGAAATGGGGGGTAAAAGTTTTTATGGAGCTACGATATAAACGAGTTCTTATTGAAGATTACAGTGGCCTGAGGAGTCCAATTGAAGATTAAAAAAAATGGCAAAGTACCAGTGTCGGCCCTCTTTACCAATTTGTCGCATTTGGTGTTGAGACACTGGGGCCGTGGGGTCCAGGCGCCAGGACACTTTTTAAAGAACTTTCTAAAAAGCTCGTCGACACAACTGGTGACCAAAGGGCTGGTAGCTTCCTCGCTCAACGCATTAGTATTGCCATTCAGCGAGGTAATGCTGCCAGCATCTTTGGTACGATGCCGCGGTGGCCTTATCTAGATGTTTTTTAGTTTCCAAGTTCAGTTTTAAGGTTTCGTAAATATTAATTTAAGTAGTTTTTTAATTTGTTTTTGTTTTCATATTCATTGTTTGATATTCATTAAAATCTATCATTTGAGATTCATAATTTCAAAAACGGTATCCCAGGGATGTCTCCTGTCATTCAGAGCCCGTAGACGATATTGAATCGCGATTTCGTAGTAATATTGACTGTAGAGAGCTGATGGCACCTAACTGTAGTTTATGCTTCATTTTCTACCATTAAACGCGGATAAATAAACTTTTAAACAAACAAAATATTTGAATGTTGATAAAAGTGATCTACTTATGCCTTGATCCTTATAGAACTACATATCTATCATTCAATCATTACATTAAACATTATATTTTTTCCTAATTCCTAGTCCTCTAAGTCGTCAATTTATTATACCTACGCCTATCGTTTATTATTTGGGCAAAGATCCACAAAAACTTGAATTGAGTTGAGGATTCAAAACTTTTTTTTTTGAAGTATTCTCACAAATTGTTCTCGTAAAATAATATTTAATCGTAGGTTTTATTATAGCCTAGGTATACACATCGTATCGTAGGTAATACTTATATATTAATTAGCCTACAACAACATATTAATATTGATAAGTAGGTACAGAAAGTAAATCAACATAGACAGTAATTAATCATGATTTAAATCATTAACAAATTGAACTCAAAAATAAGCAGGTGCTTAATTAATATTCAATTTGCATTTAAAGTTTCTGATAATGCTTTCTTTGACTAATGTTATAAAGGGAAAAGTTGCTATTAGTAAATAGCGTATTTGTCATTAATGAGTTGACATTATGGTATATTAATAGGAATACGAACTCAATATAATCCATCATATTCGAGACCTTCGTTCCAGCGTATCGTTCCTCCGTATCTAAAATAAAATAAGGTCAGATTTTTGAAACGCTGGTCACGCAGCTCTAATTGAAAGTGTATTTTCGCTTTATATTTATTTTGAGAAATTTCTGGTGGCACTTTTATAACTCAAATGAGTTTTATTTCAACGTTAACATATCGGACGTGTGCGGAGCCCTAAATATACTTCTGTTTAAGTTGTATCTAATAGCTATCTGTTTATGTTAATTCTAGATTAAGTTTATTGTTTGTTTTTCAGATGTCTGTAAAAACATTCGCATTTGTCCTGTTGGTTTGCTTGGCAGCTGTCCAAGGAGCAAAGCTGAGCAATCTACATAAGTTACATAAAACTGTGAGTTACATAGCGAAATATATTTATCACGTTTATATCATAAATATATATCATAATCGTAACTTGCTAGATGTCTAAAATAAACTAATCAACCAAATTTTACATTATAGGAACTAGTACCAGTGGAAAAGGAAGGACGAATATTGCAAGTCCCGTAAGTAAAGTTTTTTTTTAATAGCTTTCAATCGATCTTCAAATTATATTGATTATTATTTTTTTGTTCACAGGACTCTAGGAGACGTGATATACACGGGGTTAAAAGTAACTTGGTTTCTAGTTTCGACGACTTGGTCCCTTGTTGGCTATAAACTGGTAAGTAAACAAAAATCAACACCATTTTTACTCCAAACGTAGATATGAATTTCAACGTGTTAATATACTGTATGTACATATGATTATTCATTTGGCAATTGTTTAAACTAAATAAATTTAAACTATCATTATAATTCGGCTTACATAATTACCTAATTTGTAGTTTCCCTTGCCGAATATGATAAAGTTATACTGTCTAGCAATTTTCAATTTTTCTTGATGACGTTGACTAGTGAAAAAGAGGTTCAAGTCCAGAATATATATTTATAAGTCTTGTAACTCTTTTTACTTGGGTCACAGTTCACAGCCACAGTTAAAATATTATCTTGTCACAATAACTTAGCAAATATATCTGTAAAAAAGGGTACAAAACCTTCAAATCGCTAATCGGGTTTATAAAATAAAGCCTATTGTATTAACTTAGCTTTTTTATTGATTTAGGTGTTAAAACATTTCAATTGTTTTTCCAGGCGGCCATCGCTTTAGTAGCCAAAGTGGCCATCTGGATCGCACACAACTGCTTCTCAGCGATTCTGGGGGCGGCGGTGACGCTGGCCTTCTGCAAACTCACTGGCAAGTGCAGCGTGGACTATGATCAAGCGTATGACTTGCCTGAACTCGCCGTGGCGGCCAAGCATCTCGCTGATGGGACCGCCAAGTTTACCAGTTAAACTACCTATTGTTTCACAAACGGCTGAATGGCTAACTGAAACGTAATATCCAAACCCCGCCAGCTCCATGAAAATGTTGTACATATAACAGTCTAAACCACTGTTAATTTAGTGAGGAGTTAGTAAGTTCAGCTCCCCAAGTAGTGCATATGTACGGTGATATTTATTTATTCAATTCGAAATAAAACTTGTTATAAGTCAACAATTTTGTGTTCATTTCTGCCTCTATATGTTACCTCATTCACTGTATGTGTTCGCGTGTATGCATGTTGCTTTCCTTAAATCGGTAAAAGCATGACGTTACAACTACTACTTAGTTTGCTTGACTTAAGTTTACACCTATACCAACTTCAGGCCAATATCAATACTACCGGCACTAAGCAAAGTTTTTGAGAAGCTTATTCTTCATCAGCTTATGTCCCACTTTAGTCGCAATAAACTGCTCAATACCATTCAGTTCGGATTCACTAGGGGCCGCTCTACCACTGATGCCGGTGTGGTTCTAATTAAACATATTTTTGATGCCTGGGAAGAGGCTCAAGATGCTATTGGAGTGTTCTGTGATTTATCAAAGGCATTTGATTGCGTTGATCACGAGAATTTAATCAGAAAGTTGAGACATTATGGGATTAAAAACGGTGCTCTTGATCTTGTTTCATCGTATCTCTCGGAGAGAACACAACGAGTAGTCATCAATGGGGCCCAATCAGCAGGGACAACTGTTGCTTTTGGTGTTCCTTAAGGCTCGATTCTAGGTCCGTTTCTGTTTCTGATTTACATCAATGACCTACCAAATGTGTTGCAAGATAAACATGATATAGTGTTATTCGCAGACAGAAAAGTTTCGATGGTATTAATGATGCGCTCAACACTGTTGTGAAATGGTTTACAGCAAATAATTTGCTGCTAAATTCCAAGAAAACAAAGTATATCAGATTCACTTTACCTAATGTCAAGTAGGTAAACAATACCAAGATCAAATTAAAGGACGAGGAACTGGAATTTGAAAATAGAACAGTGTTTTTAGGTATCACCTTGGACTCAAAACTACAATGGCATGCGCATATCGCCGCCCTAGCCGGAAAACTAAGTTCGGTAGCCTATGCAGTAAGACGCATAAGACAGTTAACAAACATTGAGACGGCCAGGCTGGTGTACTACAGTTACTTCCACAGTGTTATGTCGTACGGAATCCTGTTGTGGGGGAAAGCGCCTGATATCCAGACCATATTCGTGCTACAGAAACGAGCTGTACGCTCCAATAATGCGCTGAATTTGTCCCTGAGAGAATCTCGAGCTTTTAGTTCGTATATGGATACGAACTAAAAGCTCGAGATTCTCTCAGGGACAAATTTAAGGAGGCAAACATTCTTACTGTAGCATGCCAATACATTCTTGAGAATATCAAGTATGTGCGGAAAAACCTTCATGAGTTCAAACTCAACAGTGATATCCACGACTACAACACCAGAAGTAAAAACAAGATCGCAGTGAAGGCCAGTCGTCTCCGCAAGGTTAGCACGTCGTTCGTGGGGAACTGCATACGCTTTTACAATAATATACCAACCGAAATAATTGTTAATTTACCGTACAGTAAATTTAAGTCTCATGTTAAAAGTAATTTGCTAAGCAAGGCGTATTATACTGTCAACGATTTCTTAAACGACAAAAATGCCTTTAAGCCAGTAGTAGTCTAATTCTATTAGGAATATACCTAAATACATGTAATTATTATAAGTACCTACCTGAAATAACTGTTCCGTTTTATGTAAGAAGAGAGCACGTAATGCTGTTTCTCGCCGAACAAGTCGCTTAATCTTTGCTATTATCAATGTCCGGTAGCTTGAATATGTCATGCTCGCTTAAAGGGCTTTGCTTACGGTGGCGTCGTTGATCGGGTCGCCACCTTCCCTAAAATATGGTTAAGGGAGGCGATGGCTGAGATATGCATCATACTCGCGATCGGGTGCTATTTGTGGAGTCCGGACTGTTCATGCTTGCAAGGGCCTAGTTAACTACTTAAATACTAGTGTTATTATTATTATTATCGTATTGACGAGAGACATCATTCTGATCTTGAAATATTACATTAATGTTCCTTTTTTTGTTTTGACGCTTAGAGACCGTATACATCTCTTAGAATATTAGGATAATTATTAATTGTATTTGGACGCTCAGAGACCTTATACATCTCTGGAATACTGAATTAATATTAACCGAGATCTGTATCAGCATTAACTTCTGTTAATGCTGATACAGATCTTATATCGAATGTAATGGTCATATTTTGCAATTTTGTTTTGTTTACATTAACTTAGTGACATTTAGTTTGTTAACCTTTTATGTATAATTTTAAATTATTATTGTGTAAGATTATTATTCTTTTATTGTAATACCGTTTGACATGTAAAAGTGCCCTTGTGGCCTATTTGCAGAATAAATAATTGGTTTGATTTGATTTGATAGCGATCACAGTCGCGACATTCTCCCTGACATCGTTATTCCTTAACGTGAGATAACTCTCCTTTTTACGCCGTAAACCTCCGGGTATTTTATTCAGATGTACCTGTGTTTTTTTTTAATTCGAGAGATTTATGATATGTCAGACATATTGTCACGAAACGGCTTCAGTTCCACATCACCATAATGTCGTAATTCGTTAACTATTGAAGTATTAATGTGGGTACGAGTTTCGGTTAACGAATTTCTATGACATCGGGATGAAAGTTGCAACAAGTGCCAAGATTCCTGGCACATGGTATACTTAGCAAGGGCGTGTATTATAGCATTTATTACTCGGCATGCACCTTACATATATCACCGGTACCCTAAATGGTTCCTAAATACAGCGGATGTTTGAGGTACAGCCAGCCAAGAAAGTGGTCTACCACTTTTCGACTCTATTGCATTGCATGCAAAATAAGGTCCAAAAGTGGTAGATCACTTTCTTTGCTAATGGTACCTGTACCTGTGCTCTATGCAAGCAATTAGGGCACCATTATCTTATTTCCCTACAGTCATTTTACAGAAAGAATCCCTGCTGGTTCCCTACAGTCATTTTACAGAAAGAATCCCTGCTGGTTGATAACGTAATTCATTGTACGCTCGTCAGGTAGACCTAAATGTAATTTTTCGTATGGGAAAATTATAGTTGAGTTGTCCTAACGTGCGTTCGAAACGTTACGTGATCACCCCTCATGTAGTGTAAAAACTTCTTATAGGTAATGTACTACACGACCTGCTTGAGACACGAATTACGAGGAGTCAGTCGTCCTGCACGTCTATCATGGGACGGCCGCGATATTGCAGGTTTAGGGCCGTGGAAGAAAAGATTATTAATTTGAATTGAATAATAACATTTAATTTAACTACACTTGGAAGCAAGTATACGTCCGTTCTAAATTTAAAAGGGTAGCGGGGAATTGCCATAACAAAAATATCATAGTGTTGCTACATTATAATTAGCATTCGATTTAACATTATATCGATTTACATATACTATTATAGGTTATTGATTTTTGTATAGAACAATGATTACAAAACCAACACGCCCCCTCAAAAATTAATCTTCTTTTTACAAAATTGATATGATTATCTTAGTTAGACAATATATTACTTCCAAGTGCACCCTGGGGAAAAATACAATATGATCCAACATTCGTTGCGAGGATTAGGGAAACCCAGGAAAACCTAATCAGATCACTTAGACATGATTAATAGCTATTATGATTTTAAGAAAGATTTATATAATCATAATTATGTGAATTATAATCATAACGTACGAGTACAATCAATAATCATCATCAATAATCATACCATTAATAATCGTAACGTAATTGAAAAATTATCTTAAAAACTTATTTAAGACCCAATTCACTTCTCATCTTTTGAAAAATGATTGCAGGTAACGGCTTCGTCAACATATCAGCCAACTGGTCACCTGTAGGAACATAGTTCAATTTAACAACATTTTTCTGGACTTGTTCCCTTGAAAAATGGTATTTTATGTCAATATGCTTTGACCTCTTATGACAAGTTGGGTTGTTGGCTATACTTGTGCAACCGTTATTGTCTTCATAAATAACAATTGGGTCAGTAATTTTCAAATTAATGCTATTTGCTAGAGACTTAAGCCACAGGGCTTCCTTAACTGCTTCATACAAAGCCATATATTCAGCCTCAGTGGACGACGCGGCCACTGAAGCCTGTCTCTTTGTACACCAGGTAATTGTGCACCGCTCAAATAATTTAAATACATAACCAGTAGTACTTTTCCTGTCACTACTATCACTGCCGCCCCAATCAGAGTCAGCATACCCACTTAAAAGGTTATCATAGCTCCCTCTTTTGTAGGTTAATTTTAAATCCATAGTACCTTTTAAATACCTAAGAACTCTTTTTAGACATTACCACAATTCTTGGTTATTGTTATTCGTGTACCGACTCAGAATATTTACTGAGGTACTCAAATCAGGCCGAGTACACAGCATAAGATACATTAAACATCCGATAAGGTTACGACATGGGGCATCATGGTTAGTTTTTGAGTTTAATGCCTCAAAATTTAGTTTGGCTTCAGTGGGGGTAGACACGGGATTACATTCACTCATATTAAATTTACTAAGTATTGTCTGAATGTAAACACTTTGATCTAACGTAATCGTATCCCTCTCTCTGGTCACTTTTATACCGAGAAAAAATTGTATATCATTCAGATCTGTCATTTCAAACTTAGTCTTTAAATAATTTTTAAAACTATTCATTGTTTGAATGTCAGCACATGTTATTACCAAATCGTCAACATATAGCACTATGTATATATTCTTGCTAATATGCCCTTTATCTAAAATATATATACATCTGTCAACTGCCGAATTTTGAAAACCTTTTTCTTTGAGTGATTGTTCGAAAACTTCAAACCAACACCTTGCAGCCTGTTTTAGCCCATACAACGCTTTGTTAAGTTTGCATACATAATCATTATTATTCAAAATACCATCTGGAACTTTCATAAATATTTCTTCTTTTAAGACACCATTTAAAAATGCTGTCTTAACGTCCATGTGATGTATCAACAAATTATGCTGATTGGCAATGCTAATTATAAATCGAAAGCTAGCTATTCTAGCAACTGGCGCAAACGTCTCATTATAATCAGTAAGGTACTCTTGGCTAAAACCTCTGGCTACAAGACGTGCCTTGTATCGTAAAGGTTTTCCAAATCCGTCACTTTTAATTGTAAAAATCCACTTACAATCAACTATATTTTTATTTTTCGGTCTTGGTACTAAAGTCCATGTGTTATTTATTTTAAGTGAGTTTAATTCATCCCTAACTGCCTTCTCCCACTGCGGCTTATCATCAAGAGTTTTAATATCATTAAATGATTGAGGAATTTTACTAGTACTAGTGATTGACAGTACACTATACAAATAATCGTCATCATTTTCTTTATATGATACAGGAGTACGGCCCTTAAGTCCGTCACTCCTCCTAGGTGCGCCTAGGTTTGATTCGTCATTATTTACAGGTAACGTATCAGAGTAAATCTCAGATTCAAGTGGCTCATTGCAATCTAATCTGCGAATTTTAATTGGACTGCCTTCTTCATCAACTTTTGTGTTCGTTGATTTAGGGTTCTTTGAAACTTGAGACTTTGAGGACACTGATTTTGGCACAGGGGCACGATCAGTTTTGTCCTGGGAATATTCCATTTTACTCCCTTCAGGCTTCGATGACGGCCTGGACATAAGAAAATTCGTCTCATCAACAACAACATCCCTGACAGTTATACATTTTTCGCAATCTGTGTTCCATACCTTATAACCGTTTGGCTCGTAGCCTACCAATATACCCTTCCACGATTTGTCATCAAATTTCGTTTTACAGGTTTTATTATGTACGTACACAGTTGACCCAAATACTTTAAGGGTTTTAATGCTAGGTTTTTTATTATGCCACATTTCATACGGTGTTTTAGCCTGTTTCAAAGCCCTTGTTGGTGTTATATTGATTAAGTGAACCGCAGTTTGCACTGCTTCACCCCACAGACATTTATTCAATTTAGCATCAGTCAACATAGTGCGAGCCTTTTCGGTAATCGTTCTTACCATCCTTTCTGATACACCATTTAATTGTGGAGTCCTCGGTACTGTTAAATGATAAGTTATACCTTTTTCTACACAGTAATTTTTCATGTCGGTAGATAAATATTCTCCACCGTTGTCACAGTATAAATTGACTAATTTAAGATTAAACTTTGCTTCGCTTTTTGCAACAAAATCTTTGAATGCTGAGAATACATTTGATTTATACGTTAGTGTATATACAACACAATAATGTGTAAACTGATCAACAAATAACACAAAATAATTTTTGTTGTCAGCCGTGGGAGGCGTAATTGGGCCACAGACATCGCTGTGCACAATATACAATGGTCGTTTAACATAACTTTTGTCCTTAGATTTATTAAATGGTAGACGCGTCTGTTTTCCATTTATGCAAGCCTCGCACAAGTTATCAATCGGAATAACTTTTTGAATTTGTTGGATGTCTTCAATCATGTTATTCGCTTTTAATTCAAGGAATTTACTCTTGCTGATATGGCCTAAACGTTCGTGCCTTAATTTATAAGTATCGCTGCTGCTTTGACATACTTGGGAAACAGGCTGATTTAATTTAGCAGGTAAATTAAAATCTAGAACAATCAAATTGCGTAAAGATTTACCTGTCATGATGACTTGACCATCTCTTGTGATGCGCGCCCCTTGCTGATCGAATATAACGGTCAGCCCAGCCTGCTGCATCTTGGAGACTGACAGTAGATTATATGGCACCTCGCGGCTGAAGAGTACATTCTCCAAGACACCAGGGATGCCGGCATTGCTGATGACATTGATATGACCTCGTTTTGTGGCTGAAATAAATTCACCATTTTTAGCAATAGAAATTTTGACAGGTGTGTTTAGATTGTCATAAGCAATAAAAAGATCATCCCTGTTTATTATGTGATCTGATGCTCCCGAATCCAACAGAAATGACACTTTGTTAGCGTCATTTTCTTGCTGGTAATCGCCGGTCATGAATGCAAATCCTGAAAAATCGTCTGAAGTCGATCCTTGATTTATTTCCACTGTTTGAATTGTTTTCGTCCTGTCCGGTGTATATTTCTGGTTATTTGTCCTCTTGAAATAAAAACAATCCCTCTTAGTATGTCCCCTGCGACCACAGTGATGGCATTTTATAAAATTTGATTTAGATTTTCCTTTGTATTTTTTATTGTTTTGCTGTGGGTAATTATAAGCTGGTTTTTCATCACAAAATTTTCGTTTTCTACTTGTTTCGCCTTTGTGTTCAACATGGAGCACTTTTACGCTTGTATCACAGCCCTCATTTTTCAATTTAACTTCGTGATCTAACAGCCTTGTTTTGACGAAAACCAAAGTTAAATTATCTTCTGATAAAGTTTCTATGGCCGTGATAACACCGTCATAAGTTACTGGTAGTGTAAGTAACAAGTGGGCAACTTTATCCGTCTCGTCCAATCTTGCCCCAGCTGCCACCAATTCCGTGATTAAATCATCGAATATAGTGAAATGTTTTACAAGCGACATATCACCTTGTAGTTTTAAACCTAACAGTTTTTTTCTTAAAGCCAATTGAGTTGCAAGGCTTTTTCGTTCGTATAACAAATCAAGATTTTTGACTACTTCTTTCGCGGTAATTGTCTCATTTACAAATCCAATATAGGAATCTGACAAATACTCAACCAAAATGTTCTTCGCGACTCGATTATTATAACCCCATTCTTCACTTCGATTCTCTGGAATTTCTTCGTCAACGACATGAATCACATGCAATTCGCTGAGTAACGATCGTATTCGAAATTTCCAAATACTATACTTTTCACCATCAAAAGGTCTAATGTTCCGTTTTTGTTTAAACTTGTCCATTGTAACGGATTTCAAAATGTACTTTTACAACGGCACTTTTCACTGTTACTATACTCACAATGTTTACAACTTTAACAAACTTATAATTACAGTTTTACGATAACTACGAGTATATAGCACTGGGCACCATAACCTATTGCAGGTTTAGGGCCGTGGAAGAAAAGATTATTAATTTGAATTGAATAATAACATTTAATTTAACTACACTTGGAAGCAAGTATACGTCCGTTCTAAATTTAAAAGGGTAGCGGGGAATTGCCATAACAAAAATATCATAGTGTTGCTACATTATAATTAGCATTCGATTTAACATTATATCGATTTACATATACTATTATAGGTTATTGATTTTTGTATAGAACAATGATTACAAAACCAACACGCGACATACTCTCGATTTTTCTCGCACTATACCTCTTGTTTCAAGTGTTCTAATAAGAGAGAGACGGATAGTGCGAGAAAAATCGAGAGAGCTCGCGCGCCGTCGCGTAATAGCCGTGCTGACCCCCGTCCCTCGACCCTTCCGTCGGTCATAACAAGGAGGATGCACTGGTCTTCAACCTGCGGAGTCACTAAGGAGTAACTGAAATAGGTTTCAAAATTAGCTTTTATTCAGCATGATTTCAGAGGTCTAGCCAGAGTAGTTTCTCACTCAGGCTTAGTTATCCAAATAATATAAAGCTAGTTATTTATAAGTCAAAGATGATTTGATATTAATACGCGACTAATATTTTCCAAAATATGTGCCGTGACCAACGCTACTTTTCCACAAACCTTGATTCGAATCGATCACGCCCCCTAGACAGAGATACGCTTATGCCTTCCGCGCGCACGAGAAAAAGAAATGTAACACTCTTCGGGAATGGCTTTTTTGGACAAAATATCGATAAATACCTAACTTATTGAAGTTTTATTTAAATTTCATCAAGTGAGATTTTAGATGAGATAAAATACTATAGTATTAACTTGATTGGGTCGTAAAATAATGTATAGTTTGAATACCTAGGCTGAGTAAAAAAAGGAAAATACCAGACCCAACTTTGGATTTTTTTTCTATGGCGAAAATTTCAAGCAATCATGTATCGATCAAATCAGATAAACAATCATATATCTGAAAATCAGACCTTATTGTTAATCTAGTCAGAACGGCGTTTCAAAGCACGCGATAATTTCCAATGCACCCCCTTAAATTGGAATCGGCAAAAATTCTATTTGCCACGCGCGCTCGTTCCACTCACGACAAGCCAACGTGCCAGAGCACAATTCAAAGCAAGATAGCGAATAGACCCCAGGTTTCCGAACAACGTGCGGACCGGATGAGCAAATGTGCGTCATTCGCACATGAAACTAACTACTGCTTATTTCGATATTAATCGTAAACTACTGACAATTTCGAGCACAGTGCCCATTAAATGTAATTTTATGGTAGGTTAATATTTCGCTTATTGTACTTACGGTGTATAAGCTCGTAATTGACTAATCTTCACCAAGGTATCATTACTATAATGGCGGGGACACAGTGCACATACATTAAGGCTTGTTTAGTTAGACGTGGGTTGGTCGAATTTGAGAGCATCGTATTTTTCTTATGGCTTCATCGTCATCGATTCTGTGCAATCAAGCCATTAACCATTTTTGTTGTTTAACGCCACTGGATTGTTGTATTGCTTATTTGAAGTCACAGGTGTTTACCAACAGGCTTTTAACCACCCCGCGCAATGAAGGAGGACATTCAAAGCTGCTTCAACAAAAACTTGTATAACACTTGGTCACGGAAAGTCAACCGTCCATTTTTGTCGTGAGGAGTGTAAGGCAAAAATTACTGTTAAAAATATTTAACCCTTAGAACGCCAATAATACCTAAAGGTGTTGCGTGTGTCACCAAGTGTGGGCACCAAGGACGACTATAATGTTACGGCGTGAATTATCAATCACCTTCATGCTGCCAATTATGGTTGACATTCACACTCGTATGGAATAAATAGTAGATTGTATAACTAGGGACTAGGGAGCAAAATGGTATATTGTAACGAGGGTGACTAATTGAATCCAGAACGAAGGGAAGGATTCCAGAATAGAATGCCGAGCGTAACGAGGGATTCTGACGTGGAATCCTGAGCGCAGAGAGGGATTCTAGCAACGTCGCCCGAGGTATTAAATAATTTTGCTACCGCGTAAAGCACTCTTCTTTTCACTCCTTCCATGATAGTTAAAAACACGATAATTACATAAAATAGGTATGTAATAAAAAAGGTACAAATATTAGGACGGCCGCAGTGATTGGTATTTTTCAGTGATCTTATCCTGGACGAAAAATGACTTTCTTATCAGTTTTAATGTTTTTGTATACCGAAGATGAATGTTACCTGCAAAAAGCAATGTTTTACCTAAGCACAAGGTTTAATATAAGTAGGTATTTCAAAAGGCTAGCTTTGTCATCCAGACAGCGAAACTATGTCTAAGGGATCCTAGGGAGTAGTTTGACTACGGAACCTTCAGAAAGAGCAAACCATTAGAACCAACTAAATGGATTTAAATCTATCGGTAGGTATTTATTTACTTACTGTTACGGTGAGTAAACTGTGATTAGGCGCCTAGGTATTTATTTGAATGTCGTTGTTCATGCTGACTCTCACTTTAGGCGTGGAATATAATAGAGGAGACCGGGGTCAATAGGAACGAGGGTCAATTGAAACAAGCTTAATAACTCCTAAACTATTGGTGGTCGCGGCGGGGTCTCCGGGAAGGAAATGATCGGCTTTAGGCGATTCTCCCACTGCACGGCATCCCGCCGCGGTGCGCGGAGCGACAGGTTTTTTACACGCGCATTGCCGCGTCGGCAGTGTATTGTACATTGTACTAGGCGTGTTTTCTATATAAATTGAGATTCTTGCATACAATGGTAAAATCTGTCGCTCCGCGCACCGCGGCGGGACGCGGTGCAGTGGGAGAATAGCTTTAGTGTTGGAACTTGTTTAACCATATTTTTTGCGGCATCGAGCCCATTTGATTTTTTTACGAGGCTTTATTGCTTTTTCACCACGTTTATTAAGAATTTTTGATGATATTTCTTTGTTTATAAATCAAAAACAAACGATCGCATTTTGGAATATTTATTTATTTATATTTTTTTATTTGGAGAACAAACAGCTACAGAAACGCATTGATTGCATAAATATATAAAATACATAAAGCCAATTACAGGTTCCCACCGATAGCATCAAAGTAAACATTTGTGAGATCACTATTATTACACTGCATTAGTTTAGTTAAATTTCATACATAAACAATACAAACGGTTTTTCAATATAACCGCTTCAAAAGCACGTCCAGGAAATAATTCACACACAAACATGATTAAAATCCGTCAATACCTAATTCCCACCCAAATGGGACACCTCTTTTAAAATGGGTTCTATAGGATCTGCCTGATTTAGAAAATGTTTAAGCATTCTTGGCTTTCATGTCGTTTCCTCGTATTCGAAATGAAAAGTAGACTGTTTAACTCGGGAAAAGCCACCCATTTTAGCCCCAAACTATTTGAGCGCCCAAATATCTTGTCAGCAACGAATGGGTGGCTTTCAACCCTCGGATAACAATCTACTATTTCTATTGCATTTTTCTAAACAATACAGCATTTTATACTCCTAAAACTTAAGTAATTAAATCTATGGGTCTTTTCTTTACTTTCCCATCGGTCTAAAATTATATTTTGTAAAACTAGGTCTATTGACTGTTTTCTGCGATGTAGGTTTAACCTTCCATAGGAATTGAACATTAAATTCACACGTTCACCGCCGATGACATTCAGAGCTTTAAGTAGATATTATAGGGTAAAAAAAACTAGAATATAAGTGCGTTGATTTAATAAATTAAATAAATATTAATCTTTACAAGTCTACAACGAGTTCAACGGCATACTCGCTTTCTTCTTCTCCGCGTATTTCTCGACGGCGGCAACAAGGAATTTTTCTGCCCTCGCCAGGCGCTCGGGCGTCGCCAGGGACCTGAACTGGACAACAGGGACGTACTGCTCGTAGTCCAGGTTGCACTTGTCAGTAATCTTGCAGAAGCCAAAGGTGAGAATGGCTCCAATAATGATCATAAATGATTTGGATACCAGCCAGTCGATTATGTCCACTGCGATGAGGAGAGCCGACTGCAAATAAAGTATGGGTCGTAGATGCGAAGTTGAAGAACACTCGTTTTATTCAAAATTTAATTTGTTTAAAAATTCTTCCTTCATTTTTCGTTTTACCGACACCGATAACATTTACATCAAGATTCGATCTGGTCGGGTACTTTTTGAAATATTGAAAAAGTAATAGAGTTAAATATTGCGTAAACTTACAGATTTGTAGCCTACAACTGCACTGATCAGATCTAGTATTAGGGAGGGTTCCACGATTCTCGCTAAATCTGACGACTGATCTGATAATTTACCATCGATTAACGTCGACAAGACCCCCATATCCTGAAAATAAATGTAATATTAAGTAAACGTTCTAGTCCTCGACGTAGCTCAAGTCTATGACATGGACACTCTATGTTAAAGCAATTCGGATTCAATTCAAACAAAGAGATTTTTCTTCATTCGAATTTAAGCCATGTCACTATGTAAAAATAAAATGTCTATGTCATACACTAGTGCAACGTCGAGGACTAGGCCGTTTACCTTAATTCTAATCTAATTAATTTCAACAGACAACAGAGAAGCTCAATATTGCTAAAACAGAACCTTTCGGCCACATTGGAAACCAAAAATTCGAAACCAGTGTCGAAAACAGAATTATTTTTCTTTTTAGGAAACCGGGTTTCCTAAAAATAAATCAATGTCTGTTTTAGAAACTCCTTACGAATACGGAATTTTAAATCTTTTTCGAAACCTCAATAATACCAACATGGTTTATATACATATACAAAGTATAAATAGCAAATGAGTCGGTGTCCTGTCAATATATTATACAAACTCATTACAATTTTTCAGCTCTTTTATAAAAAAAAATAACCTCGAAGACGAAAGCGGGAGCGAAGCTCCCGCTTCCGTCTTCTAACCTATCCGCGATCCGAGTCGGTTTTGCCACTCAGTCCCTATTCCCTACTGCTACTTGTTGGTATTATTGAGGTTTCGAAAAAGATTTAAAATTCCGTATTCATAAGGAGTTTCTAAAACAGACATTGATTTATTTTTAGGAAACCCGGTTTCCTAAAAAGAAAAATAATTCTGTTTTCGACACTGGTTTCGAATGTTTGGTTTCCAATGTGGCCGAACCCAAACAGAAAAGGAAAAGAAACATTAAAAAACTATAAACATAGTATATTAATATGACTTAGAAATGTATTATTTCATCTAGCAAATTTCAAGACAAAAAAAATAAAAAAAAATCTTGTTCTTTCATAGGTATAGTCAAAATAATGAAAGTGGACAGGGCCGTTTTTGCATAGGACACGATTGATAATTGTAACTTACCCTATCGGAGTGTGAAGAGATCTCTGCCAGGGGTTCGGCAAATACGAGTCCAAAAAAAATGCTGACAGCAACAATTTTATAGATCATCTAAAAATAAATAAACATTATTACTCGAACTAAAAATCTTATTCCTGAACTCAATACAAAAGCTACTTTATTCATCTAATATAATATAAAGAAATAAACTATATCTTCACTTTTTCAGTCAATAACTATGAAATTTTCTCAGCTCAAAAACATAAGATTCAAACTAAATAAAAAACCCCATTGGGAGCACTGCTACTGCCACGAGCTGTCAAAAAACATCGTGAATACAACCCACAGGTCTGTACCCCAAAACAGGAGTGATGAAGACTAACAATTTTACATAAAGTGTTTTTTTACTTACCTTGGCGTCAGGTTTAGCTTGAAAAATATATCAGGAATACTAGTTGCTGGTCCCGAACCGTTTTAGTGATTGATACAGTTTTGGTCGCTGCTTTAGTATTTAAAGTTAAAGTAGGTCATTAATGAGAACATTAATTAGGGATATCCCATAATAAATCTAAAGTAGTTATGCAAAATACGTAGTGATTACGTTCATATCGTTAATTAAGTATGATTTTCTAACGGATTACCTTTAAATTTCTAAAGTGGGTTTTGTCTGGAATTAGTTTATTTATATCCTGGTGAATCATACACAATAATTAGATTATAATTCGTATATCTGTGGTTGTTAGTTTTTAGATATACTTTTGATGCAGACTGCTTTTGAGGGTATAAAATTAGTTTCCGATAACCTTAACTGTCAAGAAAATAACAGAGGGACCATTTTTTGTTCAAAATGGTCCTCCTGTTTTATAAAAAAAAACCTTTTCAACGTTTGTTACCTACCTCAGAACTCCGTCATTTATAAACAGATTGGTACGCTTTTCTTTTATAAAAAAAAATATTTGCTCGAGTTTGGTCCCATTGTTACCAACATTCAGGTTCCGTAGTCGTCCTATAGTTTCGCTTTGTCTGTGCGTCCGTCCGCGGATAATCTCAGTAACCGTTAGCACTAGAAAGCTGAAATTTAGTACTAATATGTATATCAATCACGCCGACAAAGTGGTAAAATAAAAAGTGATTTTTTATTTTTTATTAGGGTACCTCCCCTATACCACGATAGAAGGCACTCCTCAAATTAAGGCATTAGGTACGTTCGCTTTCGAAAACAGCAATTTCTTGTTTGTCTACAATTTATTGTTTCTTGTGTCTTTTGCATTGTTGTACTAATGTATTAAATGTATGTGTTAATTGTGAACACGTGTAAATAGACTGTAACCACCACCACTTATACTCGTAGAACTCCTCGAGGATTTAGGTTCTTCACAGATCCCGATGGCATTCCGTTAAAGTAGCTTCTAATGAAGTGTCCCTTAAATATTATCGGCCGACATATTATAGCGTTTTGGATATTTTCTATACTTAGTAACCACCGCATTGGCTCTCGGAAAGCAGTTTATGCCGTCAATTCAGGGTCGTACTCGTATACATAGGAGGGCTCTGGGGGTTCAAACAGGAACGTGTAAGTTTTTCCTCTTAGTAATTTATTTATTTGTTCTTAAGTAGGTATGTGTCTATAAAAATATGCATTTTAATTAATCGAATTAAAGTGTGTGTTGCAAGTGATGACGTATGGCACGGAAACGTGGTCGCTTACTATGTAGTCCAGTCAATAAACTGACAACTTGTATGGAAAAAATTACAATTTTGAAAATAATTTATAAGAGCAAATTTTTTCTTGAAACGGTATATCCGTTTCTAGCCATTATCAACTATTTAATTACCCAGCAGCGACAGAATCCGACAAAATTTCAGAAATCATAAAATTATAAATGAAATCAATATTTTTGTCTTTATTTTGGTTCATTTACATTTGCTCTACAATATTCAAGATAAATCATACAAAAAAAGACAATGCATACTTCATTTATATCTACATAATTACCTCCGGGTGGAAAGTTTGTCGGATTCTTGAATAAAGCATCTTAGAATAACATTTTAAAATGAAATCGACAACAAAAACGCTATTATAAAGTAATGTTTTTCAAACCCGTATTTTTCGTGGAGTAATGGGCCTCATAAGAAGGCTCAAAGACCCAAAGGGCAATGGCTCTCCAATGGGTTGGGCAGAGCGCGATTGCATCAGAAATGAGGCTATGTGGGCGGGACACATTGCACTTAGAACCGATGGCCGCTGGGGCGGAAAGGTTCTCGAGTGGCGACCACGTACCTGCGCAGCGTGGGTAGGCAACGTGGACCTGGTAAACCATATATACTTACTTAGGTCTACAGTCCCTTGAAGCTGTGGAAAAATTAAACTTCCAAGTTCACGTGAAAAAAGATACGGCCGTTTATCACGAGAAAAACGTATGTTTCGACACTCTCAAGGGAATCAAAATTTAAAGGGTACTTTCCGTTGACCTAGAACTATGCAATCTGGCAAGTAATATCGTCATTTGTGATCGATTGGCGAGTCCGACTTGCACTTGTCCGGTTTTTTTTTAATTTCCATACAAATACCATCCAATTGTTTTTGTGTAACATTTTTGTGGATATTCCTTTGCGTTACGTACAATTTTTTTGCAACTTACCTTTTAGCAGTAAAAAATGGCCTATTGAAAAGATATTAATTTTGAACAGTAAATTAATGTAAAAAAGCAGTATTGTTTACCAGTCAACTAATAAACCATGCGGAAATTAATTATTTTGGAGCAGGAAGTTTATCGTGTAAATCAGCGTATAGGTTCTAAAAAGTGTATATGAGATATTGACATGTTGGGAATGAAGTTGAAATTTGTTAACTACGCATCCTTAGCGCTTTTGTCGCTATTGTCATTATTAGGACGCCGCCGCCGCCATAAGCATATTATCTTTGATTTTAGGATTCTTTATCCAAAATGACATAAGTTTTTTAAAGAATCCACACTAATACTATGTATGCGAAAGTGTGTCTGTCTGTTACCTCTTACCGCTTAATAGAGCTGGGTCGTTTCGACTTTTCCGTGAAACGAAACGTAACCGTTTTTTTCTCTCACAAAACTGTTTTGAAAAACAGTTTCAAAAATAACTAGTTTCTCCGTGCGTTGGCGCCGTCGCCGGTCGCCAAACGAAGTGAAACGAAAAAACGGATGAAACAGGTTACAGTGTTCGAGTTACGTTTTCACGTTTTGCATTGCAACCGTTGCGTGTGACCGTTCGATCGTTTTTATAAAAACAGTTTGTGTTTCTAGCCACAAACTGTTATTAATATATACATATTATAATTTAAATAACTCAAAATTAATAATATAAATAAAAAAAATCTTAAAACTATAAATTCAAACGAAGTGAAACGAAAAAACGGATGAAACAGGTTACAGTGTTCGAGTTACGTTTTCACGTTTTGCATTGCAACCGTTGCGTGTGACCGTTCGATCGTTTTTATAAAAACAGTTTGTGTTTCTAGCTACAAACTGTTATTCCGTTATTGTACGAGAAACCGTTTTTGAAAACGCTTATGGGAAAAAACGCCCAGCTCTACCGCTTAAGCCGCTGAACCGATTTAAATGAAATTTGGAATATAGTTTGAGTCGCGGGGAAGGACATTGGATAGTTTTATCCCGGAAATCATCCTCTAAGGGGGTGAAATGAGGGGTGGGTTGTATGGACCTACGATATAAACGAGTTCCACGCAGACGGAGTCGTGCGCAGAAGGTTGTGTTGAAATAGATGAATCAATGAATGGATGGAACGACGTATATATATACGTATACGTATATACGTATCCCGCCGCTTCAGGCGCCGGAACTGCTAGTGACTAGTAGTACCTACCTATCGCAGTCAAGTGTAAATACTAAATATACAACTTACTCATAAATATGTTCCATCGCTCTTATGTCAGCGGATTAAGGTTTCTCTACATAGTTATGACAGGATTAAATCGATACATATTTTTGCACTTGACTGTACTTTTTAATAGTTTTTACTAAACGGTTATGTCGTATCCAAATGAACATTTTTTTAAATATGATTATTAAAGAAAGAAAGAAAGAAAGAAAGAAAGAAAATAATTTTATTGCCACAAATAACACAATAGTACACAAAATTACAATAAAGTTATATACTTAAAACAAAAAACAATAATCAGTATTTTTTTTTAAAAGGTGGCAAAGAGACAGTCTCAGCAGTGTGCTGCAACCTCACCACCGCGGCGTGGCTTCAGCGCTGATTTTCAGCCTGCCCCAAGCTAAGGTGGTAACGCAGAGCGACTGTTACAAACAGCACAAAAGCAACAACACAAAAAAAAAGGAAAAAAAAATCAAAATAAAAATACAAAATGACATAGCCAAAAACATAGTTATAATACTAATCAAAGTTGTACACTGAATAAGGACGAATTTTTAAAGTCAGTCTGCTGTTTAAACAACAAGGTTTACAATTTAGATCTGAACAATGGTTGGGACATGTTAAGCCGAAGAGGTGGGGGAATGTTGTTCCAGATTTTGGCTGCACTGACTTTGAATCCCCCTTTACATCCTTTGGTCTTATGTTTAGGAATGACGGCTTTATTTAATATTTTACTTACTTACTTAAAGATGGTATAGATGGAGTTGCAAACTTCCAGTTTACCATTAAGTACTCGTGACCACAGACCTAGATAAACCTAGACATATCTAGATGGTCTGTGCTCATGACGTACTTTTGTTTGAGTGGTAAAAATTGATCGTTAGCGATTACAGTCCTTGTACAGAAATATGGTAGAGCTACTAATAAGAGGCAAAATTCTTGAGCACGCTTATGATTATGACAACGACATTAAATCGTCTATTTCCCAGACCCGGATGTTTTTTACTTAACCTTTTTAATATAATAGGTAGGTACAGGTACTAAAGGATTTGGTAGGATTGGTAGTGATACTAAAAAATTAAATCAATAATTTATTCATATTAAATAATAATAAATTAACCTTTTTCACATTTCGTTTACTGCATAGCATTATACTTTCGGACCGCGCTTTGCACGAATTCAGTCGCCCTTGCGATCCTCTGGGGGGTGGCGAGAGAGCGGATTTCTCTCTGCAGTTCAATAAACGAGTGACCCTTGTCGCACAGGGGAGTAAGCTTGCAGATACCGAGAGCTATGCTGGAGCCCAAGATGAGCGCTGACCAATTCTTGATGGCAAACCACACAGCTTTCTTCACGCTGGCTATGGCAAACTGAAAAAAAAATGTTTATTTAATTGGACGGTCAGTAAGTCTATCGGGTTGTATTTCAAATTATATTTTAGACGAGGAAATTGCCGACGCCGTTGGATTATAAAGCTAACGTGTGATCAGATATTTTTGAGCGACAGCTGTGCTGTTATTCTTTTCGCGCTCATGCGTCACACCACCGTCTAACGAAACTGGACCTCTACTCTTAGTTACTACGAATCACGGCGTCAAGTCAAGATATATTTTTGGGTAAGCGTTGAGATGAGCTTAAACCAAGTTACTGAATAGAGGAGCTGAAGTAAAGTACGGTAGCAGTTCTAGACAACTTATAACTACCTACAACAGTGTAGTTTATAAGTAGACTGTACCATAATAATTCCTTATTTTCAACTTTACACCGTGTACTTGAACGTGCTAGTTTATAATTAGACTAGTTAGGAAAATATGAGTAAATATACAACGTGTTAATAAAATAACGCAAAACCTGAAAACAGTTTGTTCAGAATCGAGCAGAGAATGCGAAAAAAATAAAAAATAAAAATTTTGACAAGATTTATTTTTTACATTTGTATGGAGTGTTGGCCGACTGGGGCGACCTGCTCCATACAAATGTAAAAAATAAATCGCTTCAAAAATTTTATTTTTTATTTTTTTCGCATTTTACTCTCGATTCTGAACAAACAGTTTTCAGGTTTTGCGTTATTTTATTAACACGTTGTATATTAATTGAAACTCACCGAAGCAGCGGTGGCTACAAGACCCACTTTAGTAGCAACCAGCGCGGTTTTTGGTTCCTCCGGTTCAATGACGGCGGCATACGTGGGATTCGCCTCTAGGCTCACTACTCGATTGCCTGTAAAACCATCGTGGTACGGATACGGTACTGACGGGATCACCTGTAGATAAATAAAAACGATTATTATTTTAAAATCTATATCTAAACACGTACAAATCTATTCTCTATTATCTATCAACACGTACAAATACTAACTAAATGGAAAAAATAAATAAAAGTATAGTAGTGTATGAAGCAACTTACGTTCGGCGAAACATCGTATTCAATGCCGTTACCTAAATATTCAAAGTTCACTGCAGCAGCAACTGCCAAAATGGCAAAGATCACTGAAGCAAACTTAAGCATTTTGACCTTTATTTATTGGAACGGAATTAAATTAGACAGTGTAGTTTAACACCCAATGAAGAAGTGGTTGTGCATTATTCCTAACTCAGTTTAAATACTATTTCTCGAATGCTAATCATTAACAAATTTAAACACGCAATTAGTAATCACCTTAAAGTGATTCATGTATAATTAGGTAAATATAATTATCTGAAATGGAAATGGCGCCAGTAGTGCTCTAAGACCACGTGACAACAGTAAAATAAGATGCCTATTCGCCAACACTGCCTTACTAAAGAAAATTGTATTTAATGTAGCCCCTAGAATTTATAACAAGATACCCAAAGCAATTAGGGACAGCCCAATAAGAATCTATAAGGCGCCGTAGGTTCAGCGAAGTTAAGCGAACAGAGTTTTTGAAACAATATAATGCGTCTGTTTATATGGTTTAAAAAAAATACGAATAGTAATCTTGAGGCTTTTTTGCAGCGAGATCGGTGATTCGAAACATGATTAAGCAAATTTCGCTCGATATAAAAAAATCACGAACATAGGTCTAAAATACACAAAAATACACTTAAAATATTCGTAACAAATTATGCACAGAAGCTATAAGTATTAAAATCACTTCTAAAAATCGGCAATATCATGTTCGAGGGAAATCAGTGAATACATTTTTATTTATTTAAACGGCCTAAAAATTAAAATTAAAAAACGAGATATCCGCGCTTCCGAGCACGCACTTCCATCTCGCTCACGCTTATGCTCAGTGAGAGGGAGAGAAGACCATGAACCTACGGCGCCTTAAGCGTAAGTTGTTGACTGTTGAATTTTTAAATGACATTTTATTAAATAATTCTATGTGAAAATTGAGACAAGGATATAGATTTAACGACTTATAAATAAAATTTATTATTTTAATGTGATTGTATTCATGACACGAATGTAGGTTTAAATAATTAGACTATTATGACTGTAATTTTATTCAAAACATCTTTATCATCAATTTATAATTTTGACATCCTTAACGATGACAGCTGTATGTACTTTTACTCATGTTTGGAGAAATAAATTATCTTTATATTTATCTTTGTAATTTATATTTTATTGGTTAATGGACAAAAATTGGTAATTTTTAGTCTGGTAATCAATAATAATCTGTCCACCAGAAATATTCGGATTACGTTGTA
Source organism: Epinotia ramella (assembly GCA_947578815.1). Taxonomy (NCBI): domain Eukaryota; kingdom Metazoa; phylum Arthropoda; class Insecta; order Lepidoptera; family Tortricidae; genus Epinotia; species Epinotia ramella. The sequence continues at coordinate 16,586,193 of OX388202.1, read as the reverse complement.
TTTCCGTTAAAGTTAATAACTTCAACCTGTTTTATTTCCAGTCCTAGACTATTAAACGCCTTCAATTATACATATATATTGATGTTTACTCAGAGACCCATTGGTGTGTGTATACCATTATATATAAGAAAATCATCCGCGGCAACTGAAAAAAGGCAATTATTTGTACCAACCTTTTACCAAACTTATCCTTAGCCTTTTGAGATAACTACATGATATAATATATATGAATTCAAAATTAAAATCACCCCGAATACATAAAACAGAACTATCTCTACAGAGTTCATATATTTATTATTTACCCGCAATAAATGCATTATTCATTAACCAAGAATATATTCCACATTTTATTTACAGGACACCGCAAACCTTATACGGAAAAACAGTATCGGTGAATTTTCTTAACAAAAAAAAACAATTTTGCGCATTTAAGTGTTTTCAAAAATGTGAAAAGGCAAAAACTTCCTTCAATGACAAAATATTTTGTAAACATTGATCTCAATTAGCTCCATAATAAAATGTATGCAGAAAAAACTACTTTTGGAAAGTTTTTACATATCTAATACTTATATGAAATTCAAAAACATTTTTTTTATACGTGTCTGACCACAATTTTTTTCCCCATAGCTAAAATATTATTTTCTCAAAAACTGTACAAAAAACGAATGTTTTCCCCCTTCACTAATTCTGAAAAACACTTAAGTACTTACTACAATTAATATTAATACCTACGCAAACTAGATTTTTTCAAGAAAATTCACCGAGCTTATTTTCCATACTAGGTGTGCGTGCGGTGTACTTTCAATATAAAAAACCCAGTTTTTTAATTTGTGATAATTTTTATTTATGCTATAATTTGTTTAAGACAGGTAGGTTAACACAGCAAGATTTACAACTTTTCCACGAATACGCGGAATCCTATGATAGGTATTTTTTATGAATAACTCACACACCACGGAACATTAATTTCGCGCCGTATTTCAGCGTAAGTCAAACAATTAAATCGGTTAAAAATCTTAGATACCTCTCAAAGCTCAAACGTTATTTGGTGTCTTGTTTTCATAGATTTGTTAATCCGATATTAGTAATATAATACCTCACTAAATTGTTATCAAAGCTCGGAATTCTGACGTAACACGGATTTGTCCATCTGGGATTATATCCCAAGCCACATCGTAAGTACTGTTATCCATTCATAACTAACTTTGCATTGTATTCCATTCACAAAATTACCTGCTATTCTTTTATTTTTACATTCTCAAATTGGTCGTTATCTTTACCAGCATCTGTTACAACTATTACTAGGTATCAGCCGTATTTTTTTTGGTGCAAACCGTATTACAAAGAATGTAGTAATCGGATGAGTAGGTAGTAGTTCTAGACGTTACCGATTTGTATGATGCAAACACACAATTTAATACTCTCACACAAACTCACAATCAGTTAGAATACGAGTAGAAAACCAACTATGTACCTACAGGGTTGTTATAGGTACCTATTCAACGTACTTCTGTAAAGGGACGGTCGATTAACTACAACTTTTCGGACCCCATAATGCATGATGCGAAACTTAATATTTCGTTTTCGAGACAATTCACTAGGTCACTTTTAATTTATCCCAAAAAAGAATAGCAAATTCTTGCCGAAGTCTTTTTTTTATTTTGATCGACTTAAAATACTATTTAATTAATTGACTATAAAACAACAAGATTTACTCGTACATGCACCAATCAGTCAAAAAATCATTTGTTACTGGGGACCGACTTTTGACTTTCGAGCGCTCGAAAATCAAATAAAAGTAAATACGTTTGTAGTGTCAAAATGGCAGGCACTTCATTTCTACCAATATAATTAATTACGAGTGGTCAATACCACTAATTTTTCAATTTTCTATCGCTATTTCAAAATAGCATTCCATAATTTTTGTCAGTTTTCGAGTGAAAGAGTCGAGCGCTCGAAAGTCAAAAATCGGTCCCCTGTTCTATTACCTTTTTAAGTACACAGTTATTTTTACACTATTTCGTGAACAAAAATCATCCATAACATCCTAGTCAACCTGACATAGTACACGTAATAAGGCATTTAGTCAAAATTGTACTCTTTAGGTAAAAGCAAAGCCAATAGGTTTGTATCTTCATATAGGTGTCCTACACCGAGAAATATTTTTCAAGCTTCAGATAGCAGCAGTAAAATTGTGGTAAAAAATTATAACACGCTATAAGATTAGTGAATGTCCCTAGTCAACTACTTTGCACTTTAGTGATATTAATACTCTTTCGGTATTTTTTTTTGTCTAAATAATATAATACTTAATTTGGTAAAGTTTGTGACGTTATAAGTTTGTATATTGGTGCTCGTTGAAAACCGCAGGTGTAGATAAACCTTAACTTTCTATTGCATAATTGGACGTAGTTAAAGGAAAAGGATCCAATCCACAGAATGACCAAAACATGAGTTAAGTATACCAGAGAGGTCTCTGAGGCGTATATTTTCATTCAGGAAAAAGACGCCCCGCTCACATAGTGTTTTCATATTTTAATCAACATGGGATACCATCCCACATGTATGACGGAGTAAAAAAGATATCCTTCATAAAGACCCATAACGCTTGGAACCGTATAGTGATATTAGATCAGTTACATAATTGATTCACATTTGTTTTAACAAAAGAAATCCAACCTGCTTGGACCATTTTTAAGAAAATGCAATTCACACGTTTTACTTTTAATATTTTCAACGAAACGGATCCAATCCGTTTGGATTCTTTTTGAAAAACTAAATTTAGATTCTTTAAATCTTTTAGATATACAACAAAATAGATTCAACTCACTTGGATCAGTTTTGTTGAGTTGTTTTGAATCCTGCAATGGTGTCTTAGTAAACAACAGAAACGATCCTATTACAATATTTTTTTTTTAATCTGATTTTTTAAATTCATTTAGCTTTATTTTTAATCATTAAAAGAAGTTTTCACTATAAAGCAGCCTTTATTACGATATTTGCTGTCAGTATTATTGTCTTGGATCATTATACGTATCCGATCCAGCGCACATAAACCATTTTTAGGAAAATGGTTATATTAACAACTAACTTCTGCCCGCGACTTCGTACGTGTAGGTATAATTATGGTTTAAACATGATATTCTTATGTTTAACCATATTGATATTACTGACAAATTTGAAAATAAACATTCCATTTCCATACTGTGCGTGTAAGAGTTCAAATTGTCTTCGAATCGAAATAAATACCCTCATAAACTTGGTCGTCTATAATATTATATAGATCCCCAAAGTATCCTTTGAGAGAACGCACCCTATGCGAGCCCCAGGTCCGAAGGCCCGATGGCGAGCCCCACGGACACTCACTATCCCCCAGGTGTCTTGCAAGCGAGACCTGAGGCCAAAGTCCCTTAATCTGAGCGGCGAAGCAAACCTTCAGAGAGTGGTCTTAATTTTTTTTTACGAGGGCCTAAGGCCCGAGGCCGAGCCCCCATAGATACTCGTTATCTCCGAGTAACTTGCAGGTGAAACCTTAGGGCCGAAGACCTGAAGGTAAACGGGGAGCAAACGGAGCCGAAGGCTGAGCTTTTCGTAGGAATGAAAGGCCCTTAGCATACTTTTAGAGAGCGGTCGCTATGCGAGCTCGGGGGCTGAAGGCCTTACTGTCCCCAGGTGTCTTGCAAGCGAAACTGGAGACCAAAGTCCCCAAGGGGAGCTGGCAGGCAAGCGATGCCGAAGGCCGAGCTTTTCGTAACAATGAAAGGTCCCAATCAAGCCCTAAGAAAGCGCTCCCAATGCAAGCCTGAAGGCCGAAGGCCGGAGCCCAAAGTCCCCAAGGGGAGTGGGCAGGCAAGCGAGGCCAAATGCCGAGCTTTTCGTAACAATGAAAGGTCACAATCAAGCCTTATAAAGCGCTCCCAATGCGAGTCCGACGGCGAGCCCTCACGGACACGGACATTTCCTATCCCCAGGTGGCAGCGAAGCCAAAAGCCGAGCTTTACGTTCAAATGGAAGGCCCAAAGCATCCCTTTAGAGAGCGCTCTCAATGCGAGCGCCTACGGACACTCATTATCTACGAGAGTCTTGCAAGCGAAACCTGAGGCCCGAATTCCCGAAGGTAAAAGGGGAGCCAAGCGAAGCGAAGGGTGAGCTTTTCTGTAGGACTTAAAGGCTTTAGCATGCTTTAAGAGACCGCTCCCTAGGCGAGCTCGAGGGCCCAAGACCCGAATGCAAGCCCCCGCGGACACTTACAATCCCTAGGTGTCTTGCAAACGACCAAACCGACCTGTGGCTAAAGTACCGGAGATGAGCGGCGAGGCAAGCGAGCCCTCACGGACACTTACAATTTTTTATTGATAATGAGTCTTTCATTCCAACGAAAAGCAAGGCCTTTGGCCTCGCTTGCTTCGCCACTCACCTACGGGACTTACCTCGGCTCGCCACTCACCAAGCAAGCGAGGCCAAAGGCCTTGCTTTTCGTTGGAATGAAAGACTCATTATCATTCCTTCAGAAAGCGCTCTAAATGCGCCCTCATGGACGGGCACTCATTATCTCCCGTTGTCTTGCAAACGAAACCTGAGGGCGAGCCCCCACGTACACTTACTATCCCCAGGTGTCTTGCAAGCGAAATCCCAGGCCAAAGTTCCGAAGGTAAGCGGCGAGGCAAGCAAGGCCATTTTGTTGGACTGAAAGGCCCAAAGCAACCCTTCTGAGAGCAGTTCTCAATGTGAGCAATCACCCCTAAGCACACTCATTATCTTCCGGTGTCTTGCAAGCGAAACTTAAGGGCCGAAATCCCGAAGGTAAACGGGGAGGCAAGCGAAGAAGAAGCGAAGCGAAGGCTGAGGTTTTCGTAGGAATGAAAGGCCTAAAATATCCCTTTAGGGAGCGCTCCTTATGCGCTCCCAATAATATTTCAGTGTCACGAGAGTTTTCTACATAAAAAAAATTGGCACCTATATACTCAATTCTCCGCGGAATGCCGTTTTGTCCAAATTTTATACCCGCATTTTTAGATTTGTATGGGATTCAAGGAGTTCCCATACAAAGTTCAACCCCAGTTTTGGTCCCCTTTGCACCCTTATCATAATATTTTTTATAGCCTAAAACCTGGCCGGGGATTTTCTCAACAGATTAGTAAAGTTTGCATCAAAATCCGTTCAGCCGTTTTCACGTGGTGCGCGTTCACATAAGCAGACAAACAGATAAACAGACAAAAATTCTAAAAACTGTTGGAACGTGTTCTGTTATCGATTCTAAGTATCCCAGCAAACTTTTTTTCGAATATCTTCCATGTAAAGACTTTCGACCATCTTCAGCTTTATTTTATGTATGTATAGAGATGGTTTTACATGATTATTATGCCAGTTTTATTTCGTGAATCCTTATTACAAAATTAAACAAAAGGAAGGGTCTATGAAAAGTGTATTTTCGCAAAAAAGATCCAACCCCACTTTTGGTCGAAATCCTGAAAAATATAGCATTTAACTGAATTCTGTGTGAAAGAATGTATAATACACGACTCAACTCAATTTTCATCCAAACATATATTATAAAAAAAATGTACCAGTTTTGAGGAATCACGGTTGAAACTTTAAACCGCCATAACTTTTGCTCAACTTTCTGTGGATTGGATCTTTTTCCTTTAACTACGTCCATTATTAGGAATATGGATTCTAATTGCTCATAAAATAAATGTGCAAGTGTACACTTATAATTTAATCACCTAATTAAGGAATTCATTTTCTAATTGTCCTTAAGCAAATGGAGTATATAATCGATCAAAAACTAGGATAGGACATCAGTTTCACAGCAACCTTACTAGTATCAATTATCTAGCTTGAAAAACAAATATTTCTACTCGAGGTAAGTCAAAAACCACCAGAATTTTTTGGTTATTTTTAAGCTTCCTGAATTTTAGAATTTATAGATCAGCGTTTCTATTTTCTAGATGGCTCAACAATTTGTCCTTGGTGCCTTGGTATGCTTTGCTGGTTTGGCTGCCGCCCAAACCTACCAGACATACCCTACTCACCTGTACCCTGTGGAACACCGCGACTACAGAGGCCTGGCGAATGGAGGGATTAGGCCTATTGCAGAATTACCATCCCCCACGGCTTACGAGTAAGAACAATGAATTAATTCTATAAAAAAAAAAGTGTTTGTTCTCATATTAATCTATACAACGATAGCGTCTAATCTGATGTTAAGGCCATCCAATCTTAGCCAGCAAATTACCATGTGTAAATCTTAGACGTCAATAACATGTGTTAATATCCAAGATATACTTTGCGCGCAATCAATGGCCTTTTTACTGTATATAATGTAAAGAAAAAGAACTCAAAACAATAAACTCATTAAAACTCTTTGTGTTGCAGGTTCCATGTTGTGCCAGCCAGTGCCGTGGCAGAATACGAAATTAACACGGATTTGTCCATCTGGGATTATATCCCAAGCCCCATCGTAAGTATTGTTATCCATTCATAACTAACTTTGCATAGTATTCCATTCACAAAATTACCTGCTATTCTTTTATTTTTTCATTCTCAAATTGGTCGTTATCTTTACCAGCATCTGTTACAACTATTACTAGGTATCAGCCATATTTTTTGTTGGTACAAACCGTCATTACAATGATTTACATTTTGTGAACAACGTTAAGTACATTTAATTTCAACCAATAAGTACTACCTACCGAAAAAGTAGATCGACTAATAATATTTTTTTTGTTTGTTTTTGTAGTCTGCTCTGTCCTGCATTGGATCCAAGGCCCTGTCTACAGCCAAATGGATCTTGGCTAAGGCACCCCTGATTATTCTGGGAATGGCGCTGGTCATCGGTTTCTGTGCCTTCACTCCCTATTGCACCCTCATAATCGAGAAGCCCTTCACCAGGGAGATCAGGTCCCTCAACATCCCTTATTTGGATGATGTCGAGTATCTCCTGAAACAGGCCTACAACAAGTACACAGCAATGCAGTAGCATGAACAAACAACATTAATATTAGTGTTAGCGTTATTAATTTATTGTACTTATTTATTTAAAATAAATATCGAGGAATGTATCAATATTTCTAATTGATTAGAACTTGGCAATCGTTATATAACATCCCTGAAATATTTTGATTCCGCTGGTGCATTTAATTATTTACTTCTCGGATAATTCTAAATTCCATTTTAATTCGTACTTTTGATTTAATAAAAAAGGAAATACAGGTATTCAATTTCGGTATTTAGCTTATTTTTTCATATTTCTGAATTCCAACCGTCTCACCTAATATTTCCCATTAATTTTGGAATACTTACCAAAAAAATATCACTAACTTATGAAGATATTTTATTTTTAGGGTTCCGTCCATCAGATGGAAAAAGGAACTGTTATACGATAACTTTGTTGTCTGTCTGTTTGTCTGTCTGTCAAGACCCTTTCCTACGAACGCGTTGAGAGATCGAGTTGAAATTAAAATCAAATACCCAGGTACTTTGTTACTGTGAACAATGCAAACTTCTTAGGTAACGCAATCAAATTGGTAGTATGGCCATTTATGCTGTATTTCGCCAACTTTCGCAAGGGAATCAAGACCCATAGGGCACTTCAGTCGACCTAGAATCATGAAATTTGAAAACTAAGAATTTGATATTATATTTGATAGAAATACTATTTAAATATAACCAGCGTAAAGGGACACCCAGACGCGGGTGCGGGTACACACTAAACTTCGTGACAGGAGCTCATGCTACACTAAATGTGCCCGAAATAGTTAAAAGATTCCAGAAATCATAATGGCCTTTTACATATCATATCAAAATCTCAAATTTTCTTAGTTCTAAAATGCCTAAATTGACTTATTTTCCATAAAAGAAAATGTCATAATAACATTTACACATCACATCCGATATCCAAAATGTGTAGTTGGTAAAATGAACAATAACTTCAAACACCGAATTATTATTAAGACTGAAGTGGTAGTTTCATAATTACCGAAATTCAAAAATGCCTTTTGTTGACAGGCCCGAAGATCAAAATGACACTGTCTCATAACACCTAAAATTTTAACCACGCAGTATTTTTAGTGTTACGTATTTATAAATGTGAATAATTCGTTCAGTCTATCAGAATGGAATAGCATTTATCTTTCAAAAGCACTTCATTTTCAAGTGGCCAGTAACAACATCAGTAGGTACTCGTACCTCCAAGCAATTGTACAGAATAAAAATAGTAACAAGACGATAATTGGGATGCCGGTGATAATTAATTTAATTAACTCATTGCTTAAAAACTGTAAACTTCAACATAATTTTAGATATTTTAACAATGTGATGTTTTTGTATCTAGTTAATTTGAGTTTAAATTAGACATTTTGGGAAATGGTATAATTGAAAATTCATCAAAACATGATCAAGTCAAGTTTTAGAGATTTTGGGAAATGGTAGAATTGAAAATGTATCAAAACGCGATAGAGTCGTTTTTGTTTCAACACATTGTTTTTATAGTAATTCGTCTTGCTGCTTTGTAAATTTCACCATCTTCGATGACAAAAGAGAATCAAAAAAAAAATAGACGTCGCTGTTGGACTAACCTGTATATTACTAGCTTCTGCCCGCGACTCTGTCCGCGTGGAACTCGTTGATATCGTTGCTCCATACAATTTTAACCCCCGATAAAAACTATCCTATGTACTTCCCCCGGGACTCAAACTATCTCTATACCAAATTTTATCTAAATCGGTTCAGCGGTTTAAGCGTGAAGACTGAAGAGGGAGCAGACAGACACACTTTCGCTTTTATAATATTAGTAGGTATGGGTACTAGGACATTTGTATAGAATTACATAATGAAAATGTAGGTTTAAAGGAAGCAAAAAGTAACCTATACCCCCAGATAATGTCACAAAAGTTACATTTCAGCCTCTGTTCTATTGATTTAGGGTTTAATTAGACCTGGTCGGTGTTAATTGGAATATTTACTGTATTCACAAGATTTATACTTAAAGGTTGCCAGTTTATTGCTCGTGGCGTGACTGTACATTAAAATAACTGAAATAAATAGGTATCAACTGAAACCGGTTGAACCGAAATTTTATATATTTATATAAATATAGGCTATCTTTTATTAGTAGGTACGAGTATGACTTGCGATCTTTTTGAAAATGTAAGTAAATTATTTCTCGTTGCAGATATTTGCACTTACGCCGCTAGTTTTTTTTTTTTTTTTAATTTTTTTTCAAGAAGGTACATAACACATATTCAATGTCAAATTTACTCGCCAAACTGACGGAACAGTTTGTTGGCGAGACCGCGCTCATTCTTACAGGTATTATAATGCACCTAAGTTACTTACTACTTAAACACAAATATAAATCTGACCTAAACATACTAGAAACTATAACAATAAAAAATTAAGGTAATTTTTCTAATAAAGTCTGTTTTAGCTTGCTTTTCACTACATTTAAACTATATTTTTTATCTTCTCTTAACCAATTAAATTCGTTATAAATGGTCGGGACCATGAACTTCTTTGTCCGTCTGCCATAATAATTGTTAAAATAATTTTGTACATATTTCCCTAGTCTAATATTTCTCGTTTTATATTTACTTTGCTTTAGCACCTTAAACTCATCATTAAAATAATTTTCTACACCTATCAGATAATTTACCCTTTCATGTATAGGTAGAATTTTACAAATTTTGTATAACTTATCATAATTGCCTCTATATTTGTTTGTGCTATTTTTATTTACTAAGTACTTTATGGATCTGTTAGTTAAAATTAATCAGTCGATATAATTGCTAATTCGACGTTATTATTTATTACAGTAGCAATTCGCAGAGGCTGGACCGCTTGGCGTTATTTGGCGTTTATGAATCATACTTTTACGAATCATTGCTATTTGTTTTGTACTATACCTAGGCCCACTGTGGCACTGCCTTTACTTTTTATGAACATCGTAAGATAGGTATAGTAATAGTACGGTACGTAAAATGAATGCACCTTCGATAATTCCCAAGGTCGCGATTTTTTTGTTAATATTTAGAATATGATGAGTACTACTAGTAGTAAAAAAAGATAGGGAAATTTGACGTTGCTTTAGGTATTACACAGCGTTTTCTTAGCGACCCTTGTAAATCCAGGGATAAATTATACAAGTGGTATTTTTCTTCAATAGAGTATCGCATTTTAGTATTATAATCTCCACTTTAATTTGCTAAAACTTTCGTCAAGTGCTTACGTCAGTATAATCCGAAACGAATAAAAAAAATATATTTCCTCTAAAAGATTATACAAGTTGGTTTTGATTACTGAATACTATTAAAAACTATCAAATATAACCTAAGTTTGAATTAATAACATATTTATCAATAGGTTAAATTTGTATGAACAGTTTAATGTTAAAAGCCTTCTAATTATTTTAAAATAAATCTCAAAAAATTTCAAGTCGACACATATAAACCAGCTTTATCATAGTAATCTATTGATAAAAAATCTAAGTAATTCATCAATAGCTCCACATTGTATTCATTTATCAATTATTTTTTAAATTTGAACGCACGACGAACTGCGCGCGAGTTTAGTGCGCCGACGGCGAGAGCGTCATAACCAATCACAGCACGCCGTCGTTGCTTATTTCCTACTCGGTAGCCTCCCCTCTGTTGATCAGCTCACTTGCAAAATGAAAGAATGTTGATTTTACGATTGTGTTCATTTATATTAAGTGTTGCATTTATAAATACATCTTTGTAATGATGAATGAATTTATAAATAAATCTTTGTAATGATGACTTTTCCGTCTATTAATTATACACTCATAAGCTTCATCAACCTAAAGAGTAACTATCAACGTAGTTATGCAATTACTTATGCAATAATGAACTTATTGTGTAGCTTTAACCAGCTAGGTTGATCCACTGAAACAACGTATGAGTGACCGGTAGGTCGATCACGTAACGCTTTATACGTACGCTAGGTAGATCTAAATGTATTTTTTATATCGAAAAACGACTGTTGAATTGTCCTAACGCGCGTTTGAAACGTTTTGTGATTACCCCTCAGATCTCTAGGCGACCCAGCCGCGGCCCGATTTCTTACAGTCGGTTAAAACCGGTTTTGCATTCCCTACTCTCAGACAACTGAGCTATAGGAACAATCCACCTCGGTCACCTTTTTTTTCAATCAGTTCATTTTTACAACGCCTTAGGGAGAAGACGGCATTACATAAGTTGAAATAATTATGAATTATGCCCAGCCAAATAAGTGGTTTTCTTTGTCCAGCGTATGTATGTAATCATAGTATAGCCATTTGGTTTCGTTGCTATATTTGGTAAGGTTAGCCTTAAATATGATTGAAGAGAATGTTTCGCCTTAATATGATACAATGTGTATGTTAACTTAACATACAAAACTAAAAGCAAGCGTTTACGTAACGTATGTAAGAAATAGGGAATGCAATATGCAATTACCGGTCAAAATTCAAAACCGGTAAATTACCGACTTGAGTAGGACAAAACCTATTAACCGGTAAATTACCGGTAATTTTAATTTGGTTTATAAGTAGCGTTATTTGATGTTTATTTCTCGTAAAAATAAGCTAAAAGGTAGTATAAAGAGTAAAAGGCGGTTTCATGTTCCGTAAATGTCGTAATAATCATTTTCATTAATATTTAAAACTTGCTCCGTGGTAGGAGGGCTAAAACACAACTGAAGACGTTCCTTGGGGATTAGCAGGCAGGTAGGAATAGGAATTGGTCCCAGTTTTACAGATTACCATTACAACATCAGTAGTATCAGTACAATACAAAACAGTACCAGTAGTGAATATGGAGTGACGAAGGTTAACGTGAATATTAATATTATGGTGCATTGCCTGTTCCCCTTCACCCATCATTGGCGTCGGCGGGTCACACAGTGCCCTCGGTCATTGTTTTGATTCCTAAATCTACAGAGACGCAACCCTACGGATTTACAATCCTAAAAAACAATAATTTACTGAATAAAAAAACAATCAAAATAATACAACACAAACTGACTAGTTGACTACAAGCCCACGTAGTAGTAAAAAAAGTATTTTACCAAATAGCTGTTTCTAAGGAATGTTCAAAAGACGTAACCAACCATACCAGGAGCGAAAAGATTTAGATAGAGAAAACGTTACTAATAGTAACCGAACATTTTACTAAAGAGCGTTCGGACAAATGGTTTATTAACTTTATCTAGGAAAAGCGTGTAGTGTTGCTCATGGGGTTCCAAATTGTGGCATCGGTTTAGCGATTTGGGAGGGCTAGGTCTGTATGTATACTTTCTGTATCCTAGCTCTCCTGCGGGTAACCTAACGTCTAATGCGATCACGCAGACAAACTCCCAGCATAGCCCTCTCCATAGTCTTTGAGCCTTCTAATGAGGCCGATAGTGCGCGAACACATTTCAGTGTCATATGTCATCACTGGCACCACACATGGGCCAAAGACTCTCGTCTGGAGACACTTCGGAATACTAGACGAAAAGATGTGCCGTAGCTTCCCGAACGAACGCTGCCCAGCTGAGTCGACAGGAGACAGTTTGTCCTACCTAAGTATATATAATCGTCTACAACTTCGAGCGTAAAGCGTCCGATTGTAATGAGAGTCGGTAATACATGGGCATCAGATGATCTTCGTCTTATCCATGTTAATTCTTAGACCAACCCGCTCAGAGGCTTTATAGTATTCAAGTCCTCCATGGTATACGAAGGTGAGTGATATACTCGCCTTCTCCAGTCCAGTCTTTAAAGCATGCACCAGTGCAGCGGTGAACAGTTTTGGAGAAATAACATCTCCTTGATCGACTCGCTGCAGCGGAATAGGTTTCGCGTTCTAATTCTGGAGTCAGATTTACACAGTGAAGTGGCATTCTCGTTTGATTGATTGATTAAAACTTTATTCATTCCCACAACATACATGGCATTGATAAAATACGAAATTGAAACAATAAAGGTAAAAGAAAATAATAATAATATACATATCTAAAGAAAGCATGCAAGAAGTACATTCTAAAGAAGCCATGTGTCGTGGCTGAGAAATGGCGCTGGCTTAGCGAGCCATGCCAGGGCCTTAAATTACAAAATTGAAATATAAAATACTTGGCAACGCTGGAGAAACTGTAGTACAGCCCAGGTTTCGATTGAATCGTAGTCCAGAAATGCTAAGCAAAAGGGCAGATTATACTCCGCAGCCTTCTATATAACTTGACGGGTGGTCTTATTTTATCTTATCTGGGTGAGGGCCCTTTCGGATACACTTCGACCCAGTGGGATCTTTTGTGCATTTGACGTCTCATTTATGACTTCTCCCAAATTGCTCCATCATTTCTACAAACTGCATGATACAGCTCAGCGGAAGTACCTTAAAATCCTTTGGTTGCGGATAGCCGTTATCAAAGTAATTAATTATTTTTCTGGCAAGGGCATGACATTCACACAGTAAGTGTTCCATAGTATCATCCTCCTCACCACACATTCTACAGTCTAAACTATCCGATAGTCCCATCTTGGCCAAGAGATTCTTGATCCCGAAATGACCTGTCAAGACCCCAAATATAATTCTGAGTTGCTTTCTGCTGGATTTCCAGAGCTTTTGGTCAAGCCAGAGTCCACTCCTTCTATAAGCTGGCTTAGATTGCCTTAAGCCAGCCTCATTCCTCCACTCATGTTGGTGTTTGATTTTGGCGTAGGCTTCAAAGGCCGTTATCATGGTTCCGCGCGTTCCATGGCGAGAGTACCACAAATTGTTCTGGACCTACAATAGTACATTACTACAGAGGCCGGGAAGTAAGGGGTTGCCGGCCGAGTACATATGCCGATCATAGCGAGGCCGGATAGTTATGAGGCTGGCAACCCCTTTTTACGCCGAGGTATGTATAGTGCTTTTCTCAAACATGCAATGAAATAAATAAATTAAACTCCAAGAAATCAAACTTTAATTTTCATGGCTGAATGCCGTGATGCTGTGCCTCAAATTGTGGAATGTGACACTTCGAAGCCCATTATGAATAACACAACGTCAATATATAATTTCATGTTCGAGAAAAGTAATTTGTAGACCCCCTTCTTGCTTTAAGCTCATCTGCTTTTTCGTTGCCGATGAAGCCCTCGTGCCCTGGTATCCAAGCTAGTTGGTTATCTATAGTGCTAAAGCCTCTTCGGAAACTGGCTTGTTCAGGAGGCTGGAAGTCATCTAACCTGCGCACGAGACGATTTGTAATTACTCTCGAAAACAGCTTTTACACACGGCTCAGAAGTGAGATGGGTCGGTGTTTCTTAGGCAGGGTGTTGTCACCATTTTTAAAGAAAAGCACCAGCACACCTCTGTTCGATGCCTTTGCCGTTCACTCTTACACTAAGACAAAGAGAGGTAATTCCTTGTTTTGAAAATGAAATGATTAGTATACCTATTACCTACAAACTATGTTAAATAAGGCGCTCTCTGTCGTACTTATCCAAGCAGGTCGTTATTAATATTTTATAGAACGGAACCGTGTTTGTATTTTAAGAAGCTTCTGCAAACGATATTGTATTAATTTGGTACTATAACGCTAACCAGTTAATCAATTGAAATTTTACATGTCTTAAGGAGGGTATTGATTGAGATATAATCATGACGATCAAGTATTAATAATTGTAAAAAAATATTATTTTACTAATAATTAATGTTTAGGTAAATTACCGGTTTTGATTTAAATTTACTGGTTTTATACCGGCCTTATACTCAGAAAATTGACCGGTTAACCGGTATGCATTCCCTAGTAAGAAATATGCATCGAAATTCTATAATTTCAATAACTCCGGATTTTTAGTATTAATTAATTAAAAAAGTCCTCTTCCACTTCGATGAACAACTATTTTTTTTGGTAATTCGATCTTTTAATGTTAGGCTCTAATCGGAATTTGAAAGATTCTTGAGTACCTAACTTTCGGAGTTTATCTCCTACCTACACCCTAATTTTACTACCTACTACTACTTAGAAAGATAACTAATACTAATAACCCTGTATATATACTTTCTGTATCTACTTCATATTAGTAACATCAGATATGACATCGCGACTAGTAAATAAGTACCTACAAATAAAATTTAAGCTAATTTAAGTTTAATACTAAATAACCCTATATAACTTTCTTTATTGGTAAAATAAAATAGATAATTGCAACCGAAAAACAACTAGTAACTAAATATAAAGTAAAATCAAGTACTAAAAGTTTGTACCTACAAGTTTGAGCGTACGCACGGCACGGCCTTGGAGAAGTACTCGGCTGCCAGCACGCTGCACACGAATCACGCGCGAAAGATTTAAATTGCGGATAATAACTGATAAGCTAATGCAATTAAGAGCTATTGATGAATCCGTTAGAATTTGTGTTTATATATTCCTCGATAGAACTGAAATGAATTACGCCGACTTGAGAATTTATGAGATTTCTTTTATGGTAAGGAGAATGGTTTCAAGATATAATTCCTAATAAAAAAAAAGACTATTGATAAATCTGTTAGAAATTTGTGCTGCAATATATTTTTTTAGTTTTGAATACACTATAGTAGCCACTATTCACTTAAATATTCTTTCAGGAGATTTATATTTTTTTTAATCGTTTCCTTTTTTGCTGACGTAATCTCTTGACGAAACTATTAGAAAACGATAAGTAAGGTTTGAATAATCAAATACGATGCATTATAGGAAAAAACAATAACTTGTATAATCTTTGCAAAGTTTTACAAGTGTTCCTTACAAAAAAGTTAATTATTCGTAAACCAATATCAAAAACTGTTAGAAATTATTTTTCGCTGTTAGTACTTAAGGTACTCTCGCTGATAACAAAAAAAAAACAAACTTGGGAGTTATGTTAGTTTGACGACACATTACAGTGTTCGCGTACCGGACTATAATGGTCGCGCTCACAAACGAGTGACACGATTGTGTCAGAAAGTTCATCCACATCAGCAGCCCAGTGGGAATGGGCATTTACTCCCAATCAATCAATCAATCAATCAATCAATCAATCAATCAATCAATCAATCAATCAATCAATCAATCAATCAATCAATCAATCAATCAATCAATCAATCAATCAATCAATCAATCAATCAATCAATGGTTAGCTGGAGAGTGCGATTTGGCATTAAGCTCGCCATTTGTACATTTGTGTATTTTGTGCATAAAGTTTAAATCACTACATAGTATAAAACAAAGTCGCTTCCCGCTGTCTGTCCCTATGTATGCTTAGATCTTTAAAACTACGCAACGGATTTTGATGCGGTTTTTTTAATGGATAGAGTGATTCAAGAGGAAGGTTTAAACAATAAAACATTCAAGGTGTATAAAAGTGCGATAGGAACATTTATTATCTCTAAAATAAAATCTTTCAGGCACGATACAAATTAAAATCAAATAAATCTTTCAAGGAACAAAATGCTTAGCTTTTAAAAATAAACAGCACGTCTCCGCCTTTTCACCGCATCGACATTTTGTATATTCTGGTACTTGTCGATGGCGGACTTTACGAAGGTGGCGGCAGTGCTGATATTCTCAAGACGTTCGGGAGTGATTAGGGAGCGCATTTCTTCGTGGATCGGACCCACTCCGTTGAAGGAAATGGTGCACAGGTTGGTGTAGCTGCAGACGCCTACAGTGAGGACTGACCCGATGAGTAGCACGAAGAGGCTGCCGAACATCCAAGAAATGGCCCTCCCTACGTAGTTGACGATCGTCTGAAAAACATAATACATGATAAATTAATTTTTCAATTTTTCCTTTATTTAAAAATGTATAATTTCGTTAGCAGCGTAACTGCTTAATACAAAATTCATTTAGTATGGGGTGGCGCATTTCCATTACTGACGATTTCTCAATATAATTTGAGACGTTGGTGCCGTTAAGAAGCCTAAGTCTTCTGGTAGATGTCGCTACACGCCTCCCTAAGGCGTTGTAGGAAGGAACTGATTGAAAAATTTGGTGGCCGAACCGGATTGTTCCGATAGCTCAGTTGGTTAGTAGCGACGGGCCATGAATGCCTGTGGTCGCCGGTTCGAATCCGGCTCGGAGCCTTAAATTTTTAAATTTTTCCTTTATTTAAAAATGTATAATACATTGTATAAATTATGGTAACCTTTGGCAAACTAATGTGTTCATTAAACATGAGATTCAAACCAGTACGAATTCAAGCTTAAATGTTCAGTTACTAGCTTCCGCTCGCGACTTCGTCGGCGTGGACCCGGGATAAAAACTACCTTTTATTTTAATCCAGGCTATAAACTATCCTGGTGCAAGATTGCATTTAAATCGGTTAAGCCGTTTAAGCGTATTTGAGTAACAAACATTCAAACTTCCGCATTTATAATATTACTAGCGACCCGCCCCGGCTTCGCACGGGTAGGTACTATATTATACATATAAACCTTCCTCTTGAATCACTATATCTATTAAAACAAACCGCATCAGAATCCGTTGCGTAGTTTTAAAGATCTAAGCATACATAAGGATAGATAGCGGGAAGCGACTTTATTTTATACTATGTAGTGAAGTAGCATTTAATTTGATATTCTAGGTTTTTTTCTATCACATTTGTGAGTGCCTAAGCGTTCGAATATGAGCTATGTTTGTTTGTCTGTAGGTGCATCTAAATCTAAAGGCAATGCATTGTCACAAACTTAATGATTGCATGTTGTTGCTGTTGTTACTAACTTACCCTCGAATCCGGAACTTGGCTCCATAACAAACCGAACGGAGTCGTGTCGGGTTCGATGTAATTTCCCACGCTGTTGCCGTAAGCGTCGTATCTGGACACATAACAATAATCAATCACCACCAATGATCATAACGAATATTAAGACTATGAACACTACTGGTCTCATATTATGTTATAGTACAATATGAGACATAAGCGTAGCGCATGCTCCGAAGCACCAGCTAAGTATACCTACAGTTGGGACTACTTGGGACTAGCGCTGAGATGAGAAAGATAATCAACAAACTCATAATAACATCAATAAAACTCATAGAATGTGAATGGCTACAAACAATAAGAGCCTTATCACACTTGCGATTTGCGAGCGTATTTTCTATACAATTATCAGTCGCGGCGTACACGCTGCGTCAACGCCTTCATACAAAATACGCTTGCAAATCGCAAGTGTGATAAGGCTCTAAGTAACAAATGTTTCGTTCCCAGGTAAAAGGTATTTATCCGCTGGCATTGTAATGGCAACAGCACCTTACTCCCGGCAAAAAGTATCTTTCGTTAGAGAACGAAACAAAGTCATGAATGGTAATTAATAACTTACCCATTCGAGTAGGGGTAGCCGTTGTTGTCGTAACCGTAACCCGGAGCGTAAGCAATATCAGGATACGCTACCTCAGGCGCAGCCTGAGGAATATAAGCGTAGTTAGGGATTTGCTGATTGCCCTGGAAAAAATAGTACATTATTGCCGTGGCCGGGAAGGAGGCAATTGCAGGCTGAGTATTTGTTTAAACGGACGAGCTTGCGAGTCCGTTTAATTATAATACTCAGCCTGCAATTGCCATTCTGGCTTAGGCTAATATAGTGCTTTTCTCAAAAATGGGGGTATAAAAAAGACTAAATTTGTATAAACTTTAAATATAAACGTGAAAATATTTACGATTTCCAGCCGTTTTTATTAAACAGAATCGCAAGTGTATTTTTCCACCAAAAAAACGCAAACTATTTGAGACATATACAAAAACGTCGTGTCTGCAACAGAAAAATATGAGTTGAATTGGCTGAATACGAGCTGTGCCGTCTTTTATATGCCAGTTTCTACTTTTTAAAAAAAATGGTACCTACTCGAGAAATAAATGAATTTATATATAACATTCCAGGCGGCCTGCAATGTTTTTTTTTTATTTATTTAGATCTGACCTTGAACTATACACTTTACCTTCCAATATGTAGCGAGTTATGTTCACTTTGCGGGCCATTTTTGAGAAAAAGTAATTTATATTTCGGTAACTAAGGCGATTCTCCCACTGCAGCGCGTCCCGTCGTGATGTGCGGAGCGGCAGATTTTCTACACGCGCATTCACGCGTGCGGTGCACTGGCAGAATCGCCTAATCGTCGGTCGTAGAGCACTTTACGATCTTGAATAAGTATTTAAATAGACAAGACATTATGTTGAAAATGATTATAGCACTTACAACTCTGTCCACTTCAGAAGCAGCGCCATTTGCCTGGTCCGCCAACATCTGGTCGTACTTTACGACCGGGCCCTGCGGTTTGACAGGCTCCACCCTGACCCGCCTGGTCTGCTTGTCTTCAGCCCGATAAATCGGACGGGGATCCAACTCGGGCTCCGACGCTTTCTTAGACACGGGATGCGTAGACACTGGTTCACCAATGGGGTCAGGGTTGTAAGCATGCTCTTGCAAATTATGGCGTGGCAACTCTGCAGAGAGTACGGCGCCGGCGATAAAGAGGATTACCAATGGGTTGAACATCTGAAACAGAATTGCATTATGTTAGGTTTACACGAGGCAAACAGTGCACTAACAAGAAACAATACATTTGCTATTCTGAGCCTTTGACGAAAATAGCACCTAATTATAATATTATTAGAATTGAATACATTTAAAAAAAAAACGGTCAAGTGCTAGTCTGACTCGCGCGTCGAGGGTTCCGTACATGTAAACTTTCACACACTATACCCGTCACGAACCAGCATTATTTTGAAAAAAAAAACCCCGAGATGCGAGAGAAGCAGCAACGCCTGGTAGAAGCACACTCCTTATAGTTTCGAACAAACGTTAGCGAGATACAGGCAGCGCCATCTAGCGTTTTATTGCGTAAACTCGTATCTGACTGGTGCTACGTTATTAAATAACTTGCAACCTGGTATGTTTGTTTTTCAGAGATATTACCTTATCACGTGAACCAATTGATATTATTCTTTTTTTTATTTGAAAGAAGGCACTTTCAAAATACTTTCATACAAATTTGACGATTAAATGGTATGGAATGGTATATTTTTCAACAAACTCACTTATCAATATTTCACCACTAGAAAAAAAAACGAAAAACTACTTATTTTAAAATGTCTAACTCAAACCCTTTCATATGATACCCCACTTGACCCACTAACTAAATAGATATTACAAATGTAAGTAGTAATTTTTTCCTGTTCCATATACACGTGGATTATCTTTCTTTAAAACTATGCAAAATTTTAAATGGATAGCATTAGTAATGCCTGAGATTTTTAACTTTGTGACAGACAGACAAAAGGACAGAGTCGCACCATAAGGGTTCCGTTTTTACCTTATTGGTCCGGAACCCTAAGTATATACGTGTATTTTTTTAATTATTAACCTTTAAAGGGCTAATCCTATCAAACTTCATGTATTTTGCAATATCAATTAAAATAATTAGCTAAAAGCCGAATATATGTAGGTATATACCTACACACTAAAGACAGTCAACATCAAAAATATGAGAATATGACAACAAAAGCTTTTAGTACACATGTAAAAATACCTAAGTTTGAAAACATAAACAAAAATGAACTTAAAATGAACAATCCATTACTTACCTTGGCAAGTTCTTAGTCGGTATGTCCTCTTCAGTGGCTCACCAACAACTATTTGCTAATAGTTCATCCCTTGTGTTATTTATAGGGAGTCCTTCCATACTGTAGAAGCTTTCGGTTATCTCCAGAGCATTGTTCCAAGTAAAACAATGCAGATAAGGAATAGTCAAATAATTGGAATGCGCAAAAACACCTGGTGCATTTTTCGGCAAGCAAGTATAATTTTTTCTGAATATGTATGAATCACAGCGATATCGATACTTAGCTAGGTTTAATATATAGAGCATCCAACTGACGACTTGCTAATTGTACTAGAATACCACAATAACTAGTTAGCTAGAATATAACATAGTTTTAAGACCTATGTTACTAACGAATTATGGAAATACTTCCGAAATAAATGATTACTATTAATAAAAAGCGGCCAAGTACGTGTCGGACCACGCACAACGAAGTGTTCCGTGCCTATTAAAAAGGTCGTATCGTTACTGAAATCTTATGGCACTTAATTCCTTTTCTTTAAGGGAGCAGTTTTGTAGAAATATCTCGAAAACCTTCGAACTGATCTTGTTCAAAACAATTTTCGCTGAAAGAATTTCATAAGCCCTATGTCCATGAGTTTTTTCATTTTTTTTTAATACACGGTTCAAAAATTAGAGGGGGGGGGGGACACAATGTTAGTGACTTTCGGGGCGATTATCTCCGACTCTATTCACTTAATCAAATAAATTGCTGAGAAACCTTTTTTTTGAAAGGCCTATCGATTGATGTGCCATACACACGTGGGCTTACAAGGAAAAAAAAATATTTTTTTAGTAATTTAATTACAAAACTGTAGCGGCTAACAAATTACACCTATCCTCAAAATTTTATCAAATACAAGGTGTATTTAGGTGTAGTTTTCGAGTAAAATGCCCGTGACATACGGACGGACAGACAGACAGACAGACAGACATGACGAATCCATAAGGGTTCCGTTGTTTGCCATTAGGCTACGGAACCCTAAAAAGGGGTTTAGTTAGACAGACCTAAAGTAGGTAAGCAATCTCAAATAATATAATAATAATAATAATAATTGCACCTGGCGGGGACCATCACCGGGTGTATCATGTTGTGCGCTCAGAGATGGTATCTGCCATGTGTATCCCTCGCTTTATATTATATTTGTTTTAAAGGGCCTCTGCGCTGTTGGCTTCGGCCCCACGCATGCCTTCCAAAAGTCCGGGACCCCATGGTCCTGAGATATGGAAAAAACATACATAATAATAATAAATACTCTTTATTGCACCACTACAAGAGAGAAACATCTTACAAAAAAATTTGCTTAATAAATAATGGTAACAACAGGCGGTCTTATCGCTTTAACCCACTTGTTACTGAACTTACTAAACACTTTTGATTTAATTGAATTTTGCGTGATGTGTAGAAAAAAATATACAATACATGGGAAAAATAATTTAAAAAATCTTGCTCTCATGGAAAATTAGGAAAATGGTGTTCTTTTAAAAGGACGATAGCAACATATACTACCGTGAATGTACGAGGTACTGAAATATTCATTTAAATCGAAATAAAGTAATGAACACGGTGTACTTATACTATTTATTCAGCAGTATGAAACTTTTCAAAACAAATCTTGGGATGTAAGGTTACATTACATTTTATACAAATAAAGTTTGCTTTTTTATGGCACACAATACATCTGCTTTGAGTTTCTTTGTATCTTATTATATGATGGATTCCGCAGCTCATCAATGAGGTAGATAGACGTAAAGAAATTATCAAAGAATAGATGAAACGGTGCTTGATTATTGATTTCCCTCAATACATCTGCGAATTCTAGAACTACACTTGCACCCAAACCCATGGCGTTTTTGTAGTTGTTTGATGTCACAGTATTACACTTTCCTTGGTATGGCTCAAACCACATTATATAACCTAGACGTGTAGCACCAACCCAAAATTTGTAACCCCACCTTATAGGTTTTCCGCGAATGAATTGCTTACACGGATGGCCTCCGTAATATGGAACCATGGCCTCATATATACTGTAGTGTTCTTCAAACGGTGCATTTTCTGCAAAATTTTGATTCAGCAGCTCAAATAATTCACGAAGTTTCGCAAACTTGTAATTTTGAATTGTCACAGCAATGCAAATTTGACATAATATACGTAAATCGATCCCTAGACATAGCATTGTATACTAATTGTTGTACTAATTGTCCTCACCTCTGTCCCAGATGTTGACGGATCAAACAGGTCTGATGTCACACATCTTCGTTTAGACAACTGAATAAGTGGTACGTTATCGTCATCATCACTAAAACGTTACAGTTTTCGGGAGGCAATATGACAATAGAGTCAGGTATTTCTTGGTCATCCTCCTCAAGCTTGTCAATGATTTCATTTAACGTTAAAAGCCGAGACCGAGTCTTTTTTCGCCTCCTAAAATGCAAAATTACTGTAGTAGCACATATCCCTATTGGTTGTTTAAAAGACCGGCTAATATAATCACCAAAAATTATGATTTTTAATTATATTCTAAAAGTAATACCACTTGTACTCAATAGTTCACGCACATTTTATTGGAATTCTTATGTTTAAAATAACATTGTTTACAATTTTATCAAAACCTACATACCTTGAAGTATCCATGGATACTGTGTCCAAATAAAACAATATTTAAAAATAAAACACTGCTTTAAACACGCTCAGTTAATTAGGTGTCCACTTTCAACACTCGAAACGTTTAGAATGCGTATCAACAAACATTTAATAAGTACCCTCATTGTTCGTGAGAATTTTAAATATATGACGTCCTTTTAAAAGACCGATAGTAACAAGTGGGTTAAAGCGATCTCTTCCAGACAACCTTCCAGACAATATACTGAGTAACTAGGTACTAACATTTGATTTCACATTCGGTCTAACAGAATTTACAATCAGTAGTACTAAAATTACTTTACCTATAAATTATCTAGTACAATGTAAGGATCAGACTGTTATACATTCGGAAACCAGATAGGGTTTTTCTTCACTGCCGACACAGAATCTCAAAAAATATACAGAGCTAACTGGGTGGGTACTATAATTTAATTTCACATTTAGTCTAACAGAACATATTAGTTATTAAAATTATGTCATCTTTTAATGATCTAGTACCATTATAATATTGTGCATGTGGCATATTACGGATCAGACTGTAAATATACATTCGGAAACTTCACTGCCGACCCAGAATAACAACTTGAATAAAAAAAAAACTACTGCCAATTCGGACTGTGGTAGCAGAAGTAGCTACGCAAAATAACACGCTCAAAATGATCTACACAGTCCGTATTTTCTTTACACTAAAGTCGTGTGCAGGTCATTTTGAGCTCCTGGTTCGCGTAGCTACTTTTGCCGCTGATCTAAGGATCTAAGTCATCTAAGCAATTGAGTCGTTTTCTTGACGAAGTTCTAAGTGACAGTACCTACTAAGTATTACTGTAAAACGGGGTGAGTAGGGACAAAACTGACATTCAAACCTCGATAGCATTTTATTTTTACATATGTAAACTGAATGCTGTAAGTATATAATAAGTGTTCTGGACGTTTGTATTTTAGTTTTTTATGATTTTGGGTAGTTCAATTTCATAACTTTAACGATAAACACGAAATCCATCTCACCCCGTAGTCCCTCGTAGTTGGGGTGAGATGGGTTTTCATACAAAGGAGATTTTGGAAGATTGTTGGATCGATTTTATTTTATTATGAATATTACCTTAGCTCCATTTTAAATTGGAATACATTAGTTAGGTAGCAGTAGCCTTAAAATCCCATCTCACCCCATTCATAACCCAACTCTCCTCGCGATCCCTACTCACCCCATTTTACGGTATTTTTAGAAGCCGGTTTCGATACGACTATGGCTCCTTCTTAAAATGTCCGCGGTTACATACCTCCATCAACCTCGACCCTCCAATGATTTCATATTTGAATATTCTTTAATTCTGTAAAACTATTACTTATTCAAAGTTACAACTATCATATTATGTCACGTGAATCTCGGTGAATCACCGGTCACTTAGTCAGCACAAACATTTATGTTTTATTCATGTCTGTCCCCTGTCTAGCTTTTTCTAATTTTAATGGGTTATGTAAAATGAGATTAGAATATTTAGAATAGCATAGGTTTTGTGCGCTTTAATTGGTACATTTTTATGCATATTATTACTAACCCCCGACGCAAACGAAGTCATAAGTTTAAGACGACGTAGTAGCATTTGTAACTAAAATGCTCCGTCTATACCTACTTTTTTCTTGGTCCGAGGTCTGTATTTGTTATATAATTTGAGTGCAGTGTTTTAATCGAAAGTCTAGACTGTAGAGTTCGTTATTAGCGTTTCGTTATTGTTGTTTCGGGGCCTCGAGGGTGTTACGAGTGCAGGTACATTTTCAATGTATGTACCTACCTACCTAGGTATTAAAAAAATTGCTTTTCACTTCTCATGCTCTAAAAGTGCGTCATAGTAGGTATGCTTAGCAAGCGGGGCTAAAGTAGTACATTTAGCCCCTAGGGAAAATATGTATACATATTTAAGATTTATAAAACATTTTAATTTGATCAATCAAAACAGTTCACCGTATTACATCCACCAATCACAACTCTTTATGAAAACATTTGTATTTGCTATCAACTAACCAGAATACAGCTAGATTTAAAATCGACCAATCAGGAAACATAATTCATTTCAAACATTAGGTGTTTTTTATTCCCTAATTCACAAACATTAAAAAAATAAACGCCTCTGACCGTCTATAGCCGCGTCCAAACGTTCAAGCGTGATTGATTACATACATGGCATAAGCTATGAAAGATTGAGCGGGATACACTGCTTTCTATCTCACTTTATCGTATGCCCCGTATGCTGTCCGCCGCGCTCGGCCGTTTGGACGCGGCTAGACGGTCAGAGGCGTTTATTCGTGGTGTTAGTATTTTGTATCTGTGTCAAAACAGTTTATTTAAAAAAGAATGACGCCAAATTGAAAAATCGTTTCGCCGTGGTATTTATTATTGATTGTGGATGGATAATCTTTGTTTTTAATATTTTCTCGCAATCGAAGTGAAAAGTAGAGTGTAAGTATAACTCTGGTCTAAAAGCCATATTACCCCTCGAACTATTCCAAACCATCTCCTGGTAATATGGCTTATTTTAGACCCTTGTCATACAATCTACTATTGTTTCTACTCCCAAACCTTTGCTGCCAAGAACCCGCTAGTCGGATTTTTTGTTCTTACCGAGTCTCATCGGTGTGTTATCCCGGCTGCGTCCTGAAGGAACTCAGGGTCCGCCTGCCACCTAATCCCTGGTATTGGTGAAAATAAGAACTAGTTTACGCAGAAGCGAATGCCACCTGACCTTCCAACCCAGAGGGGAAACTAGACGTTGTAGGGCTTAGGACTTAGGAACTTTGTTTGTAGCATAGTTTCTACGGTTAAAGCCACTCGCTTCGCTCGTGCGTGGTTCAACCATAGAATGCATTCGCTAGCTTTCAGTTCAACCATAGAATCCATTCGCTAGCTCGTGTTTCAATTCCACACTCGCGGTTAAAATACAACTTCGCACCCTTGTATAACAAACAACTAAGTATTACTACCTGGGGTCCGAACATAACATGTGGCGATTCCATCGGGTACAACGTCATTGGGAGTTTTTGTATTCTTAATCCCTGAAGCTGAAGCTACCTTAAGACGCTGTCAACACCAAAATGCCCTTGAGGGTTTTGGATAGCGCGCAGTCTGTCTATTTGCATCGGAGTAAACGAGAGCGAGTGTTACTGGGCGGCCCGGTTTTTGAAGATAATATTACATAAATATTGAAATAAAAAAGGTGGATAGTGTATTTGTGAAATATGACTCGCTAGCGGTTTAGGTAGGTATGAATATGTTGACTTCATGTTTTTAATTGCAGACCCATACACGTCAAAAAAATAAAGACATAGAACCGTTTAATGTGATTTTAAGACCAATCTTTGTAATTATTTTCTATCGAGCCGATTTCGTCCAATTATGTATCGAGCTCGTCCACGGTCTTTGAAATATGGTGAATATTAACATATATTTTATTTGATGTGCTACAACAAATCGTTTTTCTTAAAAAACTGCTTAAATAACATTAATTTCACCAAATTAGGTCTTGTCAGCCTCTTAAGAATCTCATCCTAAGCACGTGTTTGCAAAGGTATAGAAACAAAATAATGAATGAAGTAATAATAAGTTATTGATTAACAACTACAACTTTTATGGTTTACTTTGTAAGTAAAGCCAGATTCATTCAGGCAACATTTCCGCAACTCCGCTTGGCATTTGTCATTAATTTGCGCTACGCCGAGCGAAGTCCGCCAACGTTGCGCTAATTCACTCGACGTCGCTGGCAATACGTGACGCGAGACATTTGACCCCTAGTAGACATTAAATAAATAAGTTAATGAATTACGCCCATATCTACTCGTGATCGGGCGACGACGTTTGTGGAGATTTGTCGGCTCATGGTTGGAAGGGCCTATTCGTAGTAACTACCTAAACACTAGTGTTTTTCACTTGTCAATCTTGTCATGCTCAAAAAATGTGTCCTACTTATTAGGCTTAAATCTATTAATCTCTCAATAAAGATACAATTTTACTTTTCGATATTTTTGTATTCTTTTATTTAATAATAAAAGAATAATCATTAAGTAAATTATAATTTTTTCACACCTTTCTTTCGGAAAAGTAAGTTTTGCTCCACGGTGAAACGGACCAAAATGATACTTTTCTGTTCAAGCTACTTTTTTAATTTATTAATTGGCATGTAGCATTTACGCAATGTGCCAATTGAATCTGATTTTAATAAAATAATCCATTGTAATTTCATCGTAGTCGATTAAAAAAAACGAACATATTTCAAGTTTCAACTTAACAACGTTAGGTATATGAAAAGGACGATGACCAAATTAGTATGGACGCGTGCCCCACCAAAAATTGCCAAGTGCAAAGTTAACGTATATATTATTTAAAAGTCCTTTGGACGTAGATTTAGTATATATTTCTTATTTTTCATTTAAACCAGGTGGCTTCCTATATTTTTTGATTGAAAAATTACGCCTTGTAATTACTTAGCTAGGCGCATATGCTAAACAGACTGTGCTAATTTTTTTCCGAAGGCGTGTCTAATGACATTAACCAATTAATTTCTTGGAATACTTTTATAGAAGTATTTTCTATACAAGAAAGGTGATTGGATCATCATCATCATGATCTGAGGCTATGTAGCCCTGAGTGGACCTTGGCCTGGTCGTCCACGATTCAGTTTCGATTTTTCATTCATTTCATTACATGGCATAACTGACATATAAAGTTGCCTGCTACTCACCGCTAGGGGCACTATGTTTAAATATGTCACCATCATTGTAAACCGGAAACGCATTAATTACGTTTTATCAGTGAATAATAAACGCATGGTTTAATGAATCTTACAGTTATCCCAAAAATCTATGTCAAAATAATTAAGCATGCCTACTTGTTAATTGTTTCTGGTCGTGTTAAAAACAGTCAAGGCGAATATTTGGAGACAGCATTACATAGCATAACTGACAGATACAGTTGTCTGCTACTCACCGCTAGGAGCAATATGTTTAAATATGTCACCATTATTTGTAAATCGGAAATGCATTAATCACGTTTTATCAGTGAATAATAAACGCAAGCTTTAATTAATCCTACAATTATCCCAAAAATCAAAGTCGAATTAATTACGAATGCCTACTTAATGATGTCTCTGTATATATTAATAACAGGTGGGGCAGAAATGGGCATCGTCCTTTATACATTTTCCGTAATATTTATAAATTTGAAATAAAAGTTCAGAAAAATTTGTTAAAACCTGTTAAGTAATTTGAACAGCATCTTTTTAAAATTTCTTCATACTTGGTGTGAAAAATTGTATGTGTCACTGGGTAGCAAAATTATCTTCGTCTCGGGCGTTATCACTTGTATCCCTCACTACGCTCAGGATTCAATACACCGCCCTCGCCGTAAATATACTATTTTGCTCCCTTGTGAACTACGCTCAGTATCCTACGTTAGAATAGAAGAGGGGGGAGGTGAGGAGAGGGGGAAGAGGGGGAGGGGGGCTTTGGAGGGGAGGTTTTTTTTTTAATACTGATAATTAAAGCAATTCGCAAGTTTTTACTTCTGCCGGCACTCCCGGAGTGCAACCCGGTCTTTTTATTTTATTTATAAATTTTTCGTAATACTTAAACATTTGTAATAAAAATCAAGAAAATTTGTTAAAACTACTTAATTAACTTTAACAGTATCTTTTTTAAATTTCTTCGTAGTCGATGTGAAAAATTGTATGCGTCACTAAGTAGCAAAGTTATTTTCGTCTCGGGCGTTAACACTTGTATCCCTCACTACGCTCAGGATTCAATACACCGCCCTCGCCGTAAATATACTATTTGGCTCCCTTGTGACACAAATAACTAGGTATTGACTTTCAAAGTGAAGTCGGCAATAAAATTGTATTTCCATGCTGCTGAATCACCTAATAAGTGGTTTCCGATCGATGCGAGTGAATAAGTTAGAGACCAACTTACCTGTATCGATCGTAGCTAGCTCATGTGAATTGCCCACGATAAGTTGGCCTACATCTGAGATGAGTCATTGCACAAACAGTTCGTACGATAAGGCGCGCCGAAATAAACAAAACTTGTAACAGAGCTTTTCACAAAGAAACAATGTTAAGAACTTTCATTTGTAAAATTTGACTCGTTGCACTACGTCACTTACTTAATGTGAATTTGCGTGTCACATATTGCTTAAAGAGTGAGTGAAACGCAATGCACATTGGACAAAGGGGTTTTACCCTTGTAATCTCGACAAACTTTTAATCGAATTTCAGTTCAAAGTCAACGTTTCGCATTTTTTCATTTGATCGAATATTCATTACTTCGAACATTTAAATGGTGTATTTGTGAAACACCGATTTTTATTTGGTAGAAATATTATTTAATTTATACTTTATCTCGCAGATCTTTATGTCATATTTTATTATTCCATATTTATTTGTTTGTTGTAAGTTTTACATGGTAGAAAATCATATCATTATTCTTCATTCTACAACTTGGTTTAGTTCGGTTCTGGCGCTTCACCGGCCGCTGCCGCGGCACGCTCGCTTCGCTCGCTCGGCTCGCGCGCCGTTATGGTCGCAGTTCTAACCTAACCTAACCCACTCTGTCAGCGTAAGGAAACAGGACGCATCTGACTGTGAATCTCAGAGCAAAAAGGACGAATCTTACTATGAGACTGGTGAAGAATGAAGATATGAGATGTAGGCAACTTTTACTATGCCCATAACTTGTACTTAAGTATGTTTTTCTAACTTGCTCGAGTTTGTTTTTTTTTTTCTTAAAATATGTAATCTAGTATGAAACTATGAAATGAAGTAGTTGTATAATAATACGTTGTATAATAAACATTGATATTTTGTTGTTCTGTCTTTTAAATAGTTTATTAAATGTATTTTTAATTATTTAAGAATCCTTGTACCGTTTTCTAATAATTGTTTTAATATGTAATGAATAGTCGATGAAGCCATATATAATACTCCAAGAGATAATATTGATACTGAATATTCTATGAATCGTTTTCGATGAAACGAAATTCGATGAAAAGTTTGTCGAGATTTCAAGGGGCACCCGAACTAGCCATATCATCATCGTTTTTTGACGATTTTGGACCCCCTATCATTTTAACCACAAAAATATCTGTAACTACCTAAGTAGCAACTCCTTGGTATAGATAGAAGCATCCTATATGATACATAATATAATTACCTACTACTACTAGTAAGTAAGAAAATTATCCTGGTTTTATCACTCTTAGGTTTCTACCTAAGAGTGATAAAAACCAGGATAATTTTCTCAAAAATGTATAGTATTTGGTCATTATTTCACTAAGTACATAACATATCGTGTCGTAATAAAAACCAGGATATTTTTCTCAAAAAGATAATAGAATTTGGTAATTATTCAGATAATATATCGTGTCGTGTATGTAGAACAAAAATAAAAAAAATGCTAAACATTACAGCTCGGACCTACAACAAACTTGAACAAAAGCGGCCTGCAGTTATAAATTAGTGGGTTGACTTTTTCCAGGCCTGGGCAGTAATGCGTTATTTGGAATTTGTTTTTATTCAGACTTAATTATTGTCTCGTGTTTAATTTGCGTACTTTTGTTTCCCGTCCGAACGGTCAACACGATTCGTCAACAAACCAAACGCTCGATACTACATAGTAGGTAGCGTAGTAAGTAAAGTATTATATATATGCATGTATAATTCAGTAAACGCTCACCGCTTGACGTACTCCCAAAATAGTTTGACCTCCTCTTCTAGATATTCACCCATTACCTATTCCTATGCGATCACTGTCCCGTGGTTTTTTAAGAGTAAAATAACATTAAAATTTTATAAATCACTAAAACATAAAAGAAAAAAATACAAAAAGTTACTAAAGTGTCCGGCGCCACTTTGTTTATTTTACGAAAGTTATGTTTTTTTTAGAAGTGGAACACACGATCAAACTTACGAAGTTTCATGTGGTTACTACCCGCCTAGACGGCACTAGAGCCCCGGCGATACATTTTTAAATAGGTTTAGTTCAGGGTTATTAAAGTAATCGATTGTATTTCCATTCATTGACGAACGTTGATCGACATTCGTCAACTACTAAATAGTAGGTAAACACTTCTTCACCGATGTTAATCTACATGTTAAACATATATTGTAAACCTAAAAATTATACATCCGAGCGTTTACTCAACAATTGTTTTTCCAGGGCAAGTTTACACATTGATTAGTGATTAGTGCGGCTGTACACATTGGACAAGCCGAGCTAGCGAAGGAATGTACCTATATAAGACTAAACTACGACCGAAGCGAGGTAACATCATAGTCGCCTGACGGCATTAGGTAAGCCTGCATGTAAACACGGCCTAACAATAGTTATTTGTGCAACAAGAGAGCAAAGTTTGTTTTTGCTGCGAGTGCTGATTTTGAGTCCTGAGGAAGCGAAAGATTCTAAAAAAAGTTTGAATCTTGAGCGCAGCGAAGGACTCAAAAACACGAGATGCAAATACTTTGCTCTCGAGTAACACATACAACTTTTCACCTCAGCAGTGACAACATATTCACATTAAAAACTACATAATAGTATCGCGTACCTATTCGTCTCAAGATTGTTAAGAAAGAAAACTTAATTAGGCGTTCGTTAGTACTTGTTTTAACTCATCAGCGCCGGCCACGCCGTTAGTCAATACTAGAAAGGCGAGACAAGGCGCGAGCAACCAAAGGATATTTCAGTATATAGATACTGAAGTTCGCGCGACACTCGTATAGACGAGTGTCGCGCGACACTAACCTAACACATCACTAAAAACTAACCGTATTGTTGTTAAAATTCAAAGATTTTACTAATATCTTCGAGATATTTTAGAAATGTATCTCGCGTGCACACCAAAAACTAGCCGTAACTGTTGTTAAAATACTGCCTTATTCATTCACGTCACTGACTTCACTGTATATCCTAGTTAGATAGATAATTGATTTATCCTAGTACTCCTAGTAGTTTTTATATTTAAAACCAATATCAATAACGCAAGAATGAAGAATAATATACCTAATAAATTCTGAAACAAATTAACATTTTTTTTAAAGGGGCGGGCCGCCGCGCTCGCGTTCGGAAGCTGCATCTGTGGTATAGGTACGTTCATAAAATTTAACATTGTTTAAACTAGAAATATTAATTAGCTAGCGTAATAAAGTTCATGTTTACCTATTTGTTATGAAAAACGGAGTTTATTCTGAGATCTTTTATTTAAATTATCTTCAATAGAAAATTCCTTTGTACCTAAACGATATGATACAGAGAAAGAATACAGGATGTTAACGGGGTCATGATCCGGAATGACAAAAAGCGAATAAGATTTCGTGGTTGGTCCCATGGGAAAGGTTGTTCAGTATGATCATCTTATTCGCTTTTTGTCATTGAAAAGTTGTATGTGTTACTAGAGACCAAAGTATTTGCATCTCGTGCTTTTAAGTCCCCCGCTGCTCTCTAGATTCAAACTTTGAATCACTCGCTACGCTCGTGATTCAATTTTAGAATCTTTCGCTTCCTCAGGACTCAAAATTAGCACTCGCAGCAAAAACAAACTTTGCTCTATTGTTTCACAAATAACTATATTCTTAAACTTGGATAGCCAACAGTCAAGTGAATTGTATTTAAAGAAAACACTCATATTAAAATATAAAATTATTGTAACAATATATTTAATACATTAATTATTATTATTATGTATCGTAAACATCCATGACTCGGAAACAAATATTCATGCTTATCACAGATATATGTGCCCTTGCCGGGATTCGAACCCAGGACCGTCAGCTTCTTAGGCAGCCACTAGGCTATTAAACCGGTCAATATTAGTGACGCTTTAATGGCAGCGAGAACGTTCGTCGACTTCTACCTATGTACAACTGATAATCGATTTATACGATTTTATCGTTGAAGGATATACCTAGAACTTACCTACATCTACTTGTAGTGATTATAAAATAATAATAGATCGGGTTGCACTCCGGGAGTGCCGGCAGAAGTGAAAACTTGAATAATTTTAATTTTGCAAAAATAAATCCCTTCCTCCCCCTGCATGCCAATATATCCAATAACAACCTTATTAGTGTGCGCTATAGTTCAACTTAACTCAGCAAAATCGAAAACGTCGGCGCCAAGCCAAGACCAGCGGACGGCGCGGCGGCGGCGAACAAAATACCAATTTGTTTTTGCCGTTGCCAAATATTTTTCAAAGCTTTATCTCTTCAGGAATAACGTCCAAATTCAAACTATTCGAATTTGCTCAATAGCAAAACGGTGAAGGACGCGTGGACAAAATTACAAATTCATTTGCAGAATATGCTATTGCAAAAAGTGTTTAACGGCTTTTACTCTTACGAATAGCGTTTTGAATGAAGTCGAATCGGCTAGCAGCCAAAAGTGACCTCCTTCACATCTGACGTCACAAAAATCTGTCGCGTATTTAGCAATTTTTCAAATACTTTTTAGCACTTAAACAAACGACTCGAACGACGAAGTCCAGTCAGCTAGACAGGCGCCTAAGTAGTCTGTTTTACCGACGGTACAAAAAGGCGCTCAATTCAAAAGAATTAGCTGGAGAAGCTTTTGACCCTCTTCCCCCAATGTTACTCTTGCCCCGACTCACCTTATATGGAAAGTTTAACAAGTTCATATGGTTTAATGACAGCTGCCGACACCATACTTAACGTTGATCGGTCTGTCATCGTAAGTTGTTGCAACCCGCCCTTAGTTATCGATGTTAATTTACACTCTATCACTAAAACCGACTTAACGGATTAGAAACGTCACCCAGAAAGTTAAAAACATGGATTAAAATCGATAGTTAAACCAACAACGCGTAGTTTCACTGTCCAGAGGCAACCGGATGGCTCGGTGTATTTGAGCTCCCGAAGCGGTATGGAACCTCCCCGTGCAATCCGAACTGAGCCAACTTGGACTGGGGTGTGGTACTGTGAGCCAAGATCGCCACTGAATGGCAGCGCGACAGCTCAAAAAGGCGACGTGGTCGACCTCGCCAGCAATAAAAGGATGAGATAAGACTCCTTTTTAAAGGATTGGTCAGAGGCTGCTCGGGATGCCCAGCAATGGGACACCATAGGCTAATAATAAAAATAATAAAAGACAAGTAAAGTGCAAAAATATGTATTGAATTAATCCTCTCATAAATATGTAGGCACCAAAACCTTAATCCACTGACATAAGAGCTATGGGACATACGAGTATGTATGTATGTATGTAAGTACTTTATTGTACACAATAACAGGTTAAAGAATATACATGTCACACAATAGATCAAAGTACAAAGGCGAACTTATCCCTACAAGGGAACTCTTCCAGCTAACCTTTGAGCAATTGATAGGAAGGTAGGTAGAACGAGATAGGCAAACTTATACCGTGTACAAAAACACAGAGAAAATTAAAACAAAACCTAATAGGTATTAATCCTAGACAAATAAAAACATGCCAATACATATATAAATATACAATATAATACACACTATCATATGCATGATATATATCGCAAATATACAATAAATAAATAAATAAATAAATACTATATTCAACCAATTCACAAGTCATTGGAAAGCCACAACTTCTTCAAATTCATCTTAAGTGACGCAACAGACCGCAACTGTCTCAGCGACAAAGGCAACTCATTCCACAACTTAACAGCGCGCGCGGTAAAAGATCTAGAGTATGTTCGCGTCTTTTTAGACGGTACAGCAAGAGTAAGGTTAGCACTCGACCGCAAGCGGTGGCCACTGCCGTCTGCCATATAACTAGACCGCTCAGAAAGATAAGGAGGGCAGGGGAGGGGGGAGGGGACACATTTATGAGTAAGTTGTTTGCACCCATATTTTTACACTTGACTGACCTTAGTCTCATCTGATGGTAAGCGACAACAGAGCCTAAGATGGAGCTCACTGGTTCAGTACTCGCATTCACTCTTGTTTCATCATTATCAGCCTATATACGTCCTTCAGGGCACAGCCCTCCACTCATTGATGAGAGGTAGGACAGCATATTACACTGTTATTTATGATGGACAGTAGCCCCCATGCTGCCCCAGTGTGGGTTCGAGACACATACACCTTTGAATTTATTCGCAGATGTATGCAGGTTTCCTGACAATGTTTTCCTTCACCAAAAAGTGCTATTCACTTTAACTTATTTTAAAAGTAGTAGGTATGAGTAAATAAATGCTATTGTACATATAAAACTTTTTCAAATATATTTCTTTGGAAAAGTGGTTTCGTTAATGGACTTTTGTTACATAATTATATTAACAACACCTTTTTGCCCACTTCTTTCTATCTCCAAGAATTAATTTTGGCACACACCTTGGGTTAATTTTCACAAAAAATAATTTCATTTTTCCCTTTCACTGTTTTTAAATTGTATACCTATATTAAATACGAGAAATTGTACCTATTCTTTAAATTTAGGCATATTGAGATAATCAATTTATGATTTTGTCCTATTGGGAAGAGGCATTCCGATTCTGAGATTCAGGCTTATTGAATAATAGCTCAAAACAAGCATACAGTAAAACGAAGCTCATTATTTGATTTGTGATTAATTTACCTGGATATAAAATCCCAACTTATAAGGTATGTACCTACGCGATTTATTTATAAACTCAGTCTTCACGACACAACTTCTAATTTAACTACCTATCGGGTCTACTATAGTCAGCTCTTTAGATTCTTTTTCTCATCCATATTCATCATGTACGTACAGACTTCGACTTAATTTATATGAATTACTAGCAGCCCGGCCCGGCTTCGCACGGATTACCCGTTTTCCCGTAGGAATGAAGCATTTCCCCGCGGTAAAAAGTAGCCTATGTTCATCAGGGATAATGTCGGCTTCTAATGGTAAAAGAATCTTTCAAATCGGTCCAGTAGTTTCGGAGCCTATTCAATACAAACACACAAACAAACAATCAAATTTTTCCTCTTTATAATATTAGTGTAGAAGTGTCGATAAACGTCGGCCACGTTAACATAAATCTACACACACACAAAAGTTAATATAATAACAATAATTTCTGAAATCTATTTCAAATACAATACAAATATTACACCAACGCTAATAATAGTTAAGGGAAACGAAACGTCAATAGTTGTCAGGTCTGTGTCTGTCAGTGCAGTGTCATTATATATATTATTATTTATATAGAATTTCCGTCAATTTTTTTTTCAATGTCAACACTGGCACAGATTGTGAGTCGTGAGGTCGTGACCCCCTAGCACGGCACGGGATGGGGTATACAGATTATATTATGTAATTTTACCCCAAATTGTCAGTACAACATGTCGAAGTCATAGTTGGGTGGGGCATACAGAGTTTTTACCACGAACATCGAAACTCGAAGTTCGTATATCTCCGTCTCTATCACACTTAAGGTTTATGGTAGTCGAGCGCCAGAGATAGAGATATACGAATTTCGAATTCGATTTTCGTGGTAGCGCCGCTGATGTAACAATCGATCCGACCACATGCGCATGCAATTTCTCAGTACAACTCGTTTGACAGTTATATCGAGCAGCGCAACATGCCTCCATACAATAGCAATTAATCAGCTTCTGATAAATTGGGGCTGACAAATCATGACTTGTATAGACCCCATGACAAATATCGCTGCAACCGCTCTACAAACTTAAGCCGCGGTCACACTGACAAAACGAACGATATATTGAGTCCGTCCACGGTAAGACCACAAGTGTTCTATACACCAATCAATTTGTCACAAGAACCTCCTTCAAAGTGAATGTTTGTTGTCTCTTTCCATCGTATGCTGTCTAGATTGATGTGACAAATTGCTATATGAATAATGTCCTTTAGCAAAACACATAGCTTTCATTTTCACTACCTTAATATCGAGTTAGTGTGACAAATTGCATCGTTTGAAGTGCTTAAGATTTATGGCACACTTTGTTATAACAACTGCACGGCTATCACAAGACGGCGCGCAAGTTTTGACGATTTTTCTCGCACTTTACCTCTCTTTCTAAGTTTTCTAATAAGAGAGCTCGCGCGCTGTCTTGTGATAGCCGTGCAGGTTATTTGGAATAAGACAGCAATACTGATTGTGTCTGTATTGTTGTGAGAAATTGCAAAGTGTGTAAAAGCCAAAACTGTATGGCGCATACTGAACTTGATTTTCCGGCTGCCGTGCCGGCAAAATGTGATTGACTTCCATGTAACACAGGTAGCGTAGTAAGCAAAAACTTTACATTTAATTGCCGTGAAACTATGTATGTACAATACACCACTTTTTTTAAAGTAAGTAAAGTGTATATTCTTAATAGATTTGTGGTCTACGTACTTGTATAGAAAACTTCCAGAAAGGGGTCCTATAATTAGATCGTTAACAAATATTATAATATATATATGTTTATGATAAACCTTAAGCCCGTCACAGACGTAGCTATAATATATATTAATATACCAAAATATATATTATAGCTAGGCATCTTATATTTTACGTACTAGTTGACAGAGTCCACAAACGCAGACATAATATATATTTTGGTATTTTAATATATCTTATAGCAAGGCAAGATACCTGCGCTCACTAGAACAGCAAGGAGTGTTATGATGACAAAAATATATTTTTTGGTATCTTAGTCGTGCGTGGTGCTTAGCTATAATATAATATATATTTCGGTATCTTACGGTATATTAATATATACTATAGCTACGTCTGTGATGGGCTTTATACTTGCGCGGTTGCGCCGAACTCACGTATCGAAAGATACCGCAAATTGGTAAAACTCATACGTATAGCGCTTGTTAAGCTTATTAGTGGTAATTAAAGATACGGGAGTGCGCGTAAATAGACTTTAAAAAAAAATCGGCCAAGTGCGTGTTGGGCCACGCGCAGTGTAGAGTTCCGTAGTTGCCCGTCTGTCTTAGCTTAGCTACATCGACACTCGCGCGCTAACTAAATGGTGCGATTGCGTCTATCGGCTGAATTTGTATATTCGAAACTTGGCCTTTCTAAGTACACTTTAGTTTTTCGACTATTACTCGGTAACTAGTTATAGTAGTTATGTCTACTTGCCCGTGATAGTTTCCCTTTTAAATTCACTATATGGTCCACTACCACGATTTTTTTCACATCCCCAGTAGTAGCCATTTAGCCGGCAGGGGGGGGGGGGGGACACACTCGAACGGAAATCACTGAGTTGAAAAATAGTTTTAAGAACTTCATTATATTTTTGAACAAGCTATCCAACGATAGTATCGTTGGATAGCTTGTTCAAAATATAGTGTGGGGTATCGTTACGATACCCCACACTATGGGTTTATCGAGGAAAAAGTTGACATCCCCATTTTACGTGTAGGATACCCAAAAAAAATTTTTGAAGCGAATTAGTTATTTACGATACAAGTGCCAAAAATAATAAATTCGCAACGAGTGGTGCTAAATTAAAACACGACCGAAGGGAGTGTTTTAAATCGACACGAGTTGCGAATTACCTATTCGCACGAAGTGCTCTTTTCCGCACTAGTGTGGGAAAGTAGCACCATATGTACTGTAAACTTCTTTAGCGGCGCTGAGCACTTTTTGGGATGGGGTAAAATTGTTAAATACGCGACAGAGTTTTGTGACGTCAGATGTGAAGGAGGTCACTTTTTGCTGCTAGCCGATTCAACTTCATTCAAAACTGAACGCTATTCGTAAGAGTATAAAGCCGTTAACCAGTTTTTGCATAGCATATTCTGCAAATAAATTTGTAATAAATAATACCAACGATTCCTTCACCGTTTTGCTATTGAGAAAATTCGAATAGTTCGAATTTGGGCGTTATTCCTAAAGAGATAAAGCTTAGAAAAAAAAGGTATTGTGTTTGCCGCCGCCCGGAGCAGGCGGCCCATCGCACCCAACGCGCCCGCGGGCCGTCCGCCTAAATAATTGATAATTTTTTACAAATTTGTGTCAAATTCATTTTTAGGGTGACACCGTAAGATGTCACGTGAATGTTATTGAGTTTTCACTTCTGCCGACACTCCCGGAGTGCAACCCGGTCTTTTTATTACTGTTTTGTCGGCGTGATTGATTTATATACCCATGCCAAATTACAGCTTTCTAGCTGTAAGGGTTACTTAGCAAAGCCGAAGACGGACGGACGGACGGACAGACGGACGGACATGGCGAAACCATTGTCACGCAACTAGGAACAAAAAGCAAAATGACATCCATTTGCTCAAAATCAGCATCAAATCTGACAAGTGAAGTGACAAGGCGTGACTTCTATCATGGCGGACCAACGGCGGATAAATGCTATCTCTTACTTCCGTACTTTCTCCTTCTGACATTCTGTCAAGACTTGTCATGTCGTCAAGGCATCACACGCAACGTATACGTATACAAAATAGTAGATTTGATTTAGATTGGCTTGTACCTCCTCGTATTAAATGCACCGTTTCCAAAAAAACATAGTAGAAAAAAACGGCACTAAAAGAAAGTTGGTGCACAAACCGGTAAGCACAAGATTAGCCTATTCGTTATTCTGTACATTCATAATAACTTAAACGATACCTACGTAAACTTTATACGTTTTAGTTCGCATCGAAAAGGTAATGATGCCCATCATCATTATCGATAATCACGATCACCACAGAACACTTCTACCCCGTTGCCGTAATCGAATACTACGACACCCACGGAAAGAAATTTAATTGTGAGTGGCTATCCAAATCCGACACCATACACCAGACTTGTAATAATTTACAATAACTGATGAATGTAATTGGGTAGGTACTTCTAGTATACCTACATACTATCTTTTACGGTAATTATTATTAAACTATTTAAGTACTGTGAATAAATGTATATACTATTCTTTTATTGTTTTATTTCTTTGCCTATTATTACAGATTTTTTCAAAACCTGAATATAGCAGCGGCAGCAGCGACAGTCATATTTACCATACTTTTTAGCCACAATGTAGCAAACAGATATACACTGGGTAGGTACCCTTATGACCTTATGAGTCAACGGACTGGTTTAATAAGTCAAGGGCGTATATCTAACCTGCCTCCCTAGCACACTAGGTTTTATGTCCGACATAAAGCATTTATCCCTCTTGCACTCGCATATTGGCCAGAATGGGACGAATGCTTTATGTCCGACATAAAACTTAGCGTACTAGCCCCTCAGTCGAGTTAGGTGAAGAACATCAGATTCAAACCACAAAATGTTAATAACGGGGTTTGAATTACATGTTCATTTGAAATCTTTTTCTTTGTGCAGTGGACCCACGATGTCCCTGGCCGTAATTTATCGATATCGATAACATTTTAGTACTACATCCCTATCAACCGTATCGGCTTCGTTATGTTGGTACGATTTCCTGCCGCGTTAAACGTTTATTTTTAATTGTATTGTATACGGCAAAATAGCTAAATCATGAATGAGTTATCATGTCAAAATAAAATGACAATGTCACTGTCATCCGAAGTCCCGTCTCTTAGAACGTAGTGGTTATATTCTCTTTGGGAAAAACTATAAGGGTTCCTTGTTGACTACGGACCCTAAAAACGGAGTGACAGGAGTTTGGTATGTTGATTTTTTACGAAAATTATGAGAAAAATGATTAGCACCTTGAACGTATGTGATTATACAGGTGATTCAGGAGACGTGAGCAGGATCAACCCTACACATACAGTTAATGTTAATGGATCTTTTACCATTGTAATTAAGTTAAACGCCCACAGTTTTTTTTACATTTTGTGTAAAAGTTTCATTCACAATAAATCATGGTCACCCTACACAACTAAAAAAAAATTAACGTTAATCTTACCAATGCTGGTACGACTGAGTAGCTTATAAACTATAGAATCCGTAGGGTTGATCCTGCTCATGTCTCCTGAATCACCCTGTATATACAGTGCGACACAAAAGAGTAGAAATTAAATGAGGGCGCCACTTTCTACGTAACTGTCACATTATTTGACTAAAATGCTTAAACATGGCAACAATTTAGTATGGATTTTTTTAGTTCCATTTTATTTAATTTCTACTCTTTTGTGTCGCACTGTTAGGGTATGCGCGCACGAGCAACTTTGTCGCTGTCGACAGTACATCTCTCTTTTTCTAATTTCGAGCGTGCAAAAGAGACAGATGTCCTGTCGCCGGCGACAAAGTTGCTTCGTGCGCGAACTAGTTGTAATAGATTTACCCCGGTTAACCCAAATTGCTGTATATATCTACATACGTGAGTTTGGCATAACAGGGCAGCCTAGCACGATACCTCTCATCCTTAGGCTGTCACCTCATGCTGTCAACTGGCAACCCCGTATTTCCAGGCTGTCAATGTCAACGTCAAACTCAAGAAAATAAGAATTGCCCGTCATTGACGTCATTGTCAATGTCATTGTCATTTATAAATGTTCTATGTTCTATCTGATCGTACGGCAATAATACGGCATATTATATTCGACCGGCCGTGCTCGGGTGCAGTGTGATTGATTAGATTAAAAGTATTAATACGTACTCCGGTTAAATTGTAAATAGCAACGAATACAACATATTGTAACCGATAAAGGAGGGGTTATTTCATTGTATACGGTCCTCATTTTAAAAGGTAAGCATTATAAGCATTATTTTATTTTATTAAGCTGTCGATGTTTTGTTGGTAATGCTGCATTAATGTTACATTTATTTTACAAACTCGAACAGAAGCCCAAAAACTTTTTTTATTCTCTTAATAATTGTTTAAGAGCATCAGAATATTACAGCTTAAAGCCTTTCGTTAAACATATTTATCGTACAATGGAAATTTCTAGTTTCTGTTCATAGTTCAAATCTTGAAAATATGGAAAGCTGTGTTTGAACTGAATTAGGTGGACTGGAATGTTATTTACACAATACAATAATAATGTTCAAATGCCTCATGTTTGATAAATCATCCGAAATTTGATGTTAAATCCAGTGGCATTATGTCAAACCACATAAAGTT
Organism: Epinotia ramella; assembly: GCA_947578815.1. Classification (NCBI taxonomy): domain Eukaryota; kingdom Metazoa; phylum Arthropoda; class Insecta; order Lepidoptera; family Tortricidae; genus Epinotia; species Epinotia ramella. The sequence goes on along the minus strand of OX388202.1, from coordinate 16,543,974 downwards.
TAATGTAAAGTAAGAGAACTTCTAATATATTGCCTGCTTACATCATTGAGAAAACAGCACTGTGCAGGATGTAAAACATATTTGAGAAATGTGTGAATTGGGGTAGGTGACCTCCACCAGAGCTGTTCAAGGTTACAAGGTGGTGAGCTAAGAAAAATGCACCAACAGCATTCCTGGGTGTGTTTCCTATTAGTGTTTATACGGTATAATCCAGTCTTAGCGACAGCCAAGGTACCAGATATAAATATGTCACACTAACAAAACAGACATGTGACATGACATGATGGAAATCATATTGTTTCGTATGGAAACCTCAACCCGAGGCTGCTCTAATTCGTACGCACCTAAGAGTTAACAATGTTCATTCTATGTTTTACAAAAAAGTTAATTATTTATAAATAAACTACTGCACTATGTACTAGATTTTACTCCACAGTAAACATATTTTAGTAAATACCTGCAACTAATAAGTACAGTCAATTCAAAAAATGTAGGTACATACATCTTACTCATTAATTAACCTGTTGTCCCATGGCTCTTATGTCGGCAGATTAAGGTTTCGGTACATATTATGTACACTCAGCGTCATATAATTAGTAGCAGCCAGAGTAGCCAAATATTTCGAAACACACCCTTATTCTCACAGTAATAAAGACGTGTACTGAAATATTTGGCTACCTTGGCTGCTACTAACTATATGACGCTGACTGTACTCTAGGTATGTAATGTATTTAACACTCTTTTTTAATGTCATTAGTTTATATATCTGTATGTGGTATGTGTTGAAATTTTCCTTAACAAAGTATTGTTTGATTTAATCACGGTTACATTACATTTTATGTTATGTTCTACAGATGTCACGACTCGATATAGTTGTATTTGGAGCTACAGGCTTCACAGGCAAGAAGGCTGTGCAGGAGTTGGTCAGGGTTGCCAATAAGTACCCTGGGCTGACCTGGGGAGTAGCCGGGCGCTCACAGTCGAAGCTGGAGACCCTCATGGCTGATATCGGAAAATTAACTGGTGAGGAAAAATTGTATATCTCTCTTTTATCTCAGTGTTAATCTTGGTTGCAACATTAACTATCTACTTCAGACCTTGGTGGTCTGCTGAGGGAAAACTGTAAAAGTACCCTGTACCTATATTTTAATATTAATAATAATTTAATAGGAACTTGACTTTTTATAAACCGTATGTGTGCTGTAGGTAAGTCTGTGATACATATAAGTCTTTATCTCAACCTTGAGGCATACCTATTGCATATTACCAATGATAACCTTTTGTATCCAAGATTGCCATTGTTGCCGCCTATTATTCTTAATAACCGAATAGGTAATATAAAAATTTACTGATATCAGCTGATTGAAATGCAAGCATAGAACTTTATTCGCTTCACTCCCTCGTTCGATAAAACAAACCTCTGTTAGCTAAAATATGTTCTGACCTTTTTTCTCAAACATTAATGTCAAAGTGACAAATAAAGACAAACAAAGTTTAACAGCATTTCAGCTAAAAAAGGTTTGATTAACCTTTATTAGAATGAGGCCATAAATTAATATTATTTCAATCACTTAAATACATCAACCAATCTTTTTACTGATTCTTGCTAATACTTTGCAGTTTTAAAAATTTACACAACAATATGGACATAATATACAAATAAGATCGAATTGACTGTCAGCTGCCAACTGACTATTGAAGGGGAGGCGTAAATTTAACAATCCACAACAATGATGTAATATAAAAACGAGGTACAGATAGGTTATAACGCTCCAAGAGTGGCATACTAAAACTGAGTCAATTGCAACAACTTGCTTCAGTTTCGCGTCGTCAATGGAAACGTATGCTGTCAGATTTGGTGGCCATTTTTAAACATGGAATTTCGTAAAGACAACGTATCTACCTTTTTTTATATTACATAATTGATCTACAACGTGTTATATAATTCCACATGAAGTTATGTTTTCAGTTTTAGTTTCATTTTATGTTTTATTAAAATCCTGTTTTTTTGGGTCATAATTGCGGTTTTCACATTTTCCCAATGGACTTTACAGGGGGACCTTTTAACCTCCTTACTGCTTTAGGGGTACTTTTGTAACACCCTGTATACTGTATCGGAGTCCTATTCCAATGAATAAAACGTCTTTACTTACCACCAACATACCTAGCGGTAACCTGTTGTATCCATAAGTAGGTGTATTATACTCGCATCTTCTACATATAGGTACATGTCCGTGGATAATATGGAAGTTTTTCCATCGCGCTCGAGTTTAATATTAGACACTGGAAGTAACATGCTTAAAATAAATCGTTAACTACTGAATCGACTTTCAGAGTTTATCGGCAGTGAGTTTGTTTACGGTTTCAGCAGATGCAGATACTTACCAGTGACGTTGTTTATGATGTTAGTGTAGCTGTGTCTGCAGCTTCGCCAACGTATCATCCTCGCTTCCTCTCCCTTACAAGTTTCATCCCCATTAAATCCTCTTAGGATTAAAATGGTAGGAATGTCTTTTTGTACAATATGTATTTCATACATATTTCATTTAAATCTGTTCAGTAGTTAAGGTGTGATAATCTGACATCACCCTGACGCATTTATGATATAGGGTTCGTCTACATTTCCACGGCATGGCGTCATCGCTGTGAAACGGCGGCGACGCGGCGCGCGCCATAAACACCCACGTTGCACCGCCGTGGATTTTTGCGGTGCCGCGCCGTGAGTTTCTACGGCGCCGCGTTGCATTGCATCGTGTTTTTCTAAGGTGCTGCGTCATGATAGTACACATTATTCGGCGCCGCACCGTGAGATTCTACGGCGCGTGCCGCGCCGTGAATTTCTGCAACGCCGCAACGTGAGTTTCTGCGGCGCCAAAGTTCGTAGCCGGTCCGTTTCGTTTGGGACATTGCCTTATCTTACGAAAGTGGATCGGTCATATTTAGGTACACATTGTTTGTGTATAAGCAAGTGTTGAACGCTCAGTGTTATACAATGTGCATGCAAATCTTTTACTCTATTTACACTTGAACCGCTTTTACGCATGCATGATGAGCATGTCAGATGATTGTTTCGTCGGTATATAACGAAGGAATCACAGGCGTGGGATTGAAGAACAGGATATCGCCATTTTGAGATTGGCTGACGTAATGCATGTATCAAATATAAAATATACTGACGATATTTGCTGACGCATCCAGCCTGGCGGTTTTACGATTCGAATCGAGTTGCAAATTAAAATGTTAACTGTTATTATTTATTTTATTTGATATTTAAAACAAACTGTTTAGGTTTTAATGTCTTTCCGTCACCGCTGCCACGACATACACTCGTAGGTATATATGTGTTCATCTGAAAAAGGGACCTTGGAGAGTTTGGCGCTCATGATACCTATTATTATCATCTGTATAAAATTTACGTCTAAACTAAGATTTTTTACAATAATCATACAAAAGTACAATATATAATTATACATGTACGTAACAAAAAATCCCATAATATATTATGTATTCAGCATCGTTAATAAATTAATAACAATGGCGTAAGCGCAAACAGCACAAAGGTCAACAAAGAGACAAAATGTATGCAACATATATGTAGGTACTAATCGTGTTGTAATAATAATATCTTCCACCTTCTTTTCACCTCCTTATGGATTGAGTTCTAGGATAAAAAAGTATCCTACATCATTCTCCGGGAATATAAATCCTATACTGAAAATCAGTGGTTAGGTACAGAAACAGACAGACAGTGCTCATTGAAACCATTTCAATTCAATTCAATAAGCCTTTATTTCGCTAAGAGACTGTTTTCTATCGTAGCTCGTTTTCTTTGTTACATTAGCGTGCTTAGAGAATATATCTTAGTGATAAGTGCCTGTCGGAGTATTAGGCCTCCTCCGTCTCCTTCCATTGATTTCTGTCTAAGGGCACCCTGGTCCAGCGTGGTCCTAGTGTTCTCTTTATGTCGTCTTCCCAGCTTGTATTTTGTTGGCCTCTTTTGCGCTTGCAATCAATTGGGTGCCAGTGGGTCGCTTGTTTGCTCCATTTTTCCTTTTGATCGCGCAGCATGTGGCCTGTCCACCTCCACTTCCGCTGGTCAATGCGTGTGAGCATGTCAGTGACTTTTGTCCTTGATCTTACTTCTTGGTTCCGGAATCTGTCCTTAAGTTTCACTCCCAGCATACTCCTTTCCATAGCTCGTTGGCATTTTGCGAGTCTATCCCTGTGTTCTGCTGTGAGTGACCATCAGGTCTCACACCGATATGTCATGCATGTTTGAATACAAGTGTTGAATGTCTTTCTTTTTATACATATACCTAAGTCCTTACTTTTCATTATTTCCTTTAGTGACTAGTACTTTGCCCATCCTAGAGCTATTCTTTTATTCATTTATCTGGTCATTTGGTCTGTGGGGGAAATAATTTGACCCAAGTACACATATTCTTCTACATAATCCAAAGTGCCATCTACTTCTATGTTTACTTTAGTTGCATTAGTTAACATTTTCGTTTCCTTAGCATTCATTGTTTTTTCCGACTTGTCGACACTCTTCACTCAAGGTCCGGGCCATGTATTCTAGTTTTTGTGGATCTTCCTCCATTAGAACTAGATCGTCCGCAAATCTTAGATTGCTCAGCCGTCCGCATTTATGTTGAGTCCAAGTTCTTCCCATTCCAGCCTTCTAATGGCCTGTCCTTGTCTGACTCCCCTAGAAATGGGGAATGGTTTGCCCGTGGATTCCAATTTTACACAGCTCTTGCTTTTTTTGTCCTTTATGCGGATGTAAGTATCTCTGATTCCTTGCTCCTTCAGGCTTATCCATATGTAGTTGTGGTTTAGGCTGTCAAATGCCTTCGAATAGTCAATAAATAACATGTATATCTTTTGATATTCTTTGTACTGAAGTTTTTCCTGAATCCCGCCTCCTCAATTGGCTGATTCTCATCTAGCGTTCTTGAAATTCTATTAAATATAACTTTGGCGAACACTTTGTATATGTTTGACATCAGGCTGATAGGTCTGTAGTTTCCTATGTCATCACTAGCGCCTTTTTGAAGATAAGTATGATGTGAGAATCATCATCATCAGTTCATTGGGTATCATGTCAGGGCCTGGTGCTTTTTCTAATTTTTGTGAATTTATAACCTTTATTACTTCTGACACTAGAATGTGGGGTTTGTCCTCTTCGGTGTTCGACTGACATGGTGGATTGTGTTTTTCCAAGGCTATCTGGATCGCAATTTGCCTGTGTGTAGAGAGTTTGGCGGAAAGTTGTCGCTATGTTTTGGATCTCCATGCGCTTTGAAGAAACTTTGTTTGTTATTTAATTTGGGAATTTACTCCTTGCCATTTTCTCTTAGCTCTTTCAGTGCCGTTTTACTGAAATTAGATTTAAACCAGTAAAGTCTATTTCATTCGCAGGTGAAAACCTCTCCGGGATCAGAGTCATAATAGCTGATGTGTCCGACGAGGAATCCATCAAGCGCATGTGCGAACAAGCCAGGGTCATAGCGAACTGCTGCGGCCCTTACATGCTATACGGCGAGCCTGTGGTGAAGGCGGCGGTAGCAACCAAGACTCATGTCGTCGACGTCAGCGGGGAGCCACTGGTGAGTTCAGAATATAGGTAGCGCAGAATAGATATTGGTAGTTAAGCACAGAAGGTCCACAGTCTAACAAATCTTGTAAACAGGAGAATTAACCTGCTTTTTCGAAGACACTGTTATTAGTACAACACGGCGCGTGAGCTATTGCCAACCGCGATCGGCGGTATTTAGCAAACCTTCTGTCTCCATTAAGTACTCTTGTTCACCATTGTGTCGCTGAAGTGCAGTCACCAGCATTAATATCGGCTACAACAAATCTCTATTTCCAGGGCAGTTCGGATATCTCAGACCTTACTTACTTTCTTATTTTCACATAATTACAGCTTATTTTAGCCTTCAGCATTTCAGCAATGATAAAAAGATATCGTGACAAATTAATATTAAGTAGTTGTTACTGTATTTTCTAATTATAAAGTGGTAAAACCAATTATATTATAACATTTCATAAATAGTTACCGCAGTATAGTACCGGCGAGCACTTAGTCTGGAAATTATCAATATTTTCATTACGAGTTGGATCATAATTTTGACTACACTGATTGGAATTTATTCGGAGCCGGCTCAAGGCCTTCTAGCCATTTTGTATGCTCTACGTTGTACAGACAGCATCGTATAATTAGTAGCAGCCAAAGTAGCCAAATATATCGTAACACGTCCTTGCACTCACAGTAATAAAGGCGTGTACCAGCTACTAACTATATGATGTTGACTGTACGTCTAATTATTACTCGCGTGGGATACATTATATCCCACGTCACATTGAGGACGCCACACAATGAGAATACATTTATTTAATGAGTATATTTGAGACGTTTACTGCATTTTTACAAGCATTTATTTTAACTTGCGTTGTTCGCATGTGGATATTAAGTTAACTTCAAAATTTGGAAACCATTATTCAGCTAGTTGCCGGAATCCGATTGAGCTAAAATTGGGATTATTTATTTATTACGAGTATGGCATACATCATACATCCGACGATGGAGACAGAAGTTGGACAGCAACTCCTAAACTACACGAGATAAACCCGTGTTAGGGCTTTAGAACCACCTCATCAAGAAGTTGAATGTGCAAAGGAACAGGGAGATTTTTTAGTTAGAAGTTATTCTTAAAATACTTACCTTATACAGTTAGGACCTCGATAAGTTGAAGTTCATGGAAATGTTAAATAAAATTATTTATCGAGTTATCGAGTTTTCGAGAAGAGCTGGTAAATTCATTATAAGTCATATTTGGCCATTTGGTAAAGGTGTCATCATCATATCAGCTGAAAAACGTCCAATGCTGGACATAGGCCTGCCCCCAAAGAGTGCCACAATGACCGGTCCTGCGCCACCCGCACGCACCGGAATCACGCGACCTTTACCAGGTCATCAGTACACCTTGTTGAAATGTTGACATGGACTACCCACGTTGCGCCTTCCGGTACGTGTGCTAGAAAACCTTTCCGCATCGTTTATACGTGCGCGCAATTAAGAGTCCGCAGCAAGGTCCGCTCAACTCCGCGTTGAGATCGCGCGCTTACGCTTTAAAATGTTGTTGTTTCACCTAGAGGGAGACAGGGCGCTAGCAGTAAAGCGAGAGCGCGCGGGGAGGCGGAGCTATACATGTCGCAGTTAAAATATCGCAGTAAAATATCTTCATACAACGGCGAAATTATTGCGGTAAATAAAATATAACAGTAGAACATCTCCATAGCGAGATAACAATACAGTTTATACAGTGCGTAAGTGCGGCTAGGCAAATTTTAACTGATTATTTAACCTACTAAAAACGTAAATGTAGAGTACAGGCTACAAGTTTTGATGTGCCAACAAAAGTAGTAGTAACTAGTAACATAAGTATAACATACAATATACCAGGTTTTGTCATTTTAACAACCTAGTGCCATAATTGCATAGCAGATTTTCAGATACCACTACCACTATTTTTGTTATAAATGAAATAAATGAATATTTATTCTGCAAGTAGGCCGCCAAGTAAAGGGCACTTTTATAAGTCAAGCCCTACCAGCGCTTCTGCAGAGACCACTGTCAAGAAGAAACGCCGCAAGAAACTTAACAGTCAGTCTTTTTCCCAAAACAAGCTTATTACAGTGATAGTACTTAAACTATTTTTAAATAAGTAACTCTAAAATCCGTATTATAGATGATCAAAAATATTAGACACGTATTTTTTCTTTTGGTCACTAAACAAAAAATGTCGAAGTTATAAGTGCGCGTAACGTCACGGTTCATACGTTTGTGAAGTCACGCGGATTATCTACGCGCCATAACTTCGTCATTTTTACAGACTTCAAAAAAGCAGGAGGTTCTATGTTCGGTTGTGTGTATTTTTAAAATAGGTGTCCAATATCTTATGATCAATAAAAATACGCACTAATTAGAATCCAGATCTTTTTTCCTAGGAACCTACCCTATAAATATTTATTCACATTGAAGATTTGGTGTATTGAAGGAAATAAAAAAAGATCATACATTATTGTTTTTATTTTTGGTAAAAAGTACCTACTTACAACAATGATCCTAGTTGGTCCATAAATAAATGAAATTTGAATTTATAGCCTTATTATAACTTACCTATTAGGATTTATATTTTCTTTTTGACGACGAGCCGGTCCTCTTTTCTTCCTTCGAGCCGATAGCCATAATTTTGTCATTGAACACCTTTTCGCTTCTAGAAAAAAAATAACTATAGGTAATTATAAACGTCTATACGCTCCCGTGATCGCTTACCATCAGGTGGACCGTATGCTTGTTTGCCCCCTTATAGTTTTAGTTGAAAAATATATGTACCTATGTACCTTGTACATCTTATATCTACAAATTGGACAAGCGCCAACCTGAGCACATAATATAGTAAGAACCTAGTACATACATAAATAATAAATACCTACAACCAAGGTTCAAGTAGCACCGAGAAACAACTGCTATTGTCGCGTCGTCATTTTTTTATTTAGATACCTACCTAGTATTGTTATTGTCAGGTCACTCAATCAAAAAAGTGGAAGGGTAGGTAAGTGCCAATTTCTATATATAATTATGATATACAACGTGTTAATAAAATAACGCAAAACCTGAAAACAGTTTGTTCAGAATCGAGCATAGAATGCGAAAAAAATAAAAAATAAAAATTTCACAAGATTTTTTTTTTACATTTGTATGGAGTGTTGGCCGTCTGGGGCGACCTGCTCCATACAAATGTAAAAAATAAATCGCGTCAAAAAATTTTTTTTTTATTTTTTTCGCATTTTACTCTCGATTCTGAACAAACAGTTTTCAGGTTTTGCGTTATTTTATTAACACGTTGTATAGAAGTACGTAGATTACTATAGAGAGTGACGAAAAAACCTATCCTATATACTTTAGGATACTATACTATAACTTACATACCTACTTAGGTAAACTAATTAAAATTTCTAAGCAATAATGTGTGATAGGTAGTTTTCGTATAAAGTCCGTTCGTTCATCCTCGTCTTATTTAAATTTATAGCGTATTATTATTTTTTAACTATGTAAGTATTTTGTTTTGGCTATATAAAAGAATCAAACTATATATCACCAAAGCCATATCCAGAATGATTTGACGTACCCAAGTGATATTTACGTAGGTACCTACCTATTTAATACCGAATGAGTACCTACTGTGAGATTAAAATTTTGTTTACCTACCAAATAAATTAAATAACACGTCAACTAAGGATTAATGACTAGGTACTCATATACATTAATATAATATGTACATATTACATGTATATAATTTATTTGTATACTTGGAACTTGACTAAAATGCATATAAGTAGGTAGGTACTTACCCGGTTAATCCAAATGCAAAGTCCATAAGAAAGCCACAGATCGTCGATCAGTATGATCAGTATGATCACACACACCACCAGTATCACCAAGAAAAATCAAATCCGTTTTATCAGTACAAGTCGTGAATTGACCGCGATTATCGTAGGAAGATAATTCACCAAAACAATACGTCGCTCCCGCGCACAGCAAATGGGTCACTATTGTCACTAAACTAAGCGCACGGCAAGGAGTAGCTATGATAAGGGCGGTGCGTACCGCCGCCCCCCCCCCGGACCGTTCCCCGCGCTAGAGTAATTCGCTGCAGTTTCGCATCAAATTTTTGTAATTTATTTTAAGGTTTTCGTAGTTACGCTCTCATTTTAAAACTACAAGATCAATTTTGATAAATCTTTTTTCTTTTCAAACTGCATAGTTTAATCGACACCGGAAATAGGTTTTGACTTCAATCTAAACTATATTTTGGTCGTAGTAGGCCGCCGAACTGAACAACTTTCTGGGGTCTAAAAATGCAAAACTTGTACTCGCTCTATTTTCTTTCTATTAACATTTTAAGAGTCATAAACTAGTTTTAGCCCTAGATATATCTTACCTCATTATATTTAGAGAATTTCATGATAATGTGACATGTTATATTAAAGTAAGGACGTAACTACGTTTGTATGAAGAATCGAGCTTGCTGCGGACTCTTAAGACTAAACATCTTTCAGGAACCTTTTGATTAGTACATTCGTTAAGAACGAGTCTTTAACGTCATCATCCTAGCGTTTTTATCCGGTAGTGCCCTAAATATGAGTCTCTAATAAAAATAATAAAATGCTGTTAAGATCTTTAAGTCGTCAAAACATTATTTCATGTTATAAAAGCCCAATACACAAATGATTTGCTTATGTTATACCTAAAGGCTTCATAGTTTATTTAAGTAAGAGAGCAGTTTTTAATTTTTAGAGGTTATGAATTGACATTGGATTAAATTATATATTCTTGAAAATTGGTCCTTAAAGAACTATTTTTCTAGAATGTATAATTTATCTCGTCTTATTTTGGTCTGTCATCTTGTCTATTTTCGGCCAACTATGGCGTGCGTCATTATATAGGTATGAGTAATCATTAATCTAATCTAACTCATGATATTTGTATATATAGTTCATGTCATTAACGCGTTCGGTGACACGTCCACTGGCGTACCATATGCAGGCTTAACAAGGCTTAATTGACAGCACTATCACCAAAAGTGTTAAATATTAACAACTGCTGCAGTATTCAAATAATCGAATCCGTTGATACTGATTATCGAGGGAAATATTTAGCAGTATGAATATTGTTTCATTAGCAAAGTTATATGTAATTAGCGACGCCAAATTCAAACTCGACGAACGTGACCTCAACTAGACGAAAGACAACATGACTATGTACTCTATGAGTAATGTTTGCAAGGATAATACATGCTATACTTACGTCACGAATAAGCACGTATTATGCGGAATAGGGTGTCACTGAGTTTCTTATCTGTTAAACATCGGTTTTTTTAGCTAGAGGAACTTGTGTAAGGAATTACTATTATAGAACGAGCGAGCGAAGCGAACAAAAGTTCTCTGCTTCAGCTAGGGCCAAAATCTTTGGTATGTCCGTTGGTTCAGCTGTTCTCGTCTACAAGTCGCATTTCTCATCCAATTCAAGTGTTTTTTTTTAATTATTAAAAAAAAAAGTGATAGTCTTGCGAGTTCTACAACTCACAAAGGCACTAGTTTACTCTGTGCTTTTTCGCTCTCCTCCTACGCAGTCGCAATAACCATAATATACATCATTATATTAATTATAAATAGTAACTTTACGTTTTTGCATATTTGAACATTTTTACACAAGAAGTACTTTTTAACGCTTTGTAGCTGTTTGAACCGTTCGTTGCTGGCCAGGGTGTTAAGTATAGGGTGCATTTTAACCTCAATATTGACACCATGCATGGCTAACATCCTACCATGCGACAAAATGTAAAGTGGGAAGTTTGAAAGTAGGGCGTATACCTTTGAGATACCTATACATATTACTTACGTCTCTGCCTGCATTATTTGTACTTAGTGGGCGGGGCCACGCGGGAAATTAGTCTATACTTCCATAGCTACTAATATTATAAAGAGGAAAAGTCTATGAGATAGTAGTTTTGTACGTAGTGGGTAATCTCAAGGTATCAAAATTCTATACAGTCTCTAAGCGTATAAACACAAAAATAGGTAATTGTACATTAATAAGTGTCATAGAAAAAAACCACTCAAGATCCCGGTCTTGAGTGGTTTTTTTCTATAACACTTACTAATGTAACCAATTTTTGTGTCTCTCGTCATTTCACAATAATAATAATAATAACACTAGTACTTATTTAAGTAGTTAGCCCATGCAAGCATGAACAGACCGGAGTTCACAAACACACACGTCAAACCCGATCACGAGTTTGACGTATATCTCAGCCATCGCCTCCCCCCTCAACCATATGTTAGGGAAGGTGGAGGCGATCAACGACGCCACCGTAAGCAAAGCCTTTTAAGCGAGCATGACATATTTAAACCGCTGGACATTGATAATAACAAAGATTAAATTATATTATACGCGACTTGTTCGGCGAGAAACAGCATTGAGTGCTATCATGTTAAGTACATAAAAGCATAATAAGTACCTACAAAGGTAATCGCCAACTTAATCACTCGTAGGTATAGGTATTAAACCTAATTAAATTAGACTAATATTGGCTTAAAGGCATTTTTGTTGTTTAAGAAATCGTTGACAGGATATTAATACGCCTTGCTTAGGAGATTACTTTCAATATGAATAAATAGGACACTTAAATTTACCGCGAGGCAAATTAACTATTTCGGTGGGTATTCCAATTTAAAAGCGTATACAGTTCCCTACAAACGACGTGCTAACCTTAATCTATAATAAACATAGTACATACAATATTACGTGCGTCTGAACTAGGATGATCCTGTGTCTTAGACAAAGATAATAATTGCAAACTAATTGGTGCAATTTGTGCACAAGGAAGGTATATAATAGTATCGTACACTTAGAAACAATTGTAATATAGAGCATAGTAACTTATATTGGCATGCTACAGTAACAATGTTAGCCTTCTTCAACTTATTTCTGATGCTGGGGCCACACTAACGAGAAATGCCATTAAGTACCTATCGCGATAACCGTAGTGTGGCCGTACTGATAACGTCCATTATCGCGATAATTAATGGCATTTCTCGTTAGTGTGGCCCGGGCATGAGAGAATCACGGACTTTTAGTTCGTAGATGGAGCGGAGCGTACAGCTCGTTTCTGTAGCACGAAAATACCAGTATTTGGAGAGGAACAAAAGTTTGTATGGGAGCAACTACAATAAAAGAACATAAATACCCAAAAAAAATATTCAAAGATTGACCTCGCTGGCGGCAACCGAAATGCTTCATACTAATTGACATGAGATTGTGACGTCACAGTTGCTATTTGTACTAATAGTTGTATGGAAAACGTTGTATGGAAAATCAACTAAAATCCCTGTTTGGGTCGCGAAATACTGCGTGTAGGTCCATAGTTGTCCTCCTATATAAGAATTATTTTGTCATTATATAAGAAAGGTCGCCGTATCTATGAAGTTTTCCATACGACCATCTAACCGCAAATTTATTTTCTTCAACAATCAACCAATAATTTATTTGTAAATATTGATATATATTATAGGTTTAACGTTTTTAAGTTTAAAAAAAAAATCTGTGTCGATTCTATCTACATATTATAAAAGAAACCGGCTGTCCTGCTTTCATGTTTCTAGCCACAGTTTATCATTGAAAATCACACACTACTTAAGAATGTGAATGTGAAGTTTCAACCCCTATCTTAACCCCTTTAAGGGATGAAATAGAAAAAAAACAGTTAAGTATCAATGTTTTGACTGTACATTAAGAGCTTGTGACCGAAGTTGTGAATGGCTAACTTTTAAAACGACATGTTTCCCATACAAACTTTCTACTCTTTTTTAACCCCCTTAGGGGATGAATTTTTATAACAACGCTTTCGGCTGATATGGTGATGAGTCTCTTGTACGTGTAAATTTTTTTACCGGCCTCCTTGCACAACGTACCATTTTGCAGTCTTGATGTAATGGCTTGTCCATAAATTACGTCATCGTTTTTTGACCCCCCGCCCCCTATCATCATCCTGTTATTCCTTGAAATGGACCATCCCCGCCTAATAAAATGACTATCGTCATCCAATGGCTAGACCCCCCCCCCCTGAAATGACGTAGTTTATGGACAAGCCCTATGTAAACATTATATTTAGATGACTTACCCACGTTATGCCACGTAATTAGTACGACTGTATATTTAGTATGCACTGGCGATCTTTCAGTTGCTCGGTACGAATTACACAAAGCTCTTAATAAAATGGATGTGGATTTTTGTAAGCCATACAAAGATCCAAGTCTATAACTTTCCAAATGAACGATTTCCATACAACGGTTCGACCCCTATTTCACCCCCTTAAGGGTTGAATTTCGAAAAATTATTTCTTAGTACACGTCCACGTACTGTAAAGAATATATGGTCCAAATTTTATGTGTATATCGTTAGCGGTTAAGGCTGTGCGCTGTCTGTTAATAGATTACTAATGCAAGAGTTTTATAATATATAGCTGTTGCCCACGACTTGTTAGCGTCCTAGATAAATGATTGGTATTAAATTATTTTAGGCGCCAGCTTAATTACCGCTGTCCCAAACACACTTCTACCATCTTAGGGGATGATTTTCGAGATAAAAACTATCCCATATCCTTCCAAGGGTCTCAAATTATCTGTACGGAAAAAGTCATCTAAATCCGTTCAGGGATTAAGAGTAAAAGGTAACAGTGCGATGAGTTCGTTAGTTTAAATTGATAAATCTAAATTGAAAACTCCGTTTTTACAAACATCAATAAATATCTTAAGAATCATCAACAGACGTTACAGCTTACATTTTTCATAAAGTATTAAATATATTATTTTTTATTTCTGCTAAGCTATATTACTGGATTTTTTTGCCGAAATCCGTCCTTATTCACGTTAGTCCGGGTTACCTGTATAGTTTTGAAAGCAAAATTATCTTATGCTAAAAGACGTAGAACTTTCCATCTCCATCCCCAGTCCCCATTTAACGGTGGGTAGAATTCCCCTTAGGGGTAGAATTTTCTAAAACGCACAAAATGTTTTTTTTGTATTCTAATAAGTAATCTTTCTACAAAGTTTCAAGTCTCTAGTTCAAAAAATAATGTTTCTCTCATACAAAATTTGCACCCCTATTTGACCCCGTTAGGGATAGAATTTCCATAAATCCCGACTTATCCCTTGCCTACGTCATAAAAGGAAGTTCTGGTGTAAAATTCAAGTTTCTAGTCCCAGTAGTTTCGGATACAAACTTTTCACCCCTATTTAATCCCCTCAGGGGTGGAATTTTCTAAACGGCTGACAGTTCTTTTTGTATTCTAATAAGTCATTTTTCTAGTTTCAAGTTTCTAGCTCAAAAAAGAAAGTTCCCTCATAAAACTTTGCACCCCTATTTAACCCCTTTGGAGATAGAATTTTCAAAAACGCAGAAATAACTTTTTTTGTATTGTATTAAGTAATCTTTCTACAAAGTTTCAAGTTTCTAGCTCAAAGAATAATGTTTCCCCCGTATAAACATTGCACTCCTATTTAACCCCCTTAGGGATAGAATTTTCAAAACCCCAGAAAGTACTTTTTGTATTTTATTAAGTAATCTTTCTACAAAGTTTCAAGTTTCTAGCTCAAAGAATAATGTTTCCCCCATACAAACATTGCACCCCTATTTTAGCTCCTTAGGGATAGATTTTTCTAAAACGCTAAGCACTTTTTTTGAATCTTAATAAGTAATCTTCCTACAAAGTTTCAAGTCTCTAGTTAAAAAAATAATATTTCTCTTATACAAACTTTGCATCCCTATTTAACCCCCTTAGGGATGGAATTTCCAAAATCCCGTCTTACCCCTAGCCTACGTCATAAAAGGAAGTTCTGGTGTAAATTTCAAGTTTCTAGTCCCAGTAGTTTCGGATGCAAACTTTGCACCCATATTGTAACCCCCTTAGGGGTGGAATTTTCTAAAACGCTGAAACTATTTTTTTTCTATCCTAATAAGTAATCTTCCTACAAAGTTTCAAGTCTCCAGTTCAAAAACGAATGTTTTCCCCATACAAACTTTGGACCCCCATTTCACCCCTTTAGTGGGCGAATTTTGAAAAACCTTTTCTTAGTGCTCCCCTAGACCTTATAAGGAACCTACGTACCAAATTTGGAATCTCTAGAACCAGCGGTTTGGGCTGTGCGTTGATATGTCAGTCAGTCAGTCGTCAGTTTCTTCTTTTATATATTTAAAGATTAGCCTACCTATAGAATTGACCTTCGATATAGACATGAGCTATATTTCTCTCTGCCTGGGTTCTCCGCAATACGCGCTGATGAAGAGGGAAATTTCACGTCTTTTTTGTTGTTTTCAGTTCATTGAATCAATGCAGCTGAAGTACGACCAGGCGGCGAAGGAGGCGGGCGTGTACGTGGTGAGCGCCTGTGGGTTCGACAGCATCCCCAACGACATGGGGCTCGTCTACCTGCAGCAGAACTTCGAAGGTGACTGCCATATTTTTTTCTACGCCTGTAAAGTGTCCCATTGCAGCCCCGCTATTCTGTAACCGGTTTTGAACTCCCCTCACCGTTCACATACAAATATATATGTATCTTGACGCCGCAATTCCGAGTAACTAAGCGTCGGTAGAGGTCTAGTTTCGCTAGGTGTGACGGTTCAGGTGAGGCGCGTTCCTTAAAACAGTTCTGGACAAAGGCCCTCGACTGATATTTTCTATAATAATGTCAATGCTATGCCTTTTGTCACTTGGGCTACTCTCGGCTCTCGGACCGCAAATGTTCCGAGGTGTACATTCATTTCGAACGCGGTAGACGCCGCCGGATAGTATTTATGTATGTAAGCACTTTATTGTACACAATAACAGGTTAAATAATATACACACATAATACGATCACGTCACACAATAGATCAACGTACAAAGGCGAACTTAGTCACAGTGTCACACATATGATTCTTACAAAGTCTCGCGGCGGGCGTTGTTACTGTCAGTGTCATAGAAAACGCAACCACCTTAACTAGACGAAAGAGCACGTGCAATGCGTTAGAGCAGGGTGGCATGATTTGAGTTTTCTAGCTGTCAAATCTCGGTTTTGTGAGATAGAGGCATTTCTGTACGTAAATAGTATTATTTATGGTGCCGGTTAATGTACAGCCATAATAATGCACGCCAAAAATATGAACAGCCCAATAATCCGCGTCCATACTGTACATGGATTATCAGGCTGTACATTATTGGGTCGTGCATTATCAGGGCGGACAAAAATATACAGTCTACAAAAAGTAATGAACTTCTGTTAATCGTCGTCATCATCATTGCATTGTTCAAAAAGTTCAGAAGACTGTACCCCGACAACGAAAAAAAGCGTTTTTTTTATACAAACCTCATGATTCATCAAATTCGGTTCCGTATCTTAAACTCTACGGGGGAACACACGTACAGTAGTACCACAAATATAAGTTACATCGGCAGTCTTCGTCCACGCCGACGAGTGCTGACAAGTACCGAATGAAATCGAACATATGACCATTTCAATAACGACCGTGTTGCACTATATGTAAAGGTACAATATGCAATGACAGGTGAACTCGTGCTTTCCCGCTCATGGCGTCCAGACAAAATGGCGGGCACCGCCGGAGCTGCCGGCGTTGCGCGCAAAATTTTGGCCAATGGGCGTTGAAGATTTTACCCGCGCAAACGCGCTGCCTTATGATTGGTTAAAATATTTTCAAAAAATGCTTTCTGCGCAGGTACATCGTTGTAACTTATATTTGCGTTACTACTGTAAATACAAACATACTGCTAAAATCATATCCCTCCCTTTCGGCTCTGCCGTAGTCGGCAAAAATGGCGAGTCTTTCCATTCCTCGATTATACTACTTAATTTTAGTTAGTGGCTGACACCGGTCTCAACTGTTTTTCAGGCACTGTTAACTCTGTGGAATCGTATATGAGTACGGAAGTTCCGTCGGAATACCAAGCCGAGGTCGCTAAGAACGGCGTCATACATTATGGTACCTGGGAATCTCTGGTGAACGGGTGAGTGAATATAATACTGAATATAGCATTATTTCCAGATATCTTTTTCTACCTAGTGGATTTTGTATGTGACAGGTCCAAAAAAAGCGGAAGTGCCATCTCCTTCTCAGTACGTACTAGTTTTTTTGGTTTGTCCGTATTAGCGTAGGTACAATTGAGACACTTGTACGTGGATTCAAAGATGTATCGTTATTGATATAATTGCCTGAAAAAAAAACCGGATAATGCCGCTTTTAGACCGTGAGTAATCGTATCCGTAAAAATTTGTATGAGGAGTTTGACAGTTCTCTACGGGGCGACAGCTGCCGGCGCCATATTTAACGTTAACCGCTACTTCAAATGTGGCTGATACAACCCAACCTTATACGTATTGCGGCGCATCTTGATCCCTATGACAGCTGTCAATGTCCGTACAATTTATAACCTTATAACGGAGAATTGTACTGATATGGCAGCTGTCATAGGGATGACGTCTTAAAATCAAAGGAACAAAAAGATACACTATTACTGAGACGACAATCACATTATCAACATTGATTACTTTTGGTTCCAGCATCACCAGTCGCGCGGAGCTGCCCGCCTTGAGGAAGAAGCTTTACCCGACCCGTCTGCCGAGCTTCAAGCCGAAGTTGCAGCCACGGTATGTGTGCCTTGACATCAACCATGAATAAATAACTAAATATATATTAGATGAAAATCTTACACAAATCGAATTAGCTCCATAGTTACCTCAATAAGACTTGTGTTATGGGGTACCATACGACGATATATTTAATATAAGTATGTAAAATATTTATTCAATGGATTACTTAGCAAAATTCCCCAACGATATTATTGTGGCTGCGGTCTTCTGTAAGTAGTACTTAGATATACACAAAATCGCCATGTTATTATTACATATCACTGCAATATCACTGTTGTATCAGTACCCACGGCCCATCGAATTGAATTCTTTATCGGTGACCGCATCAGTGTCATGGCGGCATTAGTCTGCCTTATTCATTTGTTAGTACAATTGTTACTACAATTGGTTTATTAGGTAAACGATGTCGGGGCTATTCAACCAATACTGTCAAGCAAGGTAAAGGCGAAATTAGGCAGCCACGCGACAGTTACGATCGTCTATTACGTGAATTACATAGGTACTCGTATTGTAATCAATCATGCGTAGATAGATTTAGTTGCTCATGTCATTCGCCGCGTGCGTGACTGTCAATAATCTGTGCAACAAGTGAGCTTATTTACGCTCATGTTTGGCGACATGGGAACGCCCACTCACCACTTCCAATGGTTTGTTATTCCGTGGGTCACTGAATTAGGATGACTAAACTGAAAAAGAGCACGCGCTAAGCGTAAGCGCAAATGCCGTGATTTGAGTTTTCTAACCGTCAAACATTTATTTATCGTGTGATTATAATATGCAGTGATTGTTTGTTTCAGTGGCACCATCCACAAGCATGACGGGAAATACAGTCTGCCGTTCCCCGGCTCCGACCTGTCCATAGTGTACCGCACGCAGCGCTACTTCTACGAGAACGACCACAAGCGCCCGGTGCAGTTCAAGCCCTACGTGAAGCTGCCATCGCTGTTCGCCACTCTGCTCACTTCGTTCATCGCGCTCGTCTTGCTCGTCATGAGCAAGACTTCGTTTACGAAGTAAGCGTTTTTTATAACTAAGTACTAAGATATAGGTTTTCCACCAATAATGAATCAAGAGACATAAAATAGACGCCGGTCTTCGATCGTGTACCGCACGCGGCGCTACTTCTACGAGAACGACCACAAGCTCCCCGTGCAGTTTGTAACTAGAACTATGCCTTTAGCTCTATTATGGTCTTTAATGAATGCTAAATGAAGGAATAATACAATATAATAAGGATAAATACATTACTCGTCATCATCATTGGATATGAATCGAAATTATGTGCACCTGATTAGAATATAATAGTACATACTTTAATCAACGATTTGTACGTACTCGTAACAAAGCTTAATATTTTCATATTTCTCAGTAAACTGCGTGTTATCGCTATGCTGCTGGCGCGAACACTATGCAATAAGTAAAGTTGGTTCCAATAGGGAATAAACATGCGCAAAATTGAAAACAAACCTTAACTTAATGATGGTAAGGTATTATTTCGTTTGCGTCAAGCAAATCGAGCGATTCATCCGATTCAAGCCAATCAAGCAAATCATACTTTTCTAGTGTATAAAAGACCGGCGCACCGAGTAGACGTATTCATTCATTCTCTAGCGAACTGTTGGATTGACTGACTCTGGGCCGGGCTTAAATTCGTAACGTAAACAATCGTAGATACATTATTGTTGTGGCGGGAAGGTTCAATATTGTGCGATTGTTTAGCATAGTATTGAACTATTCGTCTACCCGTTAGATTCTGAGATCTAAGGTTCAGTATTGTGCAACGAACTATTTCACTTTCTATTAGATTTTGGGTTTATTTTAGATGATTTTATTATCATTTCGAACCAGATCAATGTCCTAGTTGCATGCTCAACTTAACGAAGTGCATTTCCCCTAACGGTGACAAGGACAAACACTTCGGGATCCTGTTATTAGTAGGGCCAAGTTTTAAGAGAAGCCTATCACCATTTTTAACTACACAGATGGTGTAGCCTATCTTTGATGGGCCTCTTACTTGTCTTAAGGTTGGCCACAGACTGAAGCGAGAAGATCGCCATTTCCCATAAATCGATCGCTAGGATGTAATCCACACGTTGAGGTCTTGTGTGTGCTTAAGGCTTGGTATTTTATTGAATATATATTTATATGTTATAAAATAGGGCGTGCATTTCACAGAACCCTTAAGTCCACGGACACGTTGTGAAATGTACAGTAAACAGGCTATATATTACATTTATTGCTCACCAAGCTCGGCCCAAACTTCATCATGGCCGCCTCATACTTGTTGCGGAACACTTCCATCTGCGTCTCATTGAAACCTACACCTGGGATGGTAACTGTTTGGATCGCTGCATTCTGTATGTTTGTGTACGGCCAGTAGATTGGCAGGTATGGCTTCTCCCTTCATTGTTACATTGAATATGTCTTCAAATGTTCAATATATATTTGTATGCCAAATGGCAAAACATAGTGAAACAAATTATTGTATAAGATCTATATTTAACCTATGTTTACAAATAAATAAATTTGAATTTATAGGTTGCATTCTCGGAGTAGCCCTCCGAACGATTTACAGCTTAGATCCCTAGCTTAGAACATACACATCACATAACGTATAGTGGTAGGTAGGCTTAGGTATAGAGTTAAACACTGTAATAGGGTATTAGGAATACTATTCTTACGGATGGATAGTTAGGATGAAGGTCTAGCCATCGCCCGCATTAGCAAGGCCCGCGGAAAGAAAGTGGAGAGTCCGGCCCGCGATAGTGATGGGGTATGGCTGGTCATGACCAGCCATGAAACCAAAGTCTTGGCCCGCACGAATTTATATTAAGTGCAGTATTTTATTTTATTTATATCAAGGGCCACCCCTCGATTCAAAAAGCACGCCGTATGCTTGTTCGCCACCGTCGTAGTATAAAAAAGTAACTGAGAATCCGTCTAGGATGCTCCTGCTGAAGTACCCGTGGCTGTTCTCTGCCGGCATGGTGTCGCACGAGGGCCCGACTGAGGACGTGATGAACAACACCACCTTCATGTTCGAGCTGTTCGGCGAGGGCTGGGAGAAGGGGGCTGACGTCGACGCGACCAAGCCCGCCAAGAAAGCTGTTGTCAGGGTAAGTCATACAACAAACGTGATTTTTTTGCCGTTTTTATAGATAATGGTACGAAACCCTTCGTGCGCGAGTCCGACTCGCACTTCGCCGGTTCAGAGGATGAGGTGTTCATTTCCGATAACTCGGGCATATACCCGTGTTTCACAGAATCGACGCAGCATACTTAGGTTTTCAAATTTCGAGTTATACTGTTTTCCTACAAAATAATTAATTAGGTACGTAGGTGCCGTTATTGTTTATCTTGGTGTAAATACGCGTAGTCGCTATGCAATAAACTCCACCTTTGTTTGGTTGCTCATGTAATACGACGGAGTACGTCGTATATGCGATTACGTGAATTAGTTCTTAGTGTAAGGCCTGAGTGGACGCCCCGTTCAGAGCTATAACCACGAGCTTCGAATGTCGAAGTTCGGGTATTTCTATCTCTATCGCACTTACATAGAGTGAAAGGGATGCAAGTATACGAACTTCGAGATTCGATTTTCGTGGTGGCGCCGCAGAGCGGGGCGTGCAGCGTCCATATAAAACAAATGCAAAATGCTTACACTTACGCTGGTGGTTTTATCCCTGCTTACCTAATCCGATATTCTTATACGCTTTGGGAATCAAAAAGAACCCAAAGGCGACATCTAGCGCCAGTCAGTGATATCAACCGCAGTCAGTCAGGCTTGTGACGAACCGTTTGCGTCCGACAGTAATCATCAGTTTTGTAACGACCACTAACCACCGTTACCGAATGAATAGTTCATCGAAAATACCGATAATCATTGTATTTGATTATTTCCTTAGGTCAAAGGTGTGAACCCGGGTTACGGAGCAACCGTCACCGCGCTGATATTCTCCGCTATAACCTGTCTTAAAGAACACGACAAGATGCCTGGCACGTAAGTATATAGAAATATTATATATTTTGCTAACTTCAGCCTGGCTAGCAGGATCGAGTTTGTCTCGCACTTACGTCACCTGTCAGTAAAGGACAAATGCTTTCTACCATAGATGCTAGAAATTATAATTGTTGCATAAACAATGTTAAACCCTTCACTACCTATAATTTTAGACATCGACCTTTTATTTTCGTCCATAGGTCCCTTGCTACTTAAGGGGCTCCCATACGCCAATGACCTTCGATCTGAATCCCTTAGTTTTGTAATGTTTTTTGTAGCTTATTATATTAACAACAACGGCTTTAAGCAATATAGTATCCCATATTTACTTCAAAGGACATTGTTTTCGAAATATTATATTATAGATACGTTTCATGTGCTCTGCCTACCCCTTTTGGGAATAAAGGCGTGAATGTATGTATGTATGTATATTTAAAAAAAATCATATAAAATTAAGTATTCATTTGTTTCAAAATCCGGTGGACCAAAATGGAGATAAAAGATTGAAGAACCGATAACCGTTTGATTTATAATTCTATCTGTAGTGCAAAAGTAGGAGATACGATTCAAAACTTATCAAAAATCGATGAAAACCTCGGGTAGATGTTAAATGGAATTTGTACCTATTTAATATTTAATGACTATCCTCATCATTGGATGTTGAATTTGTTGAACGACTTGAAAATACCTATTTGTTGCTAACTTTACTGTAGATATAATAAATTACCTACTTTTCCATTTTCGATAATTTCTTAACTTCGACTCGCTATTATTCAAGACTTGAATGTCACAGGGAGTGTTGCCAGAGCAAATAATTTAGCCGCGTTTAGTAGATATTAGTAATTTTCGGAATAACCTGACTTTCGGAATTACCCGAGTGCACCTTACTGGAAATAAAACTTGTATTTTGTGTTCACAGTGGCGGAGTGATAACGACGGGAGTGGCGTTCGGCAAAACCGATCTCATCAAAAACCTCAACGAAAACAACCTCACCTTCGAGTATGGTCAAAATTAATTAATCTTACCTCAAAAAGTTACCTTTCAATAAAAAGGATTATTCACTTATGGCAGCAAGAATATATAACCTAAATAACCTTATACCAAATCAAATTATATGTAGAGGCTTAGCGATAGAACTGTAAGTGCCTTTAATTTGTTACCAGCATTTGCTAAACCTGTGTTAAATATAGAATATAATGTACTAAAGATGTAAAGTTTAAGTTTTAGCCTACAATTGTTTTTTACATTACCAGTCAACCGTACAACCAAGCATTTACCAAACAGTTATATTTTTTTATTCCTCATTTTATGTACCCAATCGTAAATGAGTAAATTGAATTATTTTAATTTTAAGTAATATTTAATGTTTTGTGTCATACTTGTTACTAATCAGATGTGATATGTAAATGTATAAGGCAATGGGCATTTAATAAATATTAAAATCCGTAAGGAATGGTTTGACTGAACTCTTAAACTATACTTCCACCTAATGCGACTAGTGGAGGATCTATGCAGTTCTAAATAGACAATTTTTCGTTATTCGCCAAGTGCTAAGCAATTCAAATTAACTGGGTCTTTCATGCTGAATTGTAATAATATAAGGCTAGCATACCATGAACAGATTTTTGCCGCAGCTCAAAGCAAGCAATCCAAAGAGCAATGGAGAGGGCTATGTTGGGAGTTTCTTTGCGTGATCGCATCGGAAATGAGGCTATCGGCAGCAGAACCAAGGTAACCGATGTAGCCCTTTGAATCGCTAAACTTAAGTGGCAGTGGGCGGGGCACATAGCACGTAGATCTGATGGCCGTTGGGGCGGAAAGGTTCTCGAGTGGCGACCATGTACCGGAAGGCGCGGCGTGGGCAGGCCCCCACAAGATGGACTGATGACCTGGTAAATGTCGCGGGAGTCCTCCGGATGCGGGTAGCGCAGGACCGGTCACATTGGCACTCTTTGGGGGAGGCCTATGTCCAGCAGTGGACGTCTTTCGGCTGATATGATAATGATGATGATTATTCGCATATTGTACAACAGCGTCATATAGTTTAAGAAGAGCCGGCTTAAGAATAAGGGTGTGTTACGAAATATTTGGCTACCTTGGCTGCTACTAACTATACGACGCTGCATGACTGTACTCAACCATCTATTTTTATAATTATTGTCTCCGTAGTCATTGTGGTTGATGGTAAGCAGAGCAGAGTATACCATTTGTATTGAGGTTTTTTTTATAATTGTATGTGAATGTATCTCTGTATATGTGCTATAACGGAAGGTGGGTATCCTTTATATTGCCGTTTGACTATTGCCGGGAACAGACCAGCATTTGCTATTTTTGCAGTTTGTCAGCAAGCTTCTGGTTAGGTTTTCTCAAAAATGCTATGTATTGTTGCCATAACATCGCTAAAAAGACTACAGTAAGTGGAACATACCGAAGACTTATTAGAAGTGTCCAGAAAAACGCGAGATTTTAAACTTGGAATCAATATTTGTCCAGTAAGTAAAAGTATGTAATTCCTATTACATGTCATGCGTCACCACCAGAGGAAAAACTAAGGATGTGAGGGCAATGAGATCGTATATGAATTTAAAAAGATAATTAATCATCTTGAACGCTATACGACTAATTGTTTTAATTATGAGTACACTTGCATATTAATATATAAAAAAGGTCAGCACTGTTCGCAGTATAAAGAAACCAAGAAACTCATGAATCTCATGATGCATGTTAAAAAAAAGTAGCGACAAGCAAGGCTAGTGCGGAAAAGTTTGAATGCTGCGTTTACTTCATAATTGTGTTGTAATACGTGAAGCCGTTGAATTCAGGAAACATCGTAATTTCAACCGGGACGAAGGTTTTAAGATTTCATCTTCGTGGAATCCTATCTTAAGTAAATGCCAGCGTCAAAAAACATCGTCCGTTATATCACCGGATATTATTAGTGTTGTGTGTCGGCCGGGTGACAACCCTAGTGTACAAGTGGTTAATAAAAACCAAATGCGGGTAGTTCGGAAAACCCGCGCAGCAAGAAGATGTTGATACCCGCTCAAGCCAGTTGTCCCGTGACCATGGATGTTGCAACACATCCGAAACGTCGGGAGACCTCAGTGAGGTAAATAAAATCACTTAATTATACGCGATTAAGTCCCGTTTAGTATAAATAATTGTGTTGTGTTGTGTTGTGTAAAATGGAGGACATAAATAATGATTATTGTTGATATTCTGAATTCTTTTATTATGTTCTTTAAAAAAAAACGTCTGAGACCAGTTTAAAAGTAACATTAGTTATAAAACATAACAATAATTACATTTTATCATTAACCCTTAAATGCATACAGTATCAGAAATGATACAACTGAAGTGACACAAGTAGTAATCAAATTAATGTCAGTTATAGACTTTCTCAAACTAGACACAGAGCCTCAAATGTGATGTAGAGTTAACTGTTCATTAGCCATTCCGTAAGCAAAGTGATTGATACCAGATGCACCTAAGGGTTAAAAATTAGAAGCGTGCAAAAAAGTCAGTGCAAATAATTAACAGCAGTATTTATAACAAAAAAAAACCGCAATGAAATTAAGGCGGGATTCGCCGCGCAAAAATCGCCCTGGGATTTTCACCCTGGTACTTAAATCAGTACTTTCGACACGACACTGAGGATAAGAACTAGGTCTTATTTAGATATACGTCTACAAATACAATGCTTATATTACGGAAATTTACGAAAAACCTTGAAAACAAATCTTTTGTTCGATATACGACCTCTGTAGCCTAGTTGGTAGTTCAACCCTGCCTACGAAGCCGGAGGTCCCAGGTTCAAATCCCGGTAAGGGCATTTATTTGTGTGATGAGCAGGAACATTTGTTCCTGAGTCATGGATGTTTTCTATGTATTTAAGTATTTATTTATCTATATAATATTATGTATATATCGTCGTCTAGCACCTACAGTAGGTAGTACAAGCTTTGCTTAGTTTGGGACTAGATTGTTTGTCCCCAAATATTTATGTAAAAAAAGACCGGGTTGCACTCCGGGAGTGCCGGCAGAAGTGAAAACTTGAATAATTTTAATTTTGCAAAAAAAATATCCCTTCCTCCCCCCTCTCCCCCTGTGTGCCAATATATCTAATAACAACCTTATTAGTGGTACGCTATAGTTCAACTTAACTCAACAAAATTGATGAAGGAAACGAAGAAATAAAATACCAATTTGTTTTTGCCAATGCCAAATATTTTTCAAAGCTTTATCTCTTTAGGAATAACGTCCAAATTCGAACTATTCGAATTTGCTCAATAGCAAAACGGTAAAGGACGCGTGGACAAAATTACAAATTTATTTGCAGAACATGCAATTGCAAAAAGTGTTTAACGGCTTTGAATGAAGTCGATTCGGCTATAGCAGCAAATATAAAAGTTTGATAAAACAAAATGGAATTTGCATTTACGGAAAATGTGTTACGACCTTATACTGTTAACAATAAAGTACAAATTAGAACTATGTGCCTCTAGTCAAACTCCCGTTTTCCCCCTCGCCCCCAAGCCTCGTCCCGAATCTCTCACCATCATACGGTCACGTGACCTCCTACGCATCTGACGTCACAAAAATCTGTCGCGAGTTTAACAATTTTTCCCCATCCCAAAAAGTGCTCAGCGCCGCTAAAGAAGTTTTCACTTCAAAAAAAGCTGTGACGTAGACACTTTAGATTAATGGATAAGTTAAAAACTTACCTACATTTTTATGCCATTGTTCCTACTGTTTCGTTATTCGTTATGCTCCAGGTTGAATACATCAATTATTGCTTTGAACAATGTCTTCAGGCAGGACACCCGTCTCTTTCTGTGTGATCTTATTAGAAAGAGACTTACGGCCGTATTCATAAACGTCCTACAAGCCTGTTTTAACTAAAACGGTGTTAAAATTCGTTTGTCCTTGTCTCTCACTTTGACATTTGTGTTCGTAAGAAAGCGATAAAGCGCATTTTATTTAGCAGAGGCATTTTAAGTTTTATGAATAAGGGGGTGATGTGATAGTGGAAAAGTCGGCCTTGTGCAAGTTAATTTCACAAAGTAAATTGTGTTGTGCCAAGGAGAATACTAACTTTCTACTTATTTCGTCTACAAATAAGATAATATTTAGGCACCTACCTTCTACTACACTACCGAATTATAAAAGGTTGTGCTATTACAACATAGCATCTACCTACATAAATAAAATGCGACCGGTTGACGACTTAGGTTGGTCGGTGGCGATGCGGTCTGTAGGTATGTTCTGCATGTCCAAATGGCGTCTTATGATGTTGGAGTAGGTACCTGGGTACAGCTGATAGAATGGACATATGACGTCAGAAAGTATGAAGATAGACCGACTAGGAAGTAGGTACATTCAACGACTGCTCCTACAAAGGACATCGGACATCGGACTCGTCAGTGTTATCACACCCACCTTTGCACGCTGATGGTCTAATTCGATTACACGGACACCATCAATCATCTTATCTCCAGTAATTTTGTTGCTGATAGCTTATCTGATATCGTAGACGCTCGTTACACAAATAGGGGTTTCTTAACGAATACAGCTTTTGTGCATCATCGTGAGATGCAATCTGAATGGAAACATCGACTTTTTTATTTTTTTTTGTCATATGTGTCTCTTTTTAACCCCCGACGCAAAGAGAGGAGTGTTATAAGTTTAACGTGTCTGTCTGTGTATCTGTCTGTGGTATCGTAGCTCCCAAGCGGATGGACCGATTTGAATGCGGTTTTTTTGTGTCATAGATAATTTTATCCCGAGTGTTCTTAGTTTCATGAAAATCTGTTCAGCCGTTTTTGAGATATTGGAATTTGTATATAAGCTTTATATTAACTTGCCTTGGTTGTATTGTATGGTAGGTAAAACTACCTTTCAATTTTACCGATCCGATTAAGCTGAATATTGGCATACAGGCGCCAAAGGCTTACCTTCATTTTTCAATCATTTGAATCGTAAATAGTACCATAATAGTACATCATTGCAGCGGCTGGGAAGTAGCAATTCGTGGATGATTTGATTTTGTCGGGAATAGTTCGCCGGGATTTATGATCAAGTGCAAAATTATTTTTTTTGAATTTATTTTAAGTTTTGTTCTCATAACTCGATGTCATCTTTAATCCTTGAATGAAACAAAAAAATAAGTTTAAATAATCAAAATTCTTTATTAAGGGCCGATTTTTCAATTCCCTGATAAAACTATCTGTCAGATAAATTTTAGCTCTGTCCTTTTCTTTCATATGACTTCAGAAAAAGATGGTGATAATTTTAACTGACGGATAACTTTATCTAGATTGAAAAATCGGCCCTAAAAGCAATATAAAAACATCTTCTAATTAAAACTTAAACTTCTTCTTAACTTTAAATATATTTGTTATATTCATTTATTTATTAGACACTTTAATCTAACCTAACCGCCAGCGTGTCGACGTCACCCCGCGAAACCCCGCTTCGCGGGGTGCCTATTTTCGCTCTAAGGGACACAAAGCTAACCCTAACCTACAAATAATACCATTGTTATGTATGATCATTTGTTTTTTTTACTGCTTTAAGGTTGTAAACTCATCTATTACCTATATTGCTAACGAATTTTAATATTTTAATAACTGAACCAATTAAAATGTAACTACAAATATATTTGCCGGCAAATCTACTTGCCGGCAGAAGCCGGCGTAGCTATTATTTGAAAAGCAAAAGTAATATTCTGCGAACGTAGTTTCTATATATTTATGTAATGGGCTCCATCTTTTTGGCAATCCATCTACATATTATTTTAGATTTTTATTGACATTAATTTCCAGAGGACACTTTTTAGGGTTCCGTAGCCAAATGGCAAAAAACGGAACCCTTATGGATTCGTCATGTCTGTTGTCTGTCCGTCCGTATGTCACAGCCACTTGTTTCCGAAACTATAAGAACTATACTGTTGAAACTTGGTAAGTAAGTATTCTGTGAACTGCATCAAGATTCTCACACAAAAATAGAAAAAAAAACAATAAATTTTGGGGGTACGAGGGCGACACTGAAAGTCTTTAGAACTGGCCACTTGTAATAAATATAATAAAAAAATAAGTTCAAAATTTGAAAATGGAACTCTTTCTTAATATTTTTGTGTACGAATTCCACTCGATTGTCATTTGTTTTACGATTTGGCGGCAAATTGAAAATTGTGTGTACTACGTGAGCATGAATTTAACGCGAGAAAATTTTCGAGCAATGATTTTTTACGACTTTCGATGTAATTTAAGTCAACAAGAAAGTTATGATAGACTTCCATTGGCCTTTCACGATGAAGCCCCATCTCGTGCTACTATTTACAACTGGTTTAATGAATTTAAACGTGGCCGCACTAATCTCACTGATGATCTGCGTGAGGGCCGGCCTTCTACGGCGACTACTGAAGATAACATCAGTGTTGTGCGGCGTATGATAGAGACTGACAAAAGAGTAACCTATCAGCAGATTCGTACAAGCTTAGCCATTGGTATGAGTCAAGTCCACAAAATCCTCCATGAACATTTAGCGGTGAGGAAGCTTTGTGCCCGGTGGATACCTCATAATTTGACAGAAGCCCAAAAAGTCCGTCGTGTTGATTGGTGCCGTGAAATGGGTCAAAGATTCAACGGAGGTGACTCAAATGCTGTGTTCGACGTAGTTACGGGTGACGAAAGCTGGATTTACTGTTATGATCCTGAAACTAAAAGACAGTCTGCTGAGTGGGTGTTTCCTTCCGAGGAGTTGCCTACTAAAGTGAAGAGAGGTCGAAGTGTGGGAAAAAAGATGGTGGCCTCGTTCTTCGGAAGGACTGGTCATTACGCAACAATTATTTTAGAGGATCAAAAAACAGTTGGGTGATGGCACCAGTAATGGACACGGTCCCAATTATGGACATTTTTTTCGTTAATCGAATTTATTAAGCAACTTTCCCAACATTTTTCAACTGGCAACACTAAAGCATAACCAATAGACGTTTGAGCTATCATTTTGACACACGTCACCAAAATCAGCCATTTTGTTCTAAGATGGCTGCGAAGTGAAATCTCGTTGCGCGCGGTGGTCATAAAAATCCGTTTTTATTGTTGAAATCGTTAAGGAGGTGAGTACATATTTGTGCATGGTGTTATCTTGTGTTGTGTTGTAATAAGCTTTGATGTTATTTTTACTGAATAATACTATATTGCAAGTAAATTGAGCTAAGTTGAATATGTCCAATCACAGCAATAAGTTTTTTGTGGGGTTTGTTCATTACTGGATTCGATATTTTATGAAATTCAGTAATGGACAAGTGTCCATGCTTAAGTTTTTTATTACTTTTTTAGTTTATTGTATTAAATTATTTAATTTGTTGCACTAAACATTTGGGTTGAGTTGATTTTGTGATTGCTCTTTATATTCCAATAATGGACGATGTCCATAACTGGTTATTTTTAGTTGTCCATAATTGGGTTCTTTGTTTTTTCTTAGATGGCATCAAAGAAAAATTACACCCCCGAACAAATGGGGAGAGCATTGGATGCTGTAAGGATGGGAGAAAAGATAAGCACAGCTTCCCTCCGGTTTGGGGTTCCTCGAATAACCTTGCACAACAAGATGACAGGCAAAAGTCCTGCAGTTTGTGCTATGGGGCCTCAAACTATCCTCACGGCACAGGAAGAGGACATTCTGGTAAAATGGTTGATCGCAATGAGTAAAAAGCACTTTCCCACTGGATAGATATATTGATAATATTGATTATAGATATAATTGTGAAAATGTGATAATAAATCTTACTTTTGATTATATTGTCAAACGTCCGTAGGTACAATGGAATACCCAACAAGATATTAAGCTAAATAACTGACTTTTATAAACAACGTAATTCCTGTATTTTGGTACTTATATAATCTTTCTTCATTGAAGAATAAATCTTTTTTTAGTTAAAGTTATAGTTATACTAGGAGAAAAAGTAAACTTTTTTGATCGTTTTTTTATATTATATATTTTATATTATTGTGCTTTATGATTGTTGTATTGCTAAGATTCTAATTTCTTACCTGATAGATCTCAGTTGATTATTATGTAAGCAATTCTAAGCTGCAGCTGCTGGCAAAGCCTCCATTAATGTTTAATAAATGACTGAAAACCAGATGGTTGATTGAAAATCTGATAGTATAACTTGGAAATCAGACTGATCATGTTGAAAGTTCAAATAGCGTTAATAAAAGTTGATTTGTGACGTCATTTGTTTCATTTATGTGTTCAATACAAAAGTGTCCATTAATGGATGTTCATAATTGGGTCCATGTCCATGACTGGGTGTCCATTACTGAATTTTTGATGTCCATCAATGGTGATTTCGTAAATTTCAATTTATATATTTTTTATTAATTAAATATTAAACATACAGGATTTTTGGTTTTGTTTAAATGTTCCTCATGTATTTGAGTGCCGAAAAAAAAATCACCATTTTTGTATCGTCAAAAAACATCCCATTTTTAAACGAAATTCTAATTTAGTACGCTTAACATGTCCATGATTGGTGCCGTCACCCTACTGCGAAGTGGTACACTAACAATTGTTTACCACTTGTCTTGGAAAAAGTTCGAGATAAACGGCCTCGCAGTAGGATCCTGCTTCACCACGACAACGCCTCATCGCACACCGCCAAGCAAACGATCGACTATTTGGCGACGGCAAACGTGGAATTACTGGGTCACCCACCTTATAGCCCCGACCTTGCACCTTGTGATTTTTATTTATTCCCAAAAATTAAAGAAAAACTTCGAGGAAAACGTTTTATGGACGCCGACGAAGCAGTGGCTGCGTTTCAAAAGGCCGTCGAAGAGACCCCTAAGGACGAGTGGGCAAAGTGCTTTTCTCAGTGGTTCTATCGAATGCAGCGATGTATTGATGTGAAGGGAGGCTATTTTGAAAAGATATAATAAAAGTAATAAGTTGCTTGATTGCTCAGTTTTTGATTTTCTAAGAACTTTCAGTTTGACCCTCGTATATACTTAGAACTGAAACTCAACATTTTTTTTTCATCAAACCCATATCTTTGGATAGGTCTTCAAAAATGACATTGAGGTTACTAATATCATTTTTTTTCTAAACTGAATAGTTTGCGCGCGAGACACTTCCAAAGTGGTAAAATGTGTGTAAAATAAAAACTAAAAAAAATATATCATGTACATTACCAAACTTCCACCGAAAATTGGTTTGAACGAGATTTAGTAAGTAGTTTTTTTTAATACGTCATAAATCGTAAACCGCAATTTACCTTTCATTCAAACAACTCAAATATAAAATTAAAATCCCTAACCACGGAACCCTTGGGCGAGTCCGACTCTCACTTGGCCTATTTTTTATTTATCTGAGGATAAAAATATTTTGTCGCGATAGGTCTATTTATTTGCTGATACAAGTTGATGACAAAAACAACTATTCTAAATATAAGCGGCCTTCTAATCTTTGGACTCTGGAGTTTTATATTCAACGCTTAAAGTGAGTCAGCATGAACAACGACATTCAAATAAATACCTACTTAGCCGCCTAATCACAGCTTTGTCGCCGTAACAGTAAGTAAATAAATACCTACCGATAGATTTAAATCCATTTAGTTGTAAATGGTTTTCTCTTTCTGAAGGTTCCGTAGTCAAACTACTCTGGATGACAAAGCCATCATCTTGTAATACCTATTTATATTAAACCTAGTTTTTGGGTAAAACATTGCTTTTTTCAGGTGGCATTAATCTTCGGAGTTGCGAGCTATTCAAATTACTGACGATATACAAATGTAATTATCGTGTTTTTAATTATCATGGAAGGAGTGAAAATAAGAGTGTACGCGGTAGCAAAATTATTTAATATCTCGGGCGACGTTGCTAGAATCCCTCACTACGCCCAGGATTCCACGTTAGAATTATTCTGGAATCCTTCCCTTCGTTCTGGATTCAATCAGCCACCCTCGTTACAATATACCAATATGCTCCCTAGTAATAAAATCTAATATTTCGACATATTTATTTTATTCAGATAAAGATCAAAAGTATCAAGCGTTCGCCATGGAGACCCTGGGTCCTTCGAATCGCAGCGTCATTTTAATTTACAATTAATCCTATGGAGGGATGATAAATGCAAACCGTTGGATGTACTTATGCTTAAAACCTTGACGTACGGTACAAGTTGCGCGCCTTTCTTGAGTACAAGGTGCAGTTAGCAAACGAATGTACAGATAAGACAATATCGGAAATAATAGGGCATGATTTTTATTACGATGACGTCTTGAGTGGTGCGGAGAGCGAAGGCGAGTTGAAGCACATTTATGAATCTGTGACAAAGACGCTTGCCTCTGCTTGCCTCCCAATCCACAAATTCCGCACAAACTGCCCACAGATATTTGCGGCTGACTGTACTTCAACTCAGTCGTTAAACTAAAGAAACAATCAGTCGTCTTAGGATTGCTATGGTTTCCCGATCATGACAATTTACAGTTTTCAGTAAAATTGGACAAAAACACCAGTGACCTAACAAAACGGGTAATCTCTCACTTATAATAAATCTCTAAATAAAAAAAACAATCAGCCAGTATCAAACTAAGCGTTGTTGTGTCCCCGAATGATTTCGGCTTCCCACGAACGGAAAAACATGTAACTTTTTTTATAAGTACATTTTTACTCTAGCTTTTGTTTAGGATAGTTTTTAAATGTTTTTATCCGACTGCGACGCTTAATTATTTTCGGAAACATTTGACCTCCTTAAATTATTAATTTCTTCTGTTTGAAATCGTAGCCGCCATATCTGTCAACTGTCAGTGACGTTAAAATGGCGGGCTTGCCATAACTATCCCACAGTAGTCATTTCGATCCGGTGTTGTGATAGACCTTCACAAAACGCATTAAAACATATTAAATTCTAAAGATTAAAAAAAAAATCGATTCTGATATGGAAACTTGTATGCGCTAAATTCGTATTGAGGCGTAATTTGAATAAATGTATATATAAATTTCAACAATATAACGTGAAACGTCAAAAGTCTGACTCGTCCTTTTTTTTAATGGCATGGCATAGCGATGTTTTTGCGTTTATCCTTATACTCTATTTGATGGGGTATATACATGTCACGATTTGTCAGCCCCAATTTATCAGAAACTGACTAATTGTTATCGTCTGGGGGCATGTTGCGCTGCTGATCCAACTGTCAAACGAGTTGTACTGATAAATTGTATGCACACACAGAACACTCCCACTAGAAGCCTAATGTTTGTAATTTTGTTCGCGACGCGAGTCACCAAAGCTAAGAGCCTTATCACATTTGCGAGCGTGTTTTCTATACAATTATCAGTCGCGGCGAACACGCTGCGTGATCGCCTTCATACAAAATACGCTTGGAAATCGCAAGTGTGATAAGGCTCTTATAGCGTTGCGATTGGTCGATGCGCTGGCGCGCGGAATGCGTAGTGATGGGACGTGTTCACTACAAGCATCCAAATTTTTTTGGTACATTTTAAAGTAAAGATAAAATAAAGTAAGTAACTATTTACTTTACTTTATCATTAAGTTAAGGTAAAGTATAGATAGTTTTGTTACCATTATAATACACAGTAAGTTAGGAATCCTAACTTGTACCGTAATTTATTCCTGGTAAATTATGGTAGGTACTTACTGTATATTAAAATGGTAATAAAACTATGTATACTTTAAAATGTACCAAAAAGGATTCTAAAAAGCCAGCACAACCTATATCTATCTCAAATGAACTCTGAGTTCCCTCGCACTTTCTCGAAGCTCATCATCAGGCCCATCTTGTGACACTAGACCCAATTGCTCATTCAGAGGATTCTAAAAAGCCCACACAACATATATCTATCTCAAACCAACTGCGAGTTCCCTCGCACTTTCTTGAATTTCATCATCAGGCCCATCTTGTGGCACTGGATCCAACTGCTCACCAAGAGGATTCTAAAAAGCCAGCACAACCTATATCTATCTCAAATCAACTCCGACTACCCTCGCACATTCTCGAAGTTCATCATCAGGCCCATCCTGTAACCTAGACGCAACTGTTCACCAAGAGCATTCTAAAAAGTTCACACATCACATCTTCAAACTACTACTACTACCACGTACTACTAATACTTCTTCTATATTAATACTATCTACTTTAAAAAAACGAACAACTAAATAAAATAAAACTAAGATTCTACAGAATAACTACTGAAACCAAAATAAACGAGAAATCTTTATTTTTTTACATTTCTTCAAATCGGTACGAAAGAAAGCACGTGGTTTGGCGATTGACCATAGCATCATCGTGACATCACTAGTCGTGACGTGTTTTCGTAAGAAAGGAATAGCACATTGCATTTTCAAAGTGATGAAAAGTGACAGACATAGTGTGTCTGTACCGAAGTATTCGCAGTGGCCAGTATAAAATGGCCTCCGCTGGCTATAAACATTTTTAACGAAATATTGAATTTGACTCAACTGTGGAATTCCATCTTTTTTGTAATCAGTAATTAGAAAGAAAGAAAGAAAGAAAATAAGTTTATTTCGCAAAAATACAGAATACAACAATATTTTTAAGTACTTATACATTTTGACATTTCGTGAAATGCGAAAAAGGAGTCCACTCAGCACAATGTCGAGCCACAGAAGATGACTCGACGCTGATATTATGTGGATCCTTGAGTTGCACGTCACAGGACTGCACTTCCGTCGTAATACGTTACAGACAAGTGGAAACAAAAGATATTTCGAAAAACCCAACTGCTTTTTACAAATAGTTTAGCCTATTTCACTCCTACAATTAAGAGGAAACCAACGACACCACATAGGTCAAAATCCGTCAAACGGTTTAGGCTGCCAGAGAATACAACATTCACACATACATACATACGCTCGAAAAATATAAAAATATAACCCTCCTCTCCTTCGGCAGTCGGGTAAAACCCAGGACATATTAATATTAACTTAAATATAAAAATGTTCGCATTAAAATCCATTTATTTATTTTAATTATTAAAATAAGAACCAGAAGTTCCATATCTAAGCCGGGACACGGAAATGCTAAGATGGATTAATCTGACGGTCAAGTAGAAAGTTTTTAAGGCGCTTTTTGAAAATGAATAGCGATGAAGATTCTTTAATAGGAGGAGGGATATTGTTCCAGCATTTCGTGGCAGAATAGCTAAAACTACCACGAAAAGCTGCACTTCCGTGTCGGGGACAGACAAGCCGGAGAATCCGTCTGGGTTTAGGAATCGTGAACTGAAGCTTCTGGAACAGGTACGAAGGCTCTCTGTAGTGAATTACCCCAAATAAAAGTGTGGCGAGATGCAAAGTCCTACGGGCCTCCATCTTGAGAAGTTTCCCTTTATTTAAGAAGGGGGTCACATGGGCACGCCTGGGAATGGGAAAGCAAAACCTTGCACACGCGTTCTGTAATCGCTGCACCATTTGTTTAGACCGGGACAACAAACATTTCCCATAAACAGTGTCGGCGTAATTGAATTTCGATAAAATCAAGGCATCGCAGAGTTTTATGCGTGTATCTACATTCAGATGGTTTCGAACTCTGTAAAGGACTTTAAGTCGGTAAAAGCAGTTGCGAACCGTTTCAAGAACATGTCCCTCGAAGTGAAGCGAGCTATCCATGCTGATACCAAGATTCCTGGCTTCCGGGACGCATGTTAAATCCATATCATTTATAGATAAACGTGGGTTGTGAGACATAATTCGTGCAACGCGCTGCTTCGTGCCCAACACCAAAACCAAAAATTAGAAGTCTTTGACGACTTTCCGCACCACTTCAAACTACAAAATCCCATAATCAGCCACGAAAATCCTATTATTTTGATTTTTTTATGAGAGACACGCACGCTCCGCACAGGTAGTTAACTTGGACGTAACTGAACGGCAAGGCGGGCGACCGCGAATTAAGTAAGCGCTACAACTCTAACGCTTGGTGACTCGAGTCGCGAACAAACTGGGAAACATTAGGCTTCTAGTGGGGGTGTTCTGTGTATGCACATCACAATCAACACAATATGGACCATGGAAATATTTATGATCAGCCAAGTTTTCTGTCAGATAATTTTGGAGTAAAATATTTAAAATATATAATATGAACCCATGAGCAATTTAGGAGACTATAATTATTATATTAATTTCTAATTGCTTTCAAAATATATATCTGAGGATCCCGTGGGACCTTAAATGTGTATCGATCTGACTGAAACAGAAAATGGTCGTAATTTAGTTTTTTTGTCTTGCTGCGATTGCTATCAATAGCGATATCTGACGAGCCGCATGTACCTTAAATAGGACTTTGTCATCAAATCTGACACAAATCGCTGAGACAAATTGCATCAACACAGTGCACCATCGGGAACTATAAAGATATCCAGTATCAAAATTTTACAAAAACCAAATTTTGGTGATTAAATCAGTAAGTAGTCTTCTTATACGAGTGTATTAAATCACTCTATGGCCATAACTGAATCCGAACTCAGAAAATTGTCGCAGCTACTGCACGTTTACATACGCTTTGATTTTCCAAGATGGCGGCCTGATTGGAAGAAAGACGCCTAGAAAAATGTTCTGGGTTGCCAGTCTATACATCGTAGTACAGGTGCCGGCAAACTTCGTGCGCAACGCGGGACGAAGGGGAGGGGCTGTTCGCAAGGCGAATTGTACGTGCGAGCTGTCCCCCCACTTCGTGCCGCGTTGCGTACGAAGTTTGCCGGCACCTGTAATGGTAGTCAATGGTTGTCTAATTAAAAAGAGATCTTTTGTTCCACGTAAACACTTATCTACCGATCAATGGGTACTCGAAAGGATTATCTATTATTAATTCCTAAACACATCTTTACCTGAGAGTTGGAGTGACTCAAGATCATTTCAGTTATCACGTAATAAATAAAAACGTGATAACTGAAATGTTCTTGAGTCACTCCATTAATATAAAACAGTGTTAAAAATATGTAGACATGAAGATCAATAAACATTTAATGCTTCCGCCTGTGTCCTATCTGTTGGATCTATTGCCACAAACATATACTAAACTTTTACCCCCCCATTCATAAAACTTAAAATACCTCTGTTAAATAAAACGAGTTTTGTCCCTTTCTTACTAATTTAAATATCAAAGTGACAGATAAGGACAAACGAACTTTAACGGCCTTTTAACTAAAATAGGTTTGTTCAACGTTTTACTTGATAGGTTAAATTAGAACTCCCACAAACAATACCAACATTACCATGCGAACGAAGTCGCAGGTACGGCTAGTTTTGTCCAATATATACTTATGCAAATTTTTTGACCCGCTTGGTTTGCTCAGCGCATGCACAATAAAACTTAAAATATTACTCCAAAAACTTTGGGTCCTGCATTTGAATTGGGACGATGCCGTACCCATCGAAATAAAGAAAGCGTGGGATAAATTTGTGTCCAATGTCCATGTACTTGCAAACCTAACGGTACCTCGCCATGCTTTAATATGTAGCAGTCCAGCCTCAATTGAGATGCATTGCTTTGTTGACGCGTCCTAGGCAGCGTATGCGGCTTGTATTTATCTGCGTTCCGTGGACAACGTGGGTAACATTTCAATAAAACTGTTGTGTTCAAAAACGCGCGTGGCGCCGCTTAAAACGCTTACGATCCCAAATTCCCAACTCTTGAACTCTTGGGCGCTTTATTAGGTGCGTGGCTGCGCTGGCTCCCAAAGTCTCAAGCTAAGTTTTTAATGAGAATTTTGAGTTATAAGGGAGTTGCTATGCGAAGCTGTTTCTACACAAAATGGACGCTAACCCACATATATAAACCTACTTTGACGTCACACGGGCGAATTAGTGATCTGAATTCCCCGTTATCCGCGCAAATAGTACGGTACGTAAAATGAATGCACCTTCGATAATTCCCAAGGTCGCGATTTTTTTGTTAATATTTAGAATATGATGAGTACTACTAGTAGTAAAAAAAGATAGGGAAATTTGACGTTGCTTTTGGTATTACACAGCGTTTTCTTAGCGACCCTTGTAAATCCAGGGATAGATTATACAAGTGGTATTTTTCTTCAATAGAGTATCGCATTTTACTATTATAATCTCCACTTTAATTTGTTAAAACTTTCGTCAAGTGCTTACGTCAGTATAATCCGAAACGATTAAAAAATATATATTTCCTCTGAAAGAATATACAAGTGGGTTTTTATTACTGAATACTATTAAAAACTATCAAAGATAACCTAAGTTTGAATTAATAACATAGTTATCAATAGGTTAAATTTGTATGAACAGTTTAATGTTGAAAGCCTTCTAATTATTTTAAAATAAATCTCAAAAAAATTCTAGTCGACACATATAATCCAGCTTTATCATAGTCATCGATTGATAAAAAATCTAAGTAATTCATCAATAGCTCCACATTGTATTCATTAATCAATTATTTTTTTAAATTTGAACGCACGACGAACTGCGCGCGAGTCTAGTGCGCCGACGGCGAGAGCGTCATGACCAATCACAGCACGCCGTCGTTGCTTGTTTCCTACGCGGTAGCCTCCCCTCTGTTGATCAGCTCACTTGCAAAATGAAAGAATGTTGATTTTACGATTGTGTTAATTTATATTGTGTTGTGTTTATAAATAAATCTTTGTAATGATGAATGAATTTATAAATAAATCTTTGTAATGATGACTTTTCCGTCTATTAATTATACACTCATAAGCTTCATCAACCTAAAGAGTAACTATCAACGTACTTATGCAATGACTTATTCAATAATCAACTTATTGTGTAGCTTTAACAAGCTAGATTTACCCACTGAAACAACGTATGAGTGACCGGTAGGTAGATCTAAATGTATTTTTTTATATCGAAAAACGACAGTTGAATTGTCCTAACGCGCGTTTGAAACGTTTTGTGATTACCCCTCAGATCTCTAGTCGACCCAGCCGCGGCCCGATTTCTTACAGTCGGTTAACGGGTTTCTTCGGTTTCGGTTAAAACAGGTTAGGAACAATCCACCTCGGTCACCTTTTTTTTCAATCAGTTCATTCTTACAACGCCTTAGGGAGAAGACGGCATTACATAAGTTGAAATAAATATGAATTATGCCCAGCCAAATAAGTGGAGATTCTGTCGTGGAGAGCCGAATAGAGCGGACGTTGCCCGAGAGCCCTTCTCGTCCTTCCCTAACGCCATAAAATTAAACAAAGTCCCCGAGACAATAGGCGGGTGCCCAAACAGATGTGCTTGCGCTCGCGCTTTACGCAATCACAATCATATTACGCGCGACCTACTCATTGAGTCATCCCTTCGATTTTGTGAATTTGTGCCGGGTTAAGCGTGTGCGCGGTGTGTTAATGTATTGTAGGTCAAAGTTGTCAGTGCTAAAGTGCGTGCAATACAACCCTCCGGTAACTGCAGCAACAGCAACTCCGTACGAGAGTGCCACGACAGTGCCGCCGTCGTCACAGTAAAATAAATAATTTCGGGTGAGCCCTTTCCATACACGTGCACTGCCGCTATAGTCGGCGCTTATTTGCGATCTTCCAGGTCTTTCCTTTGAAGGCTAGACTACTCTGGCAACCGCCGGTCAAATCTTGGTAGCATATCCATCCCATCGTGCCTAATCGTACTCTTAACAGTTAGATATATATAACCACACCAAGACTAATTTGGTTTCCGCCCTTAGAACAGGGCAACTACAGCGTGAGAGAGACTAAAACCTACAATATATAGCACCCTGCGGACTCGCATACAACCTGTCACCTCTTAGGAAAACCAACGAACAATAACATCGGCACTCGATGCGCCCATAGGGCTATAGATAATATATTGCGCCCATAATCTTAATTCGTAACTGAATTTTTAAGTGCGCCCCTAATCTTAATTAACCAGTTACCTAGGTAGTATCTAGAGACTATCTACTATTGCATGGAGTCGTCTAATAGCCTATCCTACGGAAACTGAAACCAGAAGTAAACACTAGAATACCCTAGAATAACTACGGACAAAGCTCAGTCCTGAGTCTTAGACCTAAAGCTTTGCGGTATATAATACCCGCAGGCCGCATATTATCTGCAAATTTGTTATTAACCGACTCCCAGAAGCCGACATAACCTTAATACTTACAGGTCACGGATATAGATATATGTACAAATAGGAAAATAGGCTCTCGACTCACACTAAGGGATACTGAGTATATAATTGCACCCCTAGTCTTAATTCGTAACTGAATATGCAGCTGCACCCCTAATCATTCACCCCACAACGGAAGAACAGCGCTGGCTTTGCCAGCTTCATGCTGAGCTGTGGCCCTTTTGTGGCAAACAGTGTTGGTTATTTTTTTTATTTACTATTTATTTCTATCTGCGTTTGTCATAAATAAATGCTTTTCTTTCTTTCTTTCTTTCTTTCTTAATCATAATCAATTAGTTACCTAGGTAGCATCTAGATTTTATTTACTATTGCTTGGAGTCACCCTATAGCCCATCCTACTAAAAAATAAACTTTAAATATTTTACTTTAAATTATTATACCTACCTAAAGCTTTGCAGAATATAACACCCCCATATTACCTGCACACTTACAATTAACCGTCTCACAGAAGCCGACAAAATCTTAATACATACAGGTCACTGCTATAAGTATATGTACGGGCAAGAGAATCGGCTCCCGACTCACACTTAGGGACACAGGGTATATAATAGCACCCCGAATCTTAATTAATTAGTTACCTAGGTAGTATCGAGATACTATTTACTAATGCAGCAGGGAGTCGTCTAATAACCCATCCTACGGAAACATAAACTAGCAATAATCATTAGAATACCCTAGAATACCTGTAGACAAAGCGCAGTCTTGAGTCTTACACGTAAAGCTTCGCGGAACATAATACCCACATATCATCTGCACACTTACAATTAACCGACTCACAGAAGCAGACAAACCTGTTGTCACGGTTATAAGCATATGTACGGACAAGAAAATCAGCTCCCGACTCATACTTAGAGAGACAGAGTATATAATTCCACCCCTAACCTTAACCCGTAACTGAATAGTTAGCTGTACCCCTAACCTTAAGTAATTAGGTACCTAGATAGTACCTAGATACTATTTACTATTGCATGGAGTCCTCTAATAGCCCGTCCTACAATAACATAAACTAGAAATAAACATTAGAATATCCTAGATAACTTGTGGACAAAGCCCAGTTCTGAATCCCACACCTAAAGGTTTGCGGAATATAATACCCACATATTGCCTGCACGAGTGCACGTACAACTAACCGACTCACAGAAGCCGACAAACCTTAATATCTACATGCGCCGGTTAAAGGTATATGTACGGACAAGTATATCGGCTCTCGACTCACACATAGGCATATAGAGAATTTATCGGCACCCCTAATCTTAATTCGTAACTTACTATTGGACGGCACACATAATCTTAATTAACTTTATTTTGATTGCATGAAGCCAGCCAATAGCTCATCCTACCTCAACAGAAACCAGAAATAAACACTAGAATACTTGAGGAATCAGACTATAGTCCAACCTTAAACCCTGCGGGAACCAATACGAACTGCACACTTATATTTAAAGGGTGCACAGAGTCCGACCAAAGCCTAACAATACCTACAGGTCACGGTTATAGATACCGGGTAAGCTGCAACTGCATGCTGACGGTGGCCGCGGT
The DNA here is from genome assembly GCA_947578815.1 of Epinotia ramella. Classification (NCBI taxonomy): domain Eukaryota; kingdom Metazoa; phylum Arthropoda; class Insecta; order Lepidoptera; family Tortricidae; genus Epinotia; species Epinotia ramella. The sequence continues at coordinate 16,500,997 of OX388202.1, read as the reverse complement.
CTTCGTCATAGGGTTAGTTAAATAAATAAACTAGACCGTGAGAAGCGCCAAGAAAGCCCTAGGAAACATACGGAAATTCCCTAGTAACTTTTTTCTTAAAAAAATAACACATTAACAAAAGACAATCACGCAAAGCGCCTTCTTACTTGGCTCCGACATCTGGCAGGGCATCAAAGACAACACGTTTCCTTACAAATATAATAAAGCTTTGTACTCTTCCGAAAATAACATTCGGCAGATAATAACAACGGGTTCCCATCAAACCATTCTATAGGCCAGCTGAAGACAAAACCATTTTACAACACTAGGCTATCGACGCAGAAAGGTTTATTGACGACGCCACCATCTGCAACGTAATTTGCGCAATTTAGCGTCCTCGGGTAATTAGTTAATACTCAACCGCCGAAGTAACAACCATAACCATACACTAAAACCATATAATTCATTGTTACATTTCTATGAACTTTGTTTTTAATATCTCAGCCTATTTGTTACGTATTGGGTCCTAAAGTTTGGGGCCCGGGATAAAAGGAATTTTAGCGGCAGCGAAAAATATATTGCTTGACAATTTGTTATAACTTTAACTTTGCTTATTTCGCGTAGGCGGTTGCGTCAGTGCGTGGCATTAGTAGGTATCTCAAGTTACATACCAGGTCTCCTCGGGGAGTTCCTGTAAACGGCTCGCTGTACCCCCTGCCATGGCGTGAATATAGCTGTTGTAAGTAGCTGGTACTCCTAATAAATAAATATATACCACATCGGTAATAAGACGGTTTCTGGGGCGGAGAAGAAATCATACTAGTCGCCACGAGCAGTTTCATCACTCAACATTACCATAGCGGCGTTACAAGAAACGCACCTAACAGGCGGCGAGCTCATAAGCAACAACTACCGCTGGCTTCTACACGGAGGAACGCACCCTAGAGAGAAACGTGGGGTGGCAATCTTAATTAAAAAGCACGTTCAGTACGAAATAATAAAAACTCATAGCAAATACAACAACATAGTAGCCACACATCTAAAACTTTCAATAGTAAACAAAAACACACCGATAGAATTCTTTATAATCTGTACACACGTGCGGAGCGGCAACGTGTCTCGCAAAAATCGGAACGTTGCTACGCCTAGCCCCTAAAAAGGCTATCCCCATAGTACTAGGCGAGTTTAATGCCCACATCGGGAGAAGGGAAGTAGATAACCTAACCGGGCTAATTGGCAAGAAAAACTTGTTACACAATGAGTTAAACTTCAACGGTAGTCTCCTTATTAATTTCGTTCAGGAACACGGCTTATGTGTCAAAACGACCTGGGGGGCGACCCTCTTGCAAAGTCACATGGCAATCGGGCACCCGGTTATCACAGATAGACCATGTACTAACGTCCCAGCGGCGACCTATTTTCTTTCACTCCATTCAAGGTATCTTCCCAAAGTCAGTCAGTACTGACCACAAACTTGTATGGGGCGAGATACGAAACTCCAGTGGGGGCCGAACCATGACTCGCAGCTCACGGGAGAAAGTCTCGAAAAAAACACCATTTACCTACAAAAACGTAAACTACGAGTCGCTCGAAAGTACAGCCGTAGTTAAAGAATTCCAGAAAGAAGTGAAACGCCTCCTCCATGATAGAATTGGCTCGTCACAGATCCCAGAGGAATGCAACGAAACGCCCACGTGGAGTGAGCTTAACGATATCCTTAGACAGGCATCGAAAAAGATTCCACCTAAACCCACAACCCGCTCGCGTGAAAGCCGCCTGGCCCTCGCTAGACTACAAAAGGCCCTATTCAAAAAAAAAACAATGTCCCAGTAACCGTGATCACGATATAGAAATCAAAACGGCCCGCCTAAGTCTACGCAAAGCTCAGGAAAATGACTTCAACGATGAATGCATGCATTTTTTTCGCAACCTGAGTACCGCACACCGGGCAATGAGAATGAAAATAACGTATAAATAAATACCTGAAAAGCTTTAAAAAATCTCCCGAAAATAGAAACCTCAACAAAAGATTTATACCATGTCAAATTGGGTTTTGGAGCTGAAAAAGAGCGAGGGCGAACCAATCAGTACAACTCCATGCAATAACGACCGACTTGCGAGCACAGAAGGTCCCAACACCGATGTGATATCTCAAATTATAAGAAGAATGAGAAATGGTACAGTCCCAGGTACGGACCAAATCGCCCCAGAGCTATATAAGGCGGCGCCTCAAGAATTTATCGCACAGGTAGCGAATATTATGCTAGAAGCTTGGACAGATAATAATGTGCCAGAAGAATGGCTCAGGTCCAAGCAAGTACCAATCCCAAAAAAAACGGCACCCAAAAATGTCGACGAGATCCGGAGGATATCAATTTGTAACGTTGGCTATCGCATATACGCAAACTTCCTTGTTCAGAGAACAGAATCACGCGCCTCCCAAGGCGCCTACGTTTGCGACATCAACCTAGTTTAAGTAAATCATAAGATTCCGCACATTTGTAAATAACAAGTATAAAGATCACATATAAGATAACTCTGCACAATTTTCTACAGTTGGCACTTTACACCTACAGTATACTAAGAAAAATATGTAATAGTGTGCTGTAGGCGAACATTGTATATAAAGAATAGAGAGAAATAAATCTAGTTAGTTACCAATTGTCCGTTGGTGTTTTATTACCTAAAACCCTGCACTCTCTCCGGGAGTGTAGGGTCTCACCTTTCAGCATCCTCTCACAGTGGCGAAGACACCTTCAAGCCCTCAATTGATCAACAGAGTCTGTTTGATCTGCTGTGAGAAAATCACCCTCCGCTAAACCCTATTCCTCCCCGTAGGTATCCATCTGTTGCCTTAGGTCTCGTGGCAACAGATATCCCTGGCTCCATGTGTACGTGTGTGTAAGGTGTAAGTCGAGGATAGGTTAGGGACTTAGGGACGTAGGATGGTAGGCTCCCTTGCATAAACCCACCCCTTAGTCTTACACAGTCTGTGCAGTCGCACGCTGGATAACAAACCTCCCACCCTAGGGAAATTACTACTTAAACCCGATCCAAGGGTAATCATTACTGAATTCCCATCCCAGGGAAATTACTACTTAAACCCGATCCAAGGGTAATTATTACTGAATTCCCATCCTAGGGAAGTTACTACTTAAACCCGATCCAAGGGTAGTTACCTTTACTTATTTGCATTATTTTACACCCCGACCTGGGGTACATTATCCAGTTTGCGAGTTGTACATTCCTACTTGAAAAACTGGACAAGGAGATAAAAGCCCTAGGTAGCTATCAGGCAGCCTTCTTGAACGATAGATCCACGGACGACCACCTATTTACCCTACGCAGAGTCCTGGATATTAATTCGAGATCTCGGAAAAGCCTTCGATAACGTAAATCTCTCTGCCCTCAGGGACATCCTTCTTAGTAGGATAAGCACTCCGCTCACAAACCGAATCGTGGCCGCTTGCATGACAGAAAGAACGTTTATCACCTGGTTTGGACAAAGCTCAGAAACCATCAACAAAGGCAAAGGAGTTAAACAAGGTACATAGTCCGCTATCGCCCCGACTTTTCACTACCTATACATAGACGACGTTCTAAAAACCCTGGAGGAAGAAGATGTCTCGGTGACGTTAAATCAGGACGAGAAAATCACTCTCCCTCTAATCTTGTCATTTGCAGACGATCTTATCATGATAGGGGATAGCCTAGTCACACTAGACCGTCTAGTAAACAAACTGAAAGCCCTACTAAACACGGTGGGCCTCGTTATAAACGAAAGCAAAACCAAGCTCATAATCAGAGACCCCTTTGGTCCACCGGTGATAGAACAACAACCGAAAAGTATTGGCGGCGTATTAATTAAGCCCATAGGAACAATCAGATACCTAGGCACGTACATAACGGCCACACACGACAGGCGAGCCTCAATCAAAACCAGGTGTGACAAAGCCCTCCGCAATGCGAAAATACTGATAAAATTTATACAAAAGTATAAAATCGAGTGGAAAATAGCCAGACTAATGTACAAAATGGTCATCGCCCCATCTATTACATATGGTTTAAAGGTAATGGCCCTTACGAAAGGCAACAGGTCTCGGCTAAGGAAATATGAAAGGCACGTACTTAAGGAAATGCTCAGTGTCTCCAGGGATCCCCCCAAACAAAAGATACACGATATCTTAGACGGGAAGAGAATCACAAAATTCATCAAAGTACGCAGGCTTAATTACTACGGTCATATACTTAGGCGACGTAAACCACACCTCCTTCATGCCGCATTGATGCACAGGGAGAATGAGCGCAAAATAGGCCGCCCAATTTTCACGTGGAATGACTCCCTAAATCATGACATATTCCACTACACAAACAAAAATCGGAAACAATGGCAATCTATAGCACAAAACAGGGGGCACATAAAAAAAAAGCAGACCGGGTTTACAAAAGGCCGGAAACAGACACCGAGTCCGAACCAGATGAGATAGAACGCAGCGAACAGGAAATAAATGAGCACCAAATTGACGAAAGCACGGAGGGTTAGTCCACTAATTACAATTACATATTAGTAACCGAATAGAAATTCGCTAACGTGTGTGGATCAGTAGTAAGGGATTCCGTATAATATTACATCGGAAATATCAAAGCGGCAATTACTATATGGCATATCTTCATCAAGGTAATATTCTTTCAGTATAATGATTAAGATTCTTAATGGTTTCAGAAGGACGAAATGATTCTATTAGGTTAGCGGCAGGCGGAACAGTCCATTATGTCTAACATTCAGGTATCGAATCATCACGAATAGAATAATTTATGCTTATTATTTAGGGCAAACGTAAGGTTCAATGTTTCATATCTAATGCAATAATTTTAATGCACGGATTATAGGCGCTAGACTGATAGAGGACGTCAATAAAAGGGTTGAACGCGTGTTCAGCTGTGACTTAGAAAACAAACAAGAGACTATGCAACACACAACCAATTACCGCAGGGCTAGCTCAAGCCCGGATAGAATGGAAATTTGCCCAATACCCAAAGATGGCAACTACCTCTTCCGAGCCAGAGTCCGAGACACTAATAAGGAAATTGAAACCAAAACTCCAATAAACCTGGAACAAGGGGAAAAAAAAAAAAAAAAAAAAAAAACGAACGGATACGAGATATTATGTTTTATTTCAAGGACGATGACGTGGGATGATTGCTAACCCACGAAAACAGGCAAATTAAACAATGGCTGCCGGTCAACCCTCCACGAGACAGTGTTTGTGAGACAATACTTAGTGTGTAGGGACAAAATGTAACGTAATAGTGTTTGTATCACGTATATATTCATCAAGCAGCAAGTCACTCACCCACATGGATACCTACTGGAAATTACAAGTTGGCAATATTTTGGGACATGGTATCCAAACGCACCAGGGACTTCGATAATTCCAAAGCAACAAACTGATGCAAACCGAAGGACAACGGCAAACAAAGGCTAAGAAAACAACGACACAATAACAACAAAAAGCTCAGACGGCACCGCAGCACAACCTATTCGCAGTCATTTACCCTTCTATACATATTTACACAATTATATATCCATACTTCCTTTCACTGGGCACGATGCTAGTATTCGGTCTGGTTTTCTTCCCTCGCTCCTCATCCTGACTGCAACAGCCCCACACTCCTGTCCTATACTTATTGGCTCACTGGTGCCTCGGATAGGTGGGTCAGTTGACCTTGCCAGGGCGGCAGAGGACGAGGAAGTACAAGAGAGAGCCCGAGTGCACGCCCTGTCTCGGAACTGGTAGTTCCGGACAGGGGTTGTTAAGGTTCCCATACACCCCTGGCTGTGTCTGCCCGTATCGTGCCAGCGCGTGCTCTCGAGCAATGTCAAGGAGCCTCCTCGTCGCTCCCTCCCGGGCATGGCCAACGCCACCGCGTCCTTGCAGCAGAACTGCTGGCTGGCTGAGTCACCGGAACGGAACGGAACGGAACGGATTATGCCCAGCCAAATAAGTGGTTTTCTTTGTCCAGCGTATGTATGTAATCATAGTATAGCCATTTGGTTTCGTTGCTATATTTGGTAAGGTTAGCCTTAAATATGATTGAAGAGAATGTTTCGCCTTAATATGATACAATGTGTATGTTAACTTAACATACAAAACTAAAAGCAAGCGTTTACGTAACGTATGTAAGAAATAGGGAATGCAATATGCAATTACCGAGCAAAATTCAAAACCGGTAAATTACCGACTTGAGTAGGACAAAACCTATTAACCGGTAAATTACCGGTAATTTCAATTTGGTTTATAAGTAGCGTTATTTGATGTTAATTTATCGTAAAAATAAGCTAATAGGTAGTATAAAGGGTAAAAGGTGGTTTCATGTTCCGTAAATGTCGTAATAATTTTCTTTAATATTTAAAACTTGCTCCGTGGTAGGAGGGCTAAAACACAACTGAAAACGTTCCTTGGGGATTAACAGGTCGGTAGGAATAGGAATTGGTCTCAGTTTTACAGATTACCATTACAACATCAGTAGTATCAGTACAATACAAAACAGTACCAGTAGTGAATATGGAGTGACGAAGGTTAACGTGAATATTAGTATTATGGTGCATTGCCTGTTCCCCTTCACCCATCATTGGCGTCGGCGGGTCACACAGTGCCCTCGGTCATTGTTTTGACTCCTAAATCTACAGATACGCAACCCTACGGATTTACAATCCTAAAAAACAATAATTTACTGAATAAAAAAACAATCAAAAAAATACAACACAAACTGACTATTTGACTACAAGCCCACGTAGTAGTAAAAAAAAGTATTTTACCAAATAGCTGTTTCTAAGGAATGTTCAAAAGACGTAACCAACCATACCAGGAGCGAAAAGATAGAGAAAACGGTACTAATAGTAACCGAACATTTTACTAAAGAGCGTTCGGACAAATGGTTTATTAACTTTATCTAGGAAAAGCGTGTACTGTTGCTCATGGGGTTCCAAATTGTGGCATCGGTTTAGCGATTTGGGGGGGCTAGGTCTGTATGTATACTTTCTGTATCCTAGCTCTCCTGCGGATAACCTAACTTCTAATGCGATCACGCAGACAAACTCCCAGCATAGCCCTCTCCATAGCCCTTTGAGCCTTCTAATGAGGCCGATAGTGCGCGAACACATTTCAGTGTCATATGTCATCACTGGCACCACACATGGGCCAAAGACTCTCGTCTTGAGACACTTCGGAATACTAGACGAAAAGATGTGTCGTAGCTTCCCGAACGAACGCTGCCCAGCTGAGTCGACAGGAGACAGTTTGTCCTACGTATATATAATCGTCTACAACTTCGAGCGTAAAGCGTCCGATTGTAATGAGAGTCGGTAATACATGGGCATCAGATGATCTTCGTCTTATCCATGTTAATTCTTAGACCAACCCGCTCAGAGGCTTTATAGTATTCAAGTCCTCCATGGTATCCGAAGGTGAGTGATATACTCGCCTTCTCCAGTCCAGTCTTTAAAGCATCCACCAGTGCAGCGGTGAACAGTTTTGGAGAAATAACATCTCCTTGATCAACTCGCTTCAGCGGAATAGGTTTCGCGTTCCAATTCTGGAGTCGGATTTACACAGTAAGTGGCATTCTCGTTTGATTGATTGATTAAAACTTTATTAATTCCCACAACATACATGGCATTGATAAAATACGACATTTAAATAATAAAGGTAAAAGAAAATAATAATAATATATATATCTAAAGAAAGCATGCAAGAAGTAAATTCTAAAGAAGCCATGTGTCGTGGCTGAGAAATGGCGCTGGCTTAGCGAGCCATGCCAGGGCCTTGAATTACAAAATTGAAATATAAAATACTTGGCAACGCTGGAGAAACTGTAGTACAGCCCAGGTTTCGATTGAATCGTAGTCCAGAAACGCTAAGCAAAAGGGCAGATCTGATTATACTCCGCAGCCTTCTATATAACTTGACGGGTGGTCTTACTTTATCTTATCTAGGTGAGCCCCCCTTTCAGATACATTTCGACCCAGTGGGAGATCCCTTTGTGCATTTGCCGTCTCATTTATAACTACTCCCAAATTGCTCCATCATTTCTACAAACTGGATGATGCAGCTCAGCGGAAGAACCTTGAAATCCTCTGGTTGCGGATAGCCGTTATCAAAGTAATTAATTATTTTTCTGGCAAGGGCATGACATTCACACAGTAAGTGTTCCATAGTATCATCCTCCTCACCACACATTCTACAGTCTAAACTATCCGATAGTCCCATCTTGGCCAAGAGGTTCTTGACCCCGAAGTGACCTGTCAACACCCCAAATATAATTCTGAGTTGCTTTCTGCTGGATTTCCAGAGCTTTTGGTCAAGCTCGAGTCCACTCCTTCTATAAGCTGGCTTAGATTGCCTTAAGCCAGCCTCATTCCTCCACTCATGTTGGTGTTTGGTTTTGGCGTAGGCTTCAAAGGCCGTTATCATGGTTCCCTACGAGAGTACCACAAATTGTTCTGGACCTACAATAGTACATTACTACAGAGGCCGGGAAGTAAGGGGTTGCCGGCCGAGTACATATGCCGATCATAGCGAGGCCGGATAGTTATGAGGCTGGCAACCCCTTTTTACGCCGAGGTATGTATAGTGCTTTTCTCAAACATGCAATGAAATAAATAAATTAAACTCCAAGAAATCAAACTTTAATTTTCATGGCTGAATGCCGTGATGCTGTGCCACAAATTGTGGAATGTGACACTTCGATGCCCATTTTTGAATAACACAACGTCAATACATAATTTCATGTTCGAGAAAAGTAATTTGTAGACCCCCTTCTTGCTTTAAGCTCATCTGCTTTTTCGTTGCCGATGGAGCCCTCGTGCCCTGGTATCCAAGCTAGTTGGTTATCTATAGTGCTAAAGCCTCTTCGGAAACTGGTTTGTTCGGGAGGCTGGAAGTCATCTAACCTGCGCACGAGACGATTTGTAATTACTCTCGAAAACAGCTTTTACACACGGCTCAGAAGTGAGATGGGTCGGTGTTTCTTAAGCAGGGTGTTGTCACCATTTTTTAAGAAAAGCACCAGCACACCTCTGTTCGATGCCTTTGCCGTTCACTAAGACAAAGAGAGGTAATTCCTTGTTTTGAAAATGAAATGATTAGTATACCTATTACCTACAAACTATGTTAAATAAGGCGCTCTCTGTCGTACTAATCCAAGCAGATCATATTTTATAGAACGGAACCGTGTTTGTATTTTAAGAAGCTTCTTTGGTACTATAACGCTAACCAGTTAATCAATTGTCATTTTACATGACAAAAGGAGGGTATTGATTGAGATATAATCATGACGATCAAGTATTAATAATTGTAAAAAAATATTATTTTACTAATAATTCATGTTTAGGTAAATTACCGGTTTTATATCGGCCTTATACTCAGAAAATTGACCGGTTAACCGGTATGCATTCCCTAGTAAGAAATATGGATCGAAATTCTATAATTTCAATAACTCCGGATTTTTAGTATTAATTAATTAAAAAAGTCCTCTTCCGCTTCGATGAACAACAATATTTTTTGGTAATTCGATCATTTAGTGTTAGGCTCTAATCGGAATTTGAAAGATTCTTGAGTACCTAACTTTCGGAGTTTACCTCCTACCTACACCCTAAGTTTACTACCTACTACTACTTAGAGAGATAACTAATACTAATAACCCTGTATATATATACTTTCTGTATCTACTTCATATTAGTAACATCAGATATGACATCGCGACTAGTAAATAAGTACCTACAAATAAAATTGAAGCTAATTTAAGTTTAATACTAAATAATCCTATATAACTTTCTTTATTGGTAAAATAAAATAGATAATTGCAACCGAAAAACAACTAGTAACTAAATATAAAGTAAAATCAAGTACTAAAAGTTTGTACCTACGAGTTTGAGCGTACGCACGGCACGGCCTTGGAGAGGTACTCGGCTGCTAGCACGCTGCACACGAATCGCGCGAGTCGCGCGCGAAAGATTTAAATTGCGGATAATAACTGATAAGCTAATGCAATTAAGAGCTATTGATGAATCCGTTAGAATTTGTGTTTATATATTCTTCGATAGAACTAAAATGAATTACGACGACTTGAGAATTTATGATATTTTTTTTATGGTAAGGAGAATGGTTTCAAGATATAATTCCTAATAAAAAAAAAGACTATTGATAAATCTGTTAGAAATTTGTGCTGCAATATATTTTAGTAGTTCCTTTTTTGCTGACGTAATCTCTTGACAAAACTATTAGAAAACGATAAGTAAGGTTTGAATAATCAAATGCGATGCATTATAGGAAAAAACAATAACTTGTATAATCTTTGCAAAGTTTTACAAGTGTTCCTTACAAAAAAGTTAATTATTCGTAAACCAATATCAATAACTGTTAGAAATTATTTTTCGCTGTTAGTACTTAAGGTACTCTCGCTGATAACAAAAAAAAATCAAACTTGGGAGTTATGTTAGTTTGACGACACATTACAGTGTTCGCGTACCGGACTAAAAATCGAGTCTGCAATAAGGAATTTTCTTAATATTTACGGACAACCCGCTAAACGCCAACTCGGAGTCCGAATTCTGACACGCGAAGTAATACATGCATTTGCGTGATCCATGTATATCTATATCTGTGATGCTAACTTATCACTCTGAGTAGATACACCTATTCAAGCTTGTAGTTTACGTACTTTACGAATACAAGTATGCTTCTCTTAATGCACAGAGCTAACAAGTAACTATTTAAATACCTACTTAATGATTACACCACTGCATGCCTTATGAATCACGAATTATGAGCACTTCCAATCTAACACTAATGAGGGCTGGGCCACTATTATACTATCCGCAAAACTATCTGGCCGGTAGGGCAATAAACGTCCGCTACCGTTAGGGGTGTAACATGTCGATAACTTATAATGTAAACGTCGATATAATTATTATATTTTCAAATTATTTATGTATCGTATGGCATAATATTTCTCTACTTAATTAAATGTTTATGATGAAAAAATGAAATCTTATATCATTATTGATATTGTTTATAAAGTTATCTAATGAATAATACTAAATGTTTAAGATATTTCTTAAATAATTAGCTAAATACGTGATTAGGTAAGAACCATCACTAATAATTATAGATAATGCTAGTTATCACACTAAGGTATTAAATCCGATTCCTAATACAAATTGGTTAAAAAAAGATATTCAAGGGTGGCTGACTAAAAATAACATACCATACCTGCCAACGGATATAATAGAGAAATTATTAATGAGAGTGGAAGCAAGTCATCCAAAAAAAATATACGCAGTGGACCAACTTGCAAATGAACACGGTCACGAAGTAATTCGGCTTCCATATTATCACTGTCAGTATAACCCGATAGAGTTGATATGGGCTCAAGTTAAAGGAGAAGTTGCGACGAAAAATACCACGTTTAAAATGGCAAATGTTGAGAAATTGTTAAATAAATAAATAAATAATAAATAAATATTAGGGGACAATCTTACACAAATCGACCTAGTCCCATAGTAAGCTCATTAAGGCCTGTGTTATGGGTACTAGACGACGATATATTAAATGAAGCGATCGATCATGTTACAATCGACGACTGGGTCAAATGTGTTCGCCACGCTGAAAATTTTCAGAACGAAGACCTAGCTAAAGCACTTTTTATTGACACCAACCGTCTTGTTATTAACCTACAAGACGATAGTGACACTGAAGACGAAGAAGAATAGCTAGTATTCTCCTTGTTTAGTTATTTATTTTACCTCCTTATTATTTTATTGTAATACTTTATGTCAATAGTTCAATATACTTATTTATATTTCGATAGTAACTATACAATACTGTTATATAAAACACCACGTAATTTATATTCTTTGTTTAATTACTTTATCGACATTCCTTTTTATGCGTAACGCTACCTGCCTTATTGCTGCTCGCCCCGCTCCATAAGCCGTGCAGGTGTGAAAGAGATAGCACGATTCCGATGATTTATGACCTGACCGGCCAGATAGTTTTGCGGATAGTATAACACAAATTTATATCACGAAGGTCAGGAATAGTAAAGGGATTGGGTTACTTTCCTTCGGAACTGCGATGAAGATCCACTGGATACAGGAACCACGCCCTTATGGAATATTCCGCTCGATGCCTGAGTTCCGTTAGAATTGGTTGCGCAAACAACTTCGGTAGGTACAGCCCTTTCTACGGTCGCCAATTGTCGGGGCTGTTATTGATGAACAGCCCAGCTGAGGGGTTTCGTCCCTTCAAGAAAACTCCTGCTTCTAATTATGAGTTTAATATACTTAATTTATATTTATTTATTTAGGTATGCGCGTGTGATGCCGTGGTCGAAAACGGTGTGTGGCTCGCGGAGATGACCCGCTCTTGTGACGTCATTCTCCTCCACCCTCACCCCTTTGTGTCTCGTTTAATCGCGGCCGCTTTAACAGTTGTATATCCCAACCTCTGAACTTCCGCTGGGATCAAATGGCCAGAATATTCCGATCATAGACGGTTCAATCCGGAATAAGTACGGTGGAAGCCATAGCGTGCAGCGTAACACGTCCCCTTTGTCCAGAGGCCCGACAAATAGATTCCATAATCGTATAATAGTTATTTGTGCAACAAGAGAGCAGCTCGGGTCGTCTAGGCTGAAGTTCCAAGCAAGTGACATTTGATTGTTCTTTATGGAACAGTCTCATGACGCAAACTTGGAGCTTCTACCCGGAAGACACGCTGTTCTTCCAAAGCGACCGAGCGGGTGGGCAGGTTGCGGATAGCCCGTCATCCAGTAGCATGGACCCGGACAATGGATGAGCTTGAACCATTCCCAAGTCAAGCTCATCTCCCCTCACCTACCCCTTCCCCATAACCCAATTCCAAACGTCCAAAAACATTTCCACAATATTCAATTCGTTGGCACTGCTGATTTTTGAGGAAGAAAACACGACAATTTCATTAGACGGCTTCATTATTACGGCGGGATCGCAATATATTATCATAATCGCCTTAGTTTGTACATCGATACGATGTTCCTTGTAGTTATTTTATTTATTCAAATGCACTTGCAAAATCAATAGTGTCTAAGACAACATAAATGACAAATGTCAAACCTACCATACAGATGTTATGAAAAATACACACACACGTACACCCACATACACCGTATAAGACAATGTGCCCTGTGTGATAAAAAAAATATTCCACATACTAATTAAACGTATTCGAACTTTTTTGATTAAAAACGGGCTCTAAGAGGAAAAATATGAAAAATCGGGTTGTAATGGTAGGGTTTGAATGTAATATTGGGTTTTATAGTAGCACAAATGACCGAAAATCTATTTTGAACGTTTAATTATCCTCTCATCTGTGGGAGCCCAGGAGATGGCTTCGCTTTTTCCAACCGTTATCTGTGGCGCGCCAAATTTTGGCGTCTAAACTGGGCTTGTATTTGTGGCGGATATACAGCGAATCTAGCATTTGTCTCGCTTTGACCCATTGAAACGTACAGCCAATGAAGCAAGACAGCTAGCAAGCGGGAATTTGAACGTTGGCCGTTGAAAAAATGACGCAATATTGTTAGTCGAAAACTGCCGCCGTTGGGGGCAGGCGTGTTTTGTATTTAGAGTGTTTTGGCGGCTGTGTCTGGTGATCAACATGTAAGTAATCTTTTGTTTTAAGTGTGGTGCAACCAATAAGTACCCTTAATATACATAAGGTTAACATCCTACCTAAACATGATCCGAATTTGCCTGCAAGATATTTTACTCTTTTCTTTGGTTTCCATACTAATGAAAGCAATTTTTGTGTTCATTATGTGTGTAACATTTATTTTTTATTAATATAATAAATAAATAAACCCCCAAAAGTAAGAAATAGATCGAAATACGTAACGAGAACGATGAGACCCGATTCTGGGTAGCCACCGACAGGGGAACGCCATTATCGGGCGCGCCATTACGACGCCATTTTGTTACAAATGAGTAAAAGCATAACATGGATACGCCATGGGCACTTTTAGGTTAACATCCTACCTAAACATGATCCGAATTTGCCTGCAAGATATTTTACTCTTTGCTTTGGTTTCCATACTAATGAAAGCAATTCTTGTGTTCATTATGTGTGTAACATTTATTTTTAATGAATATAATAGATAAATAAACCCCCAAAAGTAAGAAATAGATCGAAATACGTAACGAGAACGATGAGACCCGATTCTGGGTAGCCACCGACAGGGGAACGCCATTATCGGGTGCGCCATTACGACGCCATTTTGTTACAAATGAGTAAAAGCATAACATGGATACGCCATGGGCACTTTTTTGGATTCGATTGTTTGCATAATTTTAACAAAACAATCAAAGCTATTTTAGCATGTTGCAAAGCTTACGGTTGTTGAGATATCTTTACTAGTGTGCATGAAGTCATTTTGCATAAAAAAAAATACACAATGTTTATTCAGTTCCTTCATCATATCTTTTACACATTATGATGAAAATGATTTGTTTACACATACGTAGGTTAGGACCTTAAAATGCTGGTAGTTTATGAAGTAAATACAAATACTTTTAAATAAGTTCAAAATAATTATGTAAATCAACGGCTGTTTCGGCAACTTTTGAGTGACAGCACCAGTTTGGTAGAAAACCCGAAGCAGTTTATTTTAAAAAATGTAGTCATGACCCCCGCATGTTTTGATTTCTTAATATGTATATTACATCAATCTTGAAAATAAACACATAAAATAAAGCAGTAGACGGATTTTTCTAAATCAATAAATGTGGTCTACATTGCGTCACCCTAGTATTGAAGCCAGCCATACAGTCGTAACAAGAGTTGTATTGTAAAGATGACGCGCCATATTAGTTAGATCCTTTATTAGACATTTGTTTTTATTAAAATTCCTTAAATAGCTTTAATTCCTTAAACAACCGCAGAAAATAACATTTTAGCAAAGTACTCGACACTAGAATGCTTGTCTGTGGAGGCACTAAAATCGGGTTCCACAGAATAATGTCGATAAGTTTAGTGGCCATATTCATCATCCACAGATGACAGGCTATCCACATAACACCCTATGAATTTTCCCAAAAAACGTATTATTTTTAGATTGCGGGTATTAAATTAGCGAATTATACAATTGTCAAAACGAAAAAATCGCGACAGAAGTCCTTCCAGTACGAGGCCTCATGGCCATCTGCCTACTAAAATTGAAAGGAAGTGACTTATGCGTGTCCGATTTGTGCGTGATTTTGTATTTATGTGCTTAATCCTACTGATATATGTATATTAAAAATAAAAGGAGCCCACTTGTTTGTCACATATAATAATAAGGAACAAAAGGATACAAAAATAAATACTGAAAATTGAATTGCAAAAAAATGGTTCAGGTTTTTAGTCTACTCGGGCTGCCAAATAACGCAAAATCAGAGCTAACTTTGCCATCCTAATCTATCGAGGCAAATGAATCAAATCGCGTTTTGGGCGTCATATAATTGTAGTTGTAGCAAATATCATTTAAAGAAGAAACTGTCACATTTTATGTAGATTTCGCGTAATAAAGTGGGAAATTCGAAGCCCCATTTTACAAACGATATGATACAGAGAAAGAATATAATGGAAAAATAAACCATCTTCGTCTGTAGCCCCCGACAGGATTCGAACCTGCGACCTTTCTATTAACGCTAGACTGCTCTACCAACTGAGCTACGAGGACAGTGACGCAAGCCCCATTTTACACCTTTGTGGTAATTTCCTCAAGATGCCTCACCTTAACTTAAGCCTCTCACAAACTCTGGTGCTGCTGCCTTATTTCGATGGGTCTTGCGCATTTAGGTTCTATACGTGTGTCAGTGTCTGAAAATAGGAACTAAAATCTCCTATAATGTAGAGTTTTGAAATGGGTCACAACCCCACCCCTATCACGATACCTGGCATTACCCGTGCTTTCAACTGGCAACCCCGTATTTCCAGGCTGTCAATGACTTCAAAATCAAGAAAATAAGAAGTTTATTAAAATTAAGAACTTGTTTGTGTAATAGGTAATTTGGCTAACAATAAAAATGTTTGTTGTGTCTCGTCTTCTGTTCCGAGTGAACCTAGCAACGTCAAGGTCGTCAAGTCGACACTTATAGTGTTGTAACTATTTTAAAGTTCATATTCATCGACATTTTATCGGCGTGAATTATTTATGTAGGTGAGGCGTTTGGTAAGTTTGAGAGACAGAGACTGGAAATACAGATGTGAGTGAGCTGGAGATTTATTTTACGACTTTCGTATACCTACCCACGTTAAATTTTATATTGTTTATGTTAATAGATAACTAAAACTATACAGATTATTATTATAGTTGTTAAATACGGCTTAATAAAATTTTAATATTTATTTAAAGTCCGAATCAAGTCGCTGTCTACACCTCACGGACTCAGGACTTAGGTAGTTAAGTTAAGGGACCCAAAGTTTTCATCGATTTTTGACAAGTTTTGAATTGTTATGAATACTTTTGCACTACAGATAGAATTATAAGTCAAACGGCTATCGGTTATTCGATCTTTTATCTACATTTTTGGCTACCGGATTTTGAATGAAATCTATACTTAATTTTGTATGATTTTTTTAAACATTGTCTAAATAAACACTTATTTCGTATCTCTATTGACGTAAAAGATCTAACATAAGATCTAACTTATACAAAATCTACATATTTCGGTTCGTCTATGACGTCTCTAAAAACCTGTCTAGGGTTTTCATTTTAAACTAATTAACACAAAAGTTATGGCCAGAAAACCAGTTTTTTGCTATAAAATTGTTCAACTTTGATGCCAAATATCTCGAAAACAATGAACTTTGAAGTAGGTAAATATGGGATACTATATTGCTTAAAGCCGTTGTTGGTAATTAAATAAGCTACAATAAACATTCGAAAACTAAGGGATTCAGATCAGTTTTCGTTTTTATTGTGGTAAATGCCATAAATGACATATTGTATCCATGTATTTGTTTGATACAATTTATTTACGAATAGTGCAGATGACGAATATATTATGAAAAGTAAATATCGATGTCGATATCTTGTAACAAAATATCTGTCGTTGCACTAAATCTCGAGCGAGCGACGATAATGCCGTATGAAGACCTGGCAGATAACATGGTTATATCCCTTTCTTACTCGTTGTTAAGTACAAAAGTAAGAAGAGATCGGGTAAGTATATTACGTATTTTACGTTAAATTTATTAGAGCCTATCTGCCTTTTTCTGTAATCTGTGATATAACCGTATCGTCATATCATATTATCAAACAGAATATAACCACTGCATATTATATTCGGCCGGCCGGTGCTCGGGTACAGTGTGATTGATTAAAAGTATTAAGACGTACTCCGGTTACATCGTGATTAGCAACGAATACTTACAACAGATTCTAACTGATAAAGGAGTGGTTATTTCATTGTACACGGTCCTCATTTTAAAAGGTAAGCATTATTAGCATTAATAGCAACTTTTTTATATTAAGCTGTCGATGTTTTTTTGGTAATGCTGCATTAATGATACATTTATTTACAAACAGAAGCCCAAAAACTTTTTGTATTCTCTTAATTATTGATTTTTAAGAACATTATAATATTTTAAGCCTTTCGTTGAACATATTTATCGTACAATGGAAAGGGCTAGGTAACCTTGTACTTATGAAAAAAAAAAAACGATTTTATTTATTTCAGCGACCAAGGATGTTCTTTTAATACCCGTTTAGAGGACCTCTTAATACGCATAGCTATATAAAATGAAACTCGTTAAACAATATCGGAGCCGAGATATTTAAGTGTGAAGTTTTGTTTATATAACTTTTCAATATGACCTGTGAAAATATATATTGGAAATATCTCGGCTCCGATGCATTTCAGTGTATTACATTTTATAACAAAATATGTTTGTTTTGAGTAGATCTATCATAATCTACCCTTTTTTACGAATGGCCGCTCATCTAAAAAAATTACAACATTTTTACCCAAACCCCAAAAGTTTCTGTGTTGAAGTATTTAATTTTTACTTATGGTATGCTAGTAATGTAGCTTTTGATAGTTTTGCTCTGGCAACACTCCTTCTCATGCACATAATTTTAGCTCCGTATCTTAATTATAATTTATTCATTATGATAATAGCATTCGGCTATATAGTTCATATACAGCACAGCAAAGGTAGTATCTTTTCTCAATCCATCTAGCCTAACCTCTAGAGCTCTCACCCATGAGGGCTCATAGCGTGTTCATACAAAGTATACAAATGCTTCAACAGGTTATCTTGCCCAGTTACGAAGAGGGCATTCTGCAGAGCTGCTGTAGCGCCTGTAGCCCCTATTAGTGTGTCGTCTATTGACAAATTGGATGAAACGGCCGACTATATTATTATTAAGGCTTTATTAATTCCCTTATTATAGAGGGATTGATTGTTTATCAAAGTGTTTTAGGTTATATTAGGGACCCCTGACACATAGGCACACATAGGGATACATAGGCCTCCTCCATGTCTTTCCATTTTTCTCTGTCCTTAGCGTTGTCCATTTTGACAGATGTGGTGTTTACTTGAAACGGAACGTTATGAGCGCGGTCGTGAATTGAATGCAGCCGTTTTCTTATGTTGGTACTTTTGCTCGTCACTGGGTATGTCACTGAAGTCTGACCTCCAAATTTCGTTTATTGGGGAATTCGTACACTTTTATCTCACTATTTATCACTTTGATTTAGTTTGTCTTTTGGTTTTTGTGGAGATCTAGTCCTTAACTTTGAAAAGATTTGGTGTCACTTTGCTTTTAACGCGATTTTACTCGGTATTTCGATTATTTAGCGGACCAAACGTATAAGGCGTATTTCTCCTGATAGCACCGGAACCGACTATGACACGTGGAAATTCACCATGCGGATGATATTAACCCTAGAAGGTCTTTGGTCGTGCGTCGAGGGCACGTGTGCCGACACTGCCGACGTGGCACGTGATCGTTTGACTGTTAATGGGGTATTCAGCTTATGTGATTTTACCCCAATTTGTCAGTACAACATGTCGAAGTCATAATTGGGTGTAGCGTACAGATGTAACAATCCGACCACATGTGCATGCAATTTCTCAGACAACTCGTTTGACAGTTGGATCAGCAGCGCCACATGCCTCCAGACGATAGCAATTAGTCAGCTTCTGATAAATTGGGGCTGACAAATCATGACATTTATACACCCCATTAGCACCCAAAACGGAACGCGTTAAGGCGCTGTCAACACCAAAATGGCCTTGAGGATTTGGGATAGCGCGCCCACTGTCTATTTGTATCGGAGTAAACGAGAGCGAGTGTCACTGGGCGGCCCAGTTTTTGAAGATAATAAGTGCATAAATATTGAAATAAAAAAAGTATGGATTATTTGTGAAATGTGACTCGCTAGCGGTTTAGGTATGAATATGTTGACTTCATATTTTTAATTGCAGACCCATACGTCAAAAAAATGAAGACATAGAACCGTTTAAGATGATTTTAAGACCAATCTTTGCAATTGTTTTCTATCGAGCCGATTTCGTCCAATTATGTATCGAGCCCGTCCACGCTCTTTGAAATATGGTGAATATTAACATATATTTTTTTAGATGTGCTAGAACTAGTAGTTTTTCTTAAAAAACTGCTTAATAACATCAATTTCAACAAATTTAGGTCTTGTCAGCCCCTTAAATGAAATAAAGTGAATGATGAGGTACAGCGGCGCTACCACGAAAATAGAAGTTCGTGTAATTGCATCCCTGTCACTCGAGTATAGTATTAGTAAGTGCGATAGAGATATCCGAACTTAGACATTGGAAAATAAAAGAGAATCTTCTCGATCGTACTAGACTAGAAGCGTAGACCCGATGTACAGCAGCCGGCAGCCGAATGTCTCGCCGCCGCTGCGGCTCTGCCCGGTGCGCTGTCGTTCCTCGCGCACGCGCCCTGCGCGCCGCCGCGCCGTAGCCGTGTAGTGTTGTGCAAGTCACCAGCTAGTGATGCGTCACAATGGGATCAGATTAAAAACAAGCTCAAGAAATGGCTGTTAACAAAAAGTTTCTGTAATCTACTTCAATGAATATTTTATGTCCATAGATAATTAGGTTGTTTTGATGTTATGTTATTGTTATTGTTTTACATATGCAATCTGCATGTATTAATATAGTTTAATAGGGTCATTTCGCCGGTTAGCGACCACCTAATTTAATGTGCCGGTGGGCGACCACTTAAGCTGAGTTGGTGAACTGAAAGGATATTTTCTCGGTTTTTTAGTAGATTTCTATTCTAAAACAACAAAAAAATGCATGTACAAGTAATTGTCTCAATAGGGTGTGTAGAATTGATGTTATCTTCAATAGAAAAAACCTTCTCCTTCAGGTGGTCGCTAACCGAAGGTGGTCGCGTAACGAGCGAAATGACCCTATTGTACGCCCGCAATGGGCAAGCTGATGAATTTTTGTGATATTTGGGTAAGGCCGCCGACATTGTCAGTTTTGGTCGGAACAAAACTTTCCAGCACGTTTTCTCCAAATATGTAAGCACTACTGCCGTTGTTGTTAGTTGATTCTATAAAGCAATTATTGAGCTTGTTTCCCCATTTCGCAAACTGAATAAAAGTTGTTGTTTCTATAAAATACTTGCATTTATGTTCATCAAACCCCCCTAATTTTGGTCGAAAATGACGTGTCGCTTTTTTCCGAGTACTTTTCAACTACGAATTATTTTCATATTTAAACATTTAGAAAAAAACGTTTAAATACGTTTGAAAGGTGAGACACATTACTTTCTGTAAGACCAAGAACGGTGTTTAAATACTTTGTTTTGCGTATTTTATAGGTCTTTAGATTAGTGGGCAGAGTTTTGGCTTTCGTAACACAAATTTTTGTGTTATGCATAATTACCCCTAAATATTAACAGAAAACTGGGGAAAAACGTATTTTGGCACAGCAACACCGTAAGCTGTCAATCAATGTAAAAATAAAGAAACTGCCATTTTTAGTTTGTCTATGAGAAAAGTTGAAAGTGAGTCGCATATTTTCGTCAGAATTTGTGTTGATGAATATCTCAAGTAAGTAAGCGTTTCAGAAGTTCACTTTACTATGGTTGTTTTCGTTTATGTTTAAAGCTTACATGAAACATGTACATTTGCGTCTAGTTTGACTTAATTTGGTTTTATAACCTAAAACGCTTGTAAAAAACTGGTTTTGTGTTATATTATGGCGTTTTGTGTTACTTTTGTGTTATCCATAACACAAATTTTTGTGTTCAGTAACACAAAACAAGTGTAAAGAGTCATGCAGATTGAGAATACTGTAATAGTAAAGAAAAACATTTTCATATTATCGTGAGATTTATTCGAATTGTTATTTTGAATAGTACTTACAGTCTAAACGTATTATTCTTACAGTTTGGTCGTCGGGTGACAACCAAAACTCACTATTTAGTGCATTTGCAAAAAAAAAACAAATATCAACTGTGTTAACGTAGAAATAAGGTCAAGTTTTCATGTACCTACTATTACGTGTAATTAGACAGTTTAGGTTCTCACCGGACGATGTACACCAGTGATGCCGCATTCGATCAAACTTGAATTAGGTCTTCTATTATATAATTCCGTGAATCGCGGCTATTATTATTTCAGACAACCACGTGAACTTATGAATCATTTAGTTTCTACTTGAAATATATTTTTAAATTCTTTTATGTTTGCAATAATTCTGAAAACTTTTTTGTTTCCTAGGAATAACGCTCAATTTGTCGTATTTTTTTATGATGATCTGTTTTTTATACAGAAAAGGAGCTTTATCTTTTTTTTATAAAAACAGATCATCATAAAAAATACTGATTTAGTCAAATACCGATCGATCACGTATTCTAAAATGTTGTCATTATAAATATATTAACATACGTAAAAAAAACCGGCCAAGTGCGAGTCGGACTCGCGCACGAAGGGTTCCGTACCATTATATATAATAATAAGTTACAATAGAATTTGTACGAAACTATTACTTCTTGAAGTACATTTTATAAGTTGGTCGACTATTACTCGTAAACGTGTAAAGCCTACTTAGCTGTGATAGTTTTCCTTTTAACTTCGTTATATGTACTACTACCATGAATTTTTTCACATATCCCAAAACAACCATTTAGCTAGCAGGGGGTGGGGACACTGGAGTCTAACAAAAATTAGCACTTTAAGGCTTAATATTTCACAAACGGATCGTTTAATCGAAAAATTGTTTTGACAAACCCCCAATATTTTTAAAAGACCTATCCAACGACACCCCACACTATGGGGTAGACGACAATAAAAAAAATCATCCCCACTTTACATGTAGGGGAGGTACCCTAAAAAAAAATGTTTTTCAAGATTTTATTTTACCACTTTGTCGGCATGACTAATATGTATATTCATGCCAAGTTACAGCTTTCTAGTACCAAGAGCCTCTGAGCTAAGCTGCGGACAGACGGACGGACGGACGGACATAGCGAAACTATAAGGGTTCCGTTTTTGCCATTCTGGCTCCGGAACCCTAAAAATGATATTTTTTCCTTACCCTTTATTTTAATACTATTATGAAACAACCTTTACAAAAAATAGTGTTACTTTTGTGTTATATTTGTGTTACGGTATCACAAAAGTGATTGTGTTATTTTTGTGTTATAAGTGATAATCTCAACGGCCTTACCCATTTATAAGACCTATGTACCAACACAGCTTTGACAATAAAGAAATCTTATCTTATCTCATCTTAAATGTTGTCCTTCTCTTACGGATTTAAATATCAGAGTGACAGATAATGATAAACTAACTTTAACGGAATTTTAGTTAAAATAGGTTTGCACACGTTTTACTTGATAGGTTTAATTAGAACTGCATTGTGTCCTATGTCCAAGAGAAGAAATGCGTTAATTCCCAACACATTACCATGCAAACGAAGTCGCAGGTACAGCTAGTACAGTACAATCCAGTCATAGCGACAGCCAAGGTACCAGATATAATTTTCACGCTAACAAAACAGACAAGTGACATTCCATCATATTGTTTTGTATGAAAACCTAACGAGTTAAATCGTTAATACATGTATACATTGCACATGCACTAATTTATCGGATAAAAGAGTTGGTCTGGTCAAAACACGCCTGGCTCCCATTATAGTCCAGGCAATGAACTGACAACTTGTATGGAAAAAATGTCAATTTTGGAAATAATTTATAATAGCTTATTTTTTATGTATAACGGATATATTATCAATTAAATAGTTACCCAGCGACAAAATCCGGCAAAATTTCAGACATCGAAAAAATGATAAGTTAACTGGCTTCTAAAAAGTCAGTAAAAATATTAATAAATGTTTTTGTCTTTATTTTGGTTCATTTACATTTGCTTTATAATATTCAAGATAAATCGTACAAAAAAAGATAATGCATGCTTCATTTAAATCTACATAATTACTTCCGGGTGGAAAGTTTGTCGGATTCTTGACTAAATCATCTTAGAATAACATTTTCAAATGAAATCAACAAAAAAAACGCTATTATAAATTAATGTTTTTCAAAACCGTATTTTGCCTGGAGTATTACCCGAGCGCTCTCTTTACCCCACGCTCCTCTATACTTACTACTCGTGGATTCGATATATGCCTCGTTACATACAGTCAGCTTCAAACGTAACTACGAAATCGAAGGCGTCAAAAGTTCTTATTCCCATTTAATAAAGACTTTTGACGTCTTCGTTTGCGTAGCTACTTTTGATGCTGACTGTACGTTCATCCTATGTTTTTGAAAAATGTTAATTAATTATATATAAACTCTACTGCAGTAGGTATGTGCTAGATTTTACTCCAGAGTAAACATATTTTAGTAAATTCCTGCAACTAATAAGTACAGTCAAGTCTAAAAATGTAGGTGCATACAACTTACTCACTCATATGTCCCATGGCTCTTAGGGCCCCCCCACATTACGGCGTCTTGCGAACGTTTTTCATACAAAATTGTGCGTTGCGTCGACGCGTTATGTCGGCAGATTAACGTTTCGGTACATATTATGTACTCTAGGCATGTAATGTATTTTAAACTCTTTTTTAATGTTAATAGTTTATTGCATGTGGTATCTGTTAAATTTGTCCTTAACAAAGTAAATATTGTTGGATTTGATCGCGGTTACATTAAATTTTATGTTATGTTCTACAGATGTCACGACTCGATATAGTTGTATTTGGAGCTACAGGCTTCACAGGCAAGAAGGCTGTGCAGGAGTTGGTCAGGGTTGCCAATAAGTACCCTGGGCTAACCTGGGGAGTAGCTGGGCGCTCACAATCGAAGCTGGAGAGCCTCATGGCTGTTATCGGAAAATTGACTGGTGAGGAAAAATTGTATAAGTCAAAATCCTAATACTAATTAATAACTAATACAAACAAGGCGGGAAGGCGCTCATAGTACGTCGGCCCTATAACTCTCGCGTTTTTAGCGTGCAGTACCGTGCGACGCGGCACCGTCCGAAGTCTTCCTGTGCTAGGCACTTTCCCGTCACCTCCACCCGCTTAAACTGTGACAGGTGTCTCCGTGTATACATGATGACTGAACAAATAACTCTTTGCAGGACTGCCTCTGGTTTAGACCTAGCATAGTTCGAAGCGCCCGTTTTTGTATTCGCATTACCCTTCCAGCGTCAGTCGAGTTGCCCCATAGGATTGCACCGTAAGTCATAAGCGAGTGGAAAAGTGAAAAGTAAGCCTGCCTAAGCGCGTCACAGGAAACCAACGGTTTAAGTTTGCGTAGGGCAAACACCGCTCCGGCCAGCCTATCACACAGCGAGCGAGAAAACAGTAATGTCACTTTGACATTAATGTTTTCTCAAACATTAATGTCAAAGTGACAAATTGAATAAAGACAAACGAATTTTAACAGAATTTCAGCACAAAAAGGTTTGATTAACCTTTATGAATGAGGCCATAAATTAATATTATGTCATTCACTTAAATACATCAAAAACATGTTTTTACTGATTCTCGCTCGTACTATGCAGTTTTAAAATTCACACAACAATATGGACATATCTATACAAATTAGATCTAATTGACTGTCGACTGCCAACTGACTCTATTGAAGGGGAGGCGTAAATGTAACAATCTACAAAGATGATGGAATATAAAAAAGCGGCCAAGTGCGTGTCGGACTACGCACAACGAAGGGTTCCGTGCCTATCAAAAAGGTCGTATCGTTACTGAAATCTTATAGCACTTACATCCTTTTCTTTAAGGGAGGCAGTTTTTTAGAAATATGTCGAAAACCTTTGAACCGATCTTGTTCAAAACAATTTTCGCTGAAAGAATTGAATAAGCCGCCCTATCTATGTCCATGATTTTTTTCATATTTTTAAAATGCACGGTTCAAAAATTAGACACAGTTTAAGTGACTTTCGGGCCGATTATCTCCGACTCTATACACTTAATCAAAAAAACTGCTGAGAAAACTTATATTTATATTGAAAGGCCTATCGATTGATGTGCCACACGTGGGCTTGCAATGAAAAAAACTTTTTTGACTTTCAGTAATTTGTATCGAGTATACCCCCAAAAAAATTTTTTTTTAGTAATTTAATTAGCGGCTAACAAAATACACCTATCCTCAAAATTTTATTAAAATACACCTTATAGTTTTCGAGTAAAATGCCTGTGACATACGGACGGACAGACAGACATGACGAATCCATAAGGGTTCCGTTTTTTGCCATTTGGCTACAGAACCCTGAAAAGAGGTACAGATAGGATATAAGCGCTCCAAAAGTGGCATACTAAATATGAGTCAATTGCAACTTGCCTCAGTTTAGCGTCGTCAATGGAAAATGTACCAGGGTGAATCAACTTTTAAAGTACTAATTCCGGAGCGATTCAAAAACTAAATCACAAATTATTTTTTGGAAAATTTTACTGATTTTATTTCATTAGCGGAAACCTTCTTTATTTTATTATATTTTATACACGTGCGAATAGGTAATTCGCAACTCGTGTCGATTTATAACACTCCCTTCGGTCGTGTTTTAATTTATCACCACTCATTGCGAATTTCCTATTTTCGGCACTTGTATCGAAATAACTATTTTAAACTTAAAGCGGCCACGATGCTGCACAGATAATACGTGAGATTTAACCAAATTGTTCTTATTTACCGCCAAAAAATCTCTTGCGTTACGTAATATAAATGATATCGCATACAATGAAATGTGAGTGTGAAATTAAAACATGCGAGATTATTGGTTTGTAACTTCTAAGATATAAATATGATATTATTAATAAAAATCATATTACTGTGATAGCAATGCCAGTTGTAGAAACTTTATTTTCTAAATAGTTCCCGCTACGTTATAAGCACTATAATAAATTATATACGAGTATCTAAAGAAGGGCAAATTACAGAAAATATGTCTCTACCAATAATACAAAACAACAACGATGCTTATGATACAAAATATTAAAATAAAGCAGAATTATTAGGGGACACTATTAGGTAACGCAAGAGAAAAGCTCCTTACATTCTCCGGCGTTACCAATAGTAACACCAGAGAATGTATGGAAATACCAGTAAAATAATATTCATGTTTCTAAATAATTTGTATGGTATGCAAACCGCTAAAAAACTTATAAGTGTTTTGCCGTTTATACCTTTTGCATTTTGTGATCATAATTATGGTAAAAAAATAAATAAGGCAATTAAATGGAGAAACATAAAGAAAAAACGTACAGAAGCCAATGCAATGATACTGATATGCAATGATAAAGAATTTCAAGGGAAATGTAAAACAAATGTTAAAGTTAAATATAATCTACTTTTCAGACAAGATGGTTCGCGACTGAAATGTATAGAATAAGCCATACTGTCTCCGGTGGTAATGATAACGCAAGTCCGCAAGAGACAATGTCTTTCGCGTTACCGGTAACTGAAGAGACAATTTAATGTAAAATGTTAAATACTGATCTATTCTTAGGAAAGTTATAAATGTTCATTTATCACTTTAATACTAGACAATAAATACAATCGAAATCAAAAGTCTCGATTACATTTACCATAAAAATACCAAAAATTGAACGCAGTAGTTTAGTGTAGGTACTGTACATAACATAGCCTGTAAGTCAATACTTACAACTATGGACTGTAACTGTCTGAAAATAAATATATTTTAATTTAAATTTTAAAAGTAGACCAACAATTAAGCCACGCACCTACTTCAGCGGCGTGTCGCCGTCTGACGTTCCCCCGACGAGGATTGCACCTAGATGGGGTTCGCTTTTATAAACTCAGATATATTTTGCTTGTCCGTGAGCTGCTATTAGCAACGCCATCTTTCCAAAAAAATAAACAATGTTCTATAGTAACGCAGGAGACATACATTTTCATTCAATATCGGGGACAAGATTTTTAAAAATTCTAGATAAATCGTTTTAATGAAAATTTTCATGGTGTAGGGCGGGTTTTGTGGATAATTTCGTGGTGATAATTTTGATGGTATGTTATAAATAAGTCACCATATGAATAAATTAAGAAAATAGTTATGGTTACGCCTATGGTTGGGGACAGGCTATTTTTGTATGGAGGCCGAGATTTGTCTACTATGTTACTCTAAAAAAAGGCTTATTTCTAATCGGATTGGAACTTTAAATGTTTCGATTTAACACATATTAGTCTGATATTGTTTATGTTATAAAAATATAATTCAATTTGACGTGCATTTTATCTATATATCAAATTTTCTTTCATGGGGACACCCACCCACCTCTTTTTTATATCAAATCAATCAAATCAAATAATTTATTTCGGAAGTGTTTCCATAATTCGTTAGTAATAAAGGTCTTAAAAACTATGTTAGTAGGTATTATATTACTATTTGCAAGTCAGTTGGATGCCCTATGCAACCTATCCCAGTGGAATAGGAAGGGACCATCCAGGCGCGCCGCCACCGTTTGCAGGAGGCTGTTCGGGCTGCCGCGCAGGCGCCTCAGCAGGGACGCGACACGCTTACGCATTATGGCGTGAAACCCATCCGTGTGCGCATCGCAAAACATCCCTGATGCACTGCAATGGCGCGGCAGCCCCAACAACATCCTAAACCCATTATTATATTGGACGCGTAGGGCGCTGTAAGCTTTTTGGGTATAGTTGTCCAATAGGCTGCAGGTGTAAAAGGATTGGCAGAACGCCTTAAAAAGGGTGATCTTAACGTCGGTGGTACACCTGGCAAACCTACGAATCAACATGTTGCACACTCTTGGAAGTATTATACCTAAGCCCATGGGTTTCCGCATACTCTTCGCAGACCCTGAGCATCTTGTTTAGGGCATTGACTGATGGGCCCAACAACACCATGTCATCTGCATAACTAATGTTATTCACAAATGTGCCATCCACTGAGCATCCAGTCATAGTGTTGTTGAGCTCATCAATCAACCGATTAACATACAGGCTGAAGAGTTTGGGTGATGACAAACCCCCCTGTCTCACTCCGCACTCCAGCCTGTATGAACCAGAAAGCGAGTCGGACCATCGGACCACCTAAACACCCACGTTGCGGCGCCGTGAATTTCTGCGGCGCCGCAACGTGAGTTTCTGCGGCGCCAAAGTTCGTAGCCGGTCCGTTTCGTTTGGGAGAATGCCTTATCTTACGAAAGTGGATCGGTCATATTTAGGTACACATTATATGTGTGTAAGCAAGTGTTGAGCGCTCAGTGTTAAACAATGTGCAAGCTCATCTTTAGGTACTCTATTAAAGCGGCCTTTAGACCTATCTAAATGCAGTACACTAAATCAGAAAGACTCTGCAAACAGACAAGTGTAAAGACTGTTAGCATGTATGTAAGTCACGCTAATTAGACAGTTAGACTCGACACTGCCACTGAATCAGTGTACTGCATTTAGATAGGACTAAAGGCCGCTTTACACTTGAACCGCTTTTATGTTGCATGCCACCATTGCCACCTTCTTTTCACCTCCTTATTGGATTGAGGTCTAATAGGATAAAAAGTATCCTACATCATTCTCCGGGACTATAAATCAGTGGTTACAGAAACAGACAAACAGTGCTCATTGAAACCAGTAAAGTTTATTTAATTCGCAGGTGAAAACCTCTCCGGGATCAGAGTCATAAAAGCTGATGTGTCCGACGAGGAATCCATCAAGCGCATGTGCGAACAAGCCAGGGTCATAGCGAACTGCTGCGGCCCTTACGTGCTATACGGCGAGCCTGTAGTGAAGGCGGCGGTAGCAACCAAGACTCATGTCGTCGACGTCAGCGGCGAGCCACTGGTGAGTTCAGAATCTAGGTAACACAGAATGGATTCTGGTAGTAAAGCACAGAAGGTCCATTGTCTAACAAATCCTATGAACTGGAAAATTAACATGCTTTTTTTCGCACTGTTATTATAGTGCAACACGGCGCGTGAGCTATTGCCAACCGCGATCGGGCAAATTGTCTGTAAATTTTAAGTTGCAAGGTGGACCGGCTTGTCTTTAGCAAACCTTCTGTCTCCATCTCGTGTTCACCATTGTGTGGTTGAACTCCGGTCCATGCTCACATTGTGTAACATTTGTGACGGATTCACATCTAAGCTGATTTGCAGGTGAACTGTCACGGGGTCTCGGCGAGACCGTCTCGCCTTTAGTTTTTCCGCAACGGTGGACTTCTTGTCTCTCTTTCTGGGAACAAGCAGTCTATAAAACTGACATCATTGTGCGTTAAAGAAAACTTTGACGTGTCGAACAATAATGTTTCATCATCATATCAGCCGAAAAACGTCCACTGCTGCCCCCAAAGAGTGCCACAACGACCGGTCCTGCGCCATCCGCATGCACCGGAATCATGCGACCTTTACCAGGTCATCAGTACACCTTGTTCAAATAGTGACTAAACATCTTTCAGGAACCGTTTGATTAGTACATTCGTTTAGAATGAGTCTTTATCATCATCGTCCTAGCGTTTTTATCCGGTAGTGCCCTGAATATGAGTCTCTCATAAAAGTAATAAATGGGAGAAAAAAAAATTGCTGTATGCAACAATAAAACTTTAATAGGGGAGAGCCGACACTGGTGTTTATTTGCCACATCAAAGTTTTTATTGTCAAGCCTAACCTTGTCCTTACAACAACAATAGCGAAAATATATGCTGCAATAATAAAACTTTAACGGGGGAGAGCCGACAGACCCCGTCACAGTTCACCTGCAAATCAGCTTAGATGTGAATCCGTCACAAACGTTACACAATGTGAGCATGGACCGGAGTTCAACCACACAATGTATGTATTTATACGGGGCTGGTCGACTCGACATTGCCATGTCATAAGGATATCCCGAGTTTAATGTTACTGTATTTATACGAGGCTGGTCGAATCGACACAGGCATGTTTTGGGGATATCCCGACTTTTATTGTCACGGTATTTATACGGGGCTGGTCGAATTGCCACAGGCATGTCTTAGGGATATCTCGAATTTAATGTCACTGTATTTATACGGGGCTGGTCGAATTGCCATAGACATGTCATGGGGATATCCCAACTTTAATATCACTGTATTTATCAGGGGCTGGTCGAATCGACATAGGCACGACATGGGGATATCCCGAGTTAAATGTCGTTGTATGTATACAGAGCTGGTCGAATTGACATAGGCATGTGATGGGGATATCCCGAGTCTAATGTCGCTGTATTTATACGGGGCTGGTCGAATCGGCATAGGCATATCATGGGGATATCCCGACTTTAATATACTGTATTTATACGGGGCTGGTCGAATCGACACAGGCATGTCTTGGGGATATCCCGACTTTAATGTCACGGTATTTATACGGGGCTGGTCGAATTGCCACAGGCATGTCTTAGGGATATCTCGAATTTAATGTCACTGTATTTATACGGGGCTGGTCGAATTGCCATAGACATGTCATGGGGATATCCCAACTTTAATATCACTGTATTTATCAGGGGCTGGTCGAATCGACATAGGCACGACATGGGGATATCCCGAGTTAAATGTCGTTGTATGTATACAGAGCTGGTCGAATCGACATAAGCATGTCATGGGGATATCCCGAGTTTAATGTCGCTGTATTAATACGGGGCTGGTCGAATCGGCATGGGCATATCATAGGGATATTCTGAGTTTAATGTCGCTGGATTTATACGGGGCTGGTCGAATCGGCAGAGACATATCATGGGGATATCCCGAGTTTAATGACACTGTATTTATACAGAGCTGGTCGAATCGACACCAGCTCTGTATAAATACAGTGACATTCAACTCGGGATATCCCCATAATATGCCTATGCCGATTCGACCAGCCCCGTATTAATACAGCGACATTACACTCGGGACATCCTTATGACATGCCTATGTCGAATCGACCAGCTCTCTATAAATACAGCGACATTAAACTCGGGATATCGCCATGACATGCCTATGCCGATTCGACCAGCCTTGTATTAATACATACAGCGACATTAAACTCGGGATATCCCCATCACATGCCTATGTAGATTCGACCAGCTCTGTATAAATACAGCGACATTAACTCGGGTTCGGGATATCCCCATAACATATCACTGGTCCCAAGCCCTAGCAAATGTTTCGAAGTAGGGTTAAACAAGAGGCTACTCGGTTTCTGGACACCAAGGAATATGCTATCACAGCCAATACGCCTACCGACACAGCCGGTCCACCACAGACCTGGTGCGGGAAGTGGTGCGCTGTATACTGTGCCGTCATGTAGCTGTCATCTGCTGCGAGCTGTTCCGTGCCTTTGACACGGCAGACCACGCACTCGTCGCCAATAAGCTTGCCCACTATGGCATCCGAGGCCCAGTAGTCACCAAGCTAATACTGTCCTTTATGACTGACAGAGCGCAAGTGGTGGTGGGCGACAGGGGGAAGGTCGTATCTGCAGAGTTAAAAAAATTGATGAGGGTCCCCCAAGGATCGTGCCTCTCCAACAATCATCGTGCCAATCCAATTGCCACAGGCATGTCTTAGGGATATCCCGACTTTAATGTCACTGTATTTATACGGGGCTGGTCGAATTGCCATAGACATGTCATGGGGATATCCCAACTTTAATATCACTGTATTTATACGGGGCTGGACGAATCGACACAGGCATGTCTTGGGGATATCCCGACTTTAATGTGACTGTATTTATACGGGGCTGGTCGAATTGCCACAGGCATGACTTGGGGATATCCCGACTTTAATGTCACTGTATTTATTCAGAGCTGGTCGAATCGGCATAGGCATATCATGGGGATATCCCGACTTTAATATCACTGTATTTATACGGGGCTGGTCGAATCGACATAAGCATGAAATGAAATGAAATGAAATGAAATATATTATTAATAACAATTGTTACAAGTCGAGGTACAATATTGAGCTTTCAATAGTTGTACAATTAATTACAGTTTTTCGTATTATATGTCAATTATCTACATATCGTATTCGAATATTTTTTTATGTCACAGTATATTTGATACACACAACAAACAAACGAAACAAAATTATTGGTGGACTAAAGAACTCGTCATATGAATAAAATGACTCCTGCGTCAACCACTTTTTCAGCCTAACCTTGAATGCTGCGGTGGAAGTTGCATCCCGTACAGAGTCCGGCAGGCGATTATAAATAGAGGGGCCTGCATAGTACACGGATCTCTCAGACTTGGCAAGTCTGTGTGATTCGGCGATCAGCCTGTTGTGGTGTCTATTACTGCGCAGGTTGTAGTTGGTGTTAATGCCTCTAAGCTTGAACATATCCAAGTTCTCGTGTGTGAACAACATCCCGAGTACCTGGTATATAAGGTGCTAACAAATTAGGTACCAATACTTTTAGAGCTGATAGTACTAGTCTCTAGGAGTAGAGTTAAGTATGAAACATTTAAAAGTGTGTATCACTTTTTGGAGATAATTAGGGATACAACGTTACTGCGTAAAAACACCCTGTTAATGAGATAGTCAACAATCAATCATTGACGTTTGTCACAAACGACGATGTTCACTTGACAGATAGTGTTTTAACATCTCGTCAGTTGAATGCACAGGCTGATTATGTTTGGTCGAAATTTTAATTTATTTATTTTGTACCGGAAATTAAAACAAAAATATCATATGAAAAGTTTTCTTAATTTCTATTTAAAGTCAATTGTTTTGATGTAATGTAACACCTCTTAAAATATTGGTACTTAATTTGTTAGCACCTTATATGAGTAAACAAGGCAGGGGCAGATACTTGAGATCACGGAAAAGGTCACCCACTGGAGCATCCCCCGGCTTACCGGCCGTCGCGCGGATGGCGCGCTTTTGCTGTGAGAACACACGCTTCCAGTCGGAGGCGCGACCCCAAAACTCCACGCCGTAAGTCAGGAGCGAGTGCACTGTCGCGTAATAGCACTCTCGCACAGCACCCCTTCCGGCGGGTGAACGTCAGTCGCCGCAGCGCGAAGCAAGCACTCCCCACTCGCTTGCACAGTTCATCGACGTGCGCCTCCGATGTTAGCGCGCTGTCGAGATGGAACCCGAGAAGGCGTGCGCCGTTCACGTGCTGTATAGGGGCACAGCCGGCGCACACCCTCATCTTTGGGCTTGAATGGCCGTTTAGCTTGAATGACATGAAGCTGGTTTTTTCTTTGTTTAGGGCCAAACCGTTTGTCTTGAACCATTGGTGCAATTGCTCCATGACGAAATTTAGTGCCGCTTCCAACTCCTGACGACTGCTGTGACGTCATCGGCGTACATGAATATATCGGCACCTTTAATCGCCTTTGGCAGATCGTTCAGCAAAACGCCGAACTGGGTGTTGGAGAGGCACGATCCTTGGGGGACCCCCATCAATTTTTTTAACTCTGCAGATACGACCTTCCCCCTGTCGCCCACCACCACTTGCGCTCTGTCAGTCATAAAGGACAGTATTAGCTTGGTGACTACTGGGCCTCGGATGCCATAGTGGGCAAGCTTATTGGCGACGAGTGCGTGGTCTGCCGTGTCAAAGGCACGGGACAGGTCGCAGCAGATGACAGCTACATGACGGCACAGTATACAGCGCACCACTTCCCTTTACACTTCACGTTTAACCCTACTTCGAAACATTTGCTAGGGCTTGGGACCAGTGATATGTTATGGGGATATCCCGAACCCGAGTTAATGTCGCTGTATTTATACAGAGCTGGTCGAATCTACATAGGCATGTGATGGGGATATCCCGAGTTTAATGTCGCTGTATGTATTAATACAACACTGAGAAAAAAATATTGCTGCATGCAACAATAAAACTTTAATAGGGGAGAGCCGACGCAGGTGTTTGTTTGCCACAACAAAGTTTTTATTGTCAAGCCTAACCTTGTCCTTATAACAACAATAGCGACAATATATGCTGCAACAATAAAACTTTAACGGGGGAGAGCCGACAGTGTTATAGTTGCCACAACAAAGTTCGTATTGCCATGCCGAAGATTGTCCTTGCAACAACATGAACATTGCCAAAGAAAAAAAAATAACTTAAAGGCCATAACTATTCTAGCTTTTCTCGTTTTGCTCTTGCAGCAATATTGCTTTGTGATTTACCTACTCTCCTTTTGCTCCTACAGCAACGTTACTTTGTATCCTTACCTATTCTCTTTTTGCTCCCTCAGCAACATAACTTTGTGCTTTACCTACTCTCCTTTTGCTCCTACAGCAACGTTACTTTGTATCCTTACCTATTCTCTTTTTGCTCCCTCAGCAACATAACTTTGTGCTTTACCTACTCTCCTTTTGCTCCTACAGCAACGTTACTTTGTATCCTTACCTATTCTCTTTTTGCTCCCTCAGCAACATAACTTTGTGCTTTACCTACTCTCCTTTTGCTCCCATAGCAACGTAACTTTGTATCCTTACCTATTCTCTTTTTGCTCCCTCAGCAACATAACTTTGTGCTTTACCTACTTTCATTTTGCTCCCTCAGCAACGTAACTTTGTTTCCTTACCTATTCTCAGTTTGCTCCCTCAGCAACGTAACTTTGTACCCGTACCTATTCTCATTTTGCTCCCACAGCAACGTAACTTTGTACCCGTACCTATTCTCATTTTGCTCCCTCAGCAACGTAACTTTGTACCCGTACCTATTCTCATTTTGCTCCCTCAGCAACGTAACTTTGTACCCGTACCTATTCTCATTTTGCTCCCTCAGCAACGTAACTTTGTACCCGTACCTATTCTCATTTTGCTCCCTTAGCAACGTAACTTTGTACCCGTACCTATTCTCATTTTGCTCCCGCAGCAATATTACTTTGTGCTTTACCTACTCTCCTTTTGCTCCCTCAGCAATGAAACCTTGTACCCGTACCTATTCTCATTTTGCTTTCCCAGCAATTTAACGTTGTGCCTGTACCAACCTATTCATTCTCCTTTTAATTTCCCAGCAATTTAACTATGTGCCCGTAACCGACCTTATATTGCTTCCTCAACAATTTAACTTTTTTCTCGTACCTAATTTATTCACCTGTGTCATGTCGATCCAGCGGGTCCTGAACTCCTGACTTGCTGGGGCGATGAAACCAATACCAATTGATAGATATTTTGAATGAGATACACGCGATTCTTTGCGATTCATTCAAATATCTTAAATATCTATCAATTATTATAGGTTTCATCGCCCTAAGTAATAGCATATTAGGACTCGCTGGAAAAGTTAAATTGTTGAGGAAGGAATAAAAGGAGTGTAGGTCGGTACGGGCACATAGTTAACCTGCTGGAATACTAAAAGAAGAATGAATGGGTGGTACAGGTATAACGTTATATTACTGGGAAAGCCAAATGAGAATAGGTTGATTTGGTACAGGCACAGTGCTGGGAAAGCAAAAGGAGAACAGGTTGGTACAAGCACAAACTTATATTCCTAGGAAAGCAAGAGAAGAATAGGGTTGGTGTAAAGTATATTGCTGAAAAGGCAAAAGTAAGTAGAAATAGGTTGGTACAGGCACAAAAGTTACATTGCTAGAAAAGTACGACATATGAGCGGCATAAATAAATATCGTCACTAAAATGTGTCTATATAAACTTGTAGGTTAGTTGATCACGATCAGGTTTAAGCCCGTCACACATATAACTAATATAATATCTATAATATACCTTTATATACAGGTTATCCCACAAACAAACGATAATTCTTCGACAGCTGATAAGAGCAGCTAAAAAATTCTATCGATTTATCCCCCATGCCCGGGTATGTTCCGCGATTTGTAGTATTTTCAGTTTTTAAAACCATTTACGGATCAAAATGATCAATATCTCCGAAAAAACTAAAAACCGCGGAACGTACATATATAGGGTGGGGGAAGAATTAAATCGATAGCTTTTTAGCTGCCCTTATCAGGTGTCGACGGATTATCTAGGGTTACGGGACAAATGAAAGAGACCACACAGAGAGCTATGATATACATAAGCTATCGTAAGATATTCAATTCAATTCAATCATTTAATTCACAAAAACACTTTTATTATACGTCGTAATGCTTAGGTATTTGTATGACGGGCTTTATGAGATGTAGAGTTAAGTATAAAAACAAGTCAAAAAAAGTATTATAGGTAGGTATGTATTTATTAACAATTTTCTAAAGACAAAAAAAACATTTTCATTCATAAAGAGCGACTTCGGTGACTGATGTTGGCGTCGTCGGATATACCTACTTGTCAAGTGTTCAAACCGCGAAGGCGTAATTACGTCAGGCATCCCAAGATACCATGGAGCCATGGATGAAATATCGGGCAGCGCGGCGGAGTCGGTGAAGGCCGAGCCCACGACACAGGCGCCGGGCGGGCGCCGCGCACACGGCGCGGAGCCGCACGCGCCGCGCCTGCCAGCGCGCCAGCCGCAGCGACATGCCCAGCCCCGAGCCCGCCGCGTCGCTCAGCGCGCCGCACCAGCTGAGCGATAGACCGCGATCCCTGACGAATAAACAAAAACGTACTAAATAGCGACATCAAAATTCACCGTTTTATTCTGTACAGTCGACCGCATTAAGATCTCCAAATGCAAAGCGAAAAAAAATATCTACGAAGGTCCTGCCGGCCCTTGAAATAAAGTCGTGATAGAAATGTATGTGTGCTTTGTGGTGATAGATATTAATGCCCATGACTTTACTAAATATACGCTAATAGTCAGCTTAATTAGAATTTGCAGTACAATTACACCGTTGTGCCATTAGTACGGGTATACGTTTTTTATATTAACCAGAAGTATGTCTCCTTTAATGACCTGCCACAATATTGAACAGTTTAAATTTATATTTAACGATCGTAGGTGTTAATTACAGAAAAACCAATTTCAAATAGAAATATAATTAGGTACAGATACAGAACTCGGTAAGGTTGTATGTCGAGCGAATAATTAATATACCTTAACAAATACAGGAATAAGAATGATGAAACTTACCTATCATCCCTTGGCAAAAGGTGCCCTAAGGCATTTTCTTCCAGAAGACTTGGAGATCACTCACTTTACTTAACACACAACGCGCACATTCCGTGTCAAAGAACTACTGGACTGAATTGAGAGAGGAGACACAGTCGCTAGCAACACTTTGTTGTTCGGGTAACTAACGTTGTTAAATGATATAAGTACACAAGTTAATCCGCTAACAACATTGACGTTGTCATCTGATTGTTGAATTTAAATATTGTTATATGATCAAGATATCCATAGCTTCGGGTACTATAAATATTGGACGTTGTTAAATGATATAACTATATAGATTAATACGCTCACAACGGTGACGTTCTCATCATATCAATGCTTTGAAACTTTGTTATATGATCTAGGTGTCCATAGCTACGGGCACAATAATATTCGACGTTGTTAAATGATCCAAGTATATAAGTTATTACGCTAACAACGGTGACGTTGTCATCATATTAAGTCTTTAAAACATTGTTATATGATCTAAGTGCCCATAGCTGCAGGTACAATAAGTATTTGACGTTGTTAAATGATATAAGTACATAAGTTAATAAGCTAACAACGCTGTCGTTGTCATCGTATCAATGCTTTTAAACTTTGTTAAATGATCAAGGTACCCATAGCTGCAGGTACTATAAATATTGGACGTTGTTAAATGATATAACTATATAAATTAATACGCTCACAATGGTGACGTTGTCATCATATCAATGCTTTGAAACTTTGTTATATGATCTAAGTGCCCATAGCTGCAGGTACAATAAATATTCGACGTTGTTAAATGATATAAGTACACAAGTTAAAACGCTAACAACGCTGACGTTGTCATCGTATCAAAGCTTTTAAACATTGTTATATGATCAAGGTATCCATAGCTGCAGGTACTATACATATGGGACGTTGTTAAATGATATAAGTACATAAGTTAATACGCCAACAACGCTGACGTTGTCATCGTATCAATGCCTTTAAACATTGTTATGTGATATAGGGTCCATAGCTGCAGGTACAATAAATATTCGACGTTGTTAAATGATATAGGTACACAAGTTAATACGCTAACAAAGCTGACGTTGTCGTCGTATCAATGCTTTTAAACATTGTTATATGATATATAGGGTACATAGCTGCAGGTACAATAAATATTCGACGTTGTTAAATGATATAAGTACATAAGTTAATACGCTAACAACGCTGACGTTGTCATCTAATCAATGCTTTTAAACATTTTTATATGATATAGGGTACATAGCTGCAGGTACAATAAATATTCGACGTTGTTAAATGATGTAAGTACACAAGTTAATACGCTAACAACGGTGACGTTGTTATCGTATCAATGCTTTTAAACATTGTTATATGATATAGGGTACATAGCTGCAGGTACAATAAATATTCGACGTTGTTAAATGATGTAAGTACACAAGTTAATACGCTAACAACGGTGACGTTGTTATCGTATCAATGCTTTTAAACATTGTTATATGATATAGGGTACATAGCTGCAGGTACAATAAATATTCGACGTTGTTAAATGATATAAGTACTTAAGTTAATACGCTAACAACGGTGACGTTGTTATCGGTATCAATGCTTTTAAACATTGTTATATGATATAGGGTACATAGCTGTAGGTACAATAAATATTCGACGTTGTTAAATGATGTAAGTACACAAGTTAATACGCTAACAACGGTGACGTTGTTATCGTATCAATGCTTTTAAACATTGTTATATGATATAGGGTACATAGCTGCAGGTACAATAAATATTCGACGTTGTTAAATGATGTAAGTACACAAGTTAATACGCTAACAACGGTGACGTTGTTATGGTATCAATGCTTTTAAACATTGTTATATGATATAGGGTACATAGCTGCAGGTACAATAAATATTCGACGTTGTTAAATGATATAAGTACTTAAGTTAATACGCTAACAACGCTGACGTTGTCATCTAATCAATGCTTTAAAACATTGTTATATGATATAGGGTACATAGCTGCAGGTACAATACATATTCGACGTTGTTAAATGATGTAAGTATATAAGTTAATACGCTAACAACGCTGACGTTGTCATCTAATCAATGCTTTTAAACATTGTTATATGATATAGGGTACATAGCTGCAGGTACAATAAATATTCGACGTTGTTAAATGATATAAGTACATAAGTTAATACGCTTACAGCGCTGACGTTGTCATCTAATCAATGCTTTAAAACATTGTTGTATGATCTAGGTGTCCATAGCTGCAGGTACAATAAATATTTGACGTTGTTAAATGAACAGGAAATCTATAGTTGCAGGCACACTAAATATTCGACAATAAAAAGATTGTAGCAGGCAATAAGCATGATTAGTTGCTGTAGCAAAATAGTTTAGTTGCAGTAAATATAAACACGTGACAAAGCGTTTATTGTACTTTGTCAGCCTTTTTTTTTCTCAGTGAAGGCTGGTCGAATCGGCATAGGCATGTCATGGGGATATCCCGAGTTTAATGTCGCTGTATTTATACAGAGCTGGTCGATTCGACATAGGCATGTCATGGGGATGTCCCGAGTGTAATGTCGCTATATTAATACGGGGCTGGTCGAATCGGCATAGGCATATTATGGGGATATCCCGAGTTGAATGTCACTGTATTTATACAGAGCTTGTGTCGATTCGACCAGCTCTGTATAAATACAGTGTCATTAAACTCGGGATATCCCCATGATATGTCTCTGCCGATCCGACCAGCCCCGTGTAAATCCAGCGACATTAAACTCAGAATATCCCTATGATATGCCTATGCCCCGTATAAATACCGTGACATTAAAGTCGGGATATCCCCAAGACATGCCTGTGTCGATTCGACCAGCACCGTATAAATACCGTGATATTAAAGTCGGGATATCCCCAAGACATGCCTGTGTCGATTCGGCCAGCCTCGTATAAATACAGTAACATTAAACTCGGGATATCCTTATGACATGGCAATGTCGATTCGACCAGCCCCGTATAACTACAGTGCTATTAATGTCGAGATATCCCCAAGACATTCCTGTGTCGATTCGACTAGCCCCGTATAAATACAGTGACATTAAAGTCGGGATATCTCCAAGACATGACTGTGTCGATTCGACCGGCCCCGTATAAATACAGTGACATTAAACTCGGGATATCCTTATGACATGCCTATGTCGATTCGACCAGCCCCGTATAAATACAGTGATATTAAAGTCGAGATATCCCTAAGACATTACTGTGTCGATTCGAACAGCCCCGTATAAATATAGTGACAATAAACTCGGGATATCCCCATGATATGCTTATGTTGATTTGACCAGCCCCGTATAAATACAGTGACATTAAACTCGGGATATCCCCATGACATGCCTATGTCAAATCCACCAGCTCTGTATAAATACAACGACATTAAACTCGGGATATCCCCATGACGTGCCTATGTCGATTCAACCAGCCCCTGATAAATACAGTGATATTAAAGTTGGGATATCCCCATGACATGTCTATGGCAATTCGACCAGCCCCGTATAAATACAGTGACATTAAAGTCGGGATATCCCTAAGACATGCCTGTGGCAATTGGACCAGCCCCGTATAAATACCGTGACATTAAAGTCGGGATATCCCCAAGACATGCCTGTGTCGATTCGACCAGCCCCGTATAAATACCGTGACATTAAAGTCGGGATATCCCCAAGACATGCCTGTGTCGATTCGACCAGCCTCGTATAAATACAGTAATATTAAACTCGGGATATCCTTGTGACACCACCGAGGGCCTGGGGCTGGCCTCGTTGCCGCAGAAGTTCTACGTGAACGAGCGGCTGACGAGCACCAACCGGCAGCTGTTCCAGCGCGCGACGCCGCCTGGCGCTACGTGTGGACGAGGGACGGCAAGATCTTCGCCCGACGAGTGACGGCGAGAGACGGTGGGCCTAGTCAGCGAGTACGCCAACTGTCCGATTTGGAGATGTTTCGCAAACTCGTTGATTAGACCTACAAAAAGTAATAAGAAATTATTGTTATTGTGTTTTTTCGTAGCTCTTAGTTCATTATGTTTTTGTACTAAAGTATTCAGTCTTCCTTACCGTGTTTTTATGGCCCATTTGTTATGTACGTGTTTGAGTGTCGTCGCGGGAGTGAATCAATATTGCACAATTACTTCAGCCCCGTATAGTGATTCAGCCTGGAACAAAACAAATATTAAAGTCATATTTATTCATTTTACCGTTATCCATATATGTGTACATTATTTATTATATATTTATGCAACACCAATCGTTATTTTAGCTGTCATCAGTAGGAATGATTGCGTAATACTTACGGGTAAACAGTTGTTCGTTTGCAGTTGTTATTGTGCTGTCGTATTTATTAGTATTTTGTAATGGCTCGTTTCAAACACCTTAAAGTTGGTTTATTTAATGCTGGCTCTCTTGGTACTGGCCACGATGAGTTGACTATGACAATATTGGAGACTGACGCTGACATTATTGCGATAAACGAGACCTGGCTTCGCACCGGTGAGGAGGGCCGCGCCCCGGCTGTTCCCGGCTATAGACTGC
Organism: Epinotia ramella; assembly: GCA_947578815.1. Classification (NCBI taxonomy): domain Eukaryota; kingdom Metazoa; phylum Arthropoda; class Insecta; order Lepidoptera; family Tortricidae; genus Epinotia; species Epinotia ramella. The sequence continues at coordinate 16,458,913 of OX388202.1, read as the reverse complement.
GTCAAGTGCCGAGACCGGCCAATTTCCGCGCGGGACTCAATTACTTCTTTTACTAACTACGGCTGCTTAATATTACTTGGGGATTTTAATATAAATTACTGCAACTCAGCACGTAAACGACCCGACGCACTTTACAGACCACAGTGAGACCACGATAGACCTAGTCTGTACTGACGCCCGCGTTTTGTCTGTGGATGTGAGGCATATTCCAGATTTAGGCAGACACGCTTTTATTACAGCTGAGATTGACATTAAAAAAAGGAAACTGACCCCAAGACGTATTACCTACCGACCTCTTAAAGACATTACCTTAGATGACTTCAACAATGACCTTGACGCTATAGACTGGGAACATTTTTTTTTACTGTATGACGTAATGACGCATGGTTCGGCGATTTAATGAGCTTTTACTAGGACTGTTTGACATACATGCACCGGAGAGGACAATTGTTGTGAGGGAGGCACCCAAGCCGTGGTTGACGAGTAACGACAAACTTATGATGCGTCTCAGGAGCAAAGCTCATGCTAAATTTAAGAAGACAAGGAACGAAGCACATAAAAATATTACTTGGACCTGCAACATCTTGTCATTGAGGCCATCCACAATGAGAAGCGTGCCTCCTTCCAACACGAGATTAATAATATGACCGACTCAAAGACCCTTTGGACCAACTTGAAGCGGACTGTTATTCCAGATTTCCGGACGCAACCAGATCTCCCGCATCATTTTGACGACCCTGACTTACTGAACGGACATTTTCTGGATATACCAGGTAAACGGGACGTACCAATATCGGACATGACTTTTTATGAGTTTGACAGACACTGCAATAAAACTTTTTTTCTTTCACCTACGACTGTTGCAGCTTTCACAAAAATATTGACATCAATTAAGACGAATGCAAAGGGACTCGACATGATTGACATTGACATGCTACTTTTGACGCTGCCTAGGACTGCTGACATACTGACCCACATTATTAACAGAAGTATACAGACTATGACTTTCCCGATGGACTGGAAAATTGCTCAAGTGACTCCATTACCAAAAAAGCCAAATCCAGCTAACCTGTCCGAGCTCCGTCCCATAAGTATTCTCCCTTGCGCATCAAAGGTAATAGAGCGCGTGATCTGCGACCAGCTCTCAGCATACCTGGAGGAAAATGGCATCCTACCTGAGCTACAGTCAGGTTTTCGCAAGGGTCGATCGACAGTTACTGTGTTGCTTGAAGTAGTCGACAATATTCTACAGGCTCGGGATGTTGGGGAGAGTACCATTCTCGTTCTTCTGGATTTTTCAAGAGCTTTTGACTGCATAAATGTGTCCTTACTTCTATCAAAGATGTCATATTACGGGTTTGATGTTTCTACAGTGAAGTGGTTTGATAGTTATCTCTCCGGCCGCGTGCAGACGGTGGCGTTGCGTAGGATGGATGGCAGCACTTTGCGGTCCGCTCTTTGCCCTGTGGAAAGAGGTGTGCCGCAAGGTTCAATACTGGGTCCCCTGCTTTTTATATTGTATAGTGCTGACATCACTCACAATATAAGAGGCAGTAGATACCATCTTTACGCTGACGACCTCCAGTTATACCTTTCTAGCGCACCCACGGACATATCTGTTGCAATCAATACCATCAACGCAGACCTAGAACGTATTTCTACTTGGTCGGAAAAGAACTGCCTAGTTCTTAATCCGAACACGTCGAAATATGTTGTTTTTGGGTCAGAGCATCAAATCCGTAATACCATCAGTAACCTCGAGACTTTGACTACCAGTAAGGTTGCTATCATGGGCGAACCAATGGAGAGGGTGGTAGAAGCAACTAACCTTGGCCTCCTCATGGACGGCAAGCTGCGCTTTCAGAACCACGTACTGAAAGTTGTGAGTAATACTTCTACCGCCTTAAAGTTCTTTACAATGTTCGCGATTACTTAAGTGTTGATTTGCGTGTTAACCTTTGTGAATCGCTGATATTGTCAAGATTAAACTATTGTAATGTTGTCTATGCTGGTTGCATTACTGGTCGTACAAAAAAGCTCATACAACGAGTGCAAAACGCATGCATTCGTTTCGGTTTCCGAGTCCCACCTCGCTCCCATATCACTCCCTACTTGAACGCCGCTGGTCTGCTGAACATGCCTGCACGCAGACGGCTTCACCTCGCCACTCTTCTCTTTGGCATAGTGCAATCTGGGGTCCCAGCATATTTGCTGAGTAGACTTGTATGGCCCAAGAGTGCGCGTAGGTGTAAGGCGATGATTCTGGTGCCAAAGCATCGGACCGCGGTGTTTCGAGGTAGCTTCAGGTTCGCGGCGTCCAAGTGTTGAAATGATCTCCCCCCACCTATCCAAGGAGCGTCTAGCAGGTATACCTTTAGGCGCCAGCTTAAGGGCTATTTGTTGACGCTCCAAAAATCCCAACCCTAACCCATCCAGCACTTTATTTAATTTTTATCCATTTTATTTTATTAAACACCCCAACCGTTTCGCGTTTTTCACATTGTCTCTCATCCCATTGTGCTTGTGTTACTTATTTTACAAATTTAGTATATTAATTATTTATTTATTATGTTACGACGTGTGTTTGTTACGTTTGTATCGGCGGTATGTTGTGTTGCGTTCCGTGGGGTCACGTATGGTGCTGTCTGAAAATCAGCGCTGCAGGTGTCTGTCTGACACCTCGGCATAATGCTGAGACAGCGACCGATTCACTGCCGCGAAGACACACACACACATTATGTGTAAATTGTATTGTATTTGTATTCCCTTTGTCTCTGTGTGTCTTTTGCGTAGTGAATAAATGTCTTCTTTCTTTCTTTCTTACATGGCTACGTCGATTCGACCAGCCCCGTATAAATACAGTGACATTAAAGTCGGGATATCTCCAAGACATGACTGTGTCGATTCGACCAGCCCCGTATAAATACAGTGACATTAAACTCGGGATATCCTTATGACATGCCTATGTCGATTCGACCAGCCCCGTATAAATACAGTGATATTAAAGTCAAGATATCCCTAAGACATTACTGTGTCGATTCGACCAGCCCCGTATATATACAGTGACATTAAAGTTGGGATATCCCCAAGACATGCCTGTGTCGATTCGACCAGCCCCGTATTAAAACCTTTAGTCCGTTTTCGCAATTGCAGTTTCACAATTGGCTGCGAAAGAAGAATTATTTTCCACTGTTTCGTAATCAACTTTCAAAAAAGAATTTTTTGGCTGTTTTCGCAATCGAATATTTTTTCTCCTGTCGTAGTTCTTCTCTCGTTTTCTTTCTCGTTGATAGATAACCATAATCCAGTTGTCTCCGTAATGGTCGATCACGTGGAGCGTGTATCAGAGTCGCGTAATTTAGGAATCATAATGGATAAGGCTCTGCGTTTCGAAAGTTACATAGCGGAAGTTGCCAGAACCTCATTTTATAGACTAAAGATACTTTATCAAATCCGAGATTTCATCAGCGTGGATTTACGAATCAAGTTATGCGATTCCTTGGTTCTCTCTAGGTTCAATTATGCCGATGTAGTATACGGTCCACGACTGTTAGCTCGCACGGATCGCATTGTGCAACGAGTACAAAACGCATGTGCACGTTACTGTTTCGACTGTTACTCGTTTCCTCCTCGAGCACATGTGACTCCCTACTTATATTCGGCAGGCATCCTCAAAATGGCATTTCGAAGAGAACTTCACTTGTTTTTCTTGTTGTTCGGTATCTTAAAAACTTTAGTACCCGAGTATTTGTTTAAAAAACTTACTTGACGTAAAAACAGTTCCACAGTGTATGGATTCAAGTCAATCAGCCAAGATTTCATAATTCCTCATCACCGCACCACCGCTTTTCGGGGTGTTTTAAGTATACAGCAGCCAAGTGTTGGAATAACATACCTCCACCCCTCAAAAATAAATTAAAGTTAAAGCGACACCTCCTCCAAATACAAAAAACTCTACCCTCGGGCGGTCGAGTTCTGGCCTCGTATCTTTGACGCCTGCTACAGACGTATCATATTAAATTGTTTATTATTTTATCTCTATATTTTTAATATTTATACTTGTTACCTAACATATATATTTATACCTATTATAAGTTCAACCAAACCACAGTCATTATATATAAATTTAAATACACACAACATTACACACATTCCAAGTACATATTCATTCCGTTCCGACGTAATATTAGAATTAAAACTTATTAAATGTAAGGGTCTGACTGAAAAAGTGAAAACCAGCGTTGCAGTGTACTAAGTAAGTACTCAGTACTCACTACAACATTATGCTGAGTCAAGCCCCTCTTTAGCATCACACAATGTTAATGCCTGGTACGATATTGTATATGTTTTAAGTCTATTTTTTAAGTCTAATTTGTACAATGTACCTTTGTATAAAATGTGATGTTAAATAAAGTTTGTCTATGACTATGCCTAAATAATATTGATCAAAATGATCAATATTATTTCTGAAAATACTAAAATACTCAAAACTTTTGCCCATGTCGTGAATAATTAGGGCAACTAAGTAGGTACCTACTACCTTTTCATTTATTGAAGAAAACAATGCTCTTCATAGAATTTCCCATTTCTTACCAAGTTCTCCGCAATACGCACAGATGTAGAAGTTCATTTCACGTCTTTTTGTTGTTTTCAGTTCATGGAATCAATGCAGCTGAAGTACGACCAGGCGGCGAAGGAGGCGGGCGTGTACGTGGTGAGCGCCTGTGGGTTCGACAGCATCCCCAACGACTTGGGGCTCCTCTACCTGCAGCAGAACTTCGAAGGTGACTGACATTTTTTTTCTACGCCTGTAAAGTGTAAAGTGCCCCATTGCAGCCCCGCTATTCTATAACTGGTTTTGACCTCCCCTCACCGTTCACATACAAATATATCTTGGCGCCGCAATTCCTAAATACTACACTTACTAAACTCGACGCCGTATATAGATCCCAAAAAACTACCCATGGGTTGCCATTAAAATCAAATAGTTTTGCATCGGTAAGTTTTTACTTTTCCAAATTATGTACGTATGTTATTTATTTATGGGTGCCCCTTGAAATCTCGACAAACTTTTCATCGAATTTCATTTCATCGAAAACGATTCATAGAATATTCAGTATCAATATTATCTCTTGGAGTATTATGGCTTCATCGACTATTCATTACATATTAAAACAATTATTAGAAAACGGTACAAGGATTTTTAAATAATTAAAAATACATTTAATAAACTATTTAAAAGACAGAACAACAAAATATCAATGTTTATTATACAACGTATTATTATACAACTACTTCATTTCATAGTTTCATACTAGATTACATATTTTAAGAAAAAAAAAACAAACTCGAGCAAGTTAGAAAAACATACTTAAGTACAAGTTATGGGCATAGTAAAAGTTGCCTACATCTCATATCTTCATTCTTCACCAGTCTCATAGTAAGATTCGTCCTTTTTGCTCTGAGATTCACAGTCAGATGCGTCCTGTTTCCTTACGCTGACAGAGTGGGTTAGGTTAGGTTAGAACAGCGACCATAACGGCGCGCGAGCCGAGCGAGCGAAGCGAGCGTGCCGCGGCAGCGGCCGGCGAAGCGCCAGAACCGAACTGAACCAATATAAATCATTTCCTACCAGAAAACTATGACTATGAATCCTACCTGACTATGAATCTCAAACGAAAAAGGACGTATCTTCACCAGTCTCATAGTAAGATTCGTCCTTTTTGCTCTGAGATTCACATTCAGATGCGTCCTGTTTCCTTACGCTGACAGAGTGGGTTAGGTTAGGTTAGAACTGCGACCATAACGGCGCGCGAGCCGAGCGAGCGAAGCGAGCGTGCCGCGGCAGCGGCCGGCGAAGCGCCAGAACTGAACTAAACCAAGTTGTAGAATGAAGAATAATGATATGATTTTCTACCATGTAAAACTTACAACAAACAAATAAATATGGAATAATAAAATATGACATAAAGACCTGCGAAATAAAGTATAAATTAAATAATATTTCTACCATATAAAAATCGGTGTTTCACAAATACACCATTTAAATGTTCGAAGTAATGAATATTCGATCAAATGAAAAAATGCGAAACGTTGACTTTGAACTGAAATTCGATTAAAAGTTTGTCGAGATTACAAGGGTAAACCTTTATTTATACATCATGGTAAAGTTAAAATTAAATGCAACCGCCTAAATAAATAATCTTATGTACTTACTTAAATATTAATTTCAAAAATAGATATTTGATTGAAACTGTTTAGTAGAAGAAAACTTCATATTACTGTGGTAATACTTCAGGTTTTAACAACATTTGGTAACTATTAATATTCTCATAATGTGCGTAAATCTTTTTGATATGGACATAGTAATATTGACAACAAATCACGTGTGGCAAAGTAGTGTGTATGAATGTCTGTATGTTTGTCAGTCAATCTCGTAAAAACGGCTCAATTGACTGTGATGAATTTTGGCACATGGATAGTTTAAAACCAAACCATGAAACAGAATGTGTCATTCCCAAAGGATTAACATGTCTGGTATTTAATAATGGCATTGTTGTGATAACCTTAACGCGGAAGAAATCGCTGGAAAAAGCTAGTAGGTACGTAATTGAGTACTTGGGGCTAGTGCTTTGTACATAATTCGATTGATGTACCAAGCCGAGATGTGTAAAGCGATGAATGCATAGAAAACTTCAAAAACATAGGATGATTCAAATTCACATCTAAGTAACAAGAGTAACAACGAAATAATATATTTTTATGCATGGGTTGGTTCCATCTGGGACGTCACTATGACAATGACATTTGTGACAGTGACATTCGGCCATCTTTGGTAGCTTTTTTGGAATCTAAATACGTCGTTGAGTTTACGCGTCGGTAGAGGTCTAGTTTCGCCAGGCGTCACGGGTGAGGTGAGGCGCATTAACACGTTCTGAATAACAGTTCTGGCCAAAGGCCTCCCTCCTTGACTTCCACTGATATTTTCTATAATAATGTCAATCCCTTTTGTTACTTGGGCTACTCTCGGCTCTCGCACAGCAAATGTTCCGAGGTGTTACATTCACCCGAACGCGGTAGATGCCGCCGGATAGTAGGTATGTACTCGTAATGTAAGCACTTTATTGTACCTACACAATTGGCAGGGTGCAAAGCGGGTGGAGGGAGTAGCCTAAACGATCACAGCAGCGATACGGCTAAAATTTTCATTTTTGTCGCTGACTTGAGCTGTCAAATCCATATTGCAGTAAACATTTTCTAATCGTTTTGAGATAAATTTAATATCTAGTAAGATGTGTTATTGTGAATTGTAATAACACCAAGAAGAATACCGACTGTAAATTTTACCAATTTCCAAGACCGTGGTGGAAACGAGACCAAAGAAATAAGTGGATAATTGCCGTAAGAAAATTTTTCCACTCCGCATTTCCCACTTATTATAAACACAGTCGCACGATACACTCTCAACATGACAATTGGTGTTTAGCTGTAAGTAAATTGATTTGTTAAACACAGAATAAGCTTTTGTTGAACGGCATCGAAATATAAAAATTTGCTTACAAACATAGTTGTCTTGTACTATCGGCTGCAATAATGCATGGACACCTTACGGCTCAGTTTCGCTTGCATCGTTTGACGTCTGCTGCTCACATAGTTGCACGTGGTGCGCAATAATTAAACTAGATGGCGTTGTTGGCGCTACTATTTAGACATACCGCAGAAAATAAGCACATTACTAGGCACATTAAATACCTATAAATTGACACCTGTTTGTTATCACCAGAAATATTCTCATATTAGTATAACTATTAACAAGGCTGGTAAATGCTAATTTATAATAGCTGTATTTAAGTGCGATACCACTGGTATTTGAATGCTATATTTCCACCATTACCTATAATGTTGAGATAGCTCAATGGATTAAGACATGTTCTCTAGGCTCAGCGGCCTAGAACTGTCGAGGTTCGAATCCCAGGTAATGGGAGGTTTATGTTTTTGTATCTTTTTATATTTGTTCTATTCCTATAGATGAAAGTGCTTTATATACAAATATTAGTCATAAAGAAAATTATATATTCATAACTTAAATAATTAAAACAGCATTTTATGTTTCAATATGTTTATTTTGTTCACTACAGTTCTGTTAAAGCAATTTTATAATACTACATAATAATAGTTACCTAGCAACTTTGTAACATTTTTATTGAGGTAATAGCTTAAGTTTCATTTCCATAATTGGAAAAAGATTGAAGCTTCACCCCAATAAATATAATATTGACAATATTAACTTACAACCGGGTTATCTAACATTCAAATCAGCAGAACGCATTAAGGTGTTAATTGCCATAGTATATCTATACCTATATGTGAGCGTTCAAACCATGAATTATTGTGTTATTGATTTGAAAATAATCATAATAATTTTATTTGGTCTTTCACCGTTACTTACACTTGTTTGATCTTATGAAATATCACATTTTAAATAGTAAAGGAATATAAAAAAGAAAGCAAACGGCATATTAATACCTATTACCTACTGAAACAATATATATATTTTTAATTTATTTAGGATAACCCGGTTTATAGAATATATAAATCTTAACGTAATCCGTACTCTTTGACCGACAGCATCTGCACTTTTTCTATATTAGGAACTACGCGACCATTATGACGGCGCGTATTATTATAACACTATAAACTTAAATGGCCCTGTTGACTGGATTTAATTCACTTCACTTTTTCACTCTTCACTTCAGACAGCCATATCATAGGCCAAATTACAACCTTGTTTTCTGGCCTTCCGTTAGCAGCAACACTGTTAACAGAAGTTTTTGTTAATAGTATTAGTGAATTAGCCACTTTCTAACATGTTATCGAGGTTATATGTAGCTTAAGTTTCATTTCCGAAAATCGGAAAAAGATTGAAGCTTTACCCCAATAAAAATAAAACCTATTGACAATTTTATTAATAATTTCAGACCGGGTTATGATAACATATATATCAGGCGAACGCATTCTGGTGTTAGCCAAATCTATAAGTAAGCTTTTAAGTAAGTAAATAAACCCGCCATTTGTGTTAATGACATTTAAAATAATAATAAAATACGGGACAATCTTACAGTTCACTAAGGCTTTTATTATTGATACTAGACGACCATATATTTCATAGATTATAATGGTAGGATTCCACGGTTATCTATGTCACTCGATCTCGTTAATTAACATGATTATGTTGTTTAATAATAATTTTCCTTAACTTAACACATCTATTACTAATAGTATCTATAGGGTTAAAAAAGCATGATGAAAACAATATCCTACTCATATGTTACTTTTGTCACTTGTTTATATATAACCCGGTCTGTCTTTCTTCAAACCTTACATGTTCACAGTTAGGTATACCACCAGATTCCATGTTAGGCACTACGTGATCACTGAACGTGAACTTATATTGTCCTTTTGAATAGATTTAAACACTTCTCACTTCTCGTCACTAAACATGACATTTAGTCCAGTGTCCAAATTGTATCAAATTGCTGTTTTATGTGCTTCTCTGTAAGCAAGGGTTTAACAGCATGCCCATGATAGTATAAACCCTCCTCTTTATGGAGACACCTCGAACAGTCCACACTTGTGTGCAATAAATCAACGAAATGCCTTGTCGATTCAAAATCATTTTCTTTGTAGTCCATTACCATGGCTGGTGGCCGTTCTTTGTCGGTGTAGCAGAGACGTTTCCTTTTGCTCAACCTTTTTTTAGCTGCAACAATATTATACGTAAATAAATCATCAGAAAAATGTATGATAGTTAAGTAGTAGTTACTTATAGTAGATAATTATATCACAAACATGTAAAAATAACGACTTACGTTTAGATCAGTTTCTGTAGCTTCTTTATATATCGCAAATATTTGCGACCTTTTAACTAGATCAATATTACATAGAAAACTAGTTTTAATATTCATGATATCCAAAAAAAATATGAATAACACAGCTGAAGTAGGTCTACGAACGAACATGTAACATCTTTGTGATAAAAACGAATAAGTATGGTAGTTTTGAATCATTCGTCTACCCTCATCGATTATTATACTAATCATAGTCGTAATGGATTAATATCTGAGCAGCAAAATAAACTTATGATGAATTTCGACTGCCTAGTCAATTGAACCGATGGTCGAGTGGCTAACGAGGCAAGTAACTGTCGACCTAGCTTTAGAGTCGCGGGTTCAAATCCCGCACCCAACGAAAAAAATGTTGGGAAAGAAGTGTTTTTGGAATTGTTTGGATATTCACTAGTAGTGAATCGGAAACATCGCAAGAAAAATAAATGCACAAAGGTAGCACATAAATAGAAAGCACATTCCAAATTGCGTCATAATACCGCCATTATCGATCGATAATGCGTTGGCAAGATTACTTGACAGTATAATATAGGAAAAATAATAACCCAAGAAAAATATAATTATATCCAAGATGAGGAATTAGTTTTTGTTTCCATCTGTGTTAACAGCGCCATCTAGTGAAACTATGCCGATCCTCTGAGGTTTACATTTACATCTATAATGATATTACACGTCGTGCACATAGATGGCGTTAGCAAGCGCGTCAAGGGAAACAGTTTGCGACTTGACCATGCACTTATGCTGTCTAGTGTACGCCGTTGCCGATGCCGTGACAGAAGTTTGGCGAATCACTCGGGCTTTGATAATACAGGTCATGTCTCCTTGGCGAATGTCTTCAACCTCAAGGACATGCCCAGCTAGCACCAATTTCTTGCCTTTATTCATCGTCTCCGGTTAGAAAATGATTTCGTGGGTGATGGCACGAAACCCCGTTTTAGTTACCAGTAGGCTCATTTCTCAATGAAAACTACAATTTGAATGTTCTTGGCAATAATTTTACTGACTACCATCGTCCAAAATTGTCTAATATAGTACAATAACATAAGATTTCATATATTTTATTTCACAATATTTACTTATTTCTCGCTTGACAGCTGTGACAATATTGTCCATAATGGCCACCTGTCACGTGACGCTGTCGTCGCGCACGGTCCCAATAACAGGTTAAAGAATATAGATACATGTCACACAATCGATCAACAAACAAAGGCGAACGTAGGCATAGTCTCACTATGGTTCTTACATAGTCTCGCGGCCGGCGTTATTGTTACTGTCAGTGTCACAGAAAACGCAACAACCTTAAGAGGGGGCGTATCGCCAGGGAAAAATCAGAAATCACCCGCGCGCCCCGTACCTGCCGCGCTGATGCGTCTATTGCTGCCCCGCTCCTTCTCGCATAGTATATGCCCCGACAGTCAGATGAAACATGATGAATACCTATAGATAATTATAATAAGTGGAAAGAAAGACAAAATCTGTAAGTACCTATATTTGAAGATATAATTTTCGCTAGTAGGTAAGTCAGTTTCGAGAGCTATACTATAACTGAAATATGACCTTCCGTTTTTTTACTAAATCACTTAAGGGTTGTAATTTAGCATAATAATGTCTCGTAAAAGGCTAAAGCAAAAAAACAGCTATAATCGAATTTAAACTTTTGTGAGACATATCTAAAATACTACTAATAAATCCACGGTTAAAAAATTAACGTAAATGTCACGGCAGGCGACATGTTTCGAACTCTTCGGGAGTTCTTCTTCAAAACAAACATCAAAAACACTAATCCTGAAGAAGAACTCCCGAAGAGTTCGAAACATGTCGCCTGTCGCGTCATTTAATACGTGAATTTATTAGTAGCATTAAATAAAAACTATAATTTATTATGAAAACTTCGATCATGTTTATGAAAGCCAGATTTTCAGGCCACTGTGTGGCGGCCAAATTTTTCAATTCTGACCCCGTGTCATGGTCGGCCTTATCACGCGATAAGTGACAGGATAGAGCGTCCGTCACTGGCTGACACCGTTTGATAGAACGAGACGATGCCCCTATCTTGTCACTTATCGAGTGATAAGGCCGACCATGATACGGGGTCTGATCTCGGATTCGTACTTGGAGACAATGGAGATGCTTTGGCCCTTTAGTTATCAATTTTGAACATACTCGTATTAAAGAAAAACTGCAAAATTGTGTTCACTTTTTTTAATATAAAAATGTCCAACTTCGCAGGCAATAATTCGGGTGCACTCGAAAATTATTATTACTCCAAAAGAAAGAAGGCAAAAAAATATGCATAGTGATGAAAATCCCATTCACATATCTCAAAGAATTACGAAGCTACAACCGTTTTAATATTGCTTGTTAGAGAGAGAAAACGCAAACGGTGTGTGACGTCACATTACAGGATGCTGCCGGCAGGCCGCGTCGACGGCGTCGCCGACCACGATGCGCGCGGCACGTTGCCGTCTTCTGTGACGTCACATTCTTCCAGCGTCATCGTTTCATATGAAGTTGCGTTTTGCGAAAAAGGGACAGAACACATCCCTTCTTAAAACTTTGGACACTTATAACTTCGTGATTATTTAACCTTTTGCGTTGATTTTTTCTCCATTTGACTAATTTTTTTATCCTTCTTCGAGAAAATATCACATTATTTTATTTAGTGTCTACGCCCCTATTGTTGGAATCTAAAAGCGTCACCCGTGATGACTAAAGAAAAAAAATGACAATAATTACACGGTTCACCCACGTATTAAACGTCACTACGGGTGACATGTTTCGAACTCTTCGGGAGTTCTTATTCAGGATTGAGTGTTTTCGCGGCGGTGTCGCTTGAATCACGACAAGATTCAAGCGACCCCGCCGCGAAAACACTCACTTTATTTATTTATTTATTTATACAAGGAATTCCAACAGCTATGAAATATTTGCTAGACTTTGATAAATAGCAATACAGAGCCAATTATAGGAACTCGCAAATAGAAACTGAGTATAATAATATGTTACACAGTACACGCTATATGATAAGTGATAACATTGCACAGTATACTGTGATACAAAATGTTACAGTGTGAAATATATCAAAAAAACAAAAGAAGAATCAAATGTTATAAGAGCAACGAGTAAGAACATCTCTGGATGTACAAATCATCTATAAATGTACAAATACAACTACAAATTTACACAAATAATTTAATGAACAACATGGACCGGACACAAATTAAATTTATAGAGTACAAATTACTTTAATTACGCAAGGAATACCACTACCTACATTTTGTTGCTTAAAAAACCACCGGAGCTATAACTGAAATATGGCCTTCCGTTTTTTTACTAAATCACGTAAGGGTTGTGAGCTAGCATAATAATGGCTAGTAAAAGCCTAAAGCAAAAAAAAGCTATAATCGAATTTAAACTTGTGAGACATGTCTAAAATACTACTAATAAATCCACGGTTAAATTCACGCATTAAATGTCACAACAGGCGACACGTTTCGAACTTTTCGGGAGTTCTTCTTCAAAACAAACATCGAAAACACTCATCCTGAAGAAGAACTCCCGAAGTGTTCAAAACATGTCGCCTGTCGTGTCGTTTAATACGTGAATTTAACCGTGAATTTATTAGTAGCATTAAAAAAAACTATAATATATTATGAAAACTTCGATCATGTCTATGAAAGTCAGATTTTCAGGCCACTACTGTGTGGCGGCCAAATTTTTCAATTCTGATCTCGGATTCGTACTTGGAGACAATGGAGACGCTTTGGCCCTTTAGTTATCAATTTTGAACATATTAAAGAAAAAGTGCATAATTATGTTCACTTTTTTAATATCAAAATGTCCAAGTTCGCAGGCAATAATTGTTGGAATCTGCACTCTCGATAACCCTTAATGCGACACCCGTGATGACTTTAAAGAAAAACAATGTCAATAATGTCACTACGCCACATGTTCCGAACTCTTCGGAAGTTCTTCTTCAGGATGAGTGTTTTCGCGGCGGTGTCGCTTGAATCACGACAAGATTCAAGCGACACCGCCGCGAAAACACATCCTTAAGAAGAATTCCCGAAGAGTTCGAAACATGTCGCCCGTAGTGACATTTAATACGTGAGTGTAATTATTAGTACTGTTTCAACACGTCTCACGAAAGTTTAAATTCGAAAAGCAATGTCCGCCATCTTGGAATTCAAAATGGACATCATTTCTAGAATCTTCACCTTCGAGAAGCCTGCCAATGTATGTTGTTCTTTAAAAAAACGCGCATATTAATTTACAACGAATGTTTCAAAAATTTTAAATAATGCGACCACTTTTTGAAATATTTCTGACTATGAATTCGTATTTAGACCTCTCAGACATCGATTTTGAACATAACCGGATTTATTCTCAACTAGCGATCCGCTCCGGCTTCGCACGGATACTATATTATACATATAAACCTTCTTCTTGAATCACTCTATCTATTCAAAAAAACCGCATCAAAATCCGTTGCGTAGTTTTAAAGATCTAAGCATACATAGGGACAGACAGCGGGAAGCGACTTTGTTTTATACTATGTAGTGATAGTGATAGTGATAATCTTTCATAAAGTAAATACACGATAGAAAAATGTTCGTCTAGTTTTGCATGTACTGCACAAATTATTCTAAGAAGCCGGTCACCCGCCGATCGCTGCGTAATCTTATAGTTGTATTTTGAACTTTAAGATCTATATGTTAAGGTCGACTTTTAAATATATTATTTCAAAATGTAGCAAAATATCTACTGGAATGTAATGATACGTTCATTCACTGGACGATTATACTGGGTCACAATATTATTGAAATAATTATGTTCATCGTGCTGTCGTGAGAGCACAGAACGTAGTCCTCTCGTCTCAGCGGAGCGATTACGACTGACTCCGCCCGCGAACGGCAACAAAAGATATACAGAACCGCACGAAACACGCGACGGGAGAAAGGGTATCGCGCTAAATAAAAAAGGCCTATACGCCAAATACGTTTCACCTCAATAAGTCTGAAAAGGGACTACATATAAATACCCCGCTAGTACTTTCATTAGGTAATGTGAAAAGCTATTATACACTCAACTTTTACTTAATTTATATGCACGGGAACCTCACACTATTGAAATTGAGTAAAAATAAGACATGTTTTGGCGGTTCTTTTCTATCGAGGCAATTTTGGTTTTGTATGGTTTTGTTCAGACGATTCAATTGCAAATATGATGTAGTTTTGGTATGTTCTTTTTCCTGGCATTCGCTTTAGTTTGTCATAGGTAAATATTCAATCTAAGAACCCCGATTTCGCGGAGCGCCCCCTCTTAACTAGACGAAAGAGCACGTGCAATGCGTTAGAGCAGGGTGGCATGATTTGAGTTTTCTAGCTGTCAATCTCGGTTTTGTGGGATAGAGGCATTTCTGTACGTAAATAGTATTTTCTCAAACATGCTCGGAAATGTACGCGTTAATATTACGAAATGAAGACGTGAAGTTTCTTGTTTATGGCTCCCTACATTACTTCTTGGCCTTACGCCAAGAAGTAATGTATGAAAACCCTAAGTAAAACCATTATTGTCCGCTACTCTAACTTTTTATATTTGCTTACTAATATTAAACTGACAAAGGAAAATTTACATACTGCCAACCACCACTAGACACTGTAAGCATACTTGCTAGATAATAAAAAAAAAAATCTATGGTACTTGTGCGGTTAAATATGGTGCTCGAACGGCTTGTTCAAATGGGATGATTAAAAAATAAAAAAGGCGCAAATTACCTATTAATTAATTGATTACCTTGTATTTATTTTCATTTTAATATTTCCTCACATCGTTTGAGAAAAGTACTATACAATCCTTGGCCGGAACAGGGATTGCTGGACTCGTTTCATCCGGCCTCTACGACTCGGCCCGGCCGTCTACCCCAATCTCGTCCAGCAATCCCTTACTTCACGACCTCTGCAGTAATCTACTATATTTATTCTGTGTTAGTATAGGTATAATAAAGAGGTAAAGTTTGTGACACTAGACACTTGTCTAGTAATAGATAATAGTACTCACCGACTATCTTTTTTTGTAGTCCCAGCAACGTACTGCGGATTGTCACTGTGTCAGGTTGTTCAAAAAGTTCAGAAAACTGTATCCCGACAACGGAAAAAAGCGTTTTTTTAACACAAAAAGGTAGCCTGTCACCGGGAGCATAATTTCGAATCGATTGATACCTCATTCATCAAAATCGGTTACGTATCTTAAGGCGCCGTAGGTTCATGGTCTTCTCTCCCTCTCACTGAGCATAAGCGTGAGCGAGATGGAAGTGAGTGCTCGGAAGCGCGGATATGAAATAAAGAAAGAAAGAAAGATACATTTATTCACAAACACACAGGACACACATATTAAACAATAAAAATAATCAAAGAACAGATAAAACATGTAACAAGTGTGTCTCTGCGGCAGTGAACCGGACACTGGCTCAGCATTATGCTGAGGTGTCAGACACCTGCAGCGCTGATTTTCAGCCAGCACCGATATCATGTTTTTTTAATTTGAATTTTTTGGCCGTTTAAATAAATAAAAATGTAATCACTGATATCTCTCAAACATGATATTGCCAATTTTTAGAAGCAATTTTAATATTTATAGCTTTTGTGCATAATTTGTTACGAATATTTTAAGTGTATTTTTGTGTGTTTTAGACCTATGTTCGTGATTTTTTTCTATCGAGCGAAATTTGCTTAATCATGTTTCGAAGCACTGATTTCCCTGCAGAAAAGCCTCAAGATTACTATTCGTATTTTTTGGAAACCATATTATTATAAACAAACGCATTATATTGTTTCAAAGACTCTGTTCGCTTAACTTCGCTGATCCTACGGCGCCTTAAACACTACGGGGGAACAATTAAATACAAACATAATAGATACTGCTAAAGTCATATCCCTCCCTTTCGGCTTTGCCGTAGTCGGCAAAAATGGCGAGTCTTTTCATTCCTCGATTATACTAATTAAGTTTAGTTAGTGGCTGAAACCGGTCTTAACTGTTTTTCAGGCACTGTTAACTCTGTGGAGTCATATATGAGTTCGGAAGTTCCGTCGGAATACCAAGCCGAGGTTGCTAAGAACGGCCTCACACATTTTGGTACCTACGAATCTCTGGTGAACGGGTGAGTGAATATAATACTGAATATAGCATTATTTCCAGATATCTCCTTCTACCTAGCGGTTTATGGACCATTTTATAAAAAGTTGTACACTGACTTTTTTTCTTAGAATTTTGAAAGTTTAGGTTATACCTACGCAGAATCGAACACTATTCAGCCGACTTGAAAAAAGAGACCATATTTTTCGTGCAAATACGATTTTTTGCGTTACTTTCATACAAACATGTGTGGAAATATCATAAAAATTCTAAAAATTCTGAGTAAAAAGTCAGTGTACAACTTTTCATAAAATGGCCCCTTTACGTGTTTTCTTCTCCGCACGATACTGATAGTCCTGTCCTGTTATGTGCCCAGTTTTTGCTATAAAATGCTATGCATATTCTCCTTATCACTCTTATCCTGGTTGCGTTTTAAACGTATCTGAAGTCAACTTAGAGCTAAGTATCTAATTCTCTAGATTGGTGAACCTACTCGTTTCTACAAAATTATCTGCCGATCTCTGACCTTACGATATTCGAGGTCGAGAGGCTAGAGTAGCTTCCTAGTACATAGAAAAAGAAAAAAGGGTTTTCCACGTCATTTTCCCATTATACTTTTTGCTACAATTTAGAATCTTCAACCAATTTAGAATTCAAAATTTGAAGTACCGGTTAGCGTTAAATATGGCGCCGGTAGCTGTCACCCCATAGAGAACTGTCTAACTCCTCATACAATTTTTTACGGTTAATGACGGTCTAAAACCGGCATTAACCGGTTTTTTTTTTCAGGCAATTATATGAATAACGATTAATCGTTCAAATGTGGTTGATATAACCCAACCTTATACGTATCGCGGCGAATCTTGATCCCTATGACAGCTGTCATCTCCGTACAATTTATAACCTTAAAACGTAGAATTGTACTGAAATGACAGCTGTCATAGGGATGACGTATAGTCTTAAAATAAAAGGTTAATAAAATTACTATTACAGAGACGAAAATCACAATATCAACAATGATTACATTGATTACTGTTGGTTTCAGCATCACCAGCCTCGGGAAGCTGCCCGCCTTGAGGAAGAAGCTTTACCCGACCCGTCTGCCGAGCTTCAAGCCGAAGTTGCAGTCACGGTACGTGTGCTTCGAAGACTCCGAAACAAATATTCATGCTCATCACACAAATATTTGCCCTTACCGGGATTCGAACCCAGGACCTTCAGCTTCGTAGGCAGCGTCACTACCCACTAACTAGCATAACCGGTCGTCACCATAGACACAAAAAAAAAGACCGAGTTGCACTCCGGGAGTGCCGGGAGAAGTGAAAACTCAATAACATTGTAACAGTTTTTCGATCAGGTCACGTGACATCTTACGGTATCACCCTAAAAATGAATTTGACGCAAATTTATAAACAATTATCTATTATTTAGGCGGACGGGCCGCGGGCGCGTTGGGCGCGAGGGGCCGCCGGCGCGCGAAATTACAAATTTATTTGCAGAATATGCTACGCAAAGTGTTTAACGGCTCTATACTCTTACGAATAGCGTTCAGTTTTGAATGAAGTCGAATCGACTACCAGCAAAAAGTGACCTCCTTCACATCTGACGTCACAAAACTCGGTCGCGTATTTAACAATTTTTCCCCATCCCAAAAAGTGCTCAGCGCCGCTAAAGAAGTTTAATCTCAGCGTTTAACGAATAAAACAACCGGGCACTTTAACGTGCTCACTAGCGGCACTGGTAAATAATAGTGATTATTTAAATTTAATGATAGATATTTAAAAAAGGAGGCCACTACACACTACTTTGTATTAAAGCTACATCACTAACCACTTCCGAGATCCCTCACACGTCATCGAAGTCCAGCATGAGGTCCATCTCGTGACACTAGTCCTACTTAATTGCTCTCGAAGACGATTCGAAAGAACCCAAATGCCATGGCTCCATCACTAACCACTTCCGAGATCCCCTCAAACGTCGTCGAAGTCCGTCTGTAATGGGACCATATCGTGACACTAGTCCTAATTGCTCACCAAGACGATTCGAAATAACTTCAATCGTCGTCTTCGAAGTCCAGCATTATTAGGGCCTGCTCGTGGCACTAGTAGTATACTTATTGCCGCGTCCAAACGTCCGAGCGCGGCGGATGAGGGACGACATGAGCGGTAAGAATAAAATTTATAAGAAAGTGCGAGATTGAATATCATTTTGCAGGTCGCCATTCCTCCGGCTTCTATCTACGCGGGCCGATATCAGGCGGTAGACTGTAGTCCGCCGATCTCGCTTATCTGGCGCCGTCTTATACAATGTTAAAGGAAAAAAAACAGATCAACGTATTATTTCATACGATTGTGTAATATTGTAACTATGTATTCATTATTAATTTCTATTTCATTCTACATTATATGTGTACTACATAGCAATAGCTAACTTCTACACTACATATTATTCTACAATACTCTAAATTACCCAATTAATAACATAAAACTACATAATATCTACTCTTAAACCAACAGAAAACTTCCAATAGGTACTACAATAATATTTCCGTTAATCAGCTCTGGAAGCTATAAAATAGAGCTAGTAATTTAATACGTCTCCCTTTACCTCAAAGCTTGTAAGACGGTTGCAGTCCGCCACGCCGCCTTCTTGATGCAGTTTAAACCTTAAGTACATCATATATATTATTTTCTCAAACATGCAATGAAATATTGACGTTGTAGTCTTCATAATGGGCTTCGAAGTGTCACGTTTTTCGGCGCAGCGCAGAGACCCGTAATGGTATTTCATACAAAATTGGAGGCCTAGGCCTTGGCCTGAGGCCAAGATGGTCTTTTTTAATTTCCATTCCACAATTTCCTGTGATCAGGGCGTTCAGCCATGAAAATTAATGTTTGATTTCTTGGAGTTTTTTGAAGTGAAAACTTCTTTATAGCGGCGCTGAGCACTTTTTGGGATGGGGAAAAATAAAATTGTTAAACACCGCGACAGATTTTTACGCGACATTTAGACAAAGATCTACACCAAAGATACTGGGAGGAGATAGACACATGCAGACAGACTAAAGAGATTTTGTCGAAACGCGCCAACAAACTCACAACCGCACTACTGAGGACACAGAGAAGCCAACTACGCAAGATAGTTGGAATAATAACAGGACATAACACTCTGAACAGACACCTCTATAACTTAGGTATCACAGACAGCCCCATGTGCAGAGCGTGCATGGAAGCAGAAGAAACAACTAAACACATTCTACTGGACTGTAAGCAGGTAGAAGTATACAGGAAAAAACACCTAGGGTCTCCGGACACACTATTGAACGCAGTCAGCAACACCAAGGCACTCACAAACTTCCTGGAGGAGCTGGGGTGGTTAGAGTAGCGCTACCCCATCGATTCACGCAAAATAGGCACACTGGATGTCGACTTGCGGAAAAAAGCCCAGTAAAACTAACTAACTAACTAACACCGCGACAGATTTTTGTGACGTCAGATGTGAAGGAGGTCACAAACTTTTATATTTTGCTGCTAGCCGATTCGACTTCATTCAAAACTGAACGCTATTCGTAAGAATATAAAGCCGTTAAACCCTTTTTGCAATAGCATATTCTGCAAATGAATTTGTAATTTTGTCCACGCGTCCTTTACCGTTTTGCTATTGAGCAAATTCGAATAGTTCGAATTTGGACGTTATTCCTAAGAAGATAGAGCTTTGAAAAATATTTGGCAATGGCAAAAACAAATTGGTTGTTCACGCGGACACCGACAACGGCGCGGCGGGGAACGGCGCGGGGCGAGCGGCGGGGCATCGGCGCCGGCCCGGTGCGAGCCGCGACGTGTCCCACTACCAGATCAAACCACACGCAAGCAATGACGCGTCCGTGATTTTTACATTAACATTTTTCGCGACAGGTGTCACGTGACCGTAAATGGGTAAGGCCGTTATTTCTTGTTCCTGATTAAGCAGTTTAAATCGTCTACATTTTAATCTCTTCCAGTGTGTTACGCCAATTAGCCATATAAATGGATTACTAATATTCGTAACACACTGGAATTGATTAAAATGTAGACGATTTAAACTGCTTAATAGAACAAGAAATAACGGCCTTACCCAAATGGTGAGAGATTTGGGACGAGGCTTGGAAGCGGTGGGGGGACCGATGCCGTAGTGGCGATGCGGCGCTGTACTATTGTGTTATGACTCCTGAGAGACTGAATTTTGACAATGCAATGACAATGATATAAATATAATCAGGGGGGTACCTAATCATTGCTAGATCATAAATGAGTGGTGACCGCACGTCGCCCTATTATATAGGCTCTATCTATTGGAGGTTATCTGTGCGGTGACCGCATCAGTGTCATGGCGACATTAGTCTGCCTTATTCATTTGGCAACAGTTACTATCACGTCATTAGGTAAACGATGTTGTATGAAGCCGGAGTTCATATACCGCATTAGGCTATTCAACCGATACTGACAAAAAAGGAAAATCCGACATGTTAGGCAGCCACGTGACAGTTACCATTGTCTATTACGTGAATTTTAAGTTAATAAATAATTGATAACGCTCTCGCAACAAGGTGGACTGATGAGATGACCTGGTAAAGGTCACTTTGGCACTCTTTGGGGCAGGCCTATGTCCAGCAGTGGACGTCTTTCGGCTGATATGATGATGATGATGAACGCTCTCGCAGACGTCCAAGATACAGGCTCAACCTAGTTTTGAGTCTGATGGATATGTGGTTGTATGCTAATCTGTTTCTGCTAAATAAACTATTTGTATTTGTAATTACATAGGTACTTACTCGTATTGTAATCATGCGTAGATCAATTTAGTTACGAGCATGTCATTCGCCGCGTGCGTGACTGACAATAATCTATGCAACAAGTGAGCTGGTTTACGCTCATGTTTAGCGACATGGGAACGCCCACTTTCAATGGTTTGCTATTCCGTGGGTCACTGAATTAGGATGACTAAACTGAAAAAGAACACGCGCTAAGCGTTAGCGCGAATGAAGTGATTTCAGTTTTCTAAACGTCACACAGGTTTTCTTGGATATAGGACCTTCTGTACTTTTAACTTGTTTCATAGATTATTGTCAGTCACGCACGCGGCGAATGCAATGATTTGAATTTTCTAACCGTCAAACATAGGTTTTCATAGATCCTACCTTCTGTACTTAAGTAAATACATGTATTTATCGTGTGATTATAATATGCAGTGATTGTTTGTTTCAGTGGAATCATCCACAAGCACGACGGGAAATACAGTCTACCGTTCCCCGGCGCCGACATGTCCGTAGTGTACCGCACGCAGCGCTACTTCTACGAGAAGGACCACAAACGCCCCGTGCAGTTCACGGCCTACGCGAAAATGCCATCACTGTTCGCCACTCTCCGCACTTTGTTCCTCGCGGTCGTCCTGTTCGTCATGAGCAAGACTTCGTGTACTAAGTAAGTGTTTTTAACTACGATATTGGAGAACTAGTTAATGACTCATCCCATGATTCCGGTCTTCAACCGTGTGCCGCTCCCAGCGCTACTTCTCCGAGAACGACCACAAACGCCCCGTGCAGTTCACGGCCTACGCGAAAATGCCATCACTGTTCGCCACTCTCCGCACTTTGTTCATCGCGGTCGTCCTGTTCGTCATGAGCAAGACTTCGTGTACTAAGTAAGCGTTTTTAACCACGATATTGGAGAACTAGCTAATGACTCATCCCATGATTCCGGTCTTCAACCGTGTGCCGCTCCCAGCGCTACTTCTCCGAGAACGACCACAAGGCGTCCATTATATCTCTGTTTCTTTTTAACTCATGCAAAAAGAAAGATAGATGGACGCGGATTATCGGGCCGTAGGTACACCGCTTGACAGTCCAGCCCGCGAGACCATTTATCCCTTCAACCGCGCATCCACAACTTTCTAACAAAAATGTCTGTATCTTCTAAACTAAAAAAGCTATATCAAAGAAAAAAATACTGAGGCATAAATGAATTACATGTGATTAAATACTTTTTTCATCACACTTGCTCGAAAAGGGCTTCATAATGCGCAGACATACAGAGCTGTAATAGCGTGTGTTACGCCCACGGGCGTAATGGTTTTTTTCTTAAATTGTATCTTTCACGCATGCGGCAATTACAAAGCAAAGAGGCTTTATGTCAAATACGATGTCTGAAAACGTATCTATAAATAAATTTAAACTTAAAAAACTACTTAATCATGTTTAACTGAATTATTTACAGATTTAATATGTAGTTATTTAGTGTCTATGTAAAATGTTTTTAAGTGTTTTCAAATCGTGGCTGTATACCGAAGGGTCTTTGCCATACGCGCCTCACGTCAAATTCAACAAAATGGACGACTAAAATGTATTTGTTTCCTCGCAAATGTGATGAAAAACATTGTGTATAACACGGGCGTAAGAATATTGCAAACTCGAGTCATCAAAAGCCCTCCGCCCTCGGCGTCGGGCTTCTGATAGACTCTTGTTCGCAATATTCCACTTACGCCCCTCGTTAAACAATGTACTATTATAGAATGATAAAAATGTACAGTATGATTAGGGACAATAATCAATGTCAAACTTATGAACTCGGTAAAAATTACTAAAATATTTTTATTTGACGACTGATTACAGGAAATGTAATATTGAGCGATGACCCCCTTTTATTATTACTATCAAAAAAATATACAATTTCACCTTTCTAATGATACCACAATCAACACGTATCGGTCTCTATAAAACAAAATTAGAACTAATTACCTACTCCTTCCAACATTTTAACTCTCGCGTAAGCTCAAGTCAAGCTAAATACAACCATTTTTAAGAGTCCGTATCGGCCCGGAAAAAGTCCCGTCTCCGAGCGCGCCAGCGCAGGTATTGGTCGTGGGGTCGAGTGAGGCGGCTAGGTCGGCGTAGAGTGGTTAGAGATGTCGATAGTTTTGATAGGAGACTTCAATTAAGGACGCATTAACTGGGCCCAGGTTAATCATTAATTGCCTGATATCGGTATGTCATCAACGGAACAACTTTTAATAGATTTCATAAATTGAAATAACTTGGGGCAAATTAACGGTACTACTAATAAGTTCGGTAGAATACTCGACTTGGATTTGATTGATATTTCATCTTCAGCTGTTTCTGAAGCTTGCGACATTTTCTCGAAACCTGGCCCACATCATTCGCCGATTGTCACTTCGATTCCGATTAATAGAAATAATAGTTTAAAATACAATCACTTTCCTTTGACTTCAAAATTTCGTAAGGCTGACTATGACAATATTAATAAACACCTAGGTCTTAAAAACTGGGATGAATTATTTAAGCAGTGTAAGGATACAAATGATACCTACGAGTATGTTGTCAATATTCTACGAAGTACTTAGAGATGTTGTTTGTTCCATTTTCCAAAAAACATACCTCGAATTAATATCCTGTGTAGTTCAATCGCTCTCTGATAAGGCTATTAAAAGAAAAACAAAATGCAAGATTGCGCTATAAACAATAGAAAAATCCGCGAGATCAAATTGAATTTATATTACTCAGAAAAAGATGTGACTCATTGGCAATTTCTTGTTACAATTCCTATATTACTCAAATCCCTAAAAATCCAAAATCATTCTGGTCTTTCATTAAAGCAAAACGAATAGGTTTGTGTGGTTGCCCAGCGTCTATGACAGATGGGCATTCCGAAAGCTCGGATGGTTCAGTTATATGTAATCTGTTTGCTCAATACTTTTCATCTGTTTACTGTCGGGATGATAATATAAACAACATGCCCTTTGTCGAGCGTTCGTCCGAATGTATTACAAAAATCTCCTTAGAATACGACCAAATCTACAATAAACTAAAACATCTAGACACTACCAAAGGCGCTGGTCCTGACGGCATACCTGCAATTTTTATATGTAATTGCGCTGGTTGATCCCTGCTGCTGTCTATGATAGTAGTCGTTAAGCCGAGTTAGAGGCCTTCGGGTGGCTTAAGAACTTCTAGCAGTCGAGTTGCCCACTCACTTGACAAAGCGGGGAGCACTGTTACTCGCGTCCGCAGGAGCTACCTTCATCAACCCTGCACGTGTCCCCTGGGTGATACTAAAGAGTGACAAACTTTAAAAAGGCCAAAATAATGTAAGCCATTCGATTAAATAAATTGCGCTGGAACACTGGCGTATCCACTTTATATTATATACAATAAATCTCTTGTTACTGGGATATTCCCAGACACATGGAGAACAGCTTGATGAAGAAGACGAATAAATAAAATACCAATTTGCTTTTGCCATTGCCAAATATTTTTCAAAGATGTGTTAGATGTATTCTCTTTAGGAATAACGTTCAAATTCGAACTATTCGAATTTGCTCAATAGCAAAACGGTAAAGGACGCGTGGACAGAATTACAAATTTATTTGCAGAATAATGCAATTGCAAAAAGTGTTTAACGGCTTTATACTTTTACGAATAGCGTTCAGTTTTGAATGAAGTCGAATCGGCTAACACTAGCAACATATAAAAGTTTGATAAAACCAAATGGAATTTGCATTTACGGAAAATGTGTTACTACCTGTTAACAATAAAGTACAAATTAGAACTATGTGCCCCTAGTCAAACCCCCGTTTTCTTCGAATCACTCACGGTGTCGAATTCTTCACATCTGACGTCACAAAAATCTGTCGGGTGTTTAACAATTTTTCCCCATCCCAAAAAGTGCTCATCGCCGCTAAACTAGTTTTCACTTAAAAAATATAGACCTTTTTTTTTTTTTTTAATTTATTTTCAACACAGTACATAACACATATTCAATTTTGTAACGCGAAGACCTCAGTATTTATAGCTTGTAAGATTAGTTACTCCTAGGACAACTAGATGGCGCCAGGTGTCCTCGATATCAACGTAAACAACAACCAAACTTTGGTTTTCCCGTGGCTTTAAAAATATGAATCCTTGTGTTTTGTATTGCCTAGATTTTTAAGAAAACGCTGAATGTATGCCCATAGTTAAAAGTAGAACCTCGGGCATGCTAATGTATTTGAAGTGTTTACCCAATTTCATGGTAGATGTCGCTGTTACGTCCGTAACTCACCCATACTAAATCGTACATCGCGCTGTTAAGATTTTTCCTGATTTAATGACCCGAGGCGCCTACCATTGTAATTTGAGACTGGGTCGATTCCGAGGTGGACAGGAGATCGCGTCTCCCCGTAACTTCACCCATTTTACCGGTGTCGGTTAAGGAAGTCAGTGACCATGTCAGGCGTCTCCGTATTAGGAAGGCTCCGGGTGCGGATGGTTTATCCAATCGCATCCCGAGACTTCTCCCCGAAACCCTCCTCCTCCTTTTGGTTGGCATCTTCAATGCCGCGCTGACCAATGCCCACTTTCCAGCCGCGTGGAAATGTGCAACGGTCATAGGGATAGCGAAGCCCGGAAAACCCCGGACCTCGCCTGCCTCTTATAGGCCGATCAGCTTACTTAGCTCCCTTGGAAAGCTATATGAGCGGATCCTACTCACGAGAATTCTCAGATTTACGGCTGAGAATAACCTCCTCATCGATGAGCAGATCGGCTTTAGATCCGGACACTCATGCGTCCAACAGGTGCACCGCGTCACGGAGCATGTGTTGGACGGCTTCTCTCGATTCCAGGGGCTCAAGACCGGTGCGATCTTTCTCGACGTAGCGAAAGCCTTCGATAAGGTCTGGCATAACGGACTGGTATACAAGTTATACCAGCTCGGTATACCGGACAGACTCGTACTCACCATACGAGATTTTCTCAGTGATCGAAGCTTTCGATACCGACTGGAGGGAACGTTCTCGGACCCACACCCCATCCGGGCCGGAGTCCCGCAAGGCTCCGTGCTCTCACCCACTCTCTACTCGTTGTTTACGAACGACATTCCCAGGCACCCTAAGGTGCATCTGGGGTTGTTTGCGGACGACACCGCGCTCTTTACGACCCATTGTAAGTACGCTACTATCCGGCGATACCTCCAAGAGGCAACCACCGACCTAGGCCGTTGGTTTAATCTTTGGCGTATCGAAGTCAACCCGGAAAAAAGCACTGCAATAGTCTTCCACCCGTCTGACTGCATTAGCACAGAAAGGCGGGCGGCCCCGATCCAGATGTTTGACCGACCCATCCCCTGGGTCAATGAGGCCAAATATCTTGGAGTGACCCTCGACAGGAAACTGACCTTCCGTAGCCACATCCGTAGGGTACGCAACCGCGCGTTGTTCGTTCTAGGAAGGCTTGGGCCGATGATCAACAAGTTTAGTAAAATGTCACTTAGAAATAAGCTGACACTCTACAAGACTTGTATTCGTCCAATCATGACATATGCAAGTGTAGTATTTGCTCACGTGCCTATGTCATCGCTCAAACCGCTTCAGGTCATTCAGAATCGTTTCCTCCGTAGGGCGACTGGTGCCCCGTGGTACCAATCGAACCTCAGCCTGCACCACGACATGGGGATTAGCACCATGTATGGTTTCTTTAAGCAGGCTGCCAGACGTTATTTTGACAACGCTCCCCACCATAGGAATCCGTTAGTTAGGAAGGCTGCTGATTACGCTCCCATCCCTCCCCCCTCAGTCGTTACTCGGCGCTCACTGATTAGGGGCCGCACGGTCCGGCGTCCTAGGCACACACTCACGGACCCGGACGACGAAATCACAGCGTCCATCGAAAGATGGAACGCTGCGCTTTCGGCGTCCATCCCATCGCGTACACTTCGGCGTTCCCGCCGGCGGGGACGTCCACCGCGAATTCACGACAACACAGACACATACAGCCCCTATTCGTCCCGGTACCGCCGCATACCGGGTAGAGTCAGTCCGACCCAGGTCGGGCCTAGCTGAGTTTCTTGCTGGACTCTTCTCAGCTAGGCTAGGTTTTAGCGAACCAGCGATAAAACTCCCAGTAGTTCGACACCACTCACACCCCAGATTCGGTTGATACCGTTCAACCAATCTCACTGGAGCGCAAACTCGTAGAGTATTCCAGTGTACAAACTTTCCCGCGTGGTCGTGCCGGAGGCTCCCCCTGGATTTTCCCCAGGCTACCCTCCAACCATGCAATTCGACCGCTATATTGGGTCCGTCCTATTATAGCCACAGTCAGGTTCAAAAAAAAAAAAAAAAAAAAAAAAAAATGTAATTTGAGAATTAGTTAGGAGCTAACTTGTGTATGCCTTGTGTACTTTACTGGACCTTGGTGGACCTTCTTAGCTATCATTAAGTTAACATAGTCTAAAATCCAGCTCCCCTATTGTGCTCGGCAGCTGTACATATTGGACGCTGTACGGCCTTAGGAGATACTGTGCTAGTTAAGTCTGTAACCTAGGATAGCGCTGACTGATTAAACTGCTATCTGCCATAAACGTCGTGTCTATCTCGTCTCCGCACCGCACGCCCCACCCCACTAGAAGAAACTTCTTCACAATTTCAAATTTACTCGCCAAACTGACGGAACAGTTTGTTGGCGAGACCGCGCTCATTCTTACAGGTATTATAATGCACCTAAGTTACTTACTACTTAAACACAAATATAAATCTGACCTAAACATACTAGAAACTATAACAATAAAAAATTAAGGTAATTTTTCTAATAAAGTCTGTTTCGATACTCACCAGTTTTGCGAAGATCTTCGAATCTCTTATCTGTCCTACTATCCAATGTCATTTCCAACAATACATAACCATTCATAAACATGGATTTGTTCCAGCGCGTTCAATATCTACCAATCTCGTCACGTTTTTGGAGTTTGTTACAGCGGCTGTTGATAAAAATAAACAGACTGACATTATCAACACTGATTTCAGTCAAGCCTTTGACCGAGTATCTCATATGGTCTTAATTCAGAAGCTCTCATCATATGGTATCGCTGGTCCCTTTTTACAATGGATTAAGTCATATCTCTGTAACAGATCATTTTATGTTGTCGCAAATGGTTTTTCATTAGACTCGTTCTATATTCCTTCCGGCGTCCCACAGGGTTCCACCTCGGACCATTATTATTCAACAACTTTATAAACGATTTACCTGATCAATTCCTTCACTCCACCCCTTTTTTGTATGCAGACGATCTTAAAATTGCAAGAGTTATAACATCTCTCAACGACGCAGTTCTTCTCCAAGGTGATCTAGACCGGCTAAACAATTGGTGCACAGATAATCTTATGACCCTGAATGCAAATTCCTTCCATTACTATCACCCGTAAAATTAATACTATCTCGACATCTTACTACATTTCTGGCGATGAACTACCTAAATCCAATACTGTTCGTGATCTAGGAATTATTTTCGACACAAAACTTAGCTTTATTCCTCATTATTGTCTTAACACTTAAAAAAGCGGCACGAATGCTAGGGTTTATTATAAGGAACGGTAAGGCATTTCGAAGACTAAACACTAAAAAAATGTTATACTATAGTATAACAAAACTAGGCTATAGCCTAGTACGCACACATCTCGAGTATGGTACCTACTATTGTCTGGCGACCATACTTTGCAACTCATTGTCTCCGCATCGAAAGGCTACAATAAAGATTTATGTGGCACTTGGCTCGATCAGGCCTTGCGATAAGATCTTTCTCATATAAGGACAGACTCAAACATTTTAAAATGATATCATTAGAGAGTCGTAGAGTTCTACTGGATCATCTTTTTTTTTTTAACTCGTAAGGAACCAGATTGATTGTCCACAGTTCCTTAGTAGTCTTCGTCTTCGGTTTTCAGTGCCTCGTAGAATTCCACGTTTTGCTGCTAAGCCTCTGTCTTATCCCCTGCGACGAACTGTGTTGGGCTCTTCCTTCCCTCTACCACGATTGAGCAAATTACTCAACAAATATAGCGATTCTATCGACATAAACTTTGACTCAATATCCAAGATTAGAAATTTGATCATTCAAGAAAGCAATTGACGTTAATTAACTAAATGAGTTAATTAACGTCAATTGCTTTCTTATATTTTATTATTAAGGCCTTGTTTATATTGGCATGCTGTGTTTACCAGTAAGTAGTTATTCATAAGACACTTAACTATAAACTATCTGTAAGTATTAATATAATAACTGTTGGTGAACCTGTAAATAAATAAATAGAACATTCCAAAACAGTCAAGTGTTAAATTTAATAGATAAATTTTCTACTAGGCGTTCTTCTCCGGCTATCAATAGGTACAACGGATCGTTATAGTATTTTTTCTACTCTTGTACCGTTATCTGTCATTTATATAGGCTTTAGCTCAAATACAATGACACCTATAATAAGTAGTCGAAAAACTCTATGCTCTATGGCCATAAACGCTTTGTTTAGCGTACTTTTATGGTTTATACATTTTTCATAACAGCACTGTTTACCACGATGTCAAATCATCTAACTTTTTTTTAATCAGCCGCTATATTTTAGTGGTACCAACTTCATAAGCAAATTTTTCGAAATAAAAAGTTTTCAATAATATTTGTTTGAGAAGTTGGTATCTGCTATATAAGGTACCGATTTATTTAAAGTTTGGTTTTTTCATCGTGGTAAAACAGTGCTGTTATGAAAAATAACAGCACTGTACAGTGTTTTTTATGGGCCATAGAGCAAAGAGTTTTTGGGCAACTAATTATCGTTGTCATTGTATTTGAGTTAGTGCCTATATAATGGCAGATTACGGTACAGGAGTAGAAAAAATCAATTAAGTACTTATGATTCTTCTGAAATCGCTTCTATAGGCTACGGCAGGGGTCGCCAAACTACGCCCACGGGCCATTCTAATCCGGCCCGCGGAAAGAAAGCGGAGAGTCCAGCCCGCGAAAGCGATGGGGTATGGCTGGCGCACGAATTTATATCAAGTGCAGTGTGGCCCTTGAGTCAAAAAGTTTGTAGACCCCTGGGCTACGGTATCTGCCTACCATCAGGCATACCGTATGCTTGTTCGCCACCATCGTAGTATAAAGAAGTAACTGAGAATCCGTCCAGGAAGCTGTTGCTGAAGTACCCGCGGCTGTTCTCCGGCGGCAGGGTGACGCGCGAGGGCCCGACCGAGGCCGTGATGAACAACAACACCTTCATGTTCGAGCTGCACGGCGAGGGCTGGGAGAAGGGGGCCGATATAGATGCGACCAAGCCCGCCAAGAAAGCTGTTGTCAGGGTATGTCCAGGGTTCCGTACCCAAAGGGTAAAACGGGACGCTACTACTAAGGCCCTGCTGTCCCTCCGTCCGTCTGTCACCAGGCTGTATCTCATGAACCGTGATAGTTAGTTGAAATTTTTACAGATGATGTATTTCTGTTGCCGCTATAACAACAAATACTAAAACATAGATACGTTCTAAAAACCCCCTCCCTTCGGCAGTCGGGTAAAAACAGAATAAAATAAATATTTAAGAGAGCTCCCATACAATAACGTGATTTTTACCAGTACTGTGCCGACTGTTCTGCCTCACTGTTCTGCCCCCGTGTGAAATCGGCATTAGTCCTTATTGAGTGTGTTCAATTAAACTGATTTGCAAGATCACCTCGGAATACAACTCATATATATTCGGTTAACCTCGTTTATATTCGTCAGCTAAATACGCAAAACAACTATAACACTGCCGTCCTAAGCAAAAAGGTCGCATCTGACTATGAGACTCGTAGTCAGATGCGTCCTTTTGGCTTAGGACGGCAGAACACCTCTCGTGTCTGTCAAGGGTTAAAATATGTTCCTATTACTTCATCTTGATTTTTTGGAAACATTTTAAATACATCCTTGAATGTCGAGCTCTCATTTCGACAATTTGAAATTTTTACATTCTTTTGTTCCGCTTTGACATATTGATTTGGCATTTTGTTTGTGTGTCCCGGTGGTATTATGGTAATTTTCTTTTGACTAATTAAATGTGCAGTTAAAAATGTCATTTTGGTATAATTTGTTATATCTGGGGCGTCACGGCATGCTAGAATATGTTTTAAAATACTGATTTTGATCACTTACTTTTGACGTTGACTGTACACGCGATGGTAATAGATAATAGTTCTTACGTTTGATGGTTTTAGCCCTGCTTACCTGATCCGATATTCTTATACGCTTTGGGAATCAAGAAGAACCCGAAGGCGACATCTAGCGCCAGTTACCCGCAATATTCCAAAATCGTCCTAGGTCTGCGGCTCAGCGGCGCTACCACGAACTTCGAAAGTCGAAGTTCGGGTATTTCCATCTCTATCGCACTCCCTTAATCGAGTGACAGGGATGCATGTATTACGAACTTCGACTTTCGAAGTTCGTGGTAGCGCCGCAGGGATCCGAATCGGGTTAACTGACGTGCGCGGTCGGCCTAAGTTGGGAATCAATCGTTACATAGATGGCGTTAGTAGGTACTTTTAACTGATGCTGCAGGTTTGTAGTCCATTGAAACCCAAATTTTTAGTTCCGATATTTGAATTTACAAACATAATAAACGTTGCGATATCAACCGCAGTCAGTCAGCCTGGTGACGAAAAGTGTGCGTCTGACAGTAATCTTCAGTTTTGTAACAACTTCTAACCACCGATAGTTCATCGAAAATGCCGATAATCTGTAAGTATTGGATTATTTCCTTAGGTCAAAGGTGTGAACCCGGGCTACGGAGGAACCGTCATCGCGCTGATATTCTCCGCTATAACCTGTCTTAAAGAACACGACAAGATGCCTGGCACGTAAGTATATAGAAATATACAACGCTGAAGTGATTTGCTAGCTTCAGCCTGACTAGCAGGATCGCGTTTGTTTCGGTCATAATTCATAAAGCATCCGTCCCTCTCGCACTTACGTACCTGTTAGTGAAGGACGAATGCGTGCCGAGATAAATGGGATCACGCCAGCAATGCAAGAAAGGATAACTGTTAAAATATTATGAAACGGGTCACTCAAGTCTTTGAGGTCGAATATCGCTCGACATGTTTCGAACCGATTCGCGGTTGCTATTCAAGAGCACACGCGTTGCCAGCGCGTTTAGCACTACGGGGTTTGCATAAAAAAAAAAAACTCCACTACCAATCATTTTCGACATCGACCTTTCATTTTCGTTCATAGGTCCCTTGCTACTCAAAGGGAACTAGTACCTACCTAGTATTTTATATTTAATGCATAATATGCTCATCATTGGAATTTGAACGACTTGAAAATACCTATTTTCTCCAATATGCTCGGAAATGTTCGCATTACTGTAGAAAAAATAGTAGGTACGTGAAGTTCCTCGTTACTGACGAACGCAAACTTGAAAGTCATTACTGTACAGTTTTAGCGGCCAGGAAAATGTATGAAATATTTTCACTAAGACAAATCACTACAAACAGCCAAGTGCTCGTTCGTTTAAAGGCCTAGTTGTCACAACAACTTGCTATAGTTAGAATGGTTACTAAATTAGTGTAGGTACGGTTGTCTCTTTCCAACTATTGCATGTTGGTGTGACAAATGCGCCCGTTTGTATTGTGCTTAAAGTTATCCCGAGTTTTCTTTTTTTAAATTGTCATAGACAAACGCTTTCTTTTTTTAAGTGATCGAAGTGATGGTTTTCAAAATGTCTCAAATAGTTTTAAATGAAGAAGTAAATATTTATTTATCAAAATAAAATTCATTTAATCTTTATTAATCCGGTTTAATCTTTATTATATTCACTGGAATTATCAGTATAACTAACCAGTATTTTTTCCTCTTACTTTATTTCTGTGTTGTTCTCATACCCTGCACCAGCTATGCTTATTTTCTGTTTGGCCTCATGGTTGACTGGTAGAGAATGCCTCATGGCATTAAGTTCGCCTTTTGTAATTGTAACTTGTTACTGTGCAATAAAGTTTAAATAAATAAATATTAATTACATAAAACATTTGAAATTGTGCTCGATTCTAATGTTTTAAATTTTTTTATGTCATGTCAATTGAAATTGGTACCTAACTACCACGAGTCATGCCGTGTACCTACATACTTTAAAAAAATAAGTTTAGCGGGAACTTGATAGGATTATTTTGACATGCTCGCTGTTTTAGGGCGCCGCAGGTTCATGGTCTTCTCTCCCTTTCACTAAGCATAAGCGTGAGCCTGATCACGCCAGATTGAAGTGCGTGCTCGGAAGCGCGGATATCATGTTTTTTAATTAAAAATTTTTGGCCGTTTAAGTAAATAAAAAAGTAATCACTGAGTTCTCTCAAACATGATATTGCCGATTTTTAAAAGCAATTTTAATATTTTTAGCTTTTGTGCATAAGTTGTTACCAATATTTAGAGTGTATGTTCGTGATTTTTTCTATCGAGCGAAAATTGCTTAGTCATGTTTCGAATCACTGATCTCGCTGCAGAAAAGCCTCAAGATAACTATTCGTATTTTTTTGAAACCATAATCATATAAACAGACGCATTATATTGTTTCAAAAACTCTGTTCGCTTAAATTCGCTGAACCTACGGCGCCTTAAGATTATTGAATAAAATATTATTTGATTTCCTCGCATTTTTGGAGAAATTATCTGCCTCGGCGGGAATGGCAATTCGTGGATTCGTCTCTATTGTTAACTCATCTACGATTTGCTATTTCCCGGCCTTTGCAGTAATGTACTATTGTTGCTAACTTTACTGTAGGTATAATAAATTACCTATTTTTCCATTTTCGATATTTTCTTATATTCGACTTGCTATTAGTATTGGAAATATTAAACTCTTGCATTTTGTGTTCACAGTGGTGGAGTGATAACGCCGGGAATGGCGTTCGGCAAAACCGATCTCATCAAAAACCTCAACGAAAACAACCTCACCTTCGAGTATGGTCAAGATTAATTCATATTACCTCAAAAATTTACCTTTCAATAAAAAATATTATTCGCTTTATGGCAGCGAGAATAGATAACCTAAATAACCTAATACCAAATTAAATTATATGCAGAGGATAACTATAGCGATATAACAGTAAGTGCCTTTATTTTGTTACCAGCATTTGCTAAACCTGTGTTAAATATAGAATATAATGTACTAAGTATGTAAAGTTCAAGTTTTAGCCTAGAATTGTTTTTTACATTATTAGTCAACCGTACAACCAAGCATTTACCAAACAGGTCTATTTTTTATTCCTCATTTTATGAAGGTACCTCATCGTAATTGAGTAAATTGAATTATTTTAATTTTAAGTAAGTAATATTTAATGTTTTGTGTCATACTTGTTACTAAGCAGATGTGATATGTAAATGTATAGGTAAGGCATTTAATAAATAATAAAATCCGTAAGGAATGGTTTGACTAAACTCTAAACTATACTTCCATCTTATGCGACTACTGGAGGATCTATGCAGTTCTGAATAGACAATTTTTCGTTATTCGCCAAGTGCTAAGCAATTAAAATTAACTGGGTCTTTCACGCTGAATTTGCCTCAGCTCAAAGTCACCCAAAGCGCAATGGAGATGGCTATGTTGGGATTTTCTCTGCGCGATCGCATCAAAAATGAGGCTATCCGCAGCAGAACCAAGGTAACCGATATAGCCCTCCGAATCGCTAAACTTAAGTGGCAGTGGGAATTGCACGTAGAACCGATGGCCGTTGGCACTCTTTGGGGGAGGCCATGTCCAGCAGTGGACATCTTTCAGCTGATATAATGATGACACTATATACATTATTTTAATTTTGGAATGGTAATAATAACATAGCACAAAGTGTTTCGGACCTAAAGAAATTTCACAGCAATCTTGTGCACAGGCGCTCCAACGCAAAATGTTTGATGTATGTAAAAATATTTGTATGGCCATCTTTTTAATAAAAAAAAGGTTTATTATCTAGTACATAAAAGGTACATTTATCTGCTATTCAAATTATATCCCGAAGTTACGTATATTAGCAGATCTGCGTGTGGCGGCTGGGTAGCTAGTACAATTCTCAGCCCGGCCACATTGGATGACCTGTAACTGGCAAACTATGGAGGTACAATTAATTTATTTAAAGGTACACTGTGGTACACTTAATGTACAATATATCCATAAATATTTCTTTGAAATTCGTGAGGTCCACCCACCACCCTGACGCACATCATTATTTCATTATTTGCATAGCTGTTACATTCTAACAGGCGCTCCAACGCAAAATGTTTGATGTAAGTATGTAAAATTATTTTTATGGCCATTTTTTTTAATAAAAAAGAAGGTTTATTATCTGGTACATAAAAGGTACATTTATCTGCTATTCAAATCATATCTCGAAGTTGCGTATATTAGCAGATCTGTGTGGGCCGGGCTGGGTAGTACACTAATATTGCCGAGAGCAGACCAAGAACAATAGGCATATTCTCCTCGGTTACAAATTTATTACGGCGACCGGTGTTTTTGCAGTTTGTTAGCCAGCTACTGGTTAGAAGTTTTACAGATTTAATACCGACATTTTCGATGGCGGCTACGATCTTCTGGCATAAACCTTTTTACATCATGTTCAGAGGCGAGATAGCAGCCTGCACGGACAGAAAAAAAATACCTGTCACTTCAGTGAGTAAAAAACTGTGAAGTGAACTTACGTCAACCGCTTGGCAATTAGGTACTTAAATGAATTGTTAGTTTAAATAGTTTAAAACAGAATAATTTTCATTCGTTTTTTATCTCCCGCAATAAGGTATTTGACACAGTGAAAATGAATTGTTTTTTCATTAATAGCAGATACCTAAGCATTACGAAAATACTCGGAAAGTATCAGTCTTTCATTTATGTTTGCTATTTTAAGATTTTTAAATTAAAAAAAAAACTAACAATAAGGACGTTGTTTGATTGTGAGGTCACAAGCAATCCTTACAAATTCCATACTAACGGAGCTTTTTTGGTGTTTAATAAAAAGAAGCTGATTTGACTTTTGTTTGTCAAATACCGTATTGAATAAAAATATGATTTGGTTAATATTTTTGTGTGCGAGTAATGTCAGATTTCTGTAACACATTTGTGTCACCTGTCTAAGCAAGAAATACCTTCAATCCGGATGCACCTGACGCTGCGACACACGAAGTATTGGTAACTGAAGGTAAGTCGCTCTCTTGTATAATTTTTAGAAACATACTGATACGACATTGAAACTTCGATATGAAAATAGATATAATTAATTTATTGATAAAGTATTAGGTACTAGCTTAACAAATGTACACACAAACCGACCTAACACACAATAATTATATTAGTTTACCAAGTTGACTGTACAGTTTAATTACATCGAGGCTGCAAGTAATAAATTAATTATAACAAAAATGAGCTTTGGTCTAAATTAAAGTTGAATAAAAATAGATATAAAAATATGACACATTTCTTTTTGATAAATAGTTACATAAAAGTCGTCAGTTTCACCACTTACAAAGCCAAAGACATCTCGTTGACAGGTAGTACCTATTCAAAATCGAATTGACCAAGTAATTCAAAAACAACCAAAGTCTACGAAGTTCGAATTAATTAATTCAACAAAGATTTTCACAATTCGTCACCAATGGGGGTGTAGACTCAAAATGTATTATTACTCTAAAAGAAAGAAGGCAAGAAAATATGCCTAATCCCATTAAGATATCTCAAAGAATTACGAAGCTACAACCGTTTTAATATTGCTTGTAGCAAGAGAAAACGTTTGCAGTTAGTGACGTCACAAACTGCGAGCGTCATAGTATACAAATGACAATCGTTTCATATGAAGGTGCGTTTTGCGGAAAAGGGACAGAATATACCCCCTCTTAAAACTTTGGGCACTTATAACTTTGTGATTATTTAACCTATTGCATTGCTTTTTCTCCATTTCACTTCATTTTTAATCCTTTTTCGAGAAAATATAGTAAATTATTGATTATTTTATTTAGTGTCTACACCTGAATGGTATTT
Organism: Epinotia ramella; assembly: GCA_947578815.1. Lineage (NCBI taxonomy): Eukaryota > Metazoa > Arthropoda > Insecta > Lepidoptera > Tortricidae > Epinotia > Epinotia ramella. Next base: position 16,421,041 of record OX388202.1, on the reverse strand, counting down.
TTGACAGCAGCTATCAAAGTACACCAATCATATAAATGATGGGTAAACATGATTGGTGAATACCTTTCGCCACATTTTTTTTCTTTTTCTTGTTCCTGCAGTGCGGCCAGTCACAAATATGTTATGGGATAACCTCCCTAGGGGCCTTATGCCGCCCAGAGGGAAAACCTCTCGCCACAGGGCCGCGTGCCTTACTGCCCTTAATGCATAATCGCTCGGATATATTCTGTGAACAAGTCTTATATTTATGGTGGTGACTTCGCCAGTTATCTACCTATTCATTTTCAGCCACCATAGTCCTCTTTTTTTGAATATTCAAATCCTAGACTAAGCTATCAATAGCTGTTTCGTCGTTAGTTAACTCACTTCTCCTTTTTACCAAGGAAATGTCTGTTTCCTATTCCTAAACTTCCAAAACTATCAGTCAGAAAGTCATAAATGAAATATTTTCTTCCCAAACAATGATCGGAGGACTAAATTCTTGGCCAGCAGTTAGTCTTGGTAGTAGATAAAAAAATTACGTTGTGACACAAAAATTAACCATACCATTGTACCTATGGCTAATTTTTGTGTCAAAACGGAACTTTTTAACTACTACCGATTAACCAGGCTAACTACTGGCCAAGAATTTGGTCCTCACCCTCATAGCACTATTTTATATATCATAGCATGCCGCTATTTTATGCGTCCATGATTCTAATGAAGCCTTAAGGCGCGGAACACACGCGGTGAGCATACTAAATCTGCCGCGCGGAGGAGCGGCACTGTGCACCCGCTCTCGGCGAATTACCTACATAGAGATACAAAATTTCACCGCGCACCGCCGCTCCGTGTGTTCCGCGCCTTAGTCAACATGATTTTTAGGATTGAATGCTCATCAAACAGGACAATATAGACTTTATTTATGCTGTATGTATACCAAATCTAAAATCACACGAAATCTTTAAAAAAAGTTCACCTACTTACGTATAAAAACGAGAACTGGAGTTAACTTCCCTTCGTAATCGAATGATAAGTATTAGTATCTAAATCTAGGTCTTATTAAACATATTTTAATACAGCGTCGCAACCGCTTTGTGTACGTCATATACCTACTGGGCGATTTTGAGGTTAGATCAGGAATGAAAAGTGAAAAAGAGGGTTGTACCGAACAAGTTTTCCCATAAGCCTAACCACTAAATTGCAAAAAAAGGAACTACCTAGGTATTCTTATTTTTTCCTTATCTAGTTCTTATTTTTTTCGCTTTTCGTGGTTGGTCCCAGGGAAGAGTTTTTCAGTATGATGACCATCTTCACTTTTTGTCCTTCCCGATCGTGATCCCAATGTCAACCAGTATAAAATTGGAGATCGGTCACGAAATAATGCAAATATTCATTAATTTGCATTAATATTTTTAAACTAAATATCAGGAACATAATTTGACAGGCACCTACCTCCCGAATCACCCTATTCCCAATTATAAGGCTATGGCTAGCGGATATTAACTTTGTGTGTATATATATATATTGGACAAGACGCTTACGAAATAGGGAACGCAGATACCAAATCTATTCACATATGTATACCCAACTTCAAAACAATCAAATTATAACATAATCTAAGTAACTAAGTACAGTCGGGGATTGTCACTACGTTTGTTCTTACTCGTACCTATCACTTTGCAATTCGTTTTTTGAAGCAAGTTTTAAGTTACATGGCACGAAATGTATTATGATAAAATCTGTACTTCGGATATTTTTTTCCGTCTCAGAGTAATTTACCTTATGTAACAAGTATGACAGCTACAATGCTATAATTTGAATCAAATTAGAACAACTTGTATAATGTTAATGTCACTTAACTTTTCTGTTTCATACTGGATGAATTTCTTCAATAATACCTACTTGATTAATGATTAAGTATGTTGGAGCTTTTATATACTTTACTGAACTAAGTATATAACACATTATAAATCCCTCTTCGTATTGTTGGTATGTTGAGAACTATAGACATCGGCGTCGGACGATGTGGACTAAGAATGCCTCACACTATTACAAAATATACTAAATAATGTTGTTCTTTTTAGACATATTCACCTTATATTAGTATTTTTTTAGTTGTACCATGCTCGCGATGTCAGCTCTGAAATATACGCGCATATACCTAATAGTATTAAATTATGGTACCTAGTATTTTCAACGCAGTACACCGACGGAGTATACCGAATTTCGTCTTCATTCTTATGCACAAAATGGATTTTGATAATTTCTGAAAATATAGAGTAGCGAAGGGAGCGAACATTACTCGTAGTTTCATACACAACCTACAATTAAAATTAAATACAAGGAAGCTCTGTACAAAGTCTTAAATAGATAAAATTTCTTCACTTCAACACTAACAAAACTAATAATTGTCTTTGCGAGGTTAACATTTAGCTAGATTCTCGACTGTTCTCACTGGAACCGACCACATCGGACGACACTGCGGCCTGAACCTCGGGCGCTACGATGAGGCCTTCTTTGATTCTCTTCTTTTGTTTCATGCGTCTGTTCTGGAACCATATTTTAACCTGCGTCTCGTTGAGTTGCAAAGCGGAGGCTATCTCTATCCTCCTCGCTCTGGTTAGGTACTTGTTGAAGTGGAATTCCTTTTCCAGCTCAGTGAGTTGTTTGTTGGTGAAGTTGGTGCGACCAGTGTTGTTGAGGTTGAGGAGAGAGTTGGGCAGCATCTGGCTGCCAGTCGGGGTGCGCATGCCTTCCTGCGGGCTGCCCATCACACCTTGAGCGACGAACTCCGCGGGCGGAATCATCAGCTTCGGCACTGGAAACAAAAAACAAAATGGTTACTTTTTGTGATTCATTTCACAAGCAACTATGTAGGACCTAACATAAAATATTAGCTGGTAATACATTTGAAATTATAAAATTTAAATAATATGTCAGCTTTGTGGGTAATATAATTTTAGGTACTTTTAGTAGGTATCCCAACCCAATAGAATATAAAAAAAAAATAGTTTTTTTTTAAATGTAAAATGCTCCGAACCGGCGACCACAGGCATTCATGGCCCGTCGCTACTCTCGGTGAAGTCTTGACGATTAATGTTAGCTCAAGTACCTACTACTCATTCAGATAGATAAAAAAATACATAGTTAAGGACTTTAGTTAAGCCACTTAGTTCGTGTATAATTTAATAGATTCCGCTGTGTAACGAAAATTAACCAATTTAAACAGACATGAGAAATCAAAACAATCACAACATTAAAATTTTATTTTATTTTATTATTTGAATACGTACAAAGACGAAATAACCTTTAACGAACCGGATGAAAAATGGCGATGACGTACCGTATAGACAATACCAACATAACAACATGATAATACCTACGAGTTTTTCATAATGGCCCAAGATCTTAATACATATTATTATGTACCAACTTGTTAGCACAATTCCTTGTCCCTATCTAAACGGCGAGCTAATAAAACAAATGACATTCCTTGACTCCATTGTAATGGATTGAATACAGCAAATAGGAGTAGTTTAAGTAAACCGTGACAGGTAAGCCATTTCCGCTTAAACAGATCTGTTTACAAATCCCTGTTTATCCTACTCTTAAAGAGCACACTCAGGCGCATATTTGACAGGTGTCATCTTTTCAATGTTAAAAAGAGAAATTTCAATACCGGCACCCCGCGGCGCGGGAGTCGTGAGCTGACTTTTATTGTTGCGAGGATAATGGTATACTTAGGATAAATAAACATAACATGTTGTGGTCAGTTTAGCTTAATTGTTTTGCTGCGCTTAAGTAAAGTGTTCCCACAGTTCCGGAAAAAAATACAAGTATTTTTTTATGAAGTGTTGTAAAAGGTGGGCAGAAATATGTAGATATAAGTGCCTCCGTTATTTTTGTATGAGCGAGCGTCGTCCTTAGTTTCTGGTCGGGCAAAAATGCTTTCGTTTGTCCGGATGCTGGCTGTTCTTCACTACAGAGGGGCTAGCACAACTGTCACCGCGCCGCGACGCGAGTCGAGAAAGATATACCCTCCTCTTTCTAATTTGCACGGTGCGAGTGAGACAGGACACGCTCAGTCGCGCGCGAAGCGACTTGTCACCAAGTTGTGCTAGACTTACAGGTCGCATTTCCCAACTGACTCTCGTGACATTTTGTGAGCAGGTTCTATTATTATTACTTAGGTGTATTTTTTTTGACTAAAGGACAGAGTCGCGAGTAGGTAAAGTTCTACAGCCACTAGTCGAACTAACGAGCGAAGCGAACGAAGTTCTCCGTTTCATTTGGGAAAAAAATATTTCGTATCTCCGGCGTCATTCCGGATGTCCTCCTCTACAGGTCGCATTTCTTTACCGATTCTCGTGAAATTTTGTGAGCAGGTTTAATAATAGGTAATGCATATACATATTTTCTGTCGATTCAGTTTTGAAAACAAAACAAGTTTCTGTCAAAAAATTTGGTACAAGCTTTTATTGCTTGTACTTTTCTGTAAACCGTCATCAACTACTCAATCGTACGTCGTCGTCGTCTCAATAGACGATTGTAATGAGCCCAAACTCGATGAGGTTGTGTCGTTTCATTGCGAAGTTCCTATGGCCACCTTCCGGCTCCATCATCAGATCAGCACCATGTCATCATAATATTTCATTGCCACGCGATTTACACATGTATGCAAGCTCAATCGGTAACCGGGAAGTTGATCAATTAACTTGCAAGATTTGATTACAGACAGAGAGAGACAGACAACGGGACAGGTGAAACTAAATAAGAGCTTGTAAAAAAAGTTTTGAAGAAAATACAGCTTCGCGATTCGTGAGTTCCACAGCTCACACAGCTACTACTAATGTCACTCAATGTACTCAAATTTATAAATAAGTACCTATATCTACGTTGACAATTCATTATTTATATCATCAGCACGGGTAGCACGCGACGGCGCGCGAGCTCTCTCGATTTTTCTCGCACTATCCGTCTCTCTCTTATTAGAACACTTAGAACAAGAGGTATAGTGCGATAAAAATCGACAGTATGTCGCGGCCGTCCCATGCTCGACGTGCAGGTGCAAAGTAATCTCTTTACAAACGCAATACCTACAAACGTTCAAAAATGTCTTGTTATATATAATCCATACTAATATTATAAATGGGAAAGTGTATGTGTGTGTTTGCTTGTCCCTCTTTCACGGCAAAACGGAGCGACGAATTGACGTGATTTTTTAAGTGGAGATAGTTGAAGGAATGGAGAGTGACATAGGCTTGAATTTTTGTCTCTTTCTAACCCGCACTTCGTTAAAATTGGGGTTGAAAGTTTGTATGGAGCTACGATACTCGTATAAACTAGTTCCACGCGGACGGAGTCGCGGGCAGAAGCTAGTTACTTATAATAAGTTTGCTTTTCATCGTAAATGGACCTTAATAATAACAACAGTTAACCTGCCAGTGACATCAATCCAATTAAGTACCTAACCCATCCAATAAGTTACAACTGTTGTCCAGTGATGGACAGCGGGCCGCGTGGAGAAGACACTACAAGGGTTATCGGGTAGACGATAACGTAGGTAGTAAAGTTTGTGGCGGAGAAGAACGTTATGCCTACGTGAAACAACTTTTATTCAAACGGTTATGAAAATCTGATGTTAAGCTTAGCCTTGGTGTTGATTAATGCCACAAAATGATATGATGTTGTAGAGTTTATTTATTATTTTATTTAATAAGTACAATTTACTTAATACAAAAAATGTAACTTTGCCCCACAAAACTGTAATAACAGTTTGACTGTCATTCGTAATCATAGATAACAGTAATATACTGTCCATAAATCAGTTATACTAAACTTACGGGGTATTATATAAGTAGATATAGTAATACTTTTTTAATAGACTCTTGAATTTATTCTATACGCTTTTTGGAAGGTGGACAGCTGGGCACCGCAGTATTCGACAGATACATTTATTTCTACACTATGGTTTTTAGCCGAATAAACTGCATTAACTACTACCTAGATTCAACATTAATATTCCCAGAAATGCCTTTCCGCTTTGTCTACCCCTTTCGACCAGTGTCCAGTAGCTAATCCTATAATTTCGGACTTCCCCTTTTTTAATAAGACGCTATGACGGTGCAACAGTTTGCCATGATTTGTGGATGAATGATAGGACAATTTTTATGTTTAGCCTATATAAACTACCGTTGCTAAACTGGTAGAAGTCTCTCTAATTTTAAAGCCTGAACACACTGGTGGCGCGGCCTGCGGTGGCGGTTAATAGTAGATTTGACAATGATTGTCATTGTCACGTTTACGGCCACGCCAGACTGTGACATCAGGCTTTACCTACTCATTCCTTGTTACATCCTCATATAACAGCTTCGGTGGGTCGGATCCCAGTGTCGGTTAGTGTAGCCTCCTTGACAAATGAGTCGCATTCTTTCTAATTGTTCGGAATTCGTAGTTCCTACCTCGTCATGATTTAGTATTCACGTTATCCATACTAATATTATAAATGGGAAAGTGTATGTGTGTATTTGTTTGTCCGTCTTTCACGGCAAAACGGAGCGACGAATTGACGTGATTTTTTAAGTGGAGATAGTTGAAGGGATGGAGAGTGACATAGGCTACTTTTTGTCACCTTCTAACCCCCCATTTCTCTAAAACGGAGGGTGAAAGTTTGTATGGAGCTACGATATAAACGAGTTCCACGCGGACGGAGTCGCGGGCAGAATATAAGAAGCTAGTTAAGAATATAAATAATAAAATAAAAAATAAGCTTGTTTTATTTCAGGTCAGAAACCCATATTTTACATGATAATAATGTAAAGACAATATACAGAATAATAATTGTCTGCAAAAATCCCTTACTTAAATCAATTAACGCTCAAAAATACCTTGTCGTCGATTGTTGTTATTGTTATTGTAACCGATGAAATGCGTTTCTACATCTAAGTATATCTATAATTTGATGCAATATAAATAAATATTGCAGCTAAATGTGAGCGGATACTTGGATATTTTATCACAGCTACCGGTAGCGATATCCAGATAGGATATCACCGTTATTGTGCAGTGGGATTAGCGGATTTAGCCGTATTGCGGCTGTGTTTGCCTTGCTTTCCAATTTGTTGGCATCGCCGAATTTTAATAAATGTTATCTTTCATTACTTTTGGAAATATGGACTGAAGTTACCTCTTTTGCATTTTTGAAAATAGTGTGTCATTAATTTCTTTTAAAACTTAAGTAACTTAACTTAATTAAGTGCGAAACTTTACTTTTGAAAGCGAATAAAAATAAAAAAACTTTTCACGCTGGGAACGGATTTCAGGCCAATATTGGAAGACTAGGATTATTTGTATAGTGCTAGCGGTACACCCCGAAATTCAGTAAAATGCTGCAAATGGTGTTAAAAGCATTAAAATCGGAACGATTGATTGATATGTAAGTTTTTAAGTTTGCAGCCTTTTTTGGCGTACCGCTAGGACTACTACTGCACTGCACAAAACTGTCATTCGTTTTCAAGGGGAGGCGCCGTGCGACCTCGTTCACCAGTGTCATAATTACAAAAAAAATCCGGTAAAGTGAGTCATACTCGCGCACCGAGGGTTTCATACAAACATTCAAACAACATACCCCGTCTTTCCCCGCTTATTAATTCTGGAAAAATCTTTTTATGCACCGTTATCTGTCATTTATCCTGCAGCTCAAATACAATGACACCGATAATACGTCGTCAAAAAACTCTATGCTCTATGGCCCATAAACGCACTGTTTAGCGTACTTTTATGGTTCATACATTTTTCATAAAAGCACTGTTTACCACGATGTAAATCATCTGACTCTTTTTTAATCGGCCGCTGTATTGCAGTGGTAACTAATTATTTCGAAATAAAAGTTTTTATTTACGATTTAACATTTGTATATTATAAATTATTTACTAAAATAGTAACAAATCATCATCTTTTGTGTATTAATTTACATGTTTTATAAATGATTGGTAGTATTTATTGATAAAATAAACAGTTCGGATTCGGATCGTGTCCGGATACGGTTTGGTTCAGATGCCAAGTGCAAACAAATTAAAAACTAAACAAACCATAAACAAGAGGTATCATATTTCTGATTCCCACCAAAATGCAGGTCAAAATGAAAAGACGAAAGATGATAAACTATTAGTCCTAAACTATTAAGATTTTATTCGTGTATGTGAAGACAAAGGCGTACGTTCCTTTTAAAATGGTCGAAGGAATTAATAACTGCACTTCTGAAGAAATTGCGTAAGTAGCAAAAGAACAAAAATTGGTCGTAGAAAAAGTATTGTATGCAACGGTGTATAACTGGTCTAAAAACGCTCGTGGCGTCTTTAATTGCGATGCTCGCCAAGGCTCGCATTCGCAGACCCTTCTTATACAACAGGTGCTTAAAATACTATATAACACCGCATAGCAGAAGACCGCCGTCATGATATGAGTACAGCGCCATTGGCAATGCATTTTGTTACTATGCATATGTTGGGTTTTCAGCGATATTTCTTTATCACGTGAACCTATTTCAATTTTGTTTATTTCATCTGAAATAAGGAATATTATAGAAATAATGCACTAGCAATTTGAAGAGAAAAAATACATACAAAAGAGATTAAATTACAAACTTAGTATAAAAATTGATTTTGATGATTTAAAGAAAAATAACCTAGCTAGTGATTACGTATATTTTTCCTGTAATATTTATGTGTAGGTTTTATGTAATAATTTCAAAATGTTCATTCATTTAACTTATAATTTGTATTTTTCAAACATTTTACATTAATATTACACTTGAAATTTTCCATACACGTGCGTTAGATTCGTTTACAACTTTTACAAATTTCAAATTGATAGCATAAGCTGTTCTTGAGATATTTAACGTTGTAACGGACAGACGGACAGGCGGACGAAGTCGCACCATAAGGGTTCCTTTTTTACCTTTTTGGTTCGGAACCCTAATACAACATAGTCTTTGATACGATATGATACAGAGAAAGAATATCATGGAAAAATAAACCATCCTGTCGGGGGCTACAGGCGAAGATGATTTATTTTCTTCTTTCTCTCTGTATCATATCGTTTTAAAAAATGATCGGGGTAACTTCCTCGTTAAAAAAATAACACGAAACAAAAATATTTAATTAAATCATTTGTTTCGTTATAAAGGTATAGTCTTGAATGCCTACTTCTCTGTTTGGCGTTTATATACGCAGCTCGTATGCCTATACCTATACTACAAACCTGTAACAAGAGAGTAGTGATTTAACCCGACCACATAGAGGTGGAAAACTCCGCATGATTTCGACCACTGCATATAACACTATGGCCTGAACACAGACATGACGTGTTGCTGTTGATTTCTTTCCGTTGAAGCATTCCGCCTGAATGTGAAATGATCGGGAATAGAAAAAACCGATGGAAGATCCACTTTTTTTTTTTTTATTAATTGTGCGCCTTTGCATAACGTAAATGGCAATGACAGCAAATTTTAATAGTTTTCTGCTACTATTACAAAGTTCAAACCTCGATCAGTCCTGGACAGCATGATATTTCAGGCTTATGATCGACCATAGTTTCTTAATTTGTAACTAAGAATATATTAGGTACTCGTATACTTACTGATGGCTTTTGACGTCTCTCACGAGAACTTAAGTGGAGTAGGTGAGCAAAAATCAACACCAACAATCGCATTTCTTCATCGTATAAAACAGGCCGATCAACCGTTAAATAATGGAGCGGGCGGATGTCATTCCATAGAAAATTGACAAACTTTTCATACAGACGGTTTGGTGCAGCCCGCCCCTAGCCTTAGTAAAAATTATACCATTTTCATAATAATAAATAACGCCATTATGGTTTCCAAAGTTCGAGAAGATTTTCGGCTGACATAGTCCTAAGTAATCCATTCCCGATCATTTCAGTGTAGCCTATGTATCTTGCCAGCCTGAAGCTGCATCCGCTGGGTCAATGCTTTAATTTTTTTTATATGTCAACCATCAAATAGGAAACATCATGACTATACAAAATACGTACCTACCGAGGTTGTAAACGATTAGTGGACATTTTTTTGTGTATTGCAATGCGTGGTGTATGCTGACATGCATGGAAATAACGCAATGTATATAAGTAAAAAAAAAGTTGTAATTTAATTTCAATTATCGTGCTTTTTATTAGTTACGGTAGAGGTACCTACCGAATGTTAATTATTGCTTAAGGCACGCTTTAGGTTTCCATGTTTAACGTTGCAGGTACTTTAATTACTACTGGACCGATTTGAAAAATTATTTTACCACTAGAAGCCCACCTTATCCCTGATGAACATAGGCTACTTTTTACCGCGGGAAAATCGGCCCGGCCACGATTTTGCGCGAATTGCGGCGCGGCAAGCGTTTTATCTGTTCATTGCGCGGTCGAGACGCGCAGCGCACTGTGGATAGTTGGGATCACACGCAATGAATTAGTAAAACCGCTGCCGCTGCCGCCGCCGCGCGTGTCTGTGGCCAGGCCGGCCGGCCCGGGCAGCTAGTAAATAATATGTATCTATTACATGTTATCAAATGTCAACCAATTAAGTACTTCCCCTAAAACCTATTCCTGTGTACGTAAATGTTCACGTGTTCAGGACTATCCTATTTTTCAGAACGTTTCATTATAACCGCTCTTCCAAAAAAATTGGCGTAGCGGACTGCAAAGCTCTAAGATAAATCGACAGATATACTCGTATATATGAATTCCAATACATATTTTTATGCCTTCATCGTTGTATCTAGTAGATTGAGCCAAGTATCACAGCAGATTGTTTAGCTCATCAGAGAAAATTGTATGGATAGCCGGTAGTCGGATACGACAGGGAGCACTATATACTTGTAGCTTGCAGTCCGCCATGCAACCGCAGGACCGTCTAAATAGGCCTACGGTAGAGTACTATTACTTATTCTGAGACGGTAGTTGACAACAGTAAAAATAAATTATTCTTACGGTCCTGTGGAAGATTCATGATTATATATACACTAGCTTTTGCCCGCGACTCCGTCCGCGTGGAACTCCTTTATAACGTTCCTCCATACAAACTTCCACTCCCCATTTCACCCTTTTAAGGGATGATTTCCGGCATAAAAACTATCCTATGCCCTTCCCGGGACTCGAACTACGTCTATACCAAATTTTGTCGAAATCGGTTCAGTGGTATAAGCGTGAAATGGTAGCAGACATACAGAGTTACTTCCTCATATATAATACTTATTACTTATTAAGTATTATTATGAGATCGCGATCATTTTAGAAATCGAAAAGCTGTAAATAAACATAAGTAAAAATCCTCTTCTGTGTAGTAGGTAGTAACCAGCTTGAATAAATATTACCCTCTCGTAGGTTTGATGGACATTTATGAATAAGGGGGTACATATTTAAAATGTTGATTACATCTTAAAAAAATCCTATAAGGGATGAAAACGGCATTACGGATTCTAAATATCTCTAGACCAAATTTTATTTGATGTTTATAGGGAATGATGATTTCCCGGATAAAGACGGCGTTATCATCTTCCATGGGCCACAAACTATCTCTATACCAAATATCATGAAAGTAAATCGGAAAAAGTAGACCATAAAAAAAATATTTAACGCCCCCTCCACCCATCACTCACCAGTAAGGGGATGATATTCGGGATAAAAAATATCGTATGCCCCTCCCCGGAACTACATATAAATATCCCTATATCAAATTTTATCTAAATCGGCTCAGCGGTTTTAATAGCTCCATGCAAATTTTAACCCTCCATTTCAACCCATTAGGGGATTAATATCGAAAAAAACTATGCTTTATCCTTTCCCAGAATTGAAACTATCTCTGCACCAAATTTAATCTCAATCGGTTCAGCGGTTTAAGTATCTCCATAATTTTTTTAACCCCCCATTTCACCCCCTCAGGGGATGAATTTCGGGAAAAAACTATCCTATGTCCTTTTCCATCAGGATTCAAACTATCTTTGCACCACATTTCATCTAAATCGGTTCAGCGGTTTAAGTATCTCCATACAAATTTTAACCCCCCATTTCACCCCCTTAGGGGATGAATTTCAGAAAAAAAACTATCCTATGTCCTTTCCTAAGATTCAAACTATCTTTGCACCAAATTTCACCTAAATCGGTTCAGCGGTTTAAGCGTGAAGAGGTAACAGACAGACAGACAGAGAGACAGACACACTTTCGTATATTTATGATATATATATATATATATATATATATACAGTATATATAGTAATATAGTATATAGTATGGATGGAAGTATGGATAGTATGGATATGGAATGAAATGATGGAATGATGAAATGCGATGGACTACGAACTAGGCGTTTATAACGATATGAATGTTTCAAGTAACCTATTGAATGGAATGTAGCAAGTGGAATCCACTCTTAAAAAAAGGAACCCTTTTCGTTTCTACGGTTCTCTAATTAAACATAAGTGGTTACTGGGAACTTGACACCCATTGCAATAGCACAGCCAAAAAACTAACTTTAGGCGTGCAATTTCAATTTTAGAGAAATTCATTAATTGACCCTATTTTTTTCTTCAAGTGCATCGGGTTGTCGACGATAAATGAAAGATATTGCTTAAATAGTGAATATGTTAGACATCATGTTGAAGGCGCCCAATTATCTCAATTGAAACACATCGTTTCAAAAAGGTGCACTTTCTACACAGTGGAGACATCATTGATTACAGTCAGGGCATTTTCAGAAAAATCCCTACAACTCTCATCTCGTCGCCCGGCACTCAATTAATCTCATTATCTCAATGCATGTGGCGTTTTTAATCGATTACTTTCAAAGATTACATGTGAATACTGTAAAGTTAAAGGACGATATCCGATTTAAGTAAACATGATTTTCAGCTTGGCGTTTTACAAAACCATTAAACACGGTTTCAGGAGTGCGTGTAACACATAGCCTCAACGCGTAAAAAAGTGCGTGCGTCTAATAAATAACATTTGAAAATTCTCGGAAAAGATCATGCTTCCTATTGTTCACGTTCGATTTGTAACTTTTTCCGCGTTTACGGATAACGTTGATTCAGTGAAGCGAATGGCTTGAAGCCTTGAGTTGAAGGTACTAAATAAATGTGACAAATAACGTAAAATAGTTTTATCATTGTAGGTACCTACTGGAAAAAATAATTATGTAAATTAAATTAATTATGTAAACGTACTTGTAATTCCGATGCCTGCGTATTAAATAGGCGACCGATTCATCATTTATATCCACGCGACCGTATCTCGACATATCGTACTGTTTCGATATTTACATTTCTATGAAGGTTTTAATCGCTGCATCTCCTGTCAGCCCGTGTAAATTATAATGTCAGCTGCAACTTCTATTCTATGTATCTAAATTTTTCGGTAAAGAATTTAAGCAAATAATACGGTGAATACATAAAAAATGTGAACGCATCTGCCGCATTGTCCAATTTTCAACCAATCGCACTTGCTCCCGCTCCCCTAGCTGTCAGTTGAGTGTCAAGCTTGAATTGTTCGAATTTGAATTGTTTTTTTTCCGCCGGCATAGGGCGTTGACGCGGTTGTACATGGCCGGTCGTGTTCTACAATTGAATTGATTGAATTATGGTTAATTTGGAACGTTATGGATGGCCACCCGTATTGTCGGATGGTAAATAAGGGTACCTACTAGTAACTGTATGAATTTGTTGAAACATATTTTGCAATATTGGACGGACTGAATTATCGTTTTGATGAAGTAGGTACCTACACTTAAAGTGCAAAAGTAATCTGTCCAATTATGCACTATTCTTATAAGGATAGGTATAGGTAAAACAGTCAGAATCCAAATCTTCTTCTGCTTATTTAAGAGCAAAGCTCTTGTCGGTGTAGCTCAAACTCCGGTCCCAGGAAACCTCTTTGGCATTTTGATACGACTTAACATCAACTCTTTCTTTGAGCTGCTCTATGTAGTTTATTCCTAGTCTTCCTCTTCCTCGCTTCTCCTCTATCTTTCCTTCAATTATATTGAGTATGAACTTGTCATGTCGTATGAGGTGCGAAAGGTGAGAATTCAAATAAATATCTAAAATTCTACGAAATATCTAAAGTGTTAAATAGGTATGAAACAATGCTCATAAACAAAGAAAATAGGAAATACCAGAAACAAGTGTTACCTAATTGGATGCGGTGTAACATAAAGAATAGGAAAGCAAAAAAAGAGACAAAAATGTCCGTACCTTCGGTCCAAATCGTACACAACGCAATCCGGATTATGGACGCATAGACAATCCCAAAGTTTTTAAAAGCCGCGTCGTTGCGCAAACATTTACCGCCTTAATGGATTAGCGATGTAGTCGGGTAGCGTTACAGGCCGTTTGACTATAGTCCGGGTTTGCTTGTTTGCCTGTTTGTTCTGGATGAACTTGCGAAAGGTTTCGGATGTTCAATGCAACTGCGTATTTAAGTATGGACATTGCGCAAGACTTAGTACGGCTATGTCCACGGGTATGGAATAAAATAGATGTGCAATAATTACATGTGCAGGATTATTATTAGCTGCTGGCACTAATGAAGGCTTGGGGTTTCATTGTATTTGCTTTTGACACTCCCTAGCTTGACAACATAAGAGAAGTAAGCCATCAAAATCGTCCGGCAAAAAATAATACCATCACAGCATCTGTCCCTTGATCCAATATTTCCATAACCGTGACTGTCGCCGTCCAAACGTGGATGCGGTGCATCAACTAAGCACAAACAAACACGCTTGCGCAGTTGATCGTTGCGTCGGTCAATATTAGGGCTGCGTCCGCGATGGCCGAAGGAACGGGTTTGGCTCCATTATGGCGACGCGATGAAGTTTTATTCATTTGTTTAACTATCTTTTGAACAGCAGCGCTTCTTTAGAGTTCCTACAAAAACTTTTCAGTGTTTAGCCTACGCATATAGTTTCATAGTGTCACTCACATAGCTTGTTGCGCGAACCAGCAAACTAACATGTACTACATTATTTATTGGAAAATTTGTAAAGGACGGTTATTGTAGAGAAGAGTTTCCAAATTAAAAATTAGGCCGAATAGGAATTCAAAAGGTTCTGCTGACGCTGAGTGTTAGTAATGTTAATTCCAATTGTCGCTAACGTCTGAAATTAATAGAAAGGTGTCCCTCCTGTTGGGCACTGGAACCTAATTTTGATAATTGTAGAGTATTTGCATATCACTACATACATATTTAGTATAAAACAAAGTCACTTCCCGCTGTCTGTCCCTATGTATGGTTAGATCTTTAAATCTACGAAACGGATTTTGATGCGGTTTTTTTAAATAAATAAAGTGATTCAAGGGGAAGGTTTATAATATATGTATAATATAGTACCCGTGCGAACCCGGGGCGGGTTGCTAGTATTATAATATAAGAATGTTTCCTGTATATTTACTAAGAGTGCTACAATTGACAAAAAACCTAATCATTTTCGGAATCTGCATTGACGATAACTTCAAGGCATAATCATATTTTTTTGGCAAATCGTGTCGTATCGAATAATGGAACTTTACTGTTTGCCCACTAAATGTGGGTGAGCGGGTTTGCGCAAACACACCGACAAACTGACGAACAGCCGGCGCTGTTTGATCTGCCAGCGGGTTGGAGGCTGCGGAGACTACAAAAAGTTTTTGGCCTCGATTGACTTTTGTCTAGAAGTGCTCTACTGCTGGGAGGGTTGCCGCTTTTGAATAATGAATACTACATAATTTTGAATATCAATATTTTCTGTCAAGTCTCTGTATTAATATAATGCTCTTACCAGGGTAGGTATTATACAGCGTGTCTCTGACTTAGGGGCTTTAAATGTAAGGCTAGAATCTACTCACCAAACTAAGCAACTTTTGTTTTACAATTTCTTAAAAAAATGCTATTTGTTAATTTAATTATTTTCATACAAAGTAAATGTGATGTTCAATGTACATCATCCATTAGTTAGTTTTCATACTTGTCAGTGTCATGGATGTCAAATAATGAGGCCGTGTTTGCAATACATTTATGGTACAGTTAAAGTTCAAACGCGAATAAATTATAGAAATAATAGTTATTTTACAAAGTTGCGGAACAAAAGTGGTTCAGTTTCAGGACCGTAATGGACATTTGCATTTAAAGCCCCTAAGTCAGAGACACGCTGTATAGTAGTTTTGGACATTCTAACAAATTCCGGTATTTTTGCCTAACACAGTTTTACGATGGCTGAAAGAGACCGACGGACCAAATTTTAGTTAGTTAGTCATGTACTTATTCTTTGTTTTTGATAAGTTTCTATCAAAAATGTTATCAACTACTCATTGAGAAGTTTCTAATGAGCCCAAACACAACAGGTTTACCTGGTATAATTGAATGAAAAAAATGTTTATATACGAGGAGTTCCTGTCCGTCTTCATCATCCACAACCAGCTTTATGGTCCACAATATTGAATTGTAATCTAACTAGTACAAGATTTCAACTTTATTTTTACATCGGAATGTTGGTCTGCCTTAAAAGGTTTAACCCAGACAATTATATACATACAATGTAATTTAAATAGTTTAGTATTTAAGAGTTAATTCGGCTTCGCAAGCCATATCAAGGCTCACGCCCGCAACCAACTAGGGTCGCCATCGCCGGCCATGGCGTGGATAGCTATATATACTGGCTCGAACAGATCGATAGACTTTTAAGCAAATGGGATATAGATCAGGTTTAGTACTTTACTACACATAGAATTTAAATAAATCTGTTACAAATTACTCCCAGAAGCTACAATAAGCGGACCTGGTGGCACTTATTATTTGGTATTTTCTATGATGGAAAGTTAGCTTCATTATTCGTCCCACACACTGTTTGTATGTATTTTTGCCGGAGGGTAGCCGGTGATCCGTCATTCGGCGCGTCGGGGTAATGCGTGGGACTTGTATGAAATTATTAACAACGAGAGGGACGGCATGCCTAAAATATTAGCCATTTTTTCACCAATTGATGGCACAGTCCCCTTGATTTTTATTATACAGAACGTGTGAGAGTGCAGGAGAATCGATAAGATTTAATATGATTCTAGGACGTATTTATCGTATCGATTTGAGGAATTATCATAAGAGTTATTTAAACACGGTTTCTATCCTTCATTATAGATGATAGTAGAAATGCCAAAAGAGTTCCGGACGGTTATTCGAATAAATAAATTTTCTTTGCTTCATGAACTGATTCCGTTGTTAAATTAAGAGTCCGCAGTAAGCTCAGCCGAATTTCACCTTCCCATACAAACGGAGTTTCGTTCTCATTTTAAAACTACATTTTGGATTGTGACGAAACTTTGCATATACAATGACATAAGGTAAATCTATTCAAATCTATTTTCACTAAAATACCGTTAAAATTAGTTTGTTTTATTCACTTATGATGTTTGACAGGTTTGTTAAGTGTAATAAATAAGAGGAAAAGCAAGAAATGTCTTAAATTAATATTACCTACATCTCAATGCAACCACTTAAATCCACGATCGAACTTATCACTTGGTCGAGCCTCATCCCTCAGCGATTGAGCAGTATTAACAGTATAATGCTATCAACTTTCAAATCTTTTAAGCCGTGCACTTCCAATATAAGCTGGGGTCCCCCCAGGAGGTTATTTGCTCGGCAAATTTGCGTAGCGCCGCAATTTCAGACATCAACGCGCAAGCTCGCGGGGTGCCTGCCGCTTTGTTTGGTTTTTATGAGCCATTTGACTTTTTTATGAGTCAATATACTCGTGTGGTAATATGATTAATAAAAAGTGAGGAAATGAAAGTTAGCTCGCTGGTATTAATGGATCTAGGAATATAACATTACGTAAATATAATAATTTTAAGTTAGGAACAAGACAAGTAATTTTTAGTATTCTAGTGATGATTATTCAATATTTATTTAATTATTTATTTATTTATAGACACGAAAAATAACAATAAATGTAACATTACAGGAAATATCCTAAGTCATTAAATTTTTTTTAATCATGGGTACATTAGACACACATTAAAAATGAAAAAATAACACTAAATACATCTCACACAACTTCAAGCACTCTCTTTCGACAACCGTCCAGCCATCCGCAAACAGATCGCAGGAAAGTTGCTTCGCGTTTAGTATATTGAGCGCATGCAGGAATATTTAATTAAAAACTCATTAAAAAAGTCCATTCCATTTCAGAAAAACGTAAAGGGCATACAAAAATCCTTACAAGAATTTAACCATCTAAATAATTACAATGGTTAATTTTTTCAAGTACTTATTTAAGTCAAATGACCCCCAAACCCCATATAAATATTTCAATAGTTGGTATCAACATAAACCTACCTATGAACAGCAATTCTTATTCAAATAGCAGAAAATTAGGATATCAAAGACTATTTTTATAACAGAAAAAATAAGCATCCAAATAATCCCATTTCAATCGAGCTTATCGCCTCATCCCCTTTGCTAGGGGAAGAAGAAAATAAAAGTGAGGCAGGCACCCGGGGGAGGCGATCCATCGTCCCTGGACAGAGGAAATAGCGGAATGTCGCAGTGTTAACAATGTACCAGTACCTAAGTACACATATACCTACAATTCTATAGGTGCTATTACTCGTACCTACTATATTGCTATTCTCTTGCTTCACAAGTAGTAAAGAGTTTTTTTAATAATTTCAATTGCTCTGTTCGTATGTGAGTGAGTAAGTTGTCTTTCAATGCAAACTATTTTTCAGCTACTTGCCGGTATCGGCGAAGTCCTACGGTTAGTGGTTTTAGTGGAACCGAGGTCGGATCCGGAGGTTTTATATTTAGTTTGTCGGAGTCGGAACCGAACTCGGGGTCGAAGCGGAGGCGGAGATGGAAAAAAACGTATT
The DNA here is from genome assembly GCA_947578815.1 of Epinotia ramella. Taxonomy (NCBI): domain Eukaryota; kingdom Metazoa; phylum Arthropoda; class Insecta; order Lepidoptera; family Tortricidae; genus Epinotia; species Epinotia ramella. The sequence continues at coordinate 16,402,157 of OX388202.1, read as the reverse complement.
AGGTGCACAAGAAAACTATAATTACGCGTCACGTGGCAGGAGAGCGGCAGGTATTTTTTGTCTTCTTGTGTCAACGCTATTTTATGACTATTGCACGACCGGACTGGTATACAACTGTACTGAAATTTTGCATAATTTCGAATCAAGCTGGTCTGATGATGAAGACGGAAGATGGTCATGTCATGTGACTGGTTTATAAGAGTGCAGAAAAAAACATTTATTGGGTGTTTATGTTCAACGTTCAATGAGCTTAATTCAGAATTTACAGTTATTCGTAACATGAGTCTTTAAGTGATATTATTCGTAACATGAGTCTTTAAGTGATATTATTCGTAACATGAGTCTTTAAGTGATATTATTCGTAACATGAGTCTTTAAGTGATATTATTCGTAACATGAGTCTTTAAGTGATATTATTCGTAACATGAGTCTTTAATTGATATTATTCGTAACATGAGTCTTTAAGTGATATTATTCGTAACATGAGTCTTTAATTGATATTATTCGTAACATGAGTTTTTAAGTGATATTATTCGTAACATTAGTCTTTAAGTGATATTATTCGTAACATGAGTCTTTAAGTGATATTATTCGTAACATGAGTCTTTAAGTGATATTATTCGTAACATGAGTCTTTAAGTGATATTATTCGTAACGTGAGTCTTTAAATGATATTATTCGTAACATGAGTCTTTAAGTGATATTATACCATCAACAATGATAACGAAAAGAAAGCTTCGTCTACGTAAGATAACTTATCTGTAATCTCGGCTATCGAATTTTATTCAATGACCTGAGATATTCGGGTACTCTGTCATTTTTATATTCGTTTAACATTGTTACTGTGATAAGGTACTACTTGTAGATGAATGTTGCTGCCATCTTAATCGCAACGTCACAGATTGATGTATTATTGATTATTTGAGACTAACTGGCAATATAACACATAATAATATTAATAGATCAGCCTATATACGTCCCACTACTGTGGATTAGAGAGAACGGGCAGTATATATTTATTTAATGTATTTATTTATTTAAATCAGACCAAAGCCTAGTAAAAGGCATCCTTCTCTACGTCCATTCTAAATTGGAACAGCGTTGAATGAAGTTTTGTACCCTGTGATTTAAAAAAAACTCTATTCCCTATTATAGTTGATTATTATTTAATTGTTTTTTTTTCTTATATATAAGTAGTGAGCAGCTAGAGGTTAGAGAAAGATGATATCTATAATGGATCAGCTCTGTTAATTCGTCTGCAATCTGGGGTGTCTACTACTATCAATCGCTTTGCATCTTTTGAAATACATTATTTGCTTTATTTTATTTTTTATTTATTTGATCGTATGCCATACAGGATGAAACAGTAACAAATAATAAGTACATTCATCATCATTTTCTTGCCCTTATCTCATTTACTTGGGATCGGTGCTGATTTGCAGAATGTGTTTTTCTTCCTGTCAGCCGTCATCACATCACTCACTTCTTTTCTCTTCATATCGTCTCTCACACAGTTTATCCACCTTTTTCTCGCCATCCGTCCACATTCATACGTAATCGAACGAGAGAGCGAAGCGAACGAAGTTCTATGCTTCAGCTTGGGCCTAAAATCGTTTGTACGTCTGGATGTCGCACTTTCCCGCTGCTCTCCGCTACAGGTCGCATTTCTCAACCTTTTCGAAATTATGTTATTTTTAAACAAGCTTCTGTACTTTTCTGTATACCATCATCAACTACTCATTGAGACGATTCTAACGAGCCCAAACTCAACGGGGTTACGTCGGTTAAGTACTGAATTCCCATGGCCACCTTCTGTCTCCATCATCAGATCAGCTCGATGGTACCATAATATTGAATTGTCATCCAAACTATATTTATACCCAAAATTTCAGTTCAATCGGTCACCGGGAAGTGGGTCAAATTTAACTTGCAAGATTTGATTACAGACTGACAGCCAGACAAGACAGACAACGGGACAGGTGAAACTAAATAATGCTTGTAAAAAGGCAAGCTCGCGAGTTCTGCAGCTCACAGAGCCAGAGCCACTAGTATTATTTTGGCCACTCGACATCCAACCACTCCAATAATGTCCAAGAATGAACAAAAATACTAACGCCTTGGCCTCAGGCCTTTAAAACGTTATAAAATGAACCGGAATTATAACGGTATATTCCGTTAGTGTTCGAAAATTACGTTATAACAAAATCAATATTCTCCATAACGATATAAATACCGTAACAGAATGAATAACAGAACGATATATAATAACGTTATAATATCGTTTTAAAATGCGAGCCGCGCGCTACGGCTGCGCCGTTGCCGCTCTGTGCCAATGCCAACATGCCACCACGTGGGCCGTAGCGCGACGTGCGACGTTGCCGTTATGTTGTTCTAGCTTCTAAATCTTATTAATGCTTGTTTACCTCGATCATTTGCAAATTGGTTGTGAATTGTGAATATTTGGTTGGTTGCGACGATAAATGGCGGAATAAAAATGGGACGCAGGAAACGCAACGCTGTCCACAGATTCGTGGACTTGCTCATAAATAAAAAGAAAGAGTGCCAATCTTAATAGCCCCTAGGTATACACTATTACAATATGTAAGAGGGTCAATATTTTTTTATATTAATTGTTTGTCTCGGCACTAAATCGCAGACTCCCAGTATTAGGACCTATTCCAAACAAGCCCTACGACCGACGGTGTTGCCGTGAGCAAAAAATTATGCATAGGTATGTTGGTATGTGCTTTTGTTCATTAATCGTAATAAAATTAAAATATACTTTTAGTTTCCGACATTTTATTTTATTTTTGATTTAGAGCCATTCCGAAAACGACAAGTTAAATAAAATCTGATTATGAAACCAAAGAATGTGTGAATTTTCGATTTCGGTTCTTCGCCATAATCTGTCTAGATAGGCTCGCGATAGATAGGGGAGACCAAGGACGGTTGGTACACATAAATATGTATCGATCCTCCTTTTCTTACGATTCATCCTCCTTTTCTAATTAATCCTTAGTCACTAAATATGTATATAAATAACTAGCTGTTGCCAGCGACTTCGTTCGCGTGGAACTTGTTATGGTCTTAGAAAAAATATTGCTATTAAATTATGTTCGGTGCAAGCTATTTATCGCTGTCCCAAACACACTTCTACCATCTTAAAGATATACAAAAACTATCCTATATCCTTCCAAGGGTCTCAAATTATCTGTACGGGAAATTTCATCTAAATCCGTTCAGGGATGAGACCTACGTAAAAGGTAACAGTGCGATGAGTTCGTTAGTTTAAATTGATAAATCTAAATTGAAAACTTCGTTTTTACAAACATAAATATCTTAAGAATCATCAACAGACGTTTTCATACAGTATTAAAGAAAAATATATTTTTATATGTCTACTAAGCTACATTACTGTTATAATAATAAGTACCCAATGTTGATTAAATCTATTCGATTCTGGGAGCATCGCAGTTCTAACCTAACCTATCCTACATTTCTGGTAAATGTTCAAATCTGTAAGTCTTACTTTAAAAAAGGTCTTGCTCTCTATACAACCTTCAAACCTTTTAACTCTCTTAGGGGATGAATAAAAAAAACGCTGAAATCGTTTTCTAATCATTAAACAAACGGTCCATAACCTAAGTAATAAATCTATTATTTTAAAAATATCTTGCTCTTCGTATAAACTTTGAACCCCCTAGAAACCCTCTTGGGGGATGAATTTCAAAAACATTTCAAACAACCCTATACGGCCTTCGAATCCCCTTTAAACACTCTTAGGTGATGAATAAAAAAATCTACTAATCTGCTCTCTCTATTTTAAGACCAAAATTAAAAAATCTTACTTAAAAAATTACTTTTCCCTCCATATAAACTTTGAAGCCCCATTAACGCCTATAGGGGATGAATTAAAAAAAAACTCTGAAATCAGTTTTGTTGTCTTTTAACATACACACTAAGACTGACATTAGAAATATCTTACTATATTTTCTTGCTCTCCATATAAACCTTGAATACCGTTTTAACACTTTTTACCCCCTAGGGGTGGTATTTTTCCAAGACGATGAAAGGATTTTTTTTTTCTAATAAGTAATCGTACCACAAAGTTGCCCATCTCTAGCTCAAAAAAAATGTTTCTCATCCTAATCTTGCATAAGTACCTTTTTAACCCCCTTAGGGATGGAATTTTCTAACACGTTAAAATTACTTACTGTTTTTCTATTCTAATAAGTAATCTTTCTACAACGTTTCAAATCTCAAGCTCAAAAAAAGTGTTTATCATACAAACCTTTCACCCCTTTTTAACCCCCTTAGGAGTGGAATTTTCTAAAACGCTGACAGTCCTTTTTTGTATTGTATTTAGTAATCTTTCTACAAAGTTTGAAGTTTCTAGCTCAAAAAATAAAGTTCCCTCCATACAAACTTTGCACCTCTATTTAACCGCCTTAGGGATGAAATCTTCTAAAACACAGAAAGTACTTTTTTCTATTCTAATAAGTAATCTTTCTACAAAGTTTCAAGTCTCTAGTTCAAAAAATAATGTTTCCCCCATACAAACATTGCACCCCTGTCCCCTACTTAACCCCCTTAGGAGTGGAATTTTCTAAAACGCTGCAAGAACTTTTTATGCATCTTAATAAGTAATCTTCCTACAAAGTTTCAAGTCTCTAGTTAAAAAAAAAAGTTTCCCTCATATAAACTTTGCACCCCTATTTAACCCCCTTAGGGATGGGATTTCCAAAAATTCCATCTTGTCCCTTCTTTTTAGTCCCAGTAGTTTCGGCTGTGCGTTGATGAATTAGTCAGGAAGTCTTCTTTTACATATATAGATAAATCAAATTTCTCATTCTCTCCACCTCATTTTAAGCATCTTAGCTGACCATCCATCCGTAATGTGCGTGCTGGTGCCATGAGACCGGTTTAATTTATTTAAACTTTGTGACACAATACAAAAAAAAGTATATATGGTGGACTTAATGCCATAAGGCATTCTCTACCAGTCAACCAACGGGCTAAGCAGAAACATTTGATGCAGGCATTTAAATTATTAATAATTTACCATGCTATAACAATGCCATTAATATCTTGAGAACCTCTGGATAAGACCAGAATGCAGAAATTTTCGTCATCCAGTAAGCTATAATCACATACTTTAAATCCAAAATTTCAAGTCTGTAGGTCATTTAGTTCCGAAGTTAAGCGAAAGCAAAGTTTCGCATTTATGACACTCACTCACTCATGATCATCAAAATAGAACTAGTACTTCCCATAAACTCAGAGAGCTGAAATTTGGTACAGAGTTAAGGTTTAATGACCACATAAAGGGAAAAGTATAAAAAATTGCTATTTTAACCCAGTTTTCTAGATACACCAACTGTATACATTACTTTGTAATCCTATACAAATATATAGGATTACAAAGTTACATTTGCAGTGAATGGGAAAATTCAAAAGCAAGAATGGGCCTGCATTCATAGTTTGTATGTATGGATAACACATTAACCTACAAAAAGAAGTGAGATTCCATAAAAAACACTCCATGTAAAAAAGAGGCCAAGTCTCGAAACTCTTCCACCGTAAAAAGTTGTGAGATATTTCGTAGAGCCAAGTTTCAGGCATTCTTATTAATCTTTATTTGCTTGCTAAATAAAATTTTGTGACTTGGCAATCACACAATACTACATAATTTTAGGTAAGTATGCAAAAATCTATAAATACAGTTAAGTTGTGTGATCGCCACGTTGCAGAATTTTATTTAGGAAGCAAAAACATTCCATGTAAAAAAGAGGCCAAGTCTCGAAACTCTTCCACCGTAAAAAGTTGTGAGATATTTCGTAGAGCCAAGTCTTAGGCATTCTTTAATCTTTATTTGCTTGCTAAATAAAATTCTGTAAATTGGCAATCACACAACTTTCCTGCATTAATGGATTTCTGCATACCTAAAGCTATGTAGTATTGTGTGATTGCCAAGTCACAAAATTTTATTTAGCAAGCAAATAAAGATAAAAGAATGCCTGAGACTTGGCTCTACGAAATATCTCACAACTTTTTACGGTGGAAGAGTTTCGAGACTTGACCTCTTTTTTACATGGCATGTTTTTATGGGATGATGCATTTCCGACTAATGAGGCACAGAGTAGCTAAAGACAATCTGATTTGAAAATGATTAGTCAGGATATTCGTATCAGGCTGCAACCTGCGCCGACAAGCCAAGCAAATCGAAAAATTCTGTATTTTACTACATATGACGTCGTGCACTCTAACAAACAACCTACGTTACGTAATCACATCGCTTACATTGCACGAGTAGGCTATACTGAATGCGAGAAAGGGGTAGACTATAACGTTATAACATTATTATATCGGTTAAAAAAGTATCGGTTTTATATTAATGGTTTAGATTTATAACGTTATAATGGATATCGCTATACAGCGCGTCAAATATCGTTTTTGAGTATAGCGGTTTAAGGAATAATAACGTTATAAATGATAGCGCTATACGAAAATAGCGCTATTTAAAGGCCTGCTTGGCCTACGAATTTGGTCTTAAGCGACCTGCGGCACGGCAGCGGCTTTTCTAATTCATTGCGCGTGATCCCAACTAACCACAGTGCGTTGCGCGTCTCGACCGCGCAATGAACAGATAAAACGCTGCCGCAGGTCGTTTAAGACCAAAGTCGTGGCCAAGGCGTTAGTAGTAGTAACTACTAGTAGTGGATCGTAGTTTAAAAGTGATATCCTTCAAGAAATAATATAGTTTTATTACATTGGTATACGAGAAACTGTGTTTGGGGGACGCCTATATCCAGCAGTGGACGTCTTTCGGATGGTAATGATGAAGATGGTGACTGGAAACTATTAGTTTTAGTTTTGTTGAGATAAGGTAGGTGCGTTTGTTCCTACGCTGCGACAGATAGAGAGACAGAATCAGTGTAGCTCACGATGAGAGTGTAATTTATAAGTAAGTAGGTATTTGGCAGATACGGAGCCTTAAAACTTAGCTGGTGCGAATATAGATAAGTACAGTACTGAACATCACACTGTGTCAGGAGTTCTATGTTATCATGTTAAGCAGGTACATTACAGAATGAACACAATAATTAACTCGACAGATAATAATATATGCGTTATCTTTTAGTTGTTTCGGTCTCGCCAGCTTTGTGTACGGAACCCTAAGCCAAGCACGGGTGGTATAGGGTTACTTAATACTAGCTTTCAATTTTACGACCACAGCTTAGCACAAGTCTGGTGGATATGCACCTAATTGAAGAATATACCAGTTTAGTTAAAAAAATAAGTAATATAATTAATTAATTTTGTATTAAGCAGTTACGCTGCTAACGAAATTATACATTTTTTAAATAAAGGAAAAATCCCCCCTAAGGCGTTGTAGGAAGGAACTGATTGAAGAATTTGGTGCCCGAACCGGATTGTTCCGATAGCTCAGTTGGTTAGTAGCGACGGGCCATGAATGCCTGTGGTCGCCGGTTCGAATCCGGCTCGGAGCATTACATTTTTCAATTTTTCCTTTATTTAAAAAATGAATATAATTAATTCACTCAATTAGCGCCATTTGGTACAAGAAAAGTTACCAACCAAGAAATCAGGTAGTGACACAAAACTTTTAAATATGTTATAACTACATGTCTATTCTAGTGATACAAATACCAAGATACAAGTCACGATATTAAACACAAAACTTATCAATTAATCTGGCCCTTTCCTGCCGCTGCCACGGCCTACAACATTCGCCTAAAATAACTCGATACACTTCGATACGAGATATCGATCGCGTATTAAAATCAGTACTTTCATTTCAACACTGGGGATAAGAACTAGGTCTTAGATATAAATCTGCAATACAATGCTTATATCACGGAAATTTACGAAAAATCTTGAAAACAAATCTTTTGTTCGATAAGTAAAGCTTTATCTTTGTGACGTAGACACTTTAGATTAATGGATAAGGTTAAATACCTACATTTTGATGGCATTGTTCGTACTGTTTCGTTATTCGTTATGCTCCAGGTGAAATACATCAATTATTGCTTTGAACAATGTCTTCAGGCAGGACACCCGTCTCTTTCTGTGTGATCTTATTAGAAAGAGACTGATTAGTGGAAAAGTCGGCCTTGTGCAAGTTAATTTCACAAAGTAAATTGTGTTGTGCCAAAAGGAGAATACTAACTTTCTACTTATTTCGTCTCGAAAAATCTACAAATAAGATAACATTTAGGTGCCTAAATATTATCTTATTTGTAGATTTTTCATAGACAATGTGTTTTTATTGTAACTAGATTGTATACCCAATTAAGAAAGGTTGTGCTATTACGACGTAGCATCTACATATATAAAATGCGACAAGTTTTGAGTTAATGCGTAGGTACCTTTCAGTGCCGCGTTTGTTTGTTGTTAAGTTTTGCACTTTTTCAGTGATAGTTTAATTTTTTGACCCTGAGTTGTCCATATATGCGAAATCGGATATCAGACTTAGGTTGGTCGGTGGCGATGCGGTCTGTATGTTCTGCATGTCAAAATGGCGTCTTACGGTCTTGGAGTAGGTACCTAGGTACAGCTGATAGAATGTACATATGACGTCAGAAAGTATGAAGATAGACCGACTAGGAAGTAGGTCTAGGTATACATTCACCGACTGCTCCTACAAAGGACATAGTCCTCATCTCATCACAGTGTTATCACACCTTCGCACGCTGATGGTCTGTTAAACTGCGTATAATTCGAGTACACAGACACCATCAATCATCTTATCTCCAGTAATTTTGTTGCTGATAGCTTATCTACCTGATATCGTAGACGCTTGTTACACAAATAGGGGTTTTTTAACGAATACAGCTTTTGTGCATCATCGTGACATGCAATCTGACTCGAAACGTCAATTATTTATTATATTTTTTTATTGTCATAATACTGCCTTATTTATTTATTATAACTGACATTACAAAGAAATATTACATTACATCGCTCCACAAAACAAATTATTTTGTTTGACTGTGGAATCTGGTTTCAGTCTCAAAATAATACTTAGGTGCTCTAATACATTATTAAAGTACATACATATGTATTAATACGTATTAATTATAAGGGGTTGGCTCATAGACGATCCATAAAGGCTGAATGCACCTTTTGTAGAGTATCCATGAAGTACTTTTTAAGCGATATTTAAACCATAGGTTTGATTTGATGAACGGACAATGTCCGCAGGCAGAGTGTTTAGTATGAATAGTAGGTAGGGTAGGCATTTTTTTAATGTCCGATCTCCGTAGTAGTTGGACACTCTAGGAACATCATATTTGCCAGCCATTTGTTTAATATTGGTTATTGGTTAATAATTCAGATAAAGATCAAAAGTATCAAGTGTTCGCCATGGAGACCGTGGGTCCTTGGGGACCGTTAGGGCTGGCTCCTTCCTCGCACAGCGTATTGGCATTGCCATTCAGCGAGGCAACGCAGCCAGCCTTATGGGCTCTGCCTAGAGGCAGCGATTTGGGGTAACTATGTAGATATATATAGTATAGGTTCACATAGTTTAAGATAGGTATAGTTAGTTAAGTTTTTAATTAAATTTTCGGTGTCTTGTTTTTTCATTGTCATTCTTGTATTTAAAAAAAGTGTCAAAAAGGTCGTGAATTGGAAAATATCGCGTTCCTTGTAACGCCCTTCTCTGACTTATATGATTGTTGAACTGGTTGAATCGATGCACGATCGTTTCAAATTTCCTCGCCTTTTTTTCCTTTTTCAACTCAGCCTACTCAAACAATAGATTATTTTACGACACAATTGAGTTTATACTATATTTTACCTCATCTCACTTAATGAATAATGGATAAATTGATGCTCAAGACTTGACTTGGCTAGTTTTTACTAGCAAGCCAAATTTTTCGAAGAGTAAGATATTATATTACCTTACAATATATGAACAGTTACTTACGTAAAACATAAAGATGATAAGTTGAGTAACCAAATATCAGATATCTTGTATGTACAAAATAGAGTTATACTTTTATATATGTAGCAAATATTGTAGTACAAAAAATAAGATTGTATATCTAGTAAATAGAAGTTGACAACCATGTATATTCTTAATATTTAACTTTTTCACATTTATGCTTTTGGAGGGATATCATTACTTTTTGTACAGATTTTTTTATTAATCACTTCTCAAAAGTAAGTTATTTATGAAATTATATTGTGTTTCTCAAGAGATTATGCACGAGTTACTATACAAATTACCCAAAGCTACAGGTGTGCCTATAATATGTGAAGAGTTCCCTCGATTCCTTCAGGACTCTATCATCAGATCCTGACCAAATGATAATTGTACTTCACTAAATCAGTTCTACTTCACCAAATGGTGTTTCTCAAGAGATAATGCATGAGTTACTATACAAATTACCCAAAGCTACAGGTGTGCCTATAATATGTGAAGAGTTCCCTCGATTCCTTCAGGACTCTATCATCAGATCCTGACCAGATGATAATTGTACTTCACTAAATCAGTTCTACTTCACCAAATGGTGTTTCTCAAGAGATAATGCATGAGTTACTATACAAATTACCCAAAGCTACAGGTGTGCCTATAATATGTGAAGAGTTCCCTCGATTCCTTCAGGACTCTATCATCAGATCCTGACCAGATGATAATTGTACTTCACTAAATCAGTTCTACTTCACCAAATGGTGTTTCTCAAGAGATAATGCATGAGTTACTATACAAATTACCCAAAGCTACAGGTGTGCCTATAATATGTGAAGAGTTCCCTCGATTCCTTCAGGACTCTATCATCAGATCCTGACCAGATGATAATTGTACTTCACTAAATCAGTTCTACTTCACCAAATGGTGTTTCTCAAGAGATAATGCATGAGTTACTATACAAATTACCCAAAGCTACAGGTGTGCCTATAATATGTGAAGAGTTCCCTCGATTCCTTCAGGACTCTATCATCAGATCCTGACCAGATGATAATTGTACTTCACTAAATCAGTTCTACTTCACCAAATGGTGTTTCTCAAGAGATAATGCATGAGTTACTATACAAATTACCCAAAGCTACAGGTGTACCTATAATATGTGAAGAGTTCCCTCGATTCCTTCAGGACAATATCATCAGATCCTGACCAGATGATAATTGTACTTCACTAAATCAGTTCTACTTCACCAAATGGTGTTTCTCAAGAGATAATGCATGAGTTACTATACAAATTACCCAAAGCTACAGGTGTGCCTATAATATGTGAAGAGTTCCCTCGATTCCTTCAGGACTCTATCATCAGATCCTGACCAGATGATAATTGTACTTCACTAAATCAGTTCTACTTCACCAAATGGTGTTTCTCAAGAGATAATGCATGAGTTACTATACAAATTACCCAAAGCCCTACAGGTGTGCCTGTAATATTTGAAGAGGTCGATTCCTTCGGGACTCCATCATCAGATCCTGACCAGATGACAATTCTACTTCCACTAAATGGTGCTTTTCAAAAGCAAATGCACGAGTTCCGAGTTCGAAATACCCAAATCTCTATAGGTGTCTATCTCAATAGATTTCCCTCGATTTCTCCAGGACCCCATCATCCTGAACCTGATCTCCCTGACCTGATAAAAGTAGTCCCATTACTTCGGAAGTCCCTTTCAAGAAAAAAAAATATTTTTTCATATCGTTTTATTAATGATGTAGTTCTGAGGTAACAAACATAAATAAATAACAATATTAATAATAATAATCAGTCAACGTAAGGCAGCTTGTGGCGGGCTGTTAGGAAGTACCTGAGTACTCCTGGGGGTGTCCTGTGGTCAGGTTGAGGCGACCGGGTGGATGGTTGGACAGGCCCCCTGCCTAAGGCTTGCCTTTACTGGCCGTCCTGAGTGGTGTCGCAAGAGCGGTTGTTCGTGGGTAGATGTGGCCACCTAAGTGGCGAGTTGGCTATATGTTTAAAGTCCAGTGCCACCTCTCTACCCGCCAGCTCTCTGACCGGTGTTGCCCTTAGGCCATTTTTTAATGTCGCTATTAATAGGGGCCTATCTAGCAGTTGGCGAGTCACCGTCTGCCAGAGATAAAAAGTGAGACAGTTTTATTAGGCAGGCGTCCGATGTTTCATCCAATAGCCCAGCTACTAGTCCATCATTTTCACCCAATAACCCTTTTCATTTAGATTCCAACAACCATCAATAGGCCTTATATTCGTACAGCCCAGCGGGTGCTGTCTCTGTGTGCGTCCCATGTCACGGGCAGGGACAGCATCCGCTCGGTGTATTCCTTGCATTTCATTAAATTGTCAAAAGGGCCTTACGTGTTGTCTCAGTTGGTAATTTGTAGGTACGTACGTACGTAGCTCCACACACGCCTCCCAAAGGTCCGGGACACATTGTCCCGTGAGCGGGAAAGACATAATAAATAATAGGTACTTAAAAAAATCCCGATTTTTTTACTTTTTTATTTGCACAGAATTACCCAGATGGAAGCTCAATTTCAACTTTATAAGGTCATCTGGAAGTGGGTTAGGTTTTTGATCTATCCGTCAGCTAATAACTACCTATCTAAGTCAGTGATAAAAATGCCGACTTTTAGACGTTAATATCTCAATAACTATTTTACCTGTTAATATGCGGATTCTAGTTATTCTAAGGGATTTTAAAACATATATACAATTTTATGTTTCTGTGTTAAATAGTTTTTGAGTTATGAGGGGGTCAAAAGTGGCTCCAAATGGTTCGTGTTATACACTACGGCTGCTGCGTCACCAGTTCCTCTTCGCTTTGAACTTGGCTGGACACGCCTGCCGCGTGTCTAGATAGGTATTTAAATGCATCCGAAATTTCGAATTTATTCGCAATTTTAATATTGTCAAACCTATTTTCCGATAAGTACGCGAAAATTTCGACGTAGATTCTTCTGACATCATCATCCTCCTAGAGTTATTCCCGGTTGTGCCCTATACGAGTCCGGGGTTCGCTTTGATCCCAAGATTTGGCATGGCACTAGTTTTTACGAAAGCGACAGCCATCTGACCTTTCAACTCAGAGGGACAACTAGACCTTGGATTAGACCGGTTTCCTCACGATGTTTTTCCTTCACCGAAAAGCTACCGGTAAATATTCCGTACGTATAAGTTCCGAAAAAACTCATTGGTACGAGCCGTGATTCGAACCCACGACCGCCGCTTGACAGCCGCATTCCTGAACCACTAGGCTACTGGTAGCTCTCAGTAGATTTTTCTGAAATGTAGCATTTTTATTTTTTATAACGCTAATTGTTAAGTAAAGTCACCTATTTATTATATCTTATACACAACGACGTCCTCATTATGAATTCAAAACTTCATCGAGATAACGCAAATGTGTCCGTAACGGTCTTCCCTAACAATGCACTAACAATGAAGTCGTCAGCTGACATTTCTCGGCCATTTTGGAGCCGATCGATTAAGCGACCACAATCGATCATCCTGCGCTATCACGTGTTGGTATTCTGTAATCTATGGTCATATAATTTATTATGGTTTGGCTTCCGGATGCCGTCAACACTCAATAAATCAATTAAAGCGTACATCTTACTTTAGAGTTGTGGAGATAGAGATTACAGCGCATCTCAGAGCTAGGAGTATTTATTAATTGCCAAACAAGTTATTTTTAGTAAATAAGTAAGTATAGAAATCAAAGTAGAATGTTATATTTACTTTATTGTAACGCAGTTTCAGTTGAGAATCCCAACGTGTATTATTGAAGGAGCATGCGAGCAGATTGTGCAAAAATGCTTTCTTATGTAAGTCCGCTACAACTACAAGACGCATTTCTCAATCGATTCTCGTGAAATTTTGTAAGCAGGTTCGGTAATTACATGTTTATTTGCCGGATCAGTTTTTAGAAATAATCTTTAAGTATTCATATAAGATAGACTCGCGAGGTCTAGAGCTCACTCAGCCTCTAGTATTAATATATTATCATTTGTAAGTTTGTAAAGCCTTTCAAACGGCAGTTACGATACAAAAATCCCACTTAACATCTTAGTTGAACTATAAGACTGACACACTCACACCCAGAGTTGGGCACTCAAGAATAAAATCATTATTTGAATAAGAATACGCATGAATAAAATCATGTTGATTTTATTCCCGTCAAAGTTATTCAAATAATTTCGCCGTGAATAATTCTTATGTTAGAAAATTGAATGAAGTTAACTTATTCTTATTCAAATAAATCTAATCATGATTTTTTATTTTAACTAATATACCATGAATAACATATGAATGTAGTTCGATCGGATACTCGGGGGTAAACAAGACGCATTAGGTAATTTTGGTATCGGTATGGAGGCACTAGTAGACTCTTGAATGTAGTGTAATTTATACCTATTGTATATGTCTGTGGATAGTGGAACTCCTCAATGGCTACTTGTATAGCCCTCGAGTTTGGGCTCATTTGGTTTGTTTTGACGAGTTCTATGCATTATACTTGGTGATGATGGTCTGATGATGGAGTGAGGAGGTGGATAGTGGAACTCCTCAATGGCTACTTGTATACCCCTCGAGTTTGGGCTCATTTGGTTTGTTTTGACGAGTTCTATGCATTATACTTGGTGATGATGGTCTGATGATGGAGTGAGGAGGTGGATAGTGGAACTCCTCAATGGCTACTTGTATAGCCCTCGAGTTTGGGCTCATTTGGTTTGTTTTGACGAGTTATATGCATTATACTTGGTGATGATGGTCTGATGATGGAGTGAGGAGGTGGATAGTGGAACTCCTCAATGGCTACTTGTATAGCCCTCGAGTTTGGGCTCATTTGGTTTGTTTTGACGAGTTCTATGCATTATACTTGGTGATGATGGTCTGATGATGGAGTGAGGAGGTGGATAGTGGAACTCCTCAATGGCTACTTGTATAGCCCTCGAGTTTGGGCTCATTTGGTTTGTTTTGACGAGTTCTATGCATTATACTTGGTGATGATGGTCTGATGATGGAGTGAGGAGGTGGATAGTGGAACTCCTCAATGGCTACTTGTATAGCCCTCGAGTTTGGGCTCATTTGGTTTGTTTTGACGAGTTATATGCATTATACTTGGTGATGATGGTCTGATGATGGAGTGAGGAGGTGGATAGTGGAACTCCTCAATGGCTACTTGTATAGCTCTCGAGTTTGGGCTCATTTGGTTTGTTTTGACGAGTTCTATGCATTATACTTGGTGATGATGGTCTGATGATGGAGTCAGGAGGTGGATAGTGGAACTCCTCAATGGCTACTTGTATAGCCCTCGAGTTTGGGCTCATTTGGTTTGTTTTGACGAGTTCTATGCATTATACTTGGTGATGATGGTCTGATGATGGAGTGAGGAGGTGGATAGTGGAACTCCTCAATGGCTACTTGTATAGCCCTCGAGTTTGGGCTCATTTGGTTTGTTTTGACGAGTTCTATGCATTATACTTGGTGATGATGGTCTGATGATGGAGTGAGGAGGTGGATAGTGGAACTCCTCAATGGCTTCTTGTATAGCCCTCGAGTTTGGGCTCATTTGGTTTGTTTTGACGAGTTCTATGCATTATACTTGGTGATGATGGTCTGATGATGGAGTGAAGAGGTGGATAGTGGAATTCCTCAATGGCTACTTGTATAGCCCTCGAGTTTGGGCTCATTTGGTTTGTTTTGACGAGTTCTATGCATTATACTTGGTGAGGATGGTCTGATGACAGAGTCAGAAGTAGGGCTCTGGATATCCGTGGATCACGCCGACCCGTAGCTACGTGTTCTTAACCCCGGCGGTACTAAGATCACGAATTTCACGAACACGGCCGGTACGTAGCCCGTACCTGCGTTCGCGTCTGGATTCACGTGACACGCTAAGATGCGTAGCCCGTTCGTGTGCACCGGTTAGAACGATACACCCGGGCCTCCGCCAGTTGGAGTTAAAATTAAAACAAATTAGGACTACTAATGAATTACTTATTATTACTTAGTTCGGGACGAACGGGTTTTTTTCTATTTGGATTTTTGTTTAAATTATATTTTTTGCGTCGTTTCAGTTATAATGGTTAGGTATATTTAAGTAATTAACGGCGTTATTCTGTTTTCTGTATAACCAGCTATTGTGATTTTAGTCAAAGCTAGCGATGATGCAAAATTATTTAGTTCCATTAGTTATATTTGAATTAATTATACAATTTAGAGACTGCGACGTATAGCGTTATAGTACATAATTATCGTTAAATAAAGAGTAGTAAAAAAAATCTGCTATTCGTGAAATGAATTAATATAAAAGTTTACTATCTAAGGATGCAATCCTAATCTAAAGAAACAAAAGAGCAAATTTCTGCGAATCTTCGGTACGTATGATGACGGTAAACCCAGGCAAACAACACGTGCATGGACTAAAGAAGAAAACAACAAACAAAAACGTACACAGCTGCAGTTCTTATCGGTTTCGGCACATTACAAAGTAGATAGTGACATATTTTTGTTTGACTGAAGGTAAAAAAAGATTTTCATTAAATGGATTGTGGCTATATAGAATATAGAGTGTAATTACACTTCACCTAAATATATTAATTGATGAAAGTAAAAAACAAAATCCGCAGACTTGATGACATTTTATTTTGCATCTATATATAAATATTTTATTCAATAATTTGAGTTCTCTCAAAGTTTAAAAATTATTGAGTCATTCATTGTAATTTACCTACCAGGGTGGTATTTTTGTAGATAACTGGAGTTGCACGTGCAGAATTGCAGATAACAATGGACTCGTAATAAAGGTTTGCGAACGACGTAATTAAACAAACAATACTCATAAGTAGCTTTCGGCTTTACCTGGTATACCACCGTTTTGTTCATGTAGTTCAAAGAAGTGACCGCGTTTTGTTTATTTTCGAATCTGGAGGGGACAGTTTAGAATATTGAACTCGTAGTGATTATCCATTAGTCACCACTACACACACTTCTGTTATTTTAGCCCCCGTTTAATTACTGTATTACCTATTTATTATATTTAATGTTGGTTTCCTTTTATTTACTACTCACTAAATATTTAAAAGTCCATGTTCTTAAAAATAAAAGAATGAAACGGAATAACGAGCTACGAATAAGAACTAACGATATATTTTTATTCGTCGCCTTTAGAGACACTGCATCTTATCTTCACTCAACGTCGCTGGCGGACCGGATCCGCGTGTACTTAAGGTACGTGAACCCGTGACACGGATCTACACGGGTACACGTGACTTAATTACACGTAGCCGAATTTCACGTGCCGAACAGGCCATAAAACCGTTGCCGTGTTACACGAAAACGGGCGCACGGCTACTTGTACACGAAACACGGACACGACCGCGATCCCTAAGTATAAATACGGATGAACCCAAACTCGTGGGGTATACAAGTAGCCATTGAGGAGTTCCTCTATCCATCTCCACACTCCATCATCAGACCATCATCACCAAGTAGAATGTATAGAACTCGCCAAAACAAACCAAATGAGCCCAAACTCGAAGGATATACAAGTAGCCATTGAGGAGTTCCACTATCCACCTCCTGACTCCATCATCAGACCATCGTCACTAAGTATAATGTATAGAACTCGACAAAACAAACCGAATGAGCCCAAACTCGTGGGGTATACAAGTAGCCATTGAGGAGTTCCTCTATCCACCTCCTCACTCCATCATCAGACCATCATCACCAAGTATAATGTATAGAACTGGCCAAAACAAACCAAATGAGCCCAAACTCGAAGGATATACAAGTAGCCATTGAGGAGTTCCACTATCCACCTCCTGACTCCATCATCAGACCATCGTCACCAAGTATAATGTATAGAACTCGACAAAACAAACCGAATGAGCCCAAACTCGATGAGTATACAAGTAGCCATTGAGGAGTTCCTCTATCCACCTCCTCACTCCATCATCAGACCATCATCACCAAGTATAATGTATAGAACTGGCCAAAACAAACCAAATGAGCCCAAACTCGAAGGATATACAAGTAGCCATTGAGGAGTTCCACTATCCACCTCCTGACTCCATCATCAGACCATCGTCACCAAGTATAATGTATAGAACTCGACAAAACAAACCGAATGAGCCCAAACTCGATGGGTATACAAGTAGCCATTGAGGAGTTCCTCTATCCACCTCCTCACTCCATCATCAGACCATCGTCACCAACTATAATGTATAGAACTCGACAAAACAAACCGAATGAGCCCAAACTCGATGGGTATACAAGTAGCCATTGAGGAGTTCCTCTATCCACCTCCTCACTCCATCATCAGACCATCATCACCAAGTATAATGTATAGAACTCGCCAAAACAAACCAAATGAGCCCAAACTCGAAGGATATACAAGTAGCCATTGAGGAGTTCCACTATCCACCTCCTGACTCCATCATCAGACCATCGTCACCAAGTATAATGTATTGTATATAACTCGTCAAAACAAACCAAGTAAACCCAAACTTTTCATAAAATCCATTGTGTATAAATCAACTTACAAAATTTTACCGACCATACCAACAAATTAACTTTATTTGAATAACGTTTTATTTAAATAAAATGTTAGTTAGAATAACCCCATTTGTGGAATAATTAGTCCGTATTTTATTCTTATTTAAAATAAAAGTAGCATGATTTATTCACCTTCATGTTATTCTAAATAACGGGCGCAAGAATTATTCTTATTCAAATCAATTTGAATAAGAATAAAAATTCTGTTCTTATTCTTATTCTTATTCAAATAAAAATTTGCCCAACTCTGCTCACCACACCAAACCTAAAAGCTAGATATGTGGTAAGAAAATAAACTATATCCCAATAGTAGTATAATTGTAATACATACCACATTTCTTCTGAAATGAAAACATATGATACACGATCTGAAATCAATTAATTAGTTACTTTTACCTACAACAAAAATATTATGAAATGTAGAGGGGTACATCGTCGGTAACGTAGTACTCGCGTCACATTACCTGATATTTAAAGATATTTCATTCTAGGTGCGGCTTAGTGATAGCGATAAAAGCATTGCTTGTCGAGCAGCAAACAAATATAGAATTGCGTCTGCCAGGATTTATACTACACTAGACTTTGCCCGCGATATCGGCTGCTTAGATTTTATACAATTCAAAAATCTTCAAAACAAATGTTCTTCAATATAAATGATTTAAAATTAAGGGCTTAAATGTAATAAGGTACTATGGGACGTGGTAGACCATGTCCCATAATATCATAAGGACCCATTGTACCTTCTTACACCTGTGGTAGACCTCAGGGTAGCGCCACAGTTGATTAGGTACGGGGTCGATGACTACTTGAAAGAGTACTCAGACTTCAGCAATTAGTTTTATTTATAAAGGCTGCTCCACATTCGCGCGCTAACGCGCGAAAACTATGCGCGAATGAAAATATATATCGACGCTTATCTAAAACAAGTCGGTATCGCGAAATAATCCGTTTTGCTACTAAGTATAAGACTAGACGCAGAACACGTTAAAGTTTATCGTGACTAAGACTCACGTGTTCTAATTCAAAAAATTGCCACCGTGGCAGCATTGTGCCGTTATGCCATTGGTGGGGTGTCGACGTCATTTTATCTGGAAGACCGTCCGTAGGCCAGATGAGCCATAGCGATCGACGCCGTCACCACGTTTTTTTGTTGACTACCGGCACATCCCCAAATAATTCGTTAAAACACATCAATTTGTTTGTACAACAGCGGCATTACGCGAAATAGCTCAGTGGAACACTAGCGAATTTTTGTGCAATATAGGATTATTCGTGGATGGGACACTTTCCGTTAAACAGTAAGTACCGATGTTTTGACTTAACAACAAATAAACGAGTATTCACGAAAATAATGAAAGTTGGCTTGTTCATGTAAGCAAAATAAGCCCCTATACTACATAAGACTTACTTCATTATTGGTATACTATACGAATTTGGACTATGTTCATCATAAATATGCATTTAGTTTCTTGATTCAAAACGAGAAAAGCCACTATAAATAGATAAGCAGCACGATGATAAACTTATTTAGATGTTATATGTATTGCAAAAAAGGTATCTATGTATTCATATCAATTAAAATAATAATATACAACACAAGCCTTATTGAACTTAACTAGTTCGATTTGTGTAAGATATTATAAACCTCTAATATTTATTTATTTTGTAATACTTATCAAATAAGATAAGTATAAGATACATACCTACTACATGCTCCATGTACATGGGGACTTCAATTACTCGTGTGCGTCTCTTTTTTGTATAAAAAGTGGTATAATAACAATAACTATTATATTTTTATTATGGACACTATTTTTGTCAAAGAATCAGTAACTCTTTCAGTTGACTATATTATACTTTGGTTATAGAAATGAACACGCGAACTGGAAAAAATATCCGAAATCTGCTTTGGTTTTGCTGCGGGTAGCCTCATTTCTGATGCGATCGCGCAGAGAAACTCCCAGCATAGCCATTGCCCTTTGGGTGACCCCGAGAGCTTTCAGCTGGAACTCCAAAACCGTTTCCATTGCCTAGGTTTTGTGGAACCTGTTCGTGCCACTGGGTCTATGTTCTTCAGTTCAACAGAACTAAAAGGCTCTCTAGCTCCACTCAGAAGCTCATGAAGGAAAGGAGTCAAATGATTCTGCAGTCTTCAAACGATGCGACTTTATACCGGCAGCGAAATAAACAGAATCTCCAAGTCCCTTACCCGCGATCTGCGCCAATTCACTACGAACCGTATTGAAGAGGCCATTGAGAGAAATAAGGGCTCTAATGTGTTCGCGCGAGATCTCGATCGAGCCTATTGGGCAGAGCCAGCTCGCAAGGTAAAAAACTGAGGACCGGAGAGTCGTTTTTCCAAACCTGAGCTTTTGAGTGAGTGCGTTTCTACACGTCATACATATCGTATACACGTCAACTCGCAGACCCGAAGTTGGTCTGGCAAAAGACCCTAGCTAGACCAACCCGACACTACCGACCGACGACATCCCGGACATCAGCCTGTCCGAGATTAGAATGGTTCTGAAACAGCTTAAGAACAGCAAGGCACAAGGTGAAGACGGAATTACAGCCAAACTCATGACGGCGGGTAGAAAACCGATCCTTACGACCCCT
Source organism: Epinotia ramella (assembly GCA_947578815.1). Lineage (NCBI taxonomy): Eukaryota > Metazoa > Arthropoda > Insecta > Lepidoptera > Tortricidae > Epinotia > Epinotia ramella. The sequence goes on along the minus strand of OX388202.1, from coordinate 16,381,024 downwards.
CAGAAGTTGTTCGACACCGTCCTACTGGAAGGGAGAACGCCAAAGGCGTGGAACAGAGGTTAGGGGTGCTGTTGTTCAAAAAGGGGAACAAAACCCTGCTGAAGAATTACCGACCCATCTCACTTCTGAGCCATGTTTACAAGCTGTTTTCAAGAGTCATTACAAATCGCCTCGCATGCAGGCTTAGTGACTTCCAGCCTCCCGAAAAAGCCGGTTTTCGAAGAGGTTTTAGTACCGTAGACCACATTCATACGCTCCGCCAGGTTATACAAAAGACTGGAAAGTAAAACTTGCCTCTTTGCTTAGCGTTCATGGAGAAAGGTTTCGATTCGATCGAAACCTGGGCTGTACTACAGTCTCTCCAGCGTTCAAAAGATGACTGCCGCTATATCGAAGTACTAAAGTGTTTGTACGAGAACGTCACTATGTCAGTCCCACTCCAGGATTGGAGCTTGAAAAGTATTCCGCTTCAGCGGCGTGTTAGGCAAGTGAATGTTATTTCCCCAAAACTGTACACCGCTGCAATGGAGGACGTTTTCAAGACTCTAGACTGGAGAAGGCTAGGCATCAACATCAACGGCGAGTACATCAATCACCTTTGGTTTGCTGATGATATAGTAGTCTTGGCTGAGACCATGGAAGACTTGAGTACTATGCTCGATGACCTCAGAAAGCCTCCGAGCGAGTCGGTCTCAGGATAAACATGGATAAGACAAAAATCATGTCAATCGGACACTTTCAAGACTTCTTCAGACTTTCAAGTTAGATAGGTCCAACTTTGAGTAAGAGTCCGACTCGGCTGGGCAGCATTCGGGAACCTACGGCACATCTTTTCGTCCAATACTTCGCAATGTCTCAAGACGAGAGTCTTTGACCAGTGTGTGTTGCCACTACGTCACTGTGTGATGACGTATGACACGGAAACGTAGACGGTTACCTCATAAGAAGGCTCAAAGTCACCCAAAAAGCAATGGAGAGGGCTATGCTGGGAGTTTCTCTGCGCAATCGCATCAGAAATGAGGCTACCGCAGCAAAACCAAAGTAACCGATATAGCCCTCTAAATAGCTAAACTTAAGTGGCAATGGGCTGGGCACATTGCACGTAGAACCGATGGCCGCCGGATGGCGCATCGTAGCTAGGCCCCCCACGAGGTTCAAAGATTTCAAAGATTCAAAGATGTTTATTTTGCTCGGAATGCAGTTACATAGTTCTTAAAAATACAACATAATCGTCCAGTGCATTCAGCCTGCGTGCAGGCGTGCAAAACATTTTTATGGAGCCTTAAAGTCCATAATAATATATTATCTTTGAATCTTTAAAAAAGAGTTACTAATTTACATCCATACCAAGTGTTGTAAACTAAACTATACCGTTATTGTCTATATAGTTTAAGTATTCTTGTGAGGTATGTCGTTTAAGGCCATTATTGTCCATATTAAAAAAGAATATTTGAGAAACAAAGCAAAATAAGTCAGTATTCTTTTAATATTTTAGATATACGTTTGTCGTAAAGACAAATAATACACTATTATTCATAAGAAAAAAATATTTTTTCGAATTATTTTCTATTGAGACGTTAGTACACATAAAAACTTATCCAAAGTATATAAATATCGTGTCACAACTCTAAACTGTAGTACATTTTTGAGTTTTTTTTGTGTAGTTTTTTGTTGTTTTCTTTTTATTTTCTTGGGTTTAAATAACTGGATGACAGAGGAAACTGTGACTAAAAGAAGATTTTAAATTGGTTATCTTAATAAAAAAATATAACAATATCTTTTTTGTGTTTTTTTTAAACCTCTGCCCTGAAAAAACACAGTTTTTGAGATACAGAGTTGTTTTAGATAAGCATCGATATGTGGAGCCGATTCGCTTATTTATCGCGGCTTCGCGCCTTTTCTCGGTGTTTGGCCCGCGTTAAAGGGCCTGCGAACGCGAATACTGTGACAATTGTGAACACTGTGAATGTGGAGTCAATGAACAGTTCACGCGCGATTATCACCGCGATTCGCGCGCGAATGTGGAGCGGCCTTGATATGCTTTTCTTAACGTAGACGTTTTCCCAAATTATAAAGGACTGCAGCGGAATGACGATAAAACTTGTTTATCTGACAGCTTACTCAATAAGCTATTTAAATATAGAAGCTGTTCTTTTTGTATGGCCAGCCCGTTTCAACATCAAACCTCTACAGTACCGAACAGGCAGACAGACAAAGTCACTCTTTCATTTAATATGCACAGATCCTTTTGACCACGGTTCCACTACTGTTATAAGGGTTGTTGTTCGAGCCTTGGTAAATTTCTTAATTCAACAGAAATTTTGCATTTGCCGGCGCGGAGTCGGTGCAGTAAGCTGTCACCTGTCACTGTCGAGTCAGTACAGATTCTATAGTGAGCATCTACATTAATTCAATAAACTAGTGCTTCCTGATTAGTGCGGACGGAATAATACTATAGGAATTGCACAAATGGTATAGGCATAGCGGCGCGTGAATTTTTTAAATGGGTAACTCGGAACAATAAAGTTGTGAAAGAGTATAGAGATAGTATAATACTATAGGCTTGCCGAAAATTTAATTTTAGGCAAACTGTTGGGAAGGAATGGGCGCGCGGCCACTGGAATACTGACAAGTAAGGAAATCTGAGCGTCATCATCAAAGCCCTCGGTAAAATACAAAACACCTACCGTATACAGATTCAGCCCAGCTAAATGTAAATAAATAAATAAATAAATAAATATTAGGGGACAATCTTACACAACTCGACCTAGTCCCAAACCAAGCAAAGCTTGTACTATGGGTACTAGACGACGATAAACATACTTATATAGTTAAATAAATACTTAAATACATAGAAAACATCCATGACTCAGGAACAAATATTCGTGCTCATCACACAAATTAATACCCTTACCGGGATTCGAACCCAGGACCTCTTGCTTCGTAGGCAGGGTCACTACCAATACCAACTATAGGCTAAAGCGGTCGTCAGTTGGAGTGGAATAAGTAAGGAAAATTCTGAAATGATGATCCTTTCAACGATCAACAACAAAACTAGCGAGAGCTTCAAATAACACAATGTGTTCTAAAGCATTTAATAAGGAGTTCTCCGGACATTTGTAAGCACAACGATTACATGTTGACCTAGCATTGACACGACATATCGATAATCCTCTATCCACGGGACCTTTATCTATAGCTCGTAAATCAATCGCTCAGAGGAAGCAAATATTTAATAATCTTGTTGTTTGTCGACGGATACGTTCGACAAATTAATCGAAGAGTACCTCCGTGGAAACGGCATTTAGGTAAATACGGGTACTTCGTAGCGTATTTGCCTATTAATTAAAACGGAGGACTTTTCGTGTGTTAAAGGAAAAGTTATTAGATTGTATCTAAGACGTTGTCAAATATGGGGTAAGGATTAGGTTACACAATCCGGAATCTTTAAGGCCTACCGATATACATTGTACCTACAATTATCCGTATATTCCATATTGGTTTTTGCGGTATGAATTTAGAATATTAGTTAACCATTAGCCAGTATAGTTAAAAATCCCACTTATTCTTGTACCGTAAAACGGGGTGAGTAGGAACAGCTGACATTCAAACCTCGATAACATTTCATTTTTCTATATGCAAACTGAATGTTGTATATAATAAGTGTTCCGGACGGACGTTTGTATTGTTTTTAATGATTTTGGGTAGTTCCATTTCATAACTCTAACGATAAGCACGAATACCCACCTCACCCCGTAGTCCCTCGTAGTTGGGGTGTGATGGGTTTTCATACAAATACCATCTCACCCCCCTTTCATCCCTTCTCTCCCCATTCATAACCCAACTCTCCTCGCGAACCCTACTCACCCCATTTTACGGTATAAGTATTTTGGTGCATACAAGTAGCCTCGACATGATGCTTACGTCTGCTTTTTACCACTACCACCGCACCGCTCGCCGTCGACAAGGCATGCATCCTCACACCCTGGAACCTAAATGTTCGCGTACTGTACGGTTTCAGAGAAATTTCCTCCCACGGAGGACGCTCCGGTCGTGGAATGAGCTCCCTGCCGAGGTTTTCCCGAGGGACTGCAGTATAATGTTCTTCAAAAAAGGAGTGTACTTATGAATTTTTAAAGGGTCGGCAACGCGCATGTAACACCTCTAGTGTCGCAAGTTTCCATAGGCTACTGTGTCCACTTTCCATCAGGTGGAACGACGTGGTATAAAAAAAATGTTTATTTGTACGAAATAAGTTAGTAAATATAAGAACAATACACATGCCTAACTTGCGTAATATACAATTTCAACCAAATCTGTTGGCCGAATAAGTGCTACGTTGTAGAGATTAGATAGGCAATGGTTAGAAGTGGCGAGTGATATGCAATTTGCCCAAATGGCCATTATCGGTAGATTGCCATCGCTAATATACTGTTCAGTATGAAGTGTATTTTTAGCGTTTTACAAGCGACTCTCGTTCATTAACAAAATCAGTTATAAAACAGAACATAGGAGCATAAAAAATATTTTCATAGGTTTAGATTTGACGGAGGAAACGGGTCTACGGCGGCTTCGGGAAATTCTTGTTTTTGTATGGGCCGCGCGCCAGCCCGCGAAGATGACACACATATTGTCATTGGCTCTTATATTTATTTTTTATACTCGTTGGTTTTAATGTTTGAGTTAATCGTACACCAAACTAAAATCTCATACTTTTTACTATGGAGGTCCCAACTCAACATTTTACAACTGCCAACTAAAATAAATTCGACCAACCACGTGGCGCCTTTATTGAACTATAATGAATTTTACCAATATGACGTCGTCGTGACTACAGAACAAAAGTAAAAGACATCAACGACAAAAAAGAGAAACCCGTAGGCTGCGCTTCGTTTCAGCAGGGCTTAGATTTTCAATAGATATACCAAGTTTGTTTAATTAGTTCAGTTGACTCGTAGAAAAAGTATTGTATTCAATAGTTAGATATATAATAAGCTTTTTAAGTCTCATACTCAGCAAGCTTCGTGGCCTAAACATCTCGACTGAAAAAGCATAATTATAATATAACGATTGCATAAAATAATATAGTAGGTTTTTTCTGCACATACGAAAAAAGTACAAATGGCAGACTTGATGCCTTAAGGCATCTAAGTTAGTTTCGTGGTATGTGAGTGATTGACGTGAAAAAGTATTTTGGTGGATGCCATTCTTTGATTTCCGTCTCTCACGGTTATCATTTCGTTGCGCATGGCAAAAATCGGCAACCAGAGATTGTGGTTTACAATAATATTTTCTTATCGGCTATTTCTCTTAGATAAAAGTAACAACGTAATCATATTTTTTTCGGAAACACCAACCTAATATATCTAGTGAATGAAAAAAAAACCAGCCAAGTGCGAGTCGCGCACGAAGGGTTCCGTACTACTATGTTTAAAAACAGTACCTACCTAATAAAAAATATGTTTGTTGTTTGGAAGCCCCCCTTAAATATTTATTTTATTTTGTTTTTAGTTTGTTATTGCGGCAAAACAAATACATAATTTGTGAAAATGTCAACTGTCTAGCCATCGCGGTTCTTGAGATACAGCCTGAAAAAAAAAACGTTTGTTGTATGGGAGCCCCCCTTAAATATTTATTTTATTTTGGTTTTAGTATTTGTTGTTATAGCGGCACCAGAAATAAATAATCTGTGAAAATTGTTGTTGTTGTGAATTGTTGTGTCTAGCTATCACGGTTCTTGAGATACAGCCTGATGAAAGACAGACGGACGGACGGACGGACAGACAGCGAAGTCTTAGTAATAGGGTCCCGTTTTTATCCTTTGAGTACGGAACGCTAAAAAGAAATACCATCTTCAAACTAGACAAAATATACGTAGGAACGTACCTACACTTAGCGGGTTTGCTTGAACCCGTGACCTCACAACGGGTCCACTATCATAACCGCATTCTTTTTTGAGCTCCGTAATTGATCCGAAATCCTCTTTGTTTTTGTCTTTTAACCAGTGGGCTTAATCCGATAAAACTAATTGACCGAAAATGATTAGAAAAATAATGATTTATTCATTAAAGCCCACGCTAAGTTCCCTCCACGCGGCTCCTCATGAAAAGACAATGGACTGTTATCAGAGAATTCAAGATATATAAGAGTACGTGGGCTTATTTGTAACTTTTAATAGAAAATAGAAATTGAATACAAACATGTTGACAAAGTTATTAAGTAAAGATGTATCGCATGATGTAGCTCAAACCCACAAGTACAGACTTAATTTAGTTACTTCATGTACCTATTGTTTTTACGTTTTTTTCTATAATATTTATTTTTATAACACGTACAAATACCTAGCCCACGTGGATGTTTTTTTCTACAATTGGGTCATTGTCAGTCATTAAAACAAAAATCATTATGTTTATATATAATATGTTTTTATCGCATATAATTATAGAAGAGGCGACGCCGTTTATGCGGATTCAGAGTTCAACCAAAAATTAGGCTTTAAAGCCCTTAACTTTGGCAATGTCCACCGAAAAGACGCGAATCTAAATCTGACAATGACCCAAATTTGACAGTTATCAAACATCTGTTTTTCAAGCAAGACAAACCAGGATCTATGCATTTTATTAATAATTGCAGGTATTACATTTCGGATTTAATTATATTAAATATTCGTTGAAGTGGTTGAGTAACGAATTGGTTATTTATGGAAATGACCCGTGTAGCGTGTAACAAATGGTTTTAACCATTACCCATTGTGTGTTTGTGTTCATTAATCTTACATTTGCAATCGGATATAATATTATGTCAATGAGACAGTCGCCACGGATTATAGGTACTTAGTGGTACGGGCACTTGTCGGGTCGTTAGTAGTTCCTGTAAAAAATGTATTACGCTAAACGCATGACTACAATTTATAATGAAATAGTCATTTGTTATATAAGGGGGGAAAGTTGTATTTTACCTGCGAGTGTTCATTTGAAACACGAGCTAGCGAAAGGAATCTATGATTGACCACGAGCGAAGCGAGTGGTTCAAAGATAGAATCCTGAGCGTAGCGAGTGTTTCAACACACGAGACGTAAAATAACTTTTCACCCGTGTATAATTCATTTTTTTTTACCTCACTACAGCGAGGAAAATAAGAAAAAGGGTTTGTACTATCAATTATTATTTATTTACCTCTGTCAATCATTTTCAAGTATTAGAAGTATTGGTAAAATCGAAAATATTACAAAATAGCCTAAGCATATCCAGTCTTTATGGAACTACTCCAACATTGACATATACAACTATAACATTTATAGTACCTAACACATAGACTAGCATAAATTATATAATTCCAGCCTCAGTAAGAAAGGTAATATTCATTATATTTCTATTATATTATATTCAATAACTAGGTACATTTTGACAATATATTCAGTTTTGACAAAAGTGGTACATATTATGTATGTACTAATAAGTCTTTTTTATTTATTTACATTTTAGTCACAGTATAAAAGGTATTATTGATTAATTAACAATAATAATATTGCAATTATATTATATTATATTTAATCAATAACTAGGTAAGTATAGGTACCTAGAATTACAATTTCTGAAATGGTTTTAGCACCTTTTTTGTGTCTCCATGTATTGAAAAGGTCAAACACTCATGTATCTTAAACGGGATTTTTCAGGCAAAAAGCACAATTATGCATTTTGCACGGTTCCCCGTAATTCCACAGGTGTTAATACGTCTTCGTCACTCGAATCATTCATTTTTAATAACAAACCAAACTAGAAAAACATGCGAGTATTTTAGCCTTAGCGGCTTAGGTAATTGAAAAGTGAAAAGTCTTGACTTAAAAGATTATTTTTATTTTTTCGGATGCGTTTTGTTCGCACGTCGACTTACTTGGACTGTCAGAACATTTTATCCGTTTTTATAACAAAAATGGAGATTAATGTTAAATGCTGATATTTATGAATTAAAATAAAGTTGTAAGACTGTATTTAGTGTTATTTACTCGATGCAATTAATTAATTGTGATGTTCAAAATTTAGGACTTTTAACGTTCTACGTTTTGTTAGCTGTCACATGTCACTTAAGCTGCGTCCAAATGTCAAAACTCTTTCTTCTCATGTGGATAAAAAGCGATTTTCTTAATAGTTATCAAACATACAAAAAGGGCTTTCCGAGCTAGTGAGGTGAAAACTAATACGTATAATGAAATAAAAATGACTGATGGCTAGCTGCCGCGTGTAATTAATGTATGACTGTAAAGGATCTGAACAAAATAACCAAAGATGTATTTATGCTTGCTGGCTGGAAGTAATTTGATCAGAACGAGTGTATTCAATAAATTGAAATGAGAATGCGAAGGGACGAACCAAGTTGACCTGCTTTTTAAATAAATTATAGTCTACTTTTCGTCTAACTCTAAAATAGGCTGGGCGCTTTCCCGAAATTGCTGATATAGATGGATCTCAGAGGCTTATCATCAATAGATTTTTGTATACTCGGTTTAGTAGCGTACTTTGTTGAATTATAACTCAGCAGTGTTAAAAATATTAAAGGTACACGAAAAACAAATACCTATAAAAAAAACTTGCACAATTTATGAAGGGTCGTGGGTCTGGACCACTTACAGAGATTGGGACACTAGTCACTAGTCTAGTTCATTAACCAGTCTACGTGACAGCTATGTTATGACCAGGTTATATTACTGTTAAATCTTTTAATGTGTTCCAAACCCACGACCTATCATAAATGGCGCTAGTTATAAGTGCTATGGACTAGGTTTTTTTTAATGAGCTTCGCGCCAGTGCGTTCTTTCGGTCGCTAAGTGAGTGATAATCTCGATTTACACAGTGTAATGTAAGTATGTTAGTTGGCTTCCAATGTCGCGTCCATCTATCTCCACTTAGAGGGCAGTCTACTGGATTAACTGTCATTAGCTACTGTGTCGCGCACGCGCACGCATTGTGCTCTCATAATGTAGTATCGACAGCGAGCGGACGCTGATTTATTAAGGCGACGATGCTAGTATGATACAAAGTCGACTGTAAATTGACATGTAATACAATACATGATAGAAATAGTTTCCTTTTAGTTATTTATCGGTCTAATGCAATATAGATAAAAATCTAAATATAACTTTACCATCTCGACTTATCGACTTTAAGGTGGAGTATGAGTAATTAATACCTAAGCTACACTGTAAGGGCGGTAGTGTACTCTCAGCATTACATAGTTTTTTTTTAATTTATTTATTTCCAAATACAAGTTACATGATAAATTACAGACATACACTCGCCAAACTATTAAGTTTGATGGCGAGACGCGCTCATTTACTACAACTATTGTAACTTAACCTAATTTGCTTTTATTACTAACCTAATCTCTTCTCTAAACTTTTTACAGAGTTAGTAGCAGCCAAAGTAGCCAAATATATCGTAACACTTCCTTATTCCTATAGTAATAAAGACGTGTTCCGATTTATTTGGCTACTTTGGCTGCTACTAACTATATGATGCTGACTGTACTACTGCCACGAGATAAGCTTTATCTAATCAGGTGACATCAACACATCGATTAAGCAAATATCGTGCCAGGCCAAGGAATGAGGTCCAAAGTTTACTTTTCTCGTATTTTCCAGGCCACGTCCACGCAAATGGGACAGCTTGGGGTGAGCTTGATTTCAACGAATACAAAGGCTGTAGAGCGGAAGAGTCGGTATAAGCTACATATAAATCTAATTTACAAAGGTATGAGTCGTCACCTTAAGGTATAACTTGTTGTGGGTGGCAGTGAGCAGGCTTTGACAGGAATGCGCACTTATCTCAAGACGGCTAATGCGGTCTGCACCACACTCTGATACACTTACTGATCAGCTGTCACCCGGCCGCTAACTACCTCTATACCTACTAATAGAATAGGTAGGTTACATATTGAAAAAATCGTTGTTGAATCTCTTATCTGCATTTTTGTGGTTTAGAAAATTATAACCTTAGGTATGAATTACTAGTTGGTGAGATGGTTTTAGTATATCACATCTATCTTCAGTTACTAGGCTAGTGGAATCATATCAAAATCACCGGTCGTGAGGATTACCCGCAAGGGGTAGAAAGGCTGGGTGTTCATTAGGCCACATACGGTGGTGTAGAGTCGGTGCGGTATTAGTAAATAAGCGGCCAAGTGCGTGTCGGACCACGCACAACGAGGGTTCCGTGCCTATTAAAAAGGTCGTATCGTTACTGAAATCTTATGGCACTTACGTCCTTTTCTTTAATGAAGGCAGTTTTTTAGAAATATCTCAAAAACCTTTGAACCGATCTTGTTCAAAACAATTTTCGCTGAGAGAATCGAATAAGCCATGAGCATGATTTTTTCATATTTTTAAAATACACGGTTCAAAAATTAGAGTTTATATCCGACTCTATTCACTTAATCAAAAAAATTTGCTCAGAAACATTATACCGTAAACCGGGGTTACTTTGATTTGCGGGTCGACTTTGATAACAACTTCCATCCACTACTAAAATACTTGTATTAAAGAGTTTAAAAGCACCTTAGTAGTTTATTTCGCATTATTGGCAACACTGGTAGTTGCTTCGTCACATAGTCAACTAGTACGTGCGTAGTACAATAATTATTTCATGGAGAAAAAAAATGTTAACGGCAAGGACACTTTTTCTCTTGATTATCATGGCTAAAAAACTTCGACCGTACATATGTCAAGAATAAATGCAAGTGATTTGTTCGGTATCTTATGTTAGTCACTGGTTAGTAGTGAGTTAGAAAAAAAAATCCTCAATCCTAAAACCCAAAACTGCACCCGTAGCCGGGGAATCCATGGGTAGGGGTGTCTTTGATCACCTATATGTGGTGAAATTGACCTAATGATTAAGCCTCAGGAATTCGTTTTCTGGCGCTTTTTGTTATTCATATGAATTATAACTTAGTGTATATGTTTTTTTTTTGTAGGAACAATACCATAATATGACAAGAGAAAGATTGAGTCACGTAATTATAAATATTACCTTGAAAAATCCTTGAAAAAACCTTGAAAAAAGGCTGATTATGTCTGTGATCAAAAGGTATTAAAAGTTAAAGGTACTTTTATACCTGTATAAGTAAAGTTCTTACATTTTTTCTAATAAATAATTTAATAAATCTTTTGAAATTATCAATTTGTATCATTTGGTAAGTTATCAAAGTCACCCCACACTCTAAAAATATAAATAACTGAAAAAGTACTGGTTTGAATTTTTATATTTTATTTTTTACGAGGTTTTTAGCGGGTTTACTTTACATTGGCAGTGAAAAAAGTAGGGGTTTTAAAGTAACCCCATTCTCAATGTAACTTTGATCGCGTTGTTTTTATTTTTTTCTGTGAAAAATATAAGTCCATATTTTTTTTTATTTGGCAGGCCTAAAGAAGAGAAAAAACCGATTATTATATTTTAATTGTATGTTTTTTACGTATAATAGGATCGTCAAAGAAGGCTGTCAAAGTCTAAAATTGATCAAAGTTACCCCGGTTTACGTATTTATTTTAAAAGGCCTATCGATTGATGTGCCTCACGTGAGCTTGCAATAAAAAAAAATTGACTTTCAGTTTTATGTATGGAGTGCACCCCTAAAAAAATTTTTTTTAGTAATATAGTTACAAAACTATGTAGCGGTTAACAAAATACACCTATCCTCAAAATTTTAATCAAATACACCTTATAGTTTTCGAGTAAAATGCAGACAGACAGACAGACAGGGTTCCGTTTTTTGCCATTTGGCTACGGAACCCTAAAAAGCGAGCGACACTTTTCCGGTTACACGTACAATAAAAGGGTTTCTTTAAAATTGATAGGTAAATCAAGTTCAGCATTGTACCGACGCAGTCACGCAAAAACGGCCTTTTACCATTTGTCGCCACCTCACAGTGCCAGTGAAGTGTATGTCACTGATATAAGAGTTCAAATATGTACTTGTTTGTGTATTGTATATAGAGCGTATTAATGCCCCCGGGCCTTTTGTAAAACTAACCATGTATCGGAACCCTCATTGACACAGCTAGCTATGCACTTACGCAAGAAGGAGCGTTTGAACTTGAACCAAGACGATTCACAACTAAATTTAATATCTCAGTCAGAAATGTTGACAAGTGTGTCATGCTACGAGTATAAGATTGATTTTTCCATAGGAAAATGATAGTTGAGTTTTCCAAACGCTCGAAACGTTATGCGAGTTCCCTTAGTTCTGGTGTGGTTGCAAACCAGATATCTATGAAATCCCAAGCATTTTGGAAGCGAGCAATCAGCTCATCCAAACACATAAGAGTATCACCCATTAATATTTTGCGGCCAAACCCTTATGACGGGATCAGTTTAGAAATCATAACTTGTCAAGTCGTAGTTTTATCGAACAATAATCTTTAAGTAAGCACAAGAATTCTCAATTAATGGAAAAGGTCACATTTTTAGTAGAACATTTTCGACCTAACTAATTACGAGAGTTGAGATAAATTATATTTTCTGATCGTTCGAGATATCGCCAACTTGTGCAATGGTTGCGATATCACAAAATTGTTATATACCAAATACAATGTTCTATGCATAACTTCAATTGGTATAACTACAAGAAATGTAACATAAATTACGCGGAATAAAATTATGATTTTTATGAATTCAGTGCTTTTAAGTTCGCTATGAGACGGGTCAATTGGCGGTCATTAGAGTACGGGAAAGTGCCAAGCTATTAGGCAGTGCTTGCAAGTCACTTGCATTAGCTGGGAGTCGCGAAGGCCGTGCAAGTCATAAAAGGTGAGCGGAGGACGCGGGAACAATTTTAAAGACACACACTTAGCAGTGAACTCGGCAAGTGACTTGTAAAAGGAGAGCAATATCAGTAACACAAGTAATACTGGATGATGAAGAAACAAGCAAAAAATAAATAAAAAATAACATAAAGCGAACGAAGTAGATACGTAAGTTATATATATGTTGACTTCTCTGGTATAGTATTTATTTGATATTAACTATGCAAGAGTTTATAACCAATTTTTTTATTGCATCTGTCCGAAACAGCTTTTTGGTATTTGATCTGAGGTCTGAAATCAGTGAGAAGAAAGTAACTGAGTTAGTTTGGGTCTCCAAGATGGGTTGATAATTTTATATTGAAGCGTGTATGATTTATGATATATTTTATTGACGATATCTATGCAGGCCAAGTAGTTATTCAAAGGAAAAGATAGTAACTTAGGAAATTTATAAAGAAATCAGTGGAGTAAAAAGGGCTCTCACGTCCGTGCAGTGTTCTGTCTTAAGGCACACGTCAAAGCCAGTAGGCCCTAAACCGATTACAACAGTCCACCAGGGGTCAGCTATCGCGCCATCGCGCACGCAACCCTCGCCGTCACGTGACCGCTTTCCAATATTCGGCTAGTACGCCTTCCTTTTTAGGGAACAATCACTCTATCCCACTCGAATCGGATTGCTAAGAGCAAGATGGAAAACCGTTATGGTTAATGGTAATGACCTTTTTTAAATATCAATAAAGTGTTTTAAATGAGCAGTTGACAGAGCTAAAGGTCTCGTTAGTTAGGGAAAGGTATTTGTGAGGTTGATATATTTTGATATTTTTGGCCGAGGAACGATTTTATTTCTAGTCTTTTAGTGGTCTAAAATTATGCGTAAGTGTGCGAGTTTATTAAGAAATATACAAAACTAAAGAGTTCTATTCTATTATGGAGTTCGTTGATGTTGATAATGTTGCTTCTATTATTCCCCATGCAGTATTACATCAGGACAGGATATGGCTCGAATAAAAAGTTTAAAATCTTTTTCTCATTATTTTATTATTACAAGAATTTTGATTTAACAAATCATTTACAGTTTAGACATATATTATAAAACTATACAAAACGGTTGGCACAATAAGTAAAATTCCGAACGTCATCCAACATCCAACAAGAAAATCAAATTCTTCCCGTCCCTGCGATCGCCTTAACTTCAAAACGACTTTACGTTTGAGACGTAGAGTTTAGAACTGAATGTATTTTATTTTGACGAATACTGTCCCAAGAGACTTGTCCTGACTTCGGGTGCATTGTGGTGCATAGAATTGATAGCATCTGGTTTTCTGTCCTGTGACAGCTCTTCACGTGTGGTCTCCTGATTTTTTGTGCATTATGTGGTTTATGTTTAGCAAAAAATACGAACGATGTGGAACAGATAAATTGGTGAATTCTAAAACGAATTCAATTGAAATAAAAACATGATATACTGAATATGAATAACAATCATCATATTCATCTTCTAAACGATTTTAATTGACACCTATTTTATTTTTAGCAAGCATTGTATGCCAAATAAATTATAGTGATTCCAATATCATGGTAGTTTCGTTCAAACCACAAAGCATGCGTATAACAGGGGCCCGATTCGAAATTCAAAGTCCGGTAATCTTTTTAAATAAAAATGGCAGTAACAGAAAGAACTTCGCGATGTCTGAGGAATGTCGCCTTTTGCCATTAAGACAACTGGAATCATGGCTCTGGCTAAATATATTTTAAGTTATTGTCTACTTTTCATTACCCATTAAAAAAGTTCTAGATAGTAAAAGTATAAACTATATTTTTCCTTAAAGGTAAATATTCGTATATGCACGTATCTTAAAACCCCACACAGGCAGTCCGGCATTTTTCGCCCCGATCTTGATCCAAGTTGGCAAAATGTCACGTCAAGGGAATTAATATCAATAAACCAAGCAATAAAGCCAGTCACAAGGCATGTAAGCCTGTGTACCGCAACTAGTGGGGACTTGGCGAGTCAGCATGACTGGCTAAGCGTAAGTTCCAACCGGGAGGCGAGGAATTCATTTGATTTGCACGTTGTGTTATATTGTGTCTAGGAAGGATATATTAGGGTTTATGTGTATGTAAAGTTAAACTCAAACAGAGAATCGTTATAATTCGTTCACTAGTGAAACCGTGGATTAGAAAACACTTTAAGCACTTTTTGCAGCGATGCAAACGCAATACAAACAAGATACAGTATCGCTGCAGGTGATCTATGGCTAGTGTCGCGACACAGTTTAGCGTTTACCGCTGCAAAAACTCGCCGTGTGTAACCGCTCTTATATCAGCAGGTCTATTTCTCATATCTCCTTCCGATTCCCAGACCTATTTTAATCTACTTTGCGTGCTAGATTTCACTCGCGCCGAGCAAGCGTTAGAACGAGCACACGAAACACACTGACATCCGATTAGGATGTGAACGCGCTGAAACAAACTGCAATATGTATACGTATTTTAAAGAGAAATGTTTCACTGTCATCTGTTGCTTTTGTCCAGATTTACGTATGGAAGGTAGGATTAATATCTATACATTTTAATAAATATAGTTAAGTACCTACAGAGTTAACATCGTTAACAACCTAAATGGTTCAGTACCTACGTAAATTTGTTATTAACAAACCATGTTGCCGCCTTTGGAAATAAAAATAAACTACATTCATAGAATTTCCAAATGCAATTTCTTCGTGTATAAATTCACAATATAGAACTTTTAGAAGTAAATTGTTCCAATATTCTTTCAGTGTCAAATTCCCCATTCCTTTACGAACCTATTTAGATTGCTTTGCTCAACTCCTTAGTATATACGTATTTTAGGGTTCCGTAGTCAACAAGGAACCCTTATAGTTTCGCCATGTCCGTCTGGCCGTCCGTCCGTCCTTCTGTCCGTCCGTCTTCGGCTTAGCTCAGTAAGCATTACTACTAGAAAACTGTAATTCGACATGAGTATATAAATCAATCACGCCGACGAACCCATAGTGTGGGGTATCGTTGGATAGCTCAGTAGTACATATAATGAATTTAAAAGGAAAACTATCACGGCTAAGAAGGCATAACTAGTTACCGACCAACTTAAAATGCACTTAGACCAACTTTCGTACAAATTCGGCCGCCGTAACCATTTAGTTGGCGCGCGTGTCGATGTAACTAATAAAGACAGGCAACTACGGAACCCTACACTGCGCGTGGGCCGACACGCACTTGGACGATTTTTTACTTCTTTAATTTGTCATGACTGGTAGAATAATAATTTTATATTTATTTTCCTCTCGGATTTTAATCCGAAGCTATTACAAGCAATCCATGTTTAATATGGTCTCGTAAAACTCTAATAGTCATTGAGGTTTCGGCGGCTCCCCACAGTTTTATGGCGTTACACACATTGTTGTGGAAAATAAGTTGTAAAATATAGCACGACGGAAGAAGTTGTTACAGCACGTCACATTATTACAGCATAAGTAGGAACAGGCGTTTATTAAAAGAAGCCGACCGTGACTACAGTAATTTCTCGATAAGCCGTGCATTCTAATTATAGATCATCAACATCATTAAACATTAAATATGTACTCGTATAAGTTTTATTTTATTTTAGGACACATTTGTATGTATTGAGGTTATAAACAGAGATATTAATAAATTTCCATTTTAGGTGACACTTTACTTAGAAAGTTCTACGCCGTGGTTGTCAAAATTGCTTGCGTATTGTAAGAAAATATATACGTATATTTCGGGGCTCACGCGACCGTTTCACTAATCCCCGTGTTGGGTTATCTGTGTTTGTTTTCGTAATTGCACGCAACTCTTAAGCTGTGACAAAATATAAATTCGGCCATTTCTTTCCAATTCCAAATTGCTGCAGTAGGTCATTTATAGAGCCAGTTAATAAGACAGTTGTTATGAATTGTTAATAAAATAGTTGTATTGCACAAAAGTGCATCATAATGATGCTTTCTATTGCATTTTATGTGGTACACAACTGCCCAAAGAAAAGTAGCGTAATGTTTTTGATTCAGTAGTATCAGTTGCTTTTTTCAATAATTACCGCCAACGGCCGTGTCTGGTATTAGGTATTATAAATTACAATACATCATCATATCAACCGAAAGACGTCCACTGCTGGACATAGGCCTCCCCCAATAGCATGGGGGATATATGCCATAATCGCCACGCATGGCATGCGGGTTGGCGATCGCAGTGTTTCCACCGAACTCCAGGGATGCTGCTGCCCATCCCCCGGTGGTCTTGGTCGGTCGTGTATTATAATACATAGGTACACGTACTTAACAAAAAACTTTGCAGATTGCTTATCCCTTTACACCCGAGAGAAAAAAATCTTTAACAGCTCCGTGCGACATTACGTAACTTTATTATTACTTTATAAGCAGTGTAGGAAAAATAACAAAAAAAATCCTGACTGAGCTGGTCTTCCACAATCAGACCCTCACGTTCGTGTGGCTCAGGAATAATATGTAACTCGCACGTTCGTGAGGGTTATGATGTGATTGTGTAGAAATGTTACAATTAAACGGTTATTGAATAATTTAAATGAATAAAACACAGTTATAGAAATAAAACCAAGTAACTTTTATTTACTCATAATTTAGGCACTAAATCACAGAGATTTCTCAGGCAGCATTACAAAATAATCAACAAAATTATAGTTTTTATAACAAAAAAATGCTAATTCCTAGCTTATTTGAGACAAGTAATATCTAAATTAGTAAAATTACACGAGATCGTAATCGGACATATATGCTTTGATGTTATTAATTCTTATGATACAATCTAAAGCAGTCTTTATCTCTCGATGTGCATAAATACACGTCGCATTTTTCGCATTTAATTTTTTGATCGTCTACCGCAGTCTTCCATGCGACATGTCCGAGGAGCCTTTATATTGTCGGAAAAGGGCAAATGATCATACCCGTCGTATCTTTTAGCCCCTGATGGTTTAATTGCTGGTCTGTAGATTTTATAATCACGAGGGCAATCACTGCCGCTTGTAGGTGGTACGAGTAAATCTGTGTCATCTACACTCATGCCGTATCCGTGTGGGGATGTTAGATAAAGTATCCGCTAAATCCAGCCGAAAATCTAATAAGGACATGATGTCCTTCCTTTGCAAACCATTAGCTTGACAGTCGATTTTATAAAGCCTCCACGAATTCACTACGATGAAATCAAAAAAATGGATGAGCACCTTCAACGTCCATTTTTTTGTTTTTATGTATGTCCTATTTGCTGATATTTGATAATGTCCCTAGTGGTGGAGTCGCTGGTCGTGGAGAAGGGGGTGGAGAAGATGCTCGCGGTGAACTTAGGGGAGAACGTGACCGTGGCCTTTCTTCATGCAGAGTAGAAATTTCTTCATCCGAGAGCAAGTCATCATCACTGGCTAGGTTATCGAAAAAGTTAGGCACATCTTCCAAATCATCGTCATCTAAACCTTCAATTTCTGACAGGTTTCCATCTGCAAGCAGATCTTCTATAATTTTATCGGTCAACGGAGCTCCTAAAATAAGCAAAACATCCCGATTAGTAAGCCAAGCGTGTACATGAATAAGTTACACCTACTAAACCAACATCACAGTACACAACCGAAACCGCACGATCGTGAGAGTTCAATTATACGCAACGCAACCGAAATCGCACGATCGTGATAGTTAAAATTTAAAAACAAATTGCATATATGTATTTCATTCGAATTAATGCAGAGTAATTAAAATATATCACACACACAAGTACTCTTTGCAATTCGATAGTAAATTACGAAGATATTTAATGAGAACTAGTAAAAAAAAAACCACTTACGATAGTGAGTCCGACGTTCAAAGAACACAGCCATCTCCCACGCCACATCAATGAGACTGACGAGTCCCGACGCGTACGCATGAGCCTTCTGTGTTTTTTGTCTCATTCTAGCATAGCCGCACGATCGATCGACATCGGTTGAGTTCGCAAAAGCGGTTCGCCATACGCGAAATATTTTTTCAAAATCAACACTCACGACCGTTTCAAGTCGGGTGTAAAGGGGAATAACAAGCTTTCCAGCTTATTGATGATCCCCCGATGTAGAGCTCCTTGATGTTTCAAACCTATATCATGAAATGTAGCAACTAATTCGGCCATGTGCGTGACTGTGTAACCTAGATCGAAATTCAATATTTGCTGAGAACAAATCTCTTCCAAGCACTTCCCGGTTTACTAGCAACGGTTCCCACAAACTAAAGCAAATGTGGCAAGTGTCAAAAGGTTACGGTTTTTTTTTTCGAAATCAGAACCGTTTTTTGAACGAACCTAATTAAACTCTAGCTCAAATAGAAAATTACCCATTATAATGACTGCGTGCATGTCACCACTATCTATATTCACCATCTACTGTCTGTCTGTTGTTCTGTCGTGAGTTTTTTCTGGGTATTAGTAATGTTAAAGAAATTTAATGGCGATGCAGCCATTGGAACCTTGGACAATGATTTGTATAAATTACCCAATTGAACATTCTATTCCTTTATTACATGATTGAAAATATCTAATAATAATAATAATAAATCAGCCTATATAAGTCCCATTGCTGGGCACAGGCCTCCTCTCATGGGTGAGAGGGAACGGGCAGTAGGCCCAATAGGTAGGTAGGTAGGGTTGGGGACTTCACATACACCTTTGAATTTCTTCGTGGATGTACGCAGGTTTCCTCTCGATGTTTTTCCTTCACCGAAAAGCTAACGGTAAATATCAAATGATATTCCGTACATAAGTTCCGAAAAACTCATTGGTACGAGCCGGGATTCGAACCCACGTCCGCCGTTTGACAGCCGCATGCCTGAACCGCTAGGCTACCGTAGCTTTTTTATAAATTTTTACTATTTTTTTATTAATGATTTATAAAATGGAAACACAACCAAAACACTCACTCTCATTTACATTGAAAAACATGCTTCAACAACCCTGCAACAACTTTTTAAATAGGTATTTCATGTTCGTCTATATTAACGCTGCTCTGCTAGCCAGTAATGATATTAAAACTAGGGGTCCAGATAATCAAATCATCCGTAAGACGAAGCCTCGACGCTACTATTTAACCGCCTCTGACTTTAGAAACGTCAAATTATTTGCTCCTAGCGTCTGCGTGACAGCGGGTCAAGAAACCTTTGACACCGTTTACGTCAAACGTCAAAACACTCCGAATTAAAGATGGACGTTGCTGGCTGTCTATTAAAACGTTCTATAGACACTTTGTTTTTTTCTGAGCCGTTGATGGAATTTAATGTTAAGCACACCTTACATATTGACCTTAGTTTATTGGTAACTATTTATTTGTGTGTTTAGATCACGCAATGGTACATAATAATAACTATACTTAGTATTCGTATCGGTATTTTGCAATACAATACAAATATTCTTTATTGCTCATCAGAGATAGTAGATAAAAAAATAGAGGTAAATTAAACATAAACAATGGTAGACAACAGGCGGTTTTATCGCTAAAAAGCGATCTCTTCCAGACAACCTTTATTTACGTGTGTATTTTATTACGTGTGCTTTTTGCAATCTTTAGATACACCGTAATGATGGCTAGGTAATCATACTCCCGGGTAGGACAACTGAATGGCTGAAATGGAGGGGGAAAAGAAGGCACTAAAAATAGGTGGCACATTTATTAGGTTTTGATATTTGTACACTTTATGTAAATAAATTATTAAAAGCATTTATGCATAATGATAATACTTAAGTGGCCAGAAACTTAGTTACAAAAACCCTGAGATGAGTGCTCGACTGCTCGCCCTAAAAAGCGCGGCGAAAATAAAGAATGTGTCTAAAAAAACTTTCATATTTTTAAGATAGTTTAGTCAAAAAGCTACGTTAAGAAGACTTATGTAGTAATTTAATCTAAGTGGTTATCTAGGCTATCATAATCTCGAAAATTGTAATTCCGAATATTAAAATCCCGAAAACGTTTCCCTTCTTATTAGTTGGCCGAATTTTTGTTTGCCCGAAATTATATTTCCCATATTATTATTTCCCAATTCTCAGTTCGTTGCAATTTTATTTCGCTTATGATTCGAATAGACACAAATTCCGAAGGATCAATGCCAACTAGGTTTTGGCGCCGAAAAGTATATAGTCCGAAATATTATCATCCCGCTATATCAAAAGATCGAAATTGTAGCATGTAACCTAACCTAACCGCCAGCGTGTCGACGTCACCCCGCAAGTGGGGTGCCTATTTCCGCTCTAAGGCACACAAGGTAACCCCAACCTAACCTACAAATAATACCATTGTTACGATCATTTGTTGTTTTTTCACTACCCCTTTTGGGCTTTTTAAGAACTCGTGCAGCACTCTAGTTGCATAAATGTTTTGACCTAATCTAAGCCCCTTTTCTATCAATTATTTAATTTGCAAGGTCACAGTTTTAAATCTAACTTAACCCACTTATTAGCAAAAGTTTATTTTCGCATCGTGCATCAATTTTAATCGTGGCGGTAAAATGAAATTAGAGAAAATGAGATTTAGATTTTACGTAGCATCGGAATTATGAAAAGGTGGCGAATCGGTTATCAAATAATAAAGTTGGCAATAGTTCTTCTGGTTATTAAGTTTCGGGAAAACGATAATGTGGGAAAAAAAACCAGCGACATTTCAACAGTATGTTAAACAAAGTATATGGATTATAAGAATTCGGTTAACAGTTTTCGGACAAGTGAAAATCGGGTAAGTGTTTTTCGAAACTTCGATAGGTTACCAATCTAAGTAGTCTTTGATCGTAAGAAGTCACAAAATAATGTTCCTAAAATATGGGCTTTCAATATGAAGGGTACCTTTAATTAAAGTCATACCTAAAAAATCAGAATGACTTATAATAAATTAATATTAACAAACGTGGTTTGTACATGCAGCTTCTCTGCGATTTAGGTGCCTACTTGCGAAAAGCAGGGCTTCAATGGCCAACTACTACACTACGATGGTAAAAATATTTGGTGAAGTATGAGTACCTATGGTCCATATTATGTACCTGGTTCATATTTAGCGATTTTCTTCTACCATTATACATAAATTGTCTTTGAGGTTCTTTCAAGTAAAGTTTTCTGTACCGAGTCCATGCGAAAGTAAAGGAAAACTTTTCCTGCCGTGTAGTTTAACTTGACGGCCGGCCCGCCAGGCACGATGTTTTCTTCGAAGGAACATTCTAGGACTAATTAGGTAATTTTTTTTAAGCCGTGCTGCTATATAACTATATGATTCATATTATATTATGATAGTTTAAAATAAATAGGTTTTAATTCCTAACACCACTTTTTCCCATCTACATATTTTGAATTGTGATAAAGAAAAAAATACTACATTTTTTCAGGTTTCCGCTATGTATTTAAGTAGCGTTAAAAGTGTACTAAATGCACGACAAAGTGAAGTAAGAATTCCCGTAGGTAATCCCGTATATAGAAAAAAAAATACAGGTACTTTAAAAAAGTGCAATTTTATACAGGATGCCTTGGTAACAGATTTTTTTTTATAATTAATAAAAGAACTAAGAGGTAAAGAATAAAATGATTTATTATACGATTAAATGAAGACAAAATAATACGGATAATGTTTTTTAATAATCACTTTTTCTAAACGTAGACGACACTTTTGTACGCACGCCTGAAACATCACTTACGATTTTTGTAAAATGCCGAGCACAAAATCACGTGTAAAATCGGATATCGTCCTTTTACTTTACCCTATTCACATCTAATGCATTAAGATAATAAGATTGCTTCAGGGCCAGGGGAGGAGATGAGAGTATGGGATTTTTCAGAAATTCCCTGAATGTAATCAATGATAGCTCTACTCTGTGGAAATTGGAACCATCTTATTAAAACCATGTTTCGATAAAAGAAAGAGTTAAGTTGTTGTCCAAAAATGATTCACTATAAGCAATTTCTTTCATAATTGATGACAACCCGATGCACTTGATGAAAAAAATAGGATGAATTATGAACTTCTTTAAAATTGCACACCAAAAGTTGGTTTTTTGGCAGTGGAATAGGATCTTGTTTGTTATTCTAGAATTTCCAAGATCCCGTTAATGACATATGTTAATTTAGATAACCGTAGAAACGAAATGGGCTTAATGTTTTAATGAGTAGATTCATTTTACTAAATTCCAATAGGTCAGAAGCATGATTCTCCTGACTCAAGTTTAAAAAAAAACGCAATATTATAATTATCAAAACGCCCATTTCCTTGTCCCTGCTCCCTCGCAATTACGAAAAAAGATGTATTTCTCTTTAAAAACTTAAGTCTTCCACCGGACATCCTGTACTACGACTATTATCCTGCCAAGCCTATCTAATCTCTCTATTGACCAAAATATTATGTACATGACTGAAATTCGTTAAAACAGTTCGTTATAGGCCAGAGTGTTACTAGTTTGCATAATCTTAAATAAGCGGTGAGAATACCAACTCTTCTTCTAATTTTAAAAACTTGGTTATTGATTGGATTTAATTTATGGCTTTGTAAAAGGTTGCTTTCTTTTTTTCGTTAGTACCTACTTACTATGTAACTTCTAGAAACGAATTTTGAATTCAATTCTGACTGACTTAACAGGCTACAGAAAAAAACAGTATCATCACCTATGAGTTAGAGGTGATCAAATTAATTTCAATAAAAAAAAAACCTTTACCTGATGGTTTTGGCACGTTCCTCTTGACTTGCATCCATTTGTAGGTCGGCACGGCGGAGTGCGCGGGCGCGTGTTGCAGGCCCGCGGGCGGGAGCCCGTGCGCGCCCCCGCAGTCCTCGCGGAACTCCCGCAGCCCTCCGAACTCGTCCTTCGGCTGGTACTCAAACTCGCCGCAACCCATCGGAGAAGCCGGATTAAACGCCATAGACCCTTCGTCCACGAAGTGCATATTGTACTTGGTCTCTAGGTAGTGATTATCTATTTTATGGTCGTGAAGATGCATGTCTTCATGGCGAACTTCCTCTCTGTGCTTGAACGGCTCCGGGTGATGCTGTATCGGGTGCAACTGGTAATTCTGCTGCAGCTCGCCGTAATCTAGATTTGTGTAGCACAGGCCTGTATCAGTACTGATGACCGGAGGTGGAGGCTCATGTCCCGGTTGGGAGTGAAGCAACGGCTCGTAATAGTGAGTCGGAGGTTCATAGTACCCCTCATGGTATCCCTCGTATGCCGGCTGATACGCTGCCCCCTGCTGGTAAAACTCGGCGCTGCCATAATTCTGCTGGTTATTGTACATCCCGACGTCCATAGTCATCATGTTTGTCACGATCACCACAATCGATGTCGATATTTACACTCACATCACTATGTCGACTGGTGAGACAGTATTTGCGCCGGCGATTGGCGCGGTCGTCCCGATATTCGGTGTGTTCGAATTTGAAACGGGCTAGTGCGGCGCCGTGCGCTATCGACCGTGCGCCCGCACGCCAGGTGAACCGACGAACACTGAACGTGAACACATATTTTTTCTTTACCACACTAAAACTGACTTGCCCTGTCCTTGTCTAACACCGTCAAAATTGTTCACATTGAGCGAGATGGACTTATCAATATCAATATTGGCGTTACTAAATCTATGATAAGAGTACGACACGTTTTTTGTGACACGAAATTGTATTTGAAGTTTAGTCTACCTGCTTTTCACTGAATGATTTTTGTTTTAGATTAGGGATGTGTCTGGACATGTGCACTCACAGGGAGGTTGAACGTTATTCTGGAAAGTTTTTTCTTTGCGGTAGGCGGAGCTTTGGGGAAGAGGAGGCAGGCTTGACATGAGCGGGCCAATGAGGGAGCTCCGCTGTATTCTCCATTTTGGATTGGTTCTCGCGAGATAATAGTGCGAATGTTGGAAGCTGGATGTAACGGATATTTTTCTATTTACTTTGTGTTGTGTTGAATGCTCCCTTCAAACCGCTCTCATTTATTTTTGTGACGTAAATCGATTTCAAGGTGTGAACAGGGTTTTTGTCACTTAAAATGGCAGCTGCTATGTACTTATTTATTTTCCAGACACAATAAGAATATCGCCCAGCTTTAAGCATTACAAGTTATTTAAGTAAGGAGTCAGGTATAAAAGAACAATTTTTATAAAGGCGGATGCCTTATGTGATGTGATGATATATAAAACTAAACCTAGCGATAAAACTATTATAACACACTAAAGTTGATAAGCAAATTCAGTTTTTTTGTGATTAATGAAATAATTACATTACATATGCTATTACCATACCTGTATAACTTAAGATGGTTCAAGTATTACGTATGTAGGTATTTCACATAGGTAGTAGGTACCTATGGGTGTCACATCTCACAACTTTTACATGTGAGATGGTATTCAATAATATTTATATTCGTGTGTCATATTTAAAAGAATGGTGTAGAAAAAAACATTTATTAGTGACTGAACTGAAACAGTAGATAATTAATCAAAAATAACAAGGTACATAATATATATATATTTATATATTATGATTTTATATATATATATATATATATATATATATATATATATATATATATATATATATATATATATATATATATATATATATAATAATGGTGATAGTAATAAAAATTATGGTTTATACAAAGATGTTTAAAATACTAATAGTAGCAATAGTTCTTAAAAACTAGATTTATATAAACTCTAGTGCGTATCATCAATTATTAGGACACCTAATTATATTATGTAGGTACATAACACATCCTATAGTTTCACATGCTATGATTTTGCAGTAGGTCATCATCCTGCAGGAACCCTGAGACAGAATAGTATCTGTGCTTTTTATCAGAAATGTTTTTAGGTTGCTAATGAAAGAGTTATTATTTTCTATATTCCTTATATTTTAATGGTAATTTATTGTAAATATGGATCGATCTCTAATATGGGCCTTTATTGTAAATATCTATATCTAATATCGGTTCCGGTGCGATAGTTTGTCTGTGCGACGTGCATTTGCAATGAATTTATACAAATGAAGATTATTTCTAACGAACGTGGCAATTTTTAGGATGTATAGAGATGGTAGAGTTAAAATTTGTAGGCTTATGAAATGTGGTTTACAATTTTGAGTTTGTGGAATGTTATCTAATTCATATTCCGACACATTTTTTCTGGGCTGTAAATATACCTACTGTGCGCTTTAGTTCTATGACCCCATAATATGATACCATAATGGATCCACGATTGTATGTATGCCTGGTAGACAGACAGGGCGAATTCTGTGTTTGTGTTTGAATTTAAGACGTATAAAGCGTCAATAAAGTGGATGCTTGGGATTTTTTGAAATTATTAGATATGATTTAAAGTAACATAAATAATACAGGAAAAACTACTCTATGAGCTTTTAAGATTGTTCAAGAATGAATGTGGTCGTGATGTGACGGGAATGGTGTGTGAACGTTTGTAACGGTACCCTCGGTGCACGATTCAGATTCGCACTTGAACGATTTTTTGGTACGGTCTAAATTGTATAGCGTTATTATTTTTATTTTTATTAAGCATCAACTTGTGGTCGTGCATTTAAAGATATTTGTAAAGGTTTTTTGATGTAAGAATTATATTACTTATTCAATTTCCACGCGGTGTTGTCTCTCTTGGAATATGAATTAAACCAATCGTAGGCACTACCACGGAAGCCTATTTCGTATAATTTGGTGTAACTCTTTATCGTAAACTTTGGACATGTCTATCAGTAGACCTATGCCACAGTTTTAATTCGTAAGGCATTCTAGGATAGCTTGGATATAGTTAGATATAAATTGCAAGAGTGGTGGAGCGATTTTTACGAACACCAAATTGGTCTCTACTGGGTGGTGATACTTTACCAAAAACCTATAAACTCTGGTAACCATTCATTTTCATATAATTTTGAAATTATACGAAAAATATATATAATTTCAAAAATCTATATATGTATATAAAATGCAGGGCTAAAAGAATTTGTAGGAATTGGAAAATCCAACGATTATAGTGTTTCACGAAAAGGTGCCGCCTCAGCATTATAATATGTCTTTTATTGGTACCACAGAGAAAATTAATAAAACATTTTCTGCCAGAGCTGTGACTTATAATAACCCGCTTAGTGTTAGTACCTACCTATCTCCTTTTTTAAAATCAGTGTAAAATGAACATTGGTACTTATTTGAAACAGTAAATCAAAACGAAGGCGTGTAAAGTAAACTGAAAAATATCTTTGACATCTCTATTAGGTACCTAATACGTTAGAAAATCCCGAACAACAGAACTGCATGTCCCGGCGATGCATCAAACGCTCGAGTTCTGAGTGACACTTGGAAGAATTGTCCACTGATTGTTAGCTGTCTCGAGATGACAGCTAGGGGATGGATGGGACAATTATACCTATACGCTTACTCAATCCATACACATTTTGAACATTTCATTCAAAAGTCTGGTTTTTATACCTTAGGTAACGCTTAGATTTTATGGGGAATTATAAAACGATGGAATAAAAAAAAACTTAGCGACTGATGATGGACAATAATGTTTAAATAACTTGAGCGGTATGAATTTGAGTAAGCGAAAAATTAGCTAAACTAACGACGAATATTGATTAATTATAAAATCCAGAACGAGCTTACAAAAAGTGGGTTGTGTGTCCATTTCAGATATTAAAATTCTATCCGTGCGACTACATTACTAAGTGAGCGACTAGAAATAGCTCGCGGATAGGTTAGAAGACGAAAGCGAGAGTTTTGGTTTTTTTTTATATACCTATGAGCAGAAAAACCTCTGCGCATTATAGTATTTTTCAAAGTGGTTTTTGTATTCGAAACACTTCATTTAAGATAAAATGCCGCTCAGTGTAAAAAAATCATTTGCCAAATATTGAAAAAAATGCAGGACGTAACGTTGACACTCAAACAAATATTAGGTCGCTCAAATATTATGAAGCTTCTCATTTTGTATTTTAAGTAACTCAAATTAATGTTTGTAAGTTGTTGTTCTGTTGATTTCTCGTCACTCGCAGTCAGTCGGTCACTTAGTAAACTATAACGTAAATTAATTATTTTTGACACTCATAACTTTAATTTACATTCACTCGTTTAAATACTAGCCTTATTGTAAAGAATTTGACGTGCAGCTACCTACCTACTGTCTTTTATAAAACATTTGTTTGCGGACAATTGGATCAAGCTAATTACTGTACGCTATCGTCCTTCAGATATCGTAATTACTACCAAATTTTAACAAAGGCAGTAAGTAGACATAAGAACATTTAGCTTAGGACATTATTTAAACTTTTTTTATGGTTGAGAAACTTATACAAAAATATAGTAAATAAATTAAAATTGCATCGTTATACCGTTTGGTTTGACTCGATGCGCAGTGACTTGCTGCTAACAGAAAAAATAATTATTATCAGTTAGTTTTTTTACTTATATCTCTAATCTTAACTTATTACGTAATGAAATATTTTAAACTTTTCATCTTTAGAAACTCGTATTATCGTTTCTTTTTAAAGTTGCTCTGATATAATGTGACCTTCTGTCATTTAGTGTTTTGAGCCAGTTGGTATATATATTAGGCAGGTGTATAATAATAAACCTAATTTATGATCCGAGTAACATAAATAAATAATAATAAATAAATAAATATTTGGGGACAATATTACACAAATCAATCTAGTCCCAAACTAAGCAAAGCTTGTACTATGGGTAGGGTCATTGTGGTAACAGTGAATCACCTTTTTCTTTCAGAGCGACGTAGATACGTCACTTTATTAGTTTGGAGGTTTTGACTTAAAAAGTTTAAAAGGTCGACTAATTGGCTCATAAATCAGTCTCAACTTACGCATACAATGAGATCGAAAAAATCATCACAAAGTTTGTGTAACTTATAACTGGCACAAACATAACTAAATTATTATGTCTTAGCAATAAAAAACAAACAAAACGTACCTAGCTTTTATGGCACCAAAAGTTATAAAGTTTAGTTTTCATGTTTATTAGCATAGAAAAAAAAAAAAAAAATGCAGCTAACTGCTATTTAGCTTTTAATATCACTATAAAATGTCATAATAATTAATAATTATGAAAAGTTAACAATTGACGTTTATAACCATTTAATCACAAGCAAATTTTGTCCTTACGATATTATAATAACTATTGTATGTTTTTTACTTAATTAATACCTAGTAAAAACCTACATAATAGGTACTAAGTATTGAAAAAAAAACCAATACATTAACGACACTATGACGGTACAC
Organism: Epinotia ramella; assembly: GCA_947578815.1. NCBI lineage: Eukaryota > Metazoa > Arthropoda > Insecta > Lepidoptera > Tortricidae > Epinotia > Epinotia ramella. The sequence goes on along the minus strand of OX388202.1, from coordinate 16,351,955 downwards.
ACTGAATCACTATCCACCGTGTACCCTACGCGTTTGATCCACTGAGTACTCCCACGCCATTTCAAATTTATTACGCCATTAAGGGAAAAATATACATGACAAGAGGTATCAACTTTACGTTCAAAATAAAGCTAAATTAATAGTTGTCTATTGAGAATATTTATTAGGGACATAAAATAAATATTACATATGTGAATAGAAAATATCAAAATTTACTTGTTTTTCAAATTTTCGGCACGGCGCAAGACATAACCTGTCATACATGTACGCGACGGCACAATGGCGCGAGGACTAATGTGGCAGAGAGGGGCAACCGTAAGCATGCCGTGACACAGAGATAGTCTCTGCCGAATCATTATTTCTCTAAATCTAGCGATGTTCCACTGTGTACACTTGATCCACTGTTACCACAACGACCCTACTAAGTAGACGAGGATATACATACTTATACACGGTGATTTTTAATCCGTGATCAGACCCCGTATCATGGTCGGCCTTATCACACGATCAGTGACAAGATAGAGCGTCCATCACTGGCTGACACCGTGCGATAGAACGAGACGACGCTCCTACGGTCACTAACAACTATGCTACAGAGATTGTCATAGTTGCTCATTTTCATAAAAAAATTATAAATTTTCTATCTGTTTGCGAGTGATGCTGTTAAATATTCGGAAAAATTGAGAGCATTTCAAAAATCAGGGTCTGTAGGTATTTGTTTGTTACACGTAGGTACAAATTATTAGCACCTAGGTAGGAAGATTATATTCTTACAAATTGATCCATCGAAATGCATAAATAATGGAGACTAGTTTTTTTTACAAGAAGAAAAAAATCTTAATATAGTTGAAAATCCTTCCCTATTTTCTTTGGATGCCGGACCTGAAACACTTCTAGCGAAGTATCGTTTTCTAGATGGAGTGCCGATTTTACTCCAACGCACGAACATAGTAAACTGGGCAAATAGGCTATTATTAAATTTGACGGAACATGAATGTAGATAAGGCACGGCAATGTTAACACTTGTTCTTGGACGAAATGGTCAGGCATGCACTTAACCACCAATATCTACAAAACTAAGTTAAGTAAGTAGTACATTTCTGGAATCTCAGAACAGATAAAGTTGTGATAGATGATATAACATTAAATAGTGGTATTGTATTATTAGTAGGAATTGTAGATGACACAAAATTTCTTGGAATATATGTCGATAGCAAGCAAAACTGGAGGAAACACGTAGACTTTCTTGTTAGCAAACTCAGTAGTTTAGCGAGAGCATCAACAAGGACAGCAGTGGTAGAATAATCTTACTATGGATTTATCCCATCCAATAGCCTGTATGGCTTAGCGATTTGGGGTGGGTGTGCGGATGTAAACCGACTGTTCAGGTTGCAAAAGCGATGTGTACGTGTTCTGGATGGTCTTAAGTCAAATCGCGTGTCATAAAGACCATCTTATAAAAAACTAGAAATACCAACTCTAACGTCATTGTACGTGATTGAACTTTGTAAACTAGTGAGACCACACCATGACAAGTTCCCTGCAAAAACGGACTTTAGAAGTGATAGACTAAATAATTTGTTCTCTTGCGATGTCAGGTTTCCTGTTGCCAAGACGAGCGGCTACCATCGATGTCCCAGATTTGCTGCTACTAAAATCTATAACGCTTTGCCAAGTTCAATCAAACCCTGACGTGCACAATTTTTTTCTTAGGTTTAAAGAAGTAGGTACCTGTTAGTCTCATGTCGAATGATTTTTTTATTTTTTAACTAACAATGTTATTGATGTGTTATGAATTGTTGTCATGAGAATTTCGCTTATTGATAATTTACTGCCTATAGTCTCGTTTAATTTATTATTTTAATGACAATGACCTTTTTATTCGTTTTACAGGTATTTTAACATTTATTGTGATGACAGCCGATAATTTCTTGACATTGTCACCACTATTCATTATTCCTATTTATATTTTGTTGTGTATGATTATTTTAGCTACGCCCTAATGGGTAAAATTGTATATTCTATTTAAGGCTGATTAAATAAATAAATTGAACTTACATGATTAATGCACGTTTTTTCTGACCTATTAAAAATATGCCTAGGCAAGTCAATTTTGTACCTTACATATTTAAAACATTAGACGGTCTTCAATTTTAACTGCTAGTAGAACTAAAATAGTTTTTAAGGCAAATTGTAACTAATGATATATGGATCAATGGTCTGAGACAAACCATTTGAATTTGAATTTATCCTTTTTGCAGATTATGAGGATATTGTAAAAATAGAAAGTGTACCGTAATCTATGTCGTTTACCAGCAGAGAGCTGTCTCTGAACCGAAAGCACTCTTGATAGATTGTACAGCTAAGTTACAAAATAGGCAGTGAAAATGTTCTTATATACAACCGCAAATAAGTGGCAGTATTCAAACTAAACAATGCATTAACACCACATTTATGAAAAGTAAATTTAAGAATTTTTTGCTATGAAGTTGGAAATCGTGTCGATTAACCGGATTGTTAGAAACAGTTGTTTTTTTTACAAATATTTGATTGAACTTGAGGCGTCAAATAATTTAAACACAAAAATCCATAATCATACTACTGCTTTTAGGTATTCTCAAAAAACCTATTAAGAAATAAAGAAAAAACACAATTTATATACACAACGGAATCAACCATATCAAGGTCCGAAACTAGTTTATGATAGTAGTAATTAAAATAGAAAAAAGAACGAGTAGAACGGTTTTCATACAAAGTCTCTAATTACTTCATTTTCTTTCTATAAAATAGCAACAGACGCATTGTGTATAAAAAGTTTCATGTTATTCTAGTATGGCGTTTTAAATTAAGAACCAAACTACGTTTGTATGGAAAGTCGACTTGAGTCGACTCTTAAACGACATAAAATGACGGCGGCATAAAATGATGCTATACTAAAATTTGCGTTAGAAAATCTTTACATTAAAGTTTTACAGCGACATTTTCCGCGTGAACTTCCATATTATCAACCTTCATACCTTTGGTTGATGATTTTCGCTATGTTTTCTATGTTTTCATTTAGTTTATGAACTTCGTCATAAAAATTCTTATTTTTTGACATGAATGCAAATCTGTAATGTAACTTTTTATCATGTAATAAATAATCTAATCTAATCTAATCTTTTCAGTTAGTTCGATAAATGTGTCTTTTTATATCTCACCTCTCAAAAACCTTAATATAAACATGTATCTACCTACTCGTTCATATAACCTTACTGCGAGTATTATAACTAATAAGGTTGTACGTGTTAATGCACCAGACGAAACAGATAATGCCTGTAACGGATGGTACTGATAGAACCAGTGTTGGGCCGGTATCGGTATAGACAATGGAAAAAATTGTTAACCCCCAAAATGCGTTACAAACGCTGGAATAGAATAGGAGGTATCAGTATTTTGACATTTGGCCAAAATAAATTAATAGGTTAAAGTAAATGAAGAAGTACCTATATGCAAATAAACAAACAATTGTTTTTATTGTTTGTTTATTTTCATAGTTACTTTTGTTAAATAAATGACATAATGCGTTATTTACGTACCTACTTACCTGTAACATTCGGCGTTTGGGAATGAAAATAGCGTCGTATAAGTAATATTGTTACCTTACTGTGGTAAGAGTTAGGTTTGTCATGTAACAATTCTGACAACTATACTGATTAAAAATATTTTTTGTTTAGTATGGAATATAATTTAGCTCAGCTTAGCTAAACTGTTATTGTTGTACTAGTGGTAAAAAATAGTATGAAGAAGAATAATTTCATCGAAATCGCGTCATCGACATTCTTCATCCCTATAGACATTCAATTAAGTTGTCGGGCGCTACTCAATGTCTTGCTCGCACATACCAACTCAGCATAGCTGTGTCCCGCTCGTGGAGCCGTAACGGAAGCCGTCTACTGATCTAATGATTAATGATGGGGAGCTATTCGGTACTAGGGGGTTTGTAATGACTAGTAGACATTATTTATTTATAACGAAACATGATACAATTAGGTGACTAACAAACACTTGACTGTTAGACGTAGAATACTAATTGACTTTTATTCCGTACCAATATTTTTTTTTCATTAAATATTTTGCGTTTGCGATGGAAAATTAAACTTGCGATTCTGTTTAAAAAAAGAACGGCGGGAAATCACTAGTATTTTCTCGTTGTATAACGGAATTAAAATTTTTAATCCCCCATTTTTGAGAAAACCTTTATACTCGTATTAGCCTCAGCCGGATTGGCAATTGCGGGCTTCGTATTATAATTAAAAGTCAACCTGCAATTGTCTCCTTATCGGCCACGGCAATAATGTATCTACTATTATCGCTCACCAAAATAGGTATGAGTACGATATTAAGGCGATGCTTTGATTCAAGTCGATTCGCGAAAACCATGCCCCCTTGACAGAGACACGCTTAGGGCTTCCGCCTATAGAGAAAATGTTAGGCAATCGTGTATCGATTAAATCAGATAAACAATCATATTCAAGAATCATATATCTGAAAATCAGGCCTTATTGTTTCCTAATCTAGACAGAACGGCGTTTCAAAGAACGCGATAATTTCCATTTCCCCCTTAAAAACAAAAATAAATTACGCTTATCAATGGGAGACAACAGGTGGTCCCTTGGTTAAAAGCAATCTCTTCCAGACGATGCAAAGTAATGTATATGGTTTGAGTAGGTGAAACCGAAAAAAAAGAGTATAGGTGAAAAAGTAATGAACAACCTAACTATAAGAAAGCCTACGTGCTACCTAGTATGCGCATTTTAATGTTTCATGCGCGTATTAATGCTACTATTAATTTGTGGTGCATTTTCCACATACAAATTACGAAACATGTGTTTCAGTAAAGCATAATAGTACATTACTGCAGAGGCCGTGAAGTAAGGGATTGCTGGACGAGATTGGGTGCATGCATGCAATGAGTCCAGCAATCCCTGTTCTGGCCGAGGATTGTAAAGTGCTTTTCTCAAACGATGTGAGGAAATATTAAAATACCTTGATTCGAGTCAATTCACGAAAACCACACCCTCTTGTGAGAGACACGCTTATGCCTTCCGTGCATGAGAAAAAGAGATGCAACACTCTACGGTAATGGCTGTTTTGGACACATTTTGACACATACCTAACTTACTTACTAAGAACGCGATATCTTTCAATTCATGCCCTTTACGAACGTGGTCCAGCTTCCTACAGTTTTAGTAGATACTAATTACATATGTTGCAGCCAGATACAATGCAGCCAATTTGTTATAATTTCTCTTTTTAATAAGCTGGGTCAATTCAATCTTGCTCTCCAGTATAACCACATTCAAAATAAACAAAGCTCCATTAAAATTAAAAAATAATCTCCCCATACATGTTCCGTTCTCATAAAAACTGAGTGGACAAGCTTTACCCATTATTAATCACTTCAGCCGTCACAACACTATGATACTGTCATTCAATAACCCTTTCATATCTACCAGAAATTGATTGTCAAGCTAAATAGCACCTTACGACTAAGCTCATACGAACGAGCGTCCAAAAACACGAATGGCGGTTAAGCCGTTTCATATTTTTATTCAATATTTATTTGCCAAACAGTAACGGACTTTAAACTTTCCATCATAAAGCTGCATTATGTTTAAATTTCAGTTTAAAATTTTAGCATGTAACATGATAATCTATTGTTTTTGTGGTGAATAAAGGAAGACATCGACTTCGAGACGCTTTCATTGTTTTACGAAATACCGTTCAATTTAGCCTTTGAGTTTTGATCCTTCGGCTCTCTCCATCATTTTGCCGGCTGTACACATTGGGCCAACGTTGGCGCGTGAGCAGAAGGCAGCTATGCGTTAGAGGGAGAGGGCTATAACTCGATCTCTTTCGTTTACATAGCTGCATCATGCTCACGCGCCAACGTTGGCCCAATGTGTACAGCCGGCATTTACTAAGCGGGATTAATTAGCACGTTAATGTAGGTATAGATACCAAAGATATTAAATAACCACCACTGGTTTTTATTCTTTAAGTATACTTAATTACAATCTTTATGGTTTTTATTCTTTCAGTACTTAACTAACGCAGACTTCGACGTACTCGTAAGTGCAGACCTACGACATAACGACAAGTGGAAAGTGTTGACAACAACAATAATAATAATACGTTAAAATTATACCTATTACTTAGTTATTTGATAATGATAATAACGCTGTTTTATTTTCCTAAACCCGTCAAATTAGGTCTTTCATTTACATGAATAAAAATCTGAATCATGAATTGTCTATGAGAAAAATATGACCTTAGAAGAAATGAATGTTCCTAAACCTACAATGAATTGTTAACTATCGTAAGCCTATAAGATGATATTAGTCAACAATTACAGCTGAGCACAGTAAAATGAAGATTAAAGAGCTATTCAAAAATTCCAAGCCTTGATTGATTGATATCATAATATCGACGACAAATTGCCGAACACCAATTCAAATACAGCCCCCAGCTAAAACGATTAACAGAACAAACTTTACGATTAAATCAACGCAACGCAACTTACTCGAGGTGTTAAATATACTTTGAAATCAATTAACTGAGCCAATTAATCACCGCCCCGCTCCATCATGCTGACGTCAGCTGTCGGCTGTCAGTTTGACAGGTGTCACTCTGACATACGTCAAGTTTTGACAGCCCAAGGTCGCGCTAGTTCAGGTGGTTAATAAGCGGTTTTTTTTTAACTTCCGCACCTAATTAAATATTGGAGGTACAATCGTCTAAAAAACTGAAACAGACTGATTCGATTTTGAATTTACTAAACTGCACTGTTGTTAGTCTGGTTTTCTTCACTTGTTACATTACCTTTTGTCTCAGTCCCCGTGGCGCAATGTGAATATCCCAAGAGGTCTAATTTTTGTTCAACGTTTCCAACACCAACACATTTCAATCTATTTCCTGCGCTTCGGTCGGAATAAGTTCGCGAATAATAAAACTCTAGTCTATCATGAGACGGCCGCGACATACTCTCGATTTTTCTCGCACTATAGGTACCTCTTGTTCTAAATAAGAGAGAGACGGATAGTGCCAGAAAAATCCAGAGAGCTCGCGCGCCGTCCCGTGATGCGGAACGTCACAATTGCAAGTACTAGACCCGTATGAAGAGTGCTACTTTAGGATGACGTGGGGATGTAAAATGAATTATGGTACGCAATCGAATTCTATCAATTTAGGTATACCTACTGGCACTGTGAGGGGTGTAGCAACAAGGACAGATGTATTACATTACAAGTATGACGATATAGGTATGAAGATATATACTTGTACCGTAGGTATGGCTCGCACATTTAAACCGCAAGGAACTTACTATTTTTTTTTATGGATGACTGTACTAACATGCTTTTGTACAAAACACTGTTTACCGCACCAGTTATAGACAGTGACCTGATCAGATAAGACAACTGATTAGGTTGAATCGAATTTGGTTAGTAAGTACAGATGTAGGACAGATAATACGAATTATCTACGCGTAAAAAATATTTTTCAAGGCAATATTTTGCATACACGAGGAAAGAAACGAGCACATGTTTGTCCAATAAAGAGTGGATTCTAGATCTATTTTCTGATATAAAATTACGCAAATAAATTTACAGTTTGTGACGTGGGATTATTTATTTTAGTTGCATCAAAGAATACCTCAATGTCGCGTTGCACAGTCCACCGTCTAGGACGTCTGGTTGCGAGGCTGAATTTGATGAATGCACAACAATGCCAAACAAATCAGGAGGTGGTATCTTCGTTAATATCCACCAGAGATGTGCAAAGATGCTGTGCTATATTATGAGAGTGGCTCTGTGAGCTGTATTTTAACTTGTCTAAAATAAGAACCTGTAGAGATGAAAACAGCCAGACAGCCGGTCATCCGAATCAAATATAGGTAAATCTGCTGCTGCTGTTAACTCGCGCTGCCATAGAGCAATATGAAAAATCTATTAACTGGAAACAATCAATCCTGCGGACTGGTTTTTCCCTCGTGTGGTTGTGTCAGGATGCGGTCGGGTTAGAATAGCACCACCCCCTTTCATCCTGTGGGTATCGTAAGAGTTGTACTAAGGGAACAGGGTTGAAATGTGTAGTGGGCGACAACCTATCACTGCGATATCACATTTTGCCAATTTTTTATACCAACATTTTATGCTTAAATTGGCACTGGAACATAAGATTCATGTGCTCCACCTACCCCTTTTGGAAATGAGGGCGTGAATCTATGAATGGTTAGGTATATAGGAACGGCCAGCTTACTAACATATAGGTCCATCTAGGTGTAATGTTTTGTTTAAGCTTTATACACAGACTATTATTAGTGACTATTAGAAAATAAAATACTTTTTTCGTTTCAATTCTCTTTCTTCTCATTTATACTTAGGTGCTTACTAATTCTAGACTGATCTGATTCGCTCTGTCAAATTTCTTCGATTCACGAGCCCTAAGGCGATACAAACTCTCAGAATTCAAGTTCACACGGCATAAATCTAGTTTTATAGCAACAGAGGAAGCCGCGACCGCGACCACCGCCGCGCCGCTGATAACAGTGATAAGAAAGACAATATTGGGCCTGTACCGGGACAAAGCATAGCAAACAGGGGCGCTTCGTTCTTGCGTACACTGTACGTAAGAATCCTGGGAAAAGTATGTTGGTTTATTCGGGTCTCGTAATGAGATTCGTTCATAAATAATGCTTCACTAAGTAAATACTTGCAACGCGACGGCAGTGAACATGCCCGCCAGAAGGTAAGCGAACACAATGTATTTACGCTTTCAACTCAAGGAAATAATTTCAAAAACGAACTTCAAACTGCAAATCTTGCCTGTTGCTGTTGCCATGCTATTGATGTTGACTATAAATTAAGAATCCCCAGGAAACTCGACTCTCCATACAAACATATTTGGGTTCTCATTTTAATCGATAAATAATGATAATAGGGTACGGTGGTGCAAAAGTGCGCAATAGTACATTGTTTAACGAGGGGCGTAAGAAGCCCGACGCCGAAGGCGGAGGGCTTTTGAGGACTCGAGTTTGCAATATTTTTACGCCCGTGTTATACACAATGTTTTTCATCACATTTGCGAGGAAACAAATACATTTTAGATGAAATAAATACAAATCGTAATAAAAACTGCAACATGTCAGTCGTCCATTTTGTTGAATTTGACGTGAGGCGCGTATGGCAAAGACCCTTCGGTATACAGCCACGATTTGAAAACACAAAACATTTTACATAGACACTAAATAACAACATATTAAATCTGTAAATAATTCAGTTAAACATGTTTAAGTAGTTTTTTAAGTTTAAATTTATTTATAAATACGTTTTCAGACATCGTATATTTGATATAAAACCTCTTTGCTTTGTAACTGCCGCAAGAGTGACAGATACAATTTAAGAAAATAACCATTACGCCCGTGGGCGTAACACAGGCTATTACAGCTCTGTATGTCTGCGCATTATGAAGCCCTTTTCGAGCATGTGTGATGAAAAATATTGCAGTAATTCTAATCAGATTTTATTAAATGAAACCTTTGTGTTATTTTTAACAAATTAACATCCAAAATACATAATAAACGTTACATTATACATAACCCGCGTTTAAAAAAAATGGTTAAGTGCACTCTTACACTGCTAGTTGTACAAGAGTGCGCACTTTAATTATGAGCCCATAAGTCACAATGGTAGAATCCTCGGCCTAGATCAGGGGGCCTAGACAAGGTTACAATCGACAAGCGCTAACGCCAATAGAAACGAATAAAATGTATGGGAATGACAGATGTTAACGAAAAGTGTTTCGTTTGCATCCGTCATTCCCGTACATTTTATTCGTTTCTATTGGCGTTAGCACTTGTCGATTGTAACCTTGTCTATACGGCCCCAGCAGTGCACTTGCCACCATTCCTTGCATTCTAAACACTCAATCAACACGTCTAGCATGCGACGGCCGCGACATACCTACTCTCGATTTTTATCGCACTATATCTCTTGTTCTAAGTGTTCTAATAAGAAAGAGACCGATAGTGCGAGAAAAATCGAGAGAGCTCGCGCGCCGTCACATGCTAGCCGTGCAGGTCTTCTTCTATATATCATGATCTTTGTAAACCTCTTGATAACCGCCATATCACCAGACTTTACTTTTTAGTATTCTGCTTGGCTTCTTAATCTTTTGTACTTTTTTTTCCTTTTTAGTTTGCGATCTTTTTGTGTTAAGTAAAAGTTAAAGTGTTTTTGTATCTAATTCTTACATTTTGGACTATCTCTTTTAATTTAAGTTTATTTTTTGATTTCAGCTTTATACGGCAAACTACTTAATATGACTACTTATGTTTTCTGCTAGGATTATGGACTAATCTGCATTTTAGAAAGTCGTTGAAAATCTATGTATAGGTATTTGTAACGATATCTTACAAATCACAAAAGTTAAATTCACTGGCGTATAAGAGGGCCGCGCCATTTTACACGCACCTACACTGCGACTAGTACACCAAGGCAATTTACAATACAAATTAATTAATATTTTTTAACTGTAGGATTCCGGAATAGCAGACTTTACAAAATACTCAAAAATTACATCGAAACACTTAAAAAATTGTTATCTTACCTGGTAATCAAGGTCTTGCACGTTTTTTGAATATTTTTTGACAGCGCATACCGGCTCACTGCAGCTTCAAAATACCGTTGAAGTTAGCTGCAAATGACTCACACGACTTGAGAGAAGTTAGGTGCGCACTCTTATCGCCCGCGCAAATAAAATGAAAGTTTGTATACACAACGGGATCAGCAATATATAAGTCGGAAACTAGTTTTGTATGGGGAGCCGTCAACAACCCTTTCAACATTGTTTTTAAATAGCCTTAATGGGATCGACTGACTTGATCTTCATCACAAGTAACTGAGCTTAGCACCAACCCACTTAAAGTAAATTCTATTGAAAAATTGCCTCAGTATCATGTTTCCCTTCCTTTCTGATGGTCTTTAATAAATATAACTTGGCCTTTAAATATAACATTTACTCACGGTCGGTATAAGTAGGTACCATTTTTATAACATTTTTATTTTTATTGGATTAATTTATTCCTGAATTATTTTGACATTTGACATTTCTTTTCTCATTGACCATGTTTTTTTACCGAATATTTTTTGTTTTTTATATTATTATAATTATACCTAATTCCAAATGTACCTACCTACCTTTGTCATTTTGCTAATGACTGTTTGTACGCCTCATGGCCAGAACATAGTGATTCTAGACTGATTCTTGTAACACCAATGTACGAACCTACTCGTATGTTTTACAGACAAATAAATGAAATGACAATTAAACGATATGATACAGAGAGAAAGAATATAATGGAAAAATAAACCATTTTCGTCTGTAGCCCCCGACAGGATCCGAAATAACACGAAACCAAAATATCTAATTAAAAAAATTGTTTCGTTATAAAGGTGAAATGAAAATTATTACATCATTGCGAAATTTGCACAGGCGCTTTCATGATTTAATTTATTTGCACCGAAAACTAGAGCCATTCAGCTAGAAACATGTTTGGGAACGTTAATATTGACAAAATAGGTAGGTATTTACTTCATATTATTATTGTCCAGAACCTGGTCCCTCCCTACTTATACGTACGTACGTGAAGCTCCAAAATCCAGGGAAGACAACCGAGCAAGTTTAATACAAGACGGATGGGCCCGTCCGTCCGTCCCAAGGCGGGGTGTTAGACAAGGGGGACTTTAATCATTTAACATGCATTGTCCTATCTTGTTCTTTTCTTTTACGGTTCGTTATTAAATGGTCGTAGCGTATTCCTGCATTTTTTAATGGGTTTTTGTCTTGCCTCTACCAATAAAAAGAGATAATAATAAGATAATAACAAACGTTTTTCCAGCTCGTCCTAAGGCATAGTTTTCCTGAACAAGTATAAATTTGTTAAATATGAAAAAAATACATAATCTAGGTTCATATTACATATTTTACGCTGGTAATAGTAGTTTATACAACTGATACATAATCAGAGGCCATAAAATACGAGTGTGGTTTTATGAAACGAGCGGCAGCGAGTTTCATAATAGGATCACACGAGTGTTTTAAGGCTAAATTATGTACAGTTGCATACACTACTTTATCTAACACATATCATAAGTACTCTAAGATGGGTTCAGAAGCCGTAGGAAAATGACCCGCATTGCTACTATAGTGCTACCTGTAAAATATCTTTGTTGCAATCGTGGCTGCATTTACAATATCCGGCGGAGTGTTCATATCGTTCTCGAAGTCACTACTATCTACTCATATTTTCAACTAAAATGTGAATTACAAACAACTTTTCACAATTCTACTTTCGTAACAGCAAAAACCAACAAAGAAAATGACAACAGTAATGGCGGCAATTCGATCCTCCGTCAAGACTAATGGTTTTTTTAAATCACAGACAAACGAATGAAGTCCCTATTCTCATGTCACTCTTGATCAAATGTCGTGCGGTTTATATTAAAAAAAACATACTGAATTGACGTTTCGCATCGATAACTGTTTTAATATCTATGGATACTAGAATATAGACCCACTTGAGTTTTGTCAGCTGTTCCAAATTTAAACTCATAACCTTACAAAATCTGTACTGTAATAACATTAACAGTACAGATTTCACCTACTACCACAGACAAGAAAGTTCTCATAGTAAAATTGGTTGTAATAATGCTGGTCATTTCCTACGGTTTCTGAACGCATTTTAGAGCACTAATGATATGTGCGTAGATAAAACTTTTTATGACTTTTGTGTTTGTGACTTTGTTATTTTGTATACAGGTACCTAACCTAACCTAACCTACCTGGGGTAATCTCCGAAACTACGCATTCTATGTCAAATAATCATTCACGACTATAATATAGCCCCTCGTTGCAGGTGACGTGCCCCGCAGCAAGAAAAGGAAGTACCTTACGTTGATCCATATCCATCCATACTAATATTATAAATGCGAAAGTGTGTTTGTTTGTTTGTTTGTTTATCCGTCTTTCACGGCAAAACGGAGCGACGAATTTACGTGATTTTTAAAGAGGAGATAGTTGAAGGGATGGAGAGTGACATAGGCTACTTTTTGTCTCTTTCTAACCCCCCACTTCCCTAAAATGGGGGGTGAAAGTTTGTATGTAACCTGTAGGTTTTGATTCCCTTGCAAGTATCAAACTATACGGCGTATACCTAAGGGTTACTTTATACCTTTGAGGTATGGATTTCTAAAATGAACGCTGTAATTCACGGCGTCATGTGCCCACTGACTCAGTGCTAGCGAGGTGTGTTAGTCAGCAGCGTCTGTCAGCGTGTTAGTTGCCAGTGAGCGCGACGAACTGATATGGAACCATATCAAGATCAGATCGGATTTGAATGAGATTGTTAGTTATATATCGCAAAGATTTAGTAGAGGAAAAAGTGTGTGTGCAGATGACACCGCCATTATTTTTAACGATGACTCATGGGCCGAAGTAGCTAATTTGGCAGAAAGAGGTTTGTCTACTGTGGCAGAATGGCTTCACGCCAATTTACTGACATTGAATGTCACCAAAACCAAATTTGTATGCTTTCATAACACTAAAGCCTCAGCACCAGACAATTTCCCCAGTGTTATTGCTCTTCACACATGTACACGTCATGGGCTTCTACCATCGGCATGTTCATGTGCACAAATCGCTAGGAGCACTATAGGTACCTTGGAGTTATTTTCGATGAAAAACTCACTTTCCAGCAGCATATATTAATTATGGCAAACCGTGTTCGCAAACTAATATATATATTTAAAAGTCTACACAATTCAGCTGACAAACGATTATTAAAAACCGTCTATCTTTCCATATGTCCTACTGTCATTACATATTGTATCACTACTTGGGGCGGACCTGCAAAAAAATATATACTTCTCCTGGAAAGAGCACAAAGAGCGGTACTTAAAGTTATCATAAGGGAACGTCCCGACTCTGCTGGTCTATAAGAACATGGATGTACTTAATGTCCGTGGGAGTTTTATTATGCGAGTGATATTGAAATGTCACTCAAAGGTTATTAATTCTGTCTAGTATACAGAACTATCGCAAAAACGTAATTTCCGAATTAATGTTTCCTCTACAAATTCACTTTTTGCCCAAAGGTTTGGCTCGTTTCTCCATCCATTCATATATAATAAAATATATTGTACAAAATTTCCTTCGCAAGACTACTCAACGAGGGAAGTAAAACTTAAGGTGCAATCATGGCTCAAGATTCTGGAATTAGTCAAGTAAAACATACACACATACACACACAAACACTTTACAAACACACCTGAATTTTATTCTCCATTTAAACTGATATTTATAATATTTAATATACTATCCAATTTAATAAAATTTAATAATATGCGGTCTCCTGCGATACAGGCAAAGCCAAGGTGCTTGAACTTGTAATCGTGTAAACTATGTTGCTGAATAAATGTCTCATGTCTTATGTCTTATTTTTACCAGTGCAGTGGTTTGGCACTAAACAATAACGCAAGCTGGAGCTAATTTTGTGTTCTATTTTTTCAAGAACTCTAGGATAACATACCCAATCGTCGAATCGAAGCAATCTAATGAGGATTTATTTTTACTGGTCTGAGGCTGGAAGACGCTTTGCCACAGTTACTTATAGCTTTAGATATTTAAATGTACAATTTTTTTTTTATTTTTTTATTGTGGGGACACCATCAGAGTACATGTTAACAGTCCATAATTTAAATGTTTACTTATTTGGGTTTACATGCACCCCAATTACAGGTAAACGCATCATATTATTGGCGACAATAATTAGTCCTCCTAGCGGTACGCAAAATATGCTGCAAGTGGTGTTAAAAGCATGAAAATCGGAGCGATTGATCTTTAGGCCATACGAATCAATTTGACCCGTAGCACGAAAAAAAAAACAAAAAAGGAGAGGAGTTATAACGACATCTTTTTTTAGTATGGGAAAAAAATATTTTTTTTTCTGCAACCTAACGTATCTAAAAACTGTTGCACGCGATGGTGCATAGTCCCCAAACGCCGTAACTAATCGCTCTCTGTACTCACATTCATTTAATCCAAATTTTTAATCTTACAAAATCATCGCACGAAAATGTTCTCGCTTAAAACCCATAGTTGACGATAAAAGCCCGCGGAATTGAAACAAAATACAACCGTAATTTTAAATATTTGATCAAATGGTTTTCTATATTCGAATTTCAAATAATTTATCTTTAAAAAAAAAAAATTTTTTTAGGGGTGCACTCCATACATAAGACTGAAAGTCAAAAAAATATTTTTCTTTGTCAGCCCACGTGTGGCAATGAATCGATAGGCCTTTCAAAATAAATATAAGGTTTCTCAGCATTTTTTTTGATTAAGTGAATAGAGTTGGAGATAATCGCCCCGAAAGTCACTAAAATTGTGTGTCCCCCCCCCCATCTAATTTTTGAACCGTGTATTTTAAAATTATGAAAAAAATCATGGACTTATTAAATTCTTTCAGCGAAAATTGTTTTGAACAATATCGGTTCAAAGGTTTTTGAGATATTTCTAAAAAACTGCCTTCCTTAAAGAAAAGGACGCAAGTGCCATAAGACTTCAGTGACGATACGACCTTTATAATGGGCACGGAACCCTTCGTTGTGCGTGGTCCGACACGCACTTGGCCGTTTTTTTTTTTTCTCGTGCTACGGGTCAAATTGATTTGTATGGTTTAAAGATCAATCGTTCCGATTTTCATGCTTTTAACACCATTTGCAGCATTTTACTGAATTTCCGGGTGTACCGCTAAGGACTAAATAATCATGCATAAAAAATTACTCACAATTGGGGCATAACTCGTACCTAGTGAGGAACAAAGGTACCTACATCTAACGCTACGTACCTAATAGGGAGATAATCATGACAGTGATTACCTACCGACGATAAGACGAAAGATAACAAACACTGTTCCATATCTGGAATCGATAACCTTCAGAATGTTGACACCGATATTTGAAAGGATTAGGAAAAATGTGTAACGATAGCCAGCATGTACATTTTTTTATATCAAAATGGTGACAAACTAGCCTGCCTAACCGACATCGTAGTGTATGGCCGCTTGCATCTCCAGAGGCGTCACTAGCCGACCTTTTATTAATTTGAAGAGTAGTTCCCTATTTTTTTTTAGTTGGTCTGTTCAAATATTCGAGCGAGATATTTGCCTCTGTGCCCTACACCTACCTAAATACATATATATATTAAGTGCTATACAGGATGTCCTAAACTTATGGGACATGAAGGGGAAGTACCTTAAATATCGTAGATAGTGAATTTTGCTCAAAGAAGAATTTATGTTATTTATAAAAGTTAGTAATTCTGCATTCATAGATTTTCTAAAAATTACTTGCTTCGTCTGGGAATCGAACCGACTTAAATGTCAAAAAAAATCACCCTACTTTTATGATGCCAATCGAAAGAACAGCTAAAAAATAATAACTCTGCTTGAATAACATGGTATTTTAAAATAACATAAAGTCTTCTTTGAGCAAAATTCACTATCTACGATATTTAAGGTACTTCCCCTTCATGTCCCATAAGTTTGGGACAGCCTGTATATTGTGAACAGTACCGCCACGCTAATTGCATGGCCATCTAAAAGTGCCAAGTCTCCGCAAGTGCCAAGTTGGTGAAACGTACAGTTTATTGCGAGATTAGCCAACGAAATGAGTGATAATCCCATTTCAAATTTGACGTTTAACAATAGAAATTGGGCCGTATTATTATTATTATTATTATAGCTTTATTTCCCACTTTGTGTTTTACATTTCTTTATCCTGTTTTGTGTACTATTTATATTTTTATTTGTGGTCCCATTTAGGGTAAAAGCCTCCCCCATTTCATTCCACTTTTCTCTATCATGAGTTTTGTTCAGCCAGTTTTTACCAGCCTCTACTATGTCGTCCATCCATCTCTTTCTCTGTCTTCCTACACTCCTCTTCCCCAGTGGGCCAGTCCATTCAGTGGTTGACTTGGTCCATCTCTTGTCCTGGTACCTTGAAACATGGCCTGCCCAGTTCCACTTTAGTTTTAAGGCATGTTGGAGGGCATCTGTTAGTTTTGTTTTCCTTCTTATGTCTATATTCCTTGTTTTTTGTATTTTCCTTAGTTTCAAGATGCTTCGCTCCATGGCATGTTGGCAGCGAATAATTTTGTTTCTAGTTGAAGAAGTTTTGTTTCTAGTTGTAGAGAAATTGGGCCTTATGTGAAAATAAATCTGAAAAGTAGAACCACATAGTATCGTTCCCCAAGCTTTGCAAGTAAAGAAGTTAATACATTTGGAAACTGCATTTGTCTACACAATTTTCTATCGATTAAAAAAATCAGAACCGCGATAATTGAAATCATTGCAGCCTTACACGAACGTCGATGTTATCGATAAATCGGTTATCATCAAAATAATATTTAATCCCTATATAAGCTGACGTGATAACTTCTTGTCACAATTATCATTATTGATTACTTTTTATGTAATGTTTTTACGCCTAGGTATTTTTATCTAACAATCGCAGTTAGGTTTTGGTGGTGAAATTATCAAAATAACATTTTATTTGCACGTGATACTATTTCGGTTTCCTTGAAAAAAAAAAAAGACCGGGTTGCACTTCGGGAGTGCCGGCAGAAGTGAAAACTTAATAACATTGTAACAGTTTTTCGATCAGGTCACGTGACATCTTACGGTGTCACCCTAAAAATGAATTTGACGCAAATTTATAAACAACTAGCTTCTGCCCGCGACTCCGTCCGCGTGGAACTCGTTTATATCGCAGCTCCATACAAACTTTCACCCCCCTATTTCAACCCCTTAGGGGATGATTTCGGGGCTAAAAACTATCCTATGTCCTTCCCAGGGACTCGAACTATCTCGATACCAAATTTCATCGCAATCGGTTCAGCGGTTTTAGCGTGAAGAGGTAACAGACAGACAGACAGACAGACAGACAGACAGACACACTTTCGCATTTATAATATTAGTATGGATGGATAGTATGGAAGTATGGATTATCAATTATTTAGGCGGACGGGCCGCGGGCGCGTTGGGTGCGACGGGCCACTCGCCCGTCGGCGGCGGCAAACAAAATACCAATTTGTTTTTGCCATTGCCAAATATTTTTTATATAATAACGTCCAAATTCGAACAATTCGAATTTTCGAGAACAGCAGACGGCGGCGGTGAACAAAATATCAATTTGTTTTTGCCGTTGGTAAATATTTTTCAAAGCTTTATCTCTTTAGGAATAACGTCCAAATTCGAACTATTCAGTATTTGCTCAATAGCAAAACGGTGAAGGACGCTTGGACAAAATTACAAATTTATTTGCAGATGCTATTGCAAAAATTGTTAAACGACTTTATACTCTTACGAATAGCGTTCAGTTTTGAATGAAGTCGAATCGGCTAGCAGCAAAATATAAAAGTTTGTGACCTCCTTCACTGTCGCGTATATAACAATTTTTCCCCATCCCAAAAAGTGCTCAGCGCCGCTAAAGAAGTTTTCACTACAAAAATATTGTGTTCAGTCATTCATGTATCAGTGTGAAAAAGAAAAACCGATAACTTATTACACTATTTTTTTATAATATAAAATCACACAACCAACAAAATTATTCTTTCGCTATTCACGTTTTAGGTCAGTCATTCTTTACCCGAAGCGTGTCAATCACGGCACCTGTTTAGCAAAAAAAAAACATAGGTTCTATACAAATTCGTGAGATAAACAAATATTCTGAACGGCCGGATTTCTGGACTTCCTGGGGTGGACAAAGTCGCAGTATAACGTTGTTAATAAAAGATGGCGTCCTGGAGAGCTGTCACAACAAAACCTGTCGATCGCCTCACCGGACGTGCCGTGATGCTCAAACTTTAATACAATATTCCTAAGTGAGTCCTGCGCGTGAGACTTTGTTCCGTGTAGCCGGGCCGGGCCGTGCAATCGCAACAGATGCGCGACCACGGTTTAAATTTTAATAGAGTGCAGTGGGAAAAAGCTGAACGGAGCCGGTCAGATGCGACGACAGCCCAGCACAGCCGTCAAATCGTCGAAAATGTAACGTCTCTATTAAAGCTTCAAATTCCTTTGGCAACTTGTAGCATGCGCTCAGGTGAGCTCCGGCTCGGCCCCATCGATGAGAATCGTACCCGCATTGGTCTAATACCACACGAAAGGAAGAGTCTGCGTCAGCTATGATGCAACTAAAATAAATTGCGACAATCGTATGAATTTCAGCATGTTGCAGAAAAGGGCTCATGAGAATGAGTGGTCACTCTGACGCTCATCCGTATAGTGTAAGCCGCCTCCGATTTCTAAGATCATGTACAAATAATGGCGTCTATCAAGTACCACAACATACCTAAAGTACGCATTGCATGATTGAATTAAGATAAGTAAACGTGGGAGAGTATTCGTTCCATTAGGAGTAGGTTACTAATGGCTACTGACACTTCAAAGAACAAGCATGCAAACGCGACGGTAGAAAATATTTCTATTAAATATATGTAAGTGTGCATAATATATAACATGTGGCATGTTCCATTGATTTTCTTTCATGAAAATAATAATAATCACATTTTATTCAAAAGAACTTGATAGTCTAAAATAACTTACAGCTCAGTAGTCCTGGCATTAGCCATCACTGCCGCGACTTTCATCCCGACTTTCTTTTTGGAGAGGTATTCTAATCCGATGTTGTAATTTAAAAACTATCTAATTATCAATATACGAGCTTTAGTTACTGACCTAAGACATCGGGTGATAGTTGCTACAGTGATCGCTATTGCAGAGGCAAGCAGGTAGAATTGATTTAATTTAACAAAAGTTTGGACACCGTCCGTTATAAGATGTCAATCGTTCAATGATTTGGAATGGCATGTGTTTTTTGTAACCGGCGCAGGGCAGGCGCAGGTACCGCGACACGTCCCGCGAATATCAACCGCTAATAATTAATGAATGACTCGTTGACCATCCCAAAGTAACTTATAACAATGTTAAAAAACAGTTTAGTTTTGCTTTTTTATAATAGATTGTTTTTCTAGAAACATTCTAGACTAGTATTATTTATACCATTTTTACTTAATTACACAATAAATTGCTCTAAGAAAATAGCTAATGATTATGTTTCTAACTGACGATTTGAAAGTGCTTGTTACTAGGCCTACTTGAATAAGGATTATTTTGAGTTTGAGTTTAAACTTTAAACACTTCGTCAGTGGCAAACAAGCGTGCGGACCGTCTTGGTAGGCGGCCACCGTAGCCTATGGACGCCTATGTTGCGCAAACCTGAGAGATATAACTTGCATAATGTATGATGTCATGTCTCGGCAATACTCTGCAAGATTGATTGGAGACATTGTCTGGTCAATTGACCATTAGGTTTAACTGCAGCAACGTTATGACAGAGTACAACATTTAAACGTGTCGCTATTTCACGACTCACCATAAATTGTACTAGTTAGAGACCACACCATTGATATCCAATTGCAATACGAATTGTAAGTGTTACACTGATCTCCTGGTAATCGATCCTGTGACCTTGCATGCAAGCTCCGCCCCGGGACAGTCCGATAGAGGAGTGATAAGCACGAGTGACGTCGCAGGAAATTGCACGTAGCGCGGCGTTACTCGGGTACCGGGTTCAACGCCAGCTCGGACTGTCTGGAAATCTAGAACTTGCACTAGCTACTACGAGCCTATGCTGTACAGTCAGCTGTAGGCGTATAAGTATCTTATAGTAGTGTGGCATGGGTTCTAAGGTCAGATGGCTGTCGCTTCCATAAGCAAGTAGTGCTAACAGACCTGGTATATCGCTAAAACGAAGAGGTTGTCATTGTAAAACGTAGCTATAATATTATTAAAGTTCATTGTACAGGTTAAATATCAGCACCAGCGGCGCTACCACGAACTTCGAAAGTCGAAGTTCGTAATACATGCATCCCTGTCACTCGATTAACGGAGTGCGATAGAGATGGAAATACCCGAACTTCGACTTTCGAACTTCGTGGTAGCGCCGCTGATGTTTCTGTTAAGCCGAGTGGTTGATTGGTAGAGAATTCCTTATGACAGTAAATCTGCCTAATGGATTTTCTGTATTGAGTAACTGGGTTTATATCAACAGAAATAATACTCCAATAATGCAAAATAATGCTTGAATAAGCAGGGGTCACTGTCTGAATTTTGTGTACTCGTAGGTTAATCTACCTACTAAACTAAGATATGGCTTTTCTCGGACGGTACATTCGTTTTAGTATATTTTGCAGCAAATATGTAATTAGATTTTCTCTTCATTCCCATTTACCTACCTGCCTACTCTAGGGTAACTCCTTAGGGACAAAAAGTATGCGCTTCGGGCAAGTAATCCCTACAACTATAGCCAAACGCCTTGACTTATAATCAATCACTGCTACCAGTATGGCATGCTTACTATTGCAATTTGTATAGGAAGTTGTAGTCACATGTCAATATAAAAATTATTTGTAAACATGTGAAATTAAAAGATTTTTCAGAAAACCCAACTGCTTTTTTCAAATTTTATAGCCTGTCACTCCCACGATTAAGAGGAATCCAACGACACCTCATACGTCAAACGGTTTAGGCTGCAGGGCGTGCCAAAGAATAAGGTCACATACATACATAATTACATACGCTCGAAAAACATAACCCTCCTTCGGCAGTCGGGTAAAAATAATAATACCTTTTACTTTTTGCTCTGGATTAAGAAATGTTGGACATTTCCACTTATGTTCGAATTACGAGTGGATTCTGACAAAGAAAAGCGTGTCTCTGACAATCTTCAAATTTCCAAAGTGAGAGCACTGTGTCTCACTGAACATATAATTACTACTAACACTAATGATGTAATTTAAAAAGAGGTGGATAAGTTGGCTATGCAAAATTCCATGTGTAAAAATGTCCAGGCTTACGCTAATCAAGGATGGTATGTGGAAGCAGGACGGTATTTCTGGGAGCGAAACAGAGACAAGTAGGGTAAACCGTATAGCTATTGCCCAGTTAAGGGTCGCAAACAGAATGACATTAAAAAAAACATAGAAATAACGTAGTAACTTCGTTTTTATTGCTATTTTCTTATTACCTAATAAACCCTTCTATAGATAATTAACAGTTTTAAGTTAAGTCTTACGTGACATAGAAAACAAAGCAACAAAATAAAAATATTGTAAAAAGTACAGTTATTGCCCAGAGCCCACAGTTATTGCCAGTACCACAGCACAGTGATTGCCCAGTAACTTAAAATCATAAATCACAGTCTAACTTGACTTTCAACATAAAATTGAACATTATAAACATTTTATTGAAAAAAATATGGTTAGCTGAAATAAAATTAGTCAGAATCGTCACTGTTGCCAGAATCTTCCACTATGTAACAATTATGGCACATGAATAAATTTAATTCAGTCCTGTCGGGTATATGTTCCTTATGCTTCCGTGGAATGCATCGCACGTGAAAACTTGCCGAACAGGAACTGCAAGTCAATCTGCTCGTATTCTTTTTCATATTAGTACAACAAACTGCACAAATACTATTTTTACCGGGCTTTATAACTATTTCTCTTAAAACGGTTATCCGTTTAGACTCTGGTAATTGCTTATTGGTTCTCTTTTTGCCCTTACTTTTAACACCCATTTCTTTTTTTATCTTTTTTAGTATAGGTTCAGATTGTTGCTCAAAATTTTGAACTTCTTGGTGGTCATTGTTTCCCGTGTTTGTTGTTTTCCGTTTCAGATTTTTTTTTCCTTCTTTAGTATATTGAGTTTCACCCGGATCATTCATAATAAATTGTGCGTTATCTATGATTGGTTTTTTATTCAATTGTACAGTTTTTTTATTTGTAATTTCAGTCTTTTTATTCGTTTTTTCTTTTTTTTTCATATCTCTAACTAACTTCTTCTCTTCTTTTACTTTTATCAAATTTTCTTTTTCTACTTGTTTAGAATGTAGAGCAGCTTTATAATTTTGGGAGCTAATGGCATATGGTTGTCTTTCAGTTTTCCTTTTCCATTTTCTTATTGGCGTCTCTGGGTATGCTAAATATTCTCCTAAAGAACATTTTCTTTTTACAATTTTAGGACTTGGCAACAGACCAGACGACTGTACCATGACAGGTTTGGACGTTCCGGGTATAGGAGAAGTAAGGTCTAGTGAATCTAGTGATAAAGCATCTTCTGTTTCATTAAATGTGTCTGGTATTTGAAAAACTAGCTCACTATCTTCTTCAACGCATCCTTGTTCATTTCTTTGTGGACTTGACAGCTCAAGAGTTGACTTCACCGTAATCACAGAAGGCGTAGACTCAAATTTTGACTTCTCGGGTACGGTGGAAGTAATATCAAGAGATAAAGCACCTTCTATTTCTTTAAAGTCTCGTGTCTTTAAAGCTAGCTCACTGAAGTCATTTATCTCTGCAACACACTCTTCTTCATTTCTTTGCGGTGATACATTAGGAAAATCTACTACTTGTACTGCTTTGTCGCCTTTTTGCGATGTAACAACTGAAGAGTCTATTCCTTCTTTAGTGGTACTCATAACTTCCACGTCGTGATATGCTTGCCATATTTGGAACAACTTATTCAAGTGTTCATTACTCTTTTGACAAGGCAAATTCTGACTACGGTTTTCAAAGTCGTTGGAAAGAGTTGTTCCGATGATCTCTTTGAATTTTGCGTAACTTAGCATTGCAGAGTCAGGTATCATTTTATTTTTTTGCGATGTGACATTCTCGTTCTTGTCTCCGAGGCATTTATTATAATCAATCGCGTCCGGGTTAAATGGATACAGGCCACAGGCTTTAAAACCGTTCACTAATATTTCAGGCCTTAAACTGGTTATGACAGTTTCATTAAGCACAGTAGCAAAATTCAATTTAGTCACGCCTTGATTATTATTCTCATTTTGCCATTTTCTGACAGTTTTTTTCCATCCCATCTTTAGAGGTCTAAAAGCAGCTACATCGGCGGGCTGAAGGATTCTTGTAGCATTCGGATACAATGCAATTAACTCAATTTGAAGGTGAGTGCAAAGTTGGCTCAAATGGAAATTTAAATGCGTTTTATGGCCGTCCACAAAGAGTATAACTGGAAGCTTGACATTATTGCTGACCAGATAGGGATGAAACACATTTGCTATAAATTCATAAAAAGTTTCCGTAGTCATCCATCCTGAGTCAGACTTTCCGATTCCCCATCCGTCCGGTACAGAATCGCTAATTTTTTTGATAGGCATTCTTTGATAAGGATAAATAACGAACGGACAACAGACTTGTCCTGCGGCAGAAAAGGTGAACAAAACTGTTATAGATTCTTTGGCTTGAGATTGTTCAATATTATATACATTTTTAGCACCTTTTTCCGCTAACACTTGGCCAGTTTTAACACAAATTTGGAAATTTGTTTCATCTGCATTAAAAATACGATTTGGATCATTTAAAATGGGAGTCAAGTCTTTTTCTTTAGCATAATCGCTGATTTCAGCAAACCACCCTCTTATATCTTTTTCCGAGACATAGGAACTTGCTTTTGATACTCCTTCTGATGTTCTTATTGTCAACCTCGGATGTCTTTTCAAAAATGCCTTCCACCAACCATCACCGGGTCTATTATTTGTAAATAAATTAGGACGAGGATTTTCCACTAGAAACTTTTGCACTGTATCTAAAATATCTTCTTTATTTCGAGGAAACCCTTTTCTGGCCGAGATTATTATCCATTCCTCTAGTTGACTTTCTTCGGAAACAGTTAATACCGGTGATGGCCCTAGACTAGTTTTATGCCCGGGATTTTCAATGTAATACCGAAGACTGGTCCTTGGAACACCGTAATTTTCAGCAATTTGTCTTGTAGACAACTTGTTGTCAGCATCTTGAACAGCTTTGATCGCATTCTGCAAATTTTCTTTTCTATATTGTACTTTTGGTGTTTTTGGCATACTGAAATTAAAACAATAATAACAATTTAGATATTGAATACTCGTACTCCATGGGCACTGCAAGAATGGAATTTTTTCATCACACTTGTTTTCTAAATGTGCTATTTATTGCACGCATGCGAAGCGGGAGAAAAGTTTCATTTTTCTCCAACGGCAGGAAAAGTACTTTTTTAATACAATTGATCAAAAAGTGTACTTTATATAAATGTTGTTCGACACACGTGCGGAAGTGTCATTTTCACTCGTCCCGAGTTTTGACCCTCGCCTAAAGGCTCGGGCTAAGAAACCTCGGGACTCGTGCGAAATGACACACTTCTCGCACTTGTATCGAAAACTACTATTTTAAAGTGCTAAATAACACACACGGACCACGAAGGTTTAGAGACAAAAAGACAAAAATTCGTTTAAAATGTAGATTTTAAAAGATTGATGTTTATTATTCCATTTGTGTAAGATTGTCCTATAATATTTATTTATTTATTTATTTTCATATTTAAATAAACATAATTTTAACAACCGTTTTGAAATATTTTGTACGATTATCGATCGTGGCTGTTTGCCATAGGGTCGGTGCCTTTCATACTAAACGTCAATTAAAAGAACAAAATGGCGGACGAATGTTTGAAATGCCACCGTATTTAACCGAATTTACGTTAAAAATTGTGTTTTTCCTTAGAAAGTGTGATGAAAAACATTGTGTATATCACGGGCGGTAAGGAAATTACAATTTCGAGTCAATAAAAGTCCTCCATCTGCGGTGTTGGACTTTTAACAGCTTCTCGAAGACCTATTGACCACACTTAATAAGCAATGTAATTATTATAAATACAAAACACGAAAAATAATCTACCGTGACGGCTATTGCCCGGGCAATAACTATAGTTATTGACCTATGGCAATTACTAAAACTACGGTGGGCAATAATTAAAAATGTTCAAACTTTGTTACAGCGATTGCCCACCGGTAAAATAACCGTTTAAATACTAAACTCAACTCCGACGTATATTTAAAACTACGAAATTACTATTAATTTAATCACAAAATATGTAATTACATGGGAATATCAAATAAAAAAATCTCAGAATAAACTTTGAAGCAAGTAAGTCCTTAAGAAAATCATTTAAAAATTTACCTGTTTGAGTAACACGTTCACATGTATCGACAAAATCCGCCATTACTGTTGTTTTTTTTTAAGTGTTGCCAGTTTTTATATTTAAAACTCTTCGATATTATAAACAGCGTCATCTAGCAAATTCTACTATTACAAAAATGGTACAAAACAAACAACAGAGAATGTCGTTTTAAAAAGCGGGCAATCACTGGCGGTGGGCAATAACTCCCTGGTTTACCCTACCTAAGTACATGGAGACATGGAGAGGTTGGTGAATTGACCAAGTTTTAGTGCAACACATCCGGTGTGCGTATAATCTATCTATCAGAGAGGTAGATAGGTTACATTACATCATTGACTAACTCTGTGAAAAAACACATTGCTTATTAATATTTGCTTATTGCGAAAACCCTCATAGCGGGAAATCAAAGGCAAATTAACCTCCATAATTTGGCGTTGTGAAAACCTGAAATAACATACGATTATTTCAGGTTTTGTAAAGTTTATTTATTTATAATAGGTGTACAATTAGACTTAACTCTCTATTGTTTTGTTATCTTCTTCTTTAATACTCATATTTTGGCACAAAATAAGTTGTAATAACCAGGCTTCAAGTGCCTCGCTCCTCTACTTATCTAGCAAGAACTATTATTGCTGAACTTGTTCTTATTCCTTGTTAATTAGAATAGCTATACGGGGTACCAACATTACCATATTATAAAATTAGTAGACAAGCGTCAGTAATGTCAGTTTTGGGTGAGGTAGGGCACAGCGAAATGTCGTCCCGCTCGAATTTGGAGCAGCCCAACTGGGGAAGTACCTCCGCCTTGCAGAAGACCACAGCCACAATAACACTACTACTTGCTCTGTAGTAGTGTTGTGTTCCTGGAGGTGAGCAAGGTCGCCAGAGCTCCCGAGGATGCGTTGTGTTGGGAGCGAGGGAATTTGTTCCTTCAGCTCTCAACACAGCGAATCCTCAAACATATCAAGGGTCGGCAACGCCCATGTTACTCCTTTGGAGTTGCATGCGTCTATAGGCTGCGGTGTCCGCTTACCATCATGCGGGCCGTACGCTTGTTTGCCACCGTCGTTGTATTAAAAAAAAAAAATGTCAAAGCCCGCTAAAACGCGCATTTGGCGCGTTTTTGCTTCAATGTATTTTGTCTGTGGAAAGCGGGAAGGACCTTTTGAGCTAGCTGTCATTGTGATAGAGAACCAACTAACTTTGTATGTTTAAAAGTTATAATAAAAGTATGGAAAGTGCGCATTGTTTTAACTAAAAGACCATCCGAAGACCCCAAAGCGTTGGCTCGAAAGGCGAGCAATTACTATCTAAAATCACTGATGTTAAAGTCAATTCAATAGTCGAACCCGACACCCAAATGAGCGCGTGTTGTGGTACACCGCCGCTTGTCGTGACAAGTCACAAAAACAGCCTGCTCGGGTTACCTACCCTCAAAAACATCAACACTTCTACTCGTAATCGGCTGGATTTGACGGACATGAGTTTAGAGTTCCTTTGTAAATAAGTATTAGACTTTTTAAGTTCGTTCAAACTATAACTTGCATAATGCCACCCTACGACTCAAACCTCGCTAACTTGTATGAAACTCATAAATTTCTATGGTTTTAGTCAGGTAGGACAGTAGTAATCATAGCATTTCACTACTTATCCAATACTAATGGCCTTGTGCCAAAATATGATACAAACGCTACATAACATACGAATTTGTGAAAGTATGAGGTTCTCCTCAGTAGCGGGTTCGGGCCCCCTAAGCCCCTAATAATTGAGAGAAGCATCTGAGTCCTTCGGGGATGAATCTAACACTGAGGCTAGACCCCCCTCCAAACCAAAATCCTGATGGATCTGCCACTGTTCTCGTAAGCTACTACTGCACTAAAGAAATAAAAACTTCAATACCTATGACGTGTAATCTTTTTAAATAAATATTTGCATCGGGCATAGTTTAATTCTGCTCATGCAATCTCATAACAACGAAAGCGGTTCAATAATTAAAAAGTTTTTAAATAGCTTATCTCAGCCGGCCGCTCACAGAACACCGCAGTGTTTGGTGGCCGTTGCCAACGCCTAGGGAGCTTTATCAACATACACCGCGCACCTTGTTCCCGGATCGATTACACACAACAAATCTTCCATTGGCGCCTTACCCTTTACCACGATATCGTATCAATAACGTGATTCGATATCGTGGTTTAAGAATTCGAGGTCCTGAGCCTAAAGTATTTTTTTTTGTAACTGACAGGCCGACCTGAACTCATCTAGACTATCCTACCTAACGCAATGTCTAAAATCTTCTGGGTCTATCTTTGCTGTCCAAAAAGTAATTAAGTACCTACCACATAAGTATCAACAGAAAAAGCTTATTAAATCAAATACTAATATAAAACACACATAAACGTTCGTACGAAACTAAGCAGTGCCCCTGTACTTACATCGCCTCAGTATACTCGTATTGATCAGACTGTCTGGAATATAACTCGTTAATTAATGTGTCAATGATCGTGGTAGCGGCCAAAAAACCAAAAGCCCATAACCTCAATCTTGATAAAACCGTGACATTGCGCGTTTTTTACCACCGGAAAATATCATCTGCTTATTTATCTTGCCGGACCGTCGACAGGCACATCACTACGTAATTAGAAAGACAAGACAGTTTTTTTCGTAATAATTGAGAGGACAGCAAATCCCGTGCCACCGAATTTTCAACCCTTTTATTATTATAATTAGTTCCCATTTTAAATATTTGCGGAGAAAGGTTTGATAGTGACTTATAGTGCCTTTTGACATAGCTGTCATGTTTTCGTTTTTTGAAATATTGTCGCTCGGTGACACCGCCATTTTCGTTTTGTGAATATCGTTGATGTTCTTTTGTTTTGTTTGTATCTGAGCATTAATTTAAAGTGATCGAAATGTTGTTATCTTTTGAGAGATTCTTAATGTCAATTGTTAATTTTTATTAAGTTATAACATTATTCTACCCATACCTACCTAATATTTATCAAAAATATGCTAGCAGCGGACTCGGCGTGGAGAGCCATGGTCTCCTGTGAGGTAGTTATGACCCAGAAGGAGATCGCTGAACGGGAACGGGAGAGATTCGATCCCTCTCGAAGAAGAGGACGTCGAGGACGTGGACGGACACGTCCACCATAGGCCACCGCCGTATACCGCGTAGACTCGGACAAGAATAGGTCTACGGTCTCCCCCGCCTGTCGTAGAAGGCGACTTAAGGGGATCATCGGGGTCGCAGTGTTCTGGCGGGGGGCGGGGCACTCGCTAAGAACCCCGGGGAAGGCGACAACATTTCTTTACCCTAGGACGAACCAAATGTGGCGAGGCGCGAGGGGGGCTCCAGTGCGTTCAGCATGAGATCCTGGAGTCCCCTGCATGAGAGCGCAGATGCAGGGCACCGTGGAGTTTTTATTGGATAGAAATACCACATAACCCAGTCATCTCCCGGTGTTGGGTACCTGGTTAGCAGGTTTTCACCACGATAAAAAAAAGGTACTTTACTGAGAAACTAAAAATTGCTTATGTTCACAATAAAATTCATCCCACCATTTCCTTAAATAATTTATCCCCACAAAGGAAAAAAAAAGCATATCAATACTGAAACAAATATTTATGACGAAACTACGTGTGTGACGAAACGCCACCACCGTTAACTGACCGTCCTGTATTTACCTATATTGAACCTTATTACCACAGACCACTTACAATGCACATAAAGTGCACGGATGGTCAGTTAACTGTGTTGGCGACTTGGCATCTTACGGTGTCACCCTAAAAATGAATTTTCTCAAAAATAGTACGAAATGTTCCCATAACATCTGTGCAGATAGTATCCGAAAGTGATTCATCCTGGACAATTTTTAGAAGTGTCCAGTAAGTAAGTATGAAATCCCATTACATATCAAGAACATTTATGAAGTGAACACTTCTTTAGCGGCGCTGAGCACTTTTTGGGATGGGGAAATGTTCAACGGCTTTATACTCTTACGAATAGCGTTCAGTTTTGAATAAAGTCGAATCGGCTAGCAGCAAAATATAAAAGTTTGTGACCTCCTTCACATCTGACGTCACAAAAATCTGTCGCGTATTTAACAATGTTTCCCCATCCGAAAAAGTGCTCAGCGCCGCTAAAGAAGTTTTCACTTCAATAAAACTCACAAGTAGCTACTGGTAATAAAAAGTAATTATAAAAAAGTAGTAGTAATAGTAATGAGTAATTGTAAAATATGTTACATGTACCTTCTTTATTTTGTTATAGATTAGTTTAGTCATTTAAGTTCATTAAGGGGCTACCCGAGGTTTTCATCGATTTTTGACGAGTTTTGGATCGTATCTCCTACTTTTGCATTACAGATAGAATTAAAAATCAAACAGCAATCGGTTCTTCAATCTTTTATCTCCATTTTTGTCCACCGGATTTTGAAACAAATGAATATTTAATTTTGTATGTTTTTTTTAAACATTGTCTAAAAAAACACTTATTTCGTATCTCTATTGACGTGAAAGATCTAACATATATACGAAATCTACATATTTGGGTTCGTCTGTGACGTCTCTAAAATTTGGTGCAGGGTTTTCATTTTAAACCAATTAACACAAAAGTTATGGCCAGAAAACCAGTTTTTTGGCCTAAAATTGTTCAATTTTGATGCCAAATATCTCGAAAACAATGAACTTTGAACTAAATATGGGATACTATATTGCTTAAAGCCGTTATTGTTAATATAATAAGCTACAAAAAACATTAGAAAACCAAGGGATTCAGATCGAAGGTCATTGGCGTATGGGAGCCCCAGAGTAATGCGAATGTTCCCCTTGCAGCGAGCTATCCATCTTTTTTGTATCCCGTGAGGTAGGTGCGGGCTGAAAAACAGCGCTGTACAGCCGACAGGCTAGCAGCAAACGCTGATACTCCAGGCAAAATACGGTTTTGAAAAACATTAATTTATAATAGCGTTTTTTTGTTGATTTCATTTGAAGAAGAAGTTATTCTAAGATCATTTAGTCAAGAATCCGACAAACTTTCCACCCGGAAGTAATTATGTAGATTTAAATGAAGCATGCATTATCTGTTTTTGTACTATTTATCTTGAATTAATATTCATAGAAATTCTTGAATTAATTTCATATTTATTATATTATAGAGCAAATGTAAATGAACGAAAATAAAGACAAAAACATTTATTAATATTTTTACTGACTTTTTAGAAGCCAGTTAACTTATAATTTTTTCGATGTCTGAAATTTTGTCGGATTTTGTCGCTGGGTAACTATTTAATTGATAATATATCCGTTATACATAAAAAATAAGCTATTATAAATTATTTCCAAAATTGACATTTATTCCATACAAGTTGTCAGTTCATTGCCTGGACTATGAGCCCCGAACCTATTGTCGCACCTAAACTAATAATTTTACCTATTTCCTTTTTTTTTTCTTTGTGTGTTTGAGATTGCGTTTTTGTGTTTTGCGACAATAAATCTTCTTTTATTTATTTATTTTATTTATTATAATTTACTGCGACTGCTAGGGTTGATGTAACCTTATGTATATGTATTAAAGTAAGTGGGCTATGTCATGAACAGTCGAAACATATACAGAAAAGTACAGTCGGCAATAAAAGCTTGTACCAAAAAAAATATTTTTGACAGAAACTTAATTCCTGTCTTCGATTATAATCTCCCTTATGGAAAACAGGGCCATAAGTTACACCTTAAACTAAATAAGTTGCCACAATCGGTAGAGCTTTCTTGTTAACCGTTGTAAAAACGATCTGGAAACTAAATTGTATAAATCTAAAAATGATCCCTTATCGACTGAACGGAAAAAAAATGAATTCATTAGCATGGAACTATGTGGCGAATAACGTATACTGGAAATGTTTAGAAATTCTGTCTTACCAGCTAAACTCTTCAAAATTGATTATTGTTCAGGCTGCCAAACTCATCCTGTTGCATATGACCAGAAACTGACAAAATAACCTAGCACAAGCAGAAGAAATAATTGAATGAATGAATGAAAATCTTTATTTCGGACAACAGGATCCATAGTATGATTAGTAACTTACTTGGAAATTAGGTTAGTATACATTAAGTTTACATTTTGTATGACAATTGGGGTTACGCCCAAAGAGAATATAACCACTACGTTTTAAGAGGCGGAACTTCATACATTGTTTTAAGATTCTCTTGTGTCTACTACCAACGTAAAGAAAATATTGCCAATATATTATATTCTGTAGGTATTAGAGTATATATTAGGTCCATGTATTCTGTGTTTTGTTAGGTTGGCTGCAATGGGACTTCGTCCCCGTACATATAAGCGAGTTTCCAAAGGCTGGTTACGCCCTTAATCTGCTCTGTCCAAGACTTTTGTATAGGACATAGTCGTATCTCCCTGCAATAGCTTTTAAAATGCTGTTAGGACCCCGTCGACGGTGTCTCCACGTCGACACAATCCTTTTATACGCATGTTGGCCTGGAAACTATCCATAATTACCTTACATATATATGCAAGGGCCTCCTTATATACAACGTGTCCCAAAACTCAACGATAAGCCGGCACCAGAGGATGGAGCTGCTTATGATTAGTTGAGAAAAAATAAGGAAAAAAATATATCTCAATTATTATAGAAATTACAGAAAAAAAATGAAATTCATCGAAAATCGACATCTCTAATGGTATTTTTAACGACCATGTCTACAAATATTCAAATATTACTGTTTTTTTTTGTTTTTGGAAACTTAAGTAGCCCTGCTATCTAACACAGTTCTTAAAAATACCAAAATACATGTAGTTTTTACACAAAAAATAATCAAAATTCATTTTGTCCCTACAATTTTGAAAGATTTTTTCTTACAGTCCACTTCAATCATCATGGTGTAAAAAAATTGTATTGACACCACTACGGCAATTATTTTTAAAAGTTGACGCAACTAACCAAGATTCCAAAATGGTATAATACTTTGGAAAACCTAGTCACAACAAAAAACAACGAATTTTTAAACAAGAACCGACATTTGAAAATCCGCACCTGATGAGAGAAGACAAATCTCAGTATCAATTCAAGGTTAACTTATGGACGGGCATCTTAAATGGAAATGTAATTGGACCCTTTGAGTTACAAGGAAACCTTAATGGTGATGGCTATTTGAACTTTTTACAAAACGACTTGCCTGAATTATTAGAAGACGTGCCTTTACGTGATTTACAAAACATGTGGTTTCAAAATGATGGTTGCCCAGCTCACTATGCCCGTGCAGTGCGAGAATACTTAAACCAAGAGTATCCAGGGCGTTGGATCGGGCGACTTGGTCCTATCTTGTGGCCACCCCGTTCGCCCGACCTGAACCCCCTGGACTTCTTCTACTGGGGCTGTCTTAAAGACAAAGTCTACTCAAAACCCATAGCAACATTGGACGAGCTTCGCCAAAAAAACACACAAGCTGCGGATCATATCAATGGTAGAAGATATGCACGACGGATAAAACGATCATTTCAAAGGCGATGTCATGTCTGTATTAATGCCGGTGGCAGGCAATTTGAACATTTACTGTAGTATTAATAATGTAGTAAATGAATTTAAAAAAATGAAAAAAAATTGTACCATTTCTTTGCATTTATTCAACATTTTTCAACAACAAAAATCCTTTTTTGGGTACAGTAAAAGTGATTACCGCCAACATTAAATAATGTCGATTCTTGTTTAAAAATTCGTTGTTTTTTGTTGTGACTAGGTTTCCCAAAGTATTATACCATTTTGGAATCTTGGTTAGTTGATATATTTTTTTCCTTATTTTTTCTCGACTAATCATAAGCAGCTCCATTATCTGGTGCCGGCTTATCGTTGAGTTTTGGGACACGTTGTATATATAAGGGGGCACTTGCATATAAAAGTCTTGGACAGAGCAACGGCTGTAACCATTTCGATGAAATTTGGAATATAGGAGTTTACGTGGACGAGAAATCGATCTAGCTAGATCTCATGTCTGGGAAAAATAGTTTTCTCCGTACTTTCACCCGAGCTGAGCTCGGTTGCCCAGCGACTAAATGTTATAACATGATAAGTACCTACTTAGCCTGGTCCTACTTTAACTTTAACAAAGTTTAAACCTACTTCAATTCAGTACTTCGTAAAGGAACTTACATGAACATTTCCTTAATTACCACTTTACCACATGAACTGCTTTCCAAGCGCAAATGCGTTGATTATGTAAAAAAAACCCATGTCGCTATATGTGGGCCGATAATATTTGAGGATTTCCTTATTCCTCAAGGATCTCAGGCCTTCGACACTTCATTAGTTGCTACTTAAACGGAATCGTATCAGAATATGTGACGTACTTCCATAAGTCAAGTAAGGCTACATCATCGGTTCCACTTCACCAAATTTGTGGTTTCCGAGTTATATTAGAAAAAATACCGAAATCACTACACGCGTGCCTAATAAAATTGAGGAGTTCCCTCAATTCCTCATGGATCTTATCATCCAACTGGCTTTTTGAAAACAATGAGACTAGTCTTTCCAGATTGGACTGGATTGCATATAAGTACTTACCTAATTTCAAATAAAAAAATCACTGTACGATTCGGTTCATACAGGGTGGAATCTTGAACGTGATCCAAAATAGCAAAATGTGAATCTATCCATGATTCTGAGCAACTTTTATTATGGGACCAACTTTGTGTTATGCCAAAAAAAACACACCTGTTCATACATTCTTGTCAGTCTAAAATGAGCAGAGTTAATGAAATAGTTGGATTTTTTTGGCATAACACAAAGTTGGTCCCATAATAAAAGTTGCTCAGAATCATGGATAGATTCACATTTTGCTATTTTGGATCACGTTCAAGATTCCACCCTGTATAGTGATCTACTTCTGAGGCAACATACAACCGAATTAAGAAACTCCTCCTTTTTTTTTAATTCGGTTAAAAATACCGCAATATAATAAGTTTAAAATAATTTCTACATTAGGAGCAAAGTCCGTTTACGGTATTATATTCACCCCGGGGCCCGTCACACTAATAGGATTAAGTAATTGCAACATTCCTAATGTTCAGGATGACCGGTAAAGGGTTAATTTAATCCCACGCCGGACGGATCGGACACACGTTGACTGACACTTATTAGTTTTTCGCCTTGGGCAATATAGCTGGACCATGTGCTACGTCGTCCACTACAATGACCAAGCAGAGAGTAGGTTCATCTTGTCGGGCATGTCGATCACGTAACGCACTGTACGCGCGTCAGGTAGATGTCACTTTTTATATGGAAATATGATGGGTACGTAATTACCTACGTATTAGAAGATCGAAAATTGAAATATCGTCAGTGAAAACATCGAAGTACAAAATATCGAAAATCAAAATATCGAACGATCGAAATATCTAATGTTATTATACCGACGTCTAATTGGTCTAAAATACAAATGCCGAACGGTTAAAATATCGAAAGTACAGAATATCGACCATTATGCAGGCGATATATTAAAATTTCGAATGACAATATATTTTTTTCATTGAAATGGCGACGCCCAAATAAACGAAAAGTAAAACGTCGAACCATCAAAATAACTAACATCATAATGGTCTACTTGCATACCACTGGTAAAATTATTAGTTGTACAGGTTGTACCTTTGTAGCTACCCTCTTATGGCCGTGAGAATTAGTTTGTTGTGCTAACATTTATTAAATTATTACCTAACCTAAACCTAACCTAACCGCCCGCGTGTCGACGTCACCCCGCTTCGCGGGGTGCCTATTTCCGCTCTAAGGGACGCAAGCTAACCCTAAACTAACCTACAGATAATACCATCGTTAAAATTATATGTTGTTTTTTTACTGCTGGGGGCTTTGCCCACCGAGACCCCCCCTTTTTCTAGCTGCCCTAACCTAATCTTCTTTATTATATACCAGTATCAACAGTAACAGTAGGTATAAAAGGTAGGAAAAACTTTTCTCTAAAATCAAAAATGGCCGAGATATTTGACCTCAAAGTAGGAATTAGGAATCCAAAAATGATCCAAAATCGAATCGGAGCACCCCACCATCCACGTGGTTTTGTCTGCCCTACCCCTAGAGTGTTTATAAAAGAGAACGGAGGAGCGGAGGGACAGCAGCCCTCGCCCGCCGTGACGGAGCGCGGGAACGAGTGAGGCGAGCGGCTGAGGCTGGTCGCCCAAGGCGACCAGAGGCTCTAGTATAAGTTTTCCCGAAACAAAACTTTACGATAGCGTTTGCGTTTTACACTCAATTTGTATGGGATTTGACAGCTAAACGCGAACGCGGTCGTAACGTTTTGTTTCGGTAAAACTTATACTAGAGCCTCTGTAAGCCGAAGCTACGGAGCCGAGCGAAGTGACCGTGCTTCGTCACGCAAGGGCGGAAGGGCTGCTGATCTAAATTTCTCCGCGCCTCCGTTCCGCAATCGACATTCTTGTTGACTTTCGATGTTTCTTATTATGTCGATAATAATATTTTCGACAATTAGGCAGTTGATCTTAAATCATTCGGTAACTAATACTTTTGACGTTTTAAACTACGGCATTATGAACTTTCGATGTTTTAAATTCGATATTCTCATTTTCGATATGTTTATTTCGATATCTTAATCGGTCGGTAAATTAAACATTCGATATTTTGAATTTAGACCATTCAACCGTTCGATATTTAGATTTTCGATATTTTGTTCGATGTTTCGATGTATTAATTTTAGATTTTCTTCTAATACTTACTTATCCAAAATGACAGTTAAACTGTCCTAATAACGCGCGTTCAAAACGTTACGTATTATGGACCCTCGGACCCCAACCCAATATGTTTCGAAAGATTTTCTAACACATTAACATGGCGTGAGTGAAAGCGCGTGTAAAAATAGACTACTGTATATCTGGCATGTTCTCGCATTCGTAAACCTAAGTGTTGTTTATGACACATTAACCGTGACTGTAACATGCATTTTCAGATTACACGGTAATTACTGAAAAGAAGCCTAGCGATTATTCTCCGTGTTGGTGTTAAAGCGTTAATTGCCGTTACATTGTTATAGGCGTTTGCCGTAAAGTCAAATATTTCATTGTTATTTATATTTAGCTAACGGTTACGCATTTCTCCTACATAGCTACTGATAACCAATATCCAATATCTCCTGTGTTTTCGGCAATGTTACCGATACAAGAAATATAATATGTGTTTGCTTTTTACTCAATCACAAAATACTCTAAAGATAAGTTTGTGCGTACAATTAGAGCGAGTTGCACCAACTTACGATTAAACAGACCAATCTACGTTAAATATGGCGTCGGTAGCTATAATTTCATAGAAACTTGTCAAACTTGTATTGAGTCCAACTTTAACGAACACCGCCTTGCAACCCACCCATGGTCAATAACCGACAAGTGGCTTTCAGGCTCAAAGTTACCAGCAACATAGCTTTGCTGCTACTAACGTTGATGTCCGTTGCCGAAAATTATCCATAACTCGATTCCAAGACGAAAATTATCTAAGGAATTATGCAAAACATCGCAGAGGCAATTCGGATGACTAGGACCATCTTATACTACAAATACTACAATACAACTTAACCCCCCGTTCCCACTATGTCGTACATCCTCATACAAATTGGTGTCCGACGAGTGTGAACAGCTTCATATAAAATGTTCTGCCACTACGACACACGATAAAAAATCGTCCCGACAGATGACATAGTGGGAACCAGGGCTAAGTGCGAACTCCGTGTGAGGAATGTGACAAGTAGGAACCTGGCCGGCAAGAGGACTAAAGGAAAACAGTTGATGAAAGGACAGATGGTTCTTTGAGCGAAGTATAGGCGGCCTGCAATTGTTTTAACTCGTTGCGTTCAACGACGAAGAAGCTAAAGGTGTTGCTGCTGTCGTACCTGCGGCGCCAAGGACGGGTAAGTATAGGTGTTACGGCGTACTCTATCAGGGTCACCTGCATGCTTTCAACTAAGGTTCATATTCACAATCTTATGGAAAAAAAAAAAACAGACTTTAATTCAATACTCCGCTTCAGGGGCGGCTTTACCCTGCAGGGTGTGCGTTGCACACGGGCGCCACGCCACTATGATGGTTGCACACGGGCGTTACATGGGCTAGAGACTCCTCTGTGCTCTGTGCCTATAAAATAAGAAGATTCTAAATCGGCCGAGGCGTCTTCCAGTAATCGGGGATCATACCTAGATAAAAAATAAAAAATCTGACGAATTGAGACGCCTCCTTTTTTGAAGTCGGTAAAAATTGACGTCAGTGTCACGTCAGCTTCAGTGCTTAGAATGGCCTTCAAAAGGTAGAAAACAATTTAGGGTACTATTTTTAAAATCCGGAATCAACCTAGCGGTTAATCTCGTTAAGTATACAGGGTGGGCTGATCAAAATAATACACTTGTATAGTTTTCCTATTTATTACTACTCATTAAGGTAATTAATTAGCATCGAT
Organism: Epinotia ramella; assembly: GCA_947578815.1. NCBI lineage: Eukaryota > Metazoa > Arthropoda > Insecta > Lepidoptera > Tortricidae > Epinotia > Epinotia ramella. The sequence continues at coordinate 16,313,309 of OX388202.1, read as the reverse complement.
ATTATTTAACACAACCGTTGAAACAAATAATTTGTGTCGTCCCCATGCAAATGATACAAATTTTTCGGTGGTCAATAAGGATGATTTTTAATTGCACCTTTTTTATATAAACGACGGTTGCACCCAACCATACGGCCTGCCTGATTGTAAGCAGACACCGTAGCCTATGGACACTTGCGACTCCAGAAAAATAACATGCGCGTTGCCGACCTTTTATTGATTTGAGGTTTCGGTGTGTTGACAACTAGAGACCGATGAAAGTCCTTTACTCTCGTGGAGGCGGAGGTTCATCCCCAGTCGGGCTGCTCCAAATATATATGAGCAAGATGCCAAGATGACATTCCGCTATGCTGTTCTAAAACCTGTAGGTACTATCTTTTGCCTGGGCACAACACGTTACCTAAGTGACTATAATTATCCTACTTATTATGAGGCTAAGTTCGCATTAAACGTACATGCATTATATTGGTAACTTTCGTCCAGCTTGCTAGGAGAGGGAGCGAGTGTGTTACTTTAATAGCGAATGTGGAGTCCCACTGACCTGACGTATGACTGGTAGGTATTGTGAAAAATAGAATTAAGAATTATTATTAACAGTATCATTATACGAGTAGGTATATAGATTTGGCAAAACTGTAACACCTATTTTGTTGTGTGCTGTGGGACAAATCGACTCGCTTTTCACATGTTTTCTTACACTTGCCTGCATCTAGAACTCCAGAACTTATTTGTTAGTTTAGATTTTATGTTAGTAGGTTCATATTATATATTTAAATGTATTCGGTGACAAACTTTGATTACTTAAGCATAGTTACAATGATTATCTTATATCTAAATTATTATACTTCTTGCATTCCCCGGAGACGAGTGGATTTGACGAAATTAGACTTTAACTTCATAATAATAGGAACTGCCTTAGTGAAAGGCAACAACTAAAAAAAATGATGAGGACTTCAAAAACAATGCTAATTAAATATTTTTGCAAAAAGCACCTTCTCAAAAGAAACTTTTGAGTATCTACATTATTTAATTGACTTTACTTACATACTACCATTAGCCTCAGCAATGACTTTGAAGAATATACTTGTATGTTATCATAATTCGGGTCACACTCACTTCACTAACCTCTCTAACAAACGCAACACTATTTTGCCAAACAAATTCGGCGAACTCATACTTTACTTCTAAGACTTACATGCAGCAACATCCAATTTAATTTGAATTTACATAATGAAAATTAATCGGATTGTCAATGTGTCGGGCTCTGTTGTCTTTCGTGCTAGCGCAAATGAGAGCGCACCAACTTATGTTATTTGCCATGACGAATATACCCTCAATATATTTATTTCGCAATTCATGTCGCATTAATCGGTTTACATTAAGTAGTAAACAAGATTTTGCTTCATGAATATTTTGTTTCAAATACATCCATATACACAACACAATTACCTAATAATAAACATAATCAAGACAGTCGCCTCAGGGAGGTGAAGGTGGTGAAGAACAAACCTTGGCGTGATGACACTCTATTCTCTAATAGGTAAAATAATTAAAATTAAAGTGAATTGATCTAAAAACCTTTGATTTCATATTATCGCTATTATAAATTATAATACACTACAGTAGAATGACATTTATTCTTGTATACAGCATACCAATACGTAGGGTGATTCAGAAGACGTGAGCAGGGATGTTGGAGGACTGGAAGATACATCTAATACAGGTTATTATATTATAATGAATATAATTGCATATTATTGCAATAAAATGGCGATCAATTATAAAGCCAGAAAAATTGATTCCTGCCTACGTCCATGGTATCACCCTGTATATACGTTAAGAGGGTGATAATTTTATTAACTCAAACAAACAATAGTAGATTATACACTAAGGGGATAAAGCACTGTTTTATGTCACGGGAGCGAATTGAATCCCGAACGTAACGAAGGACTCATAATTTAACTCCTGAGCGTAGCGAGGGAGTTATAAGTTAATTCCTGAGCGAAGCGAGGGAATTAAGACTGAGTCCTGAGTGCAGTGAGGGGTTCAACCGCTCAAGACTAAAACAGTCTTATCCCCGAGGTGTATACTCTACTTTTCACACCTTATGCGAGACAAAAAAACAGGCTCAGTAGATAAATATTCAAAATAGACCAGAAGCACTGATTCAGACACAGACTTTACGCCTTTTACAGCTTTCCATTTGTCAAAATCGTTGTAGGCTTTTAGGTATTTTTCCTTTGACTTCTCTGGCAGCAGATTGTTGACAATGCCTATGGCATCTAATTTGATAAACTCAGGAGTCAAAACACTTTCATCACTCGACATTTTCAATATTATTTTTGAAATTAAATCTTCTATAGGCACCTACAAGAACTCGATTTGTTCGTCACGCGTGAACAAATGAAGGTGCGCGACGTTCCAAATTCGAAAGCACAAGCCGTGGTCCTAGATTCGAAATTCGAATTTCGAACACCGCGCTCCTCCGGACCGGGGTTCACACGGAGGCAAACTTCATTTATTTTGTCAAATCAAGTAGGCCATGGCCTAGGACAAATTGTGTTTAGCAAAATTAAACTTTATGCATATAGTATTAATTATGAAAAGTGAAATCATATTATTAACCAGCGGGTTATAATGAAATTCAGTACAACATTATAACCCGGCTAATACCAAGGGATTTAATGTCTTGCTTTCGGTAGGGTTTACATGACCTATAATTCGGCATTGTCGAGCATGTGGTTTGAAAAAATAGTATACGCCTAGCAAGGGCGGGAAGCTAAAGTTAAAATATGGCGCCGGCAGGTGTCATTTCATAGAGAACTATCAAACTTCCCACACACATTTTAATGGACGTAACTTACGATTACTGACGGTTTGAATCATTGGAGGCTAATAATAATCACTTCTAGTAATAAAACCAGACTAAACAGTACAAGCCTAATAAAAAAGTCTTGCTCTGGAAAAACGAGGTGTTCTCAGTTCGCATACTGATTGTTTCGCTGAGTTGGTGTGAAATGAGGACACCGGCTGTAAAGCCAATATTTACTTAGACTACAAATTGTTTTTGTTACACTCTGCCCTGTGATAAAAGTGATTATTTATTTTGATATTTGACTATTCGGAGGTCCTACGATTGAGGTTTGCGCCCACTCTGTTTTCTTGTATGTCGCAGTAGCAGTTCGGGAGGCACTACCGGACCGAATGGTGGCATATTCAATTTATCACGGCTTAGAGAGCGCACCAAAGTGGCCTACATTACCGTCAGACGATTTGTGTTTTGTGACGGAATCCCCAGGTGCTTTGCAACAGCTTATGTCGAGCCTTGACGAGTCTCATCAAAGATTAGGCCTAAAAACTCATTTCATAAAGACCGAAATCATGGGTTAGAGACATCAGCCAGTCTGCAGATGGACATAAGGCTCAGCGAGGACTCACTTAAGCAAGTAGAGCAATTTAAATACCTGGCCCAGTGTCGGCCTTATCACGCGATAAGTGACAAGATAGAGCGTCAGTCTCGTTCTATCAAACGATGTCAGCCAGTGACGGACGCTCTATCTTCGCTCGCTGAAGCTTCGTTCCAGGGTGTTCCAGTCGCACGACATAAATTTAACTACAAAGGTAGCTGAATACATGGCGATCATCCTGCCAAATCTTCTCTATGCGTCAGAAGCGTGATGCCTCTACCAAGCATATTCGCTCATTAGACAGTTTCCATCAGAGATGCCTCCGTGACATCATGGGCTTTCACTGGTCTGACCGTGTTAAAAACACGGCAGTCCTCGGACGGGCTAAGGTCGCTGGTGTAGAGGTCTATCTAATGAGTCGACAGCTGCGTTTGTGCGAACATATCTCCCGTATGTCTGATGACACAGTGGCGAAGAGCATCTTTTACTGCTAACTGCAGAATGGCAAGAGGAAACAAGGCAGCCAGTTTTTGCGGTGCAAAGATGTGCTGAAACATGAAGGAACTAATATGCAGCCGTCCGAATGGGAGGCATTGCCTAAGGGCCGATCACAGTGGAATCAAATTTTGTTCACACAGGTGAACTATTTCGAAGTCAGACGGCGCACAGAGCTCGACATAAAGAGCGATGAGGTAAAGGCCAGACCACCTGCGGCCATACAGTATAATTATGTCGGAGGGATGCTAATGTGTGGCGAATGTGGTCGCACATTCACCGCAAAAATTGGTTATGTCAGTCTCCTGCGGGCGCACCAGCGACGCTTTCAGCAGTGATTAGCAGTCGCTGAGGCCGAATACGGGTAGAGAAGATAATGGTTCACAGGTACAAATTGATTATTTATTACGCGTTGGTGTGCGTCCGCTACACACTAGCGCGGAAGCTGAGCTTGTCGTCGGCATCCACAAACGTGTAGTAGCCGCGCACGGCGTCGTCATCTTGCGTCTACTCTCGGTGGTGGTAAGTGGGAGTGAGATAAGAGGAAGCAACGAGTTCCTATCTCACTCTCACGCACTGATAGGTGCCACGTTGAACTTGATCTGCCAGCAGGCTCGTCTGAAGTGAGTATACTACTATTGTGTGTTGGTGTGCGTTCGCTGCACACTGGCGCGGAAACCGAGCTTGTCGTCGGCGGTGTAGTGCACGGTGCGCTGCTTCCCGTCCGCGTCCATGAACGTGTAGTAGCCGCGCACGGTTCCGCCGTCGCGGGTCTCATGCGCAGATTTAGAGTCGCCAGTGCCTTTGTCCTGGAATTCAAAAGAGAATACATTTTGAGATCAGATAGTTAACGAATTAGCCAGATATTCATGTCCTGCCTAAGGTAATAAGTTGGTAATGAGAGTTTGTCGGAATGCATTATGTTACCAGGTTCCGGCTCTGCGCGAGCCGCTGCTGGCTAGAGGTCTCTTTGACAACAACTATTAAAATCCACCAATCAAATTGATGATGATAAAATATGATTGGTAGATTATGACACAGACCTCTTGTCACAATACTGAAGAGGAAAAATGGATTCTGGAAAACCCACTACTGCCAATGCTAACCGAGAAGGCCACTGTGTGATTTTGACCCTTTGAACAACAGTATTTCCAACTTGCTCAAAGCCTTGTATGATTTATGTGCAAGTATTGCACATCTCTAGAGCTTGCCCAGACTTACATAAACTTGTCAGACGCAAAAAGAGATATTCTTAATTTAAAGTAGGTAAAATTTATCAAATTTGTACAAGACAGTCATGTTTTTCGTGATGATGGCGACCTTAAAGATAAAAGATCCACACGAGAAGAAAAACGAGTATTTTTGAAGGTTTTCGCTGCCTCCTACAACGCCAACGGTCTTAAGTTGTGTAAGACCTGATAATAAAAAATACCGGTAATAATAAATACTTCATGAAAATAAATATTTAACAAACATGGACTAATAGATATTTAAGTGAAGGTTAACGTTCGCTGTCCCTACATCTAGGTATTACAAGGAACGCAAGCGAAGCCGCAAAATGATATAAGTAATATAACCTGTGGTCATCCCCATGGCCCATTTTCGTATACTTATGCTGAAATAATGTTTGAAACCGGATTCGTTCCGACCATTACCTCCTACATACAAACTTACAATGCTACAGACATTACAATCTTTACTAAGGCCGGATGGTCTAATATTGGTTCCATGGCAGAAGGGGCGGTGCCTCTTATGGGACGCTACATGTGTAAGCACATTTGCCCCGTCCCATTTGAGCTCGCGTGAAACATGCAAAGTACTCTGCCTGGGCTATGTACGACTTTGTGCCAGTGGCGGTGGAGACTGCGGGACCGTGGGGTACGGAGGCCAAAGATTTTATACGGGATTTGGGTCGGCGGCTTAGGGATAGGGGCTGTAATCCTCGTTCCGGATCGTTCCTGGCTCAACAGATTTCTTTGGCCATTCAGCGTGGCAACGCCGCCAGTGTCATGGGAACTTTCGGGCCACCAACGATCCGGGGCGGCCCTTTTTCTTAGTTTAGGTTATATAACGTGTTATTGACGAAGCCTGTTGCGGATTCTATCATTGTACCGAGGGGGATGTTTGTTTGTACGCAATTGACGAAGCCTGCGTTGCGGATATTTTTACGAGTATGTACCTAATCATTCTTGTTTATTAAATGAAATTTCTTATCTTTACTTCTTTATAATATTAGTATAGACTATAGAATACACGTCATTGCATTACATTGAACATTGCAACATACCAACATAACACCACAATAAAATTATTCGACCGAAACAAATAATTAAATTCCATCTTCAAGCAGCTTCTCAGATTACACAAGCTATTGTTTTATAGTGAATCTCAGATTTCGTACGTATGAAGTGATAATGTACCAAACTTTTGAAGAGATGACCTTCGCATCCTCGTTGAGGTCACATACTAACGCGAACTGATACTATCATGATTGCGACGGCATAATATATGGGTGAAACATGACAAAATGAAGTGACTTCACGTTTAGTGAAGGTTTATTTATAAACTGAATACCTATATCTTAGTAAAATAATGACTACAATATACTTGAACACTTTAGTGTGGATAAGAATTGCGAAAAATGCAATCGCTGTGATTTCAATTCATGAACACAAGTTCGTGTTTATTTCGAAAAAAAAAGACACCCTTGGTACCTACTTATGTAAATATTTTCGGACAAACTTACACAAATCAACCTAGCCCAAACTGAGCAAAGTTTGTAAACTGCATCCATAAATAAGAGTCTTAAAAGGTAAACAAATATGGCGGAATGGATAACCATAGACTACTATAGTGATGTGGTGTATGTCGAATAATGTCGATGTCGGCAACATTACTATAGCGGAAATGATGAATTACGATGATAAATGATAAAAAACGTGAATAATTTATTGAGTATAGGGTTATAAACCATCTTTCAATAGAAATTTCCTACAATGTAAACAAAAAACTAACTTAAAAATTTAATTTACCAGACATGTTGCTTTCACGGGAATATTGACATAAGTGATTAGTCAATTTTATTGATAAATTTTATTGTCGTCCGTGTGCCCGGTAGGGTTAATTAAAATTGTGCAATATAATTATTGTAGAATATTATTGTAGGTGGGTAAAAACTAAAAGTATTTTCAATGAGATTTTAAGCAATACTAAACACAAAACAAACATGGTGTTGCATACAATATTCAACAAAATAATAAAGTTATCTTTGGCAACCAAACAGATCGCAACGAAAGATTACATGTAGTTCGTTCCAAGGCTGCACTCCGTTCACTATGACAGCAGGACAGCATAATTAAAATTTTCTAAGTGTGAAAGAGAAGGCACAATACGGTTGCTGTCAGAGCGTAGCGTTGTTTTTTTCTGTGTGCGGTTTTCTAGTAATCTCATTGAAAATGCTTTTTTTGCTAGATAACCGGACAGAATTGAAAACATGACCATTTACAATAAAAAAATTACCATTTACCATTTAAGTTAGCCAGAGTAAGTTAATTAAGCGTAGATTAGATTAAGGCCCTTAACTATGTACATTTTTTTTGATTTTCAGCCATTTGCCTCTGACATGTCTGCAACAATATGTTTCGGCAAACAATGATTTTTTTTAGAAATTTGGCGCACCGGAATACTTAATATTTGTTTACTAGCTCAACATCACTGCCTCGACCAAAGACTACTCTGCCATCGAGTTTTTATCGATGTGAAAGAACATCCCATCCCTATCCACCAAAGACAATACAGAGTATTTAAAATGTCAGTTGTAGGTTTGAGGTTACAGCGATCTCGGTTTTCTGCAAAAAAATAAGTGTTTTACGATAAAATTGACATATTATTATAGAAATAATGGTGTTGCACGTGATTACCTAGATGTTACAACAATTGCCTACTTGTTATTGCGTGTGATTACACCAGGAATGTGTATTTTTCTACCGGTAAGTGGTTTGTTTACATTTTAAGACTCTTATTTATGGATGCAGTTTACTATGGGTACTAGACGACGATAAATATATTTATATAGATAAATTAACACTTAAATACTAAAACATCCATGACTCGGGAATCGGGAACAAATATTCGTCTAGCTCACCACACAAATAAATGCATGGCCTTACCGGGATTCGAACCCGGGACCTCTAGCTTCGTAGGCAGGGTCACTCAAGGAGTGCAATATGTACAGGAACTACATATTTTTGACCGACTTAAAAAGGAGGAGGTTCTATGTTCCACTGTATGGATTTTTTTAATGTATGTATTTTATTTCTCTTTTAATTGTGGACTAAGAATCATAATTCTTTTTTATTCGAAATGAAATGAAAAGTTTATTAATGACACTTGTTACAGGTAATTTGTATCATAACATAAGTGAAAGTATAGCCTGACAAGTTTCTTTTCGATTCTAGCCATGTGGCGGATTTTAATGGAACTAATTTCTTTTACTGGCAAGGAGTAGTCTTTGACAACACGTTAGAAGTCATCGAATGTCACCGATGTAAACAAACAGCAAGAAAGACGAAATTCTTCGCGACTGTAAAATAATTTACAATAAATATGTCGAAAGCAATCCATAGTGATTTTTCAGAAAGGTTATTTTGAAAACAATTGAATATTTACAGCAAAAAAAAAGGATTAAATACCTACTACACTACCTCTGGATTAAATAGGGACTTGTCGGGAATGTTAAATAAAGGATAACAATCAATCGCAAACCACAGACACCCACTACTAGCGCCCTCTACAAATGATTATAGCAACACCAAAGCAAATAAAGTCTTGTCTACGTTTTTGTCTCGTACATCCGTTGTTTCATTTAATAGTAAAGCCCATATAAATTATTATAAAACATTAATAAGCTGTTAGATAGGAGAATCTATCAGCTATAATTAGGTTTATACTTACATAATTGAATTTTATACATATATTTATTAGTATTACGAGTATTATCATAAACATCTGTTTATAATATTATTCTTTATTTTTAAATTTTCAGTGGCATGCTGTAAAATTCGTTATAGTTAATAGAACATGTTGTTCAGACGCCACTTTTTCAGACTTGATTTGAAACCTGCGGTGGAAGCCGCGTTTCAGACTACTAAATTGGTGGTCCGAGGCTATAGACTGACTTAGCTTTTAAGTATTATTACTCCGCAGGGGATACCTGGAGTTCGTGCCCTTGTGCCTTTTCTATCGATTCGGGTTCTATTTTAATAATGGCTTTTTAATAATTGCGAATTGGTGCAAGTATACTCGCACCAATAATACTGAGTCATAAAAGGTACAAACCCTGTTCTAGTGTTGTATGAGGATTGACTTTGGTAGATCGGCTCGAGCTCCAAGTTCGCAACTGACAAGGAACCGCACAATGCATAAAATCTGGATCATAGACGTGGTCGTGGCCGAGATACAATTTGAGTCGTTGCACCAGAGGATTAACTTGAAGTCTGAGAATGAGGCCCAAAGGAACCTTGAATGATTGTTAGTTCGTGAAGCAAACATTGTATTTGCATTACAGGGCAGGGCTTGTGTTGTGGGAGCAACGTCAATGGTATCGGATGGAGATAACGTCAAGTCGCAGTTTCTTTGTGGTTGGTTTTAGATTGCTTAATTTGTGCCGGCATTGCAGCCTGGGTATTTATTACAGTTAATAACTCAATAGCTGAACGTGTATGTATAACATTTGACAGCTTGCTTAGATTCATCATGCATGCCATCGAGTGACCCAGAGAATTTAAATTGAAAAAACTTAACAAATAAGCGCTATTGTAACGAAAAGTAATCATTGAAATCGGACCTTGCTTGCAATAAAGAATTACCGTCCCACAATATTTGAACCTAGTGAATTTTGAACCAGTTAGGGTGAGGCCAGACGAGCATAATTTGCGCGCTGCGAGTTGCGTAATTTCGGTCCGCCCGTAGATGGTCAAACCGAAATGTCCATCTATGGGCGGACCGAAATTACACCTATTCAAAGCGCCCAAATTATGCTCGTCTGGCCTCACTCTTAACCTCAACCGATTGAGCTGAAATTTTGGGTATACGAGTAAGTATAGTTTAGAAGACAATTCAATATTACCATCGAGCGGATCTGCTTGGAATGGAATTCGCTCCATTCATCTGTATTTCCTGAGAACTACGATCTAGGTGCATTGAAGACAAGAGTGAGAATATTACTAAACCAGTGAGTTTCAGTCGTCGCTTACCATCAGGTGAGACTTCGGTCAATCACTGGACAGGACAGTCTTTTATAAAAAAAAACTTGTACCAAAAATCTAATTTTTGGCAGAAACTTTTTAATCATTCACGTTTTCCGTCTATACGTTCAGAAGTTTGTTTTTAAAATTAGTAGAGTTATTATTTAGTTTTCATGTTAGTTGACTTGTTTATTTTGTTTAGATCAAAACCGAAATAGTTGGTCGAAGAAATAATTTAGGCAATTTCCCGTTTTCGTTCTCCTTAGGCCATTTATTGACGGAAGCCGAGGCCAGGCGGTTCGTGGAAGCAAACCGCGATGCCTTGGGGGCATAATATTCGATGGTCATGGCGAGGTCAAATCTATGTGACCATTCCTGCTTAAGCTATGAAAGTGTAGCAGAACTAGTATGATTATGCAATGATAATCAAATCTTGCTTGCCACTACATACACCTCTCTCTTAGCTCAGAGCATCTTCGAAAATTAAAAGTACAGTTTTGTTGAACCAGTTTCCACCTCAGCTTTACCAGGACATGGTAAGCAGTTATATATTGTTTGAAGGATTGAAGTCGAAAAAAGTTAATCCAGTTGCAGAGCACAAGTAGGTTACTTTATAACCGTCGCCATGTTGCGGAGTTTTTGGCAACGAACTATGATATTAAAAGTCATCGAATGTCACCAATTTAAACAAAAGAGAAGACAAGGCTGAAATCCAGAAAATAATACAAATAAGAGATAGCAACGAGAAAAAATACTGCCTATGTGCTGAGATATTTATTTCAAAAGAATGATTGAACAGCTTTCCGTTATACATTTTATGCTAATGGTTGGTGACATGACTGGTACTATCGACAACACAGCTAACTGACCATCGGTGCACCTTAAATGCATTGTAATTTGTAATAAGGTTCTATAACTATATAAACACAGAATGGTCAGTTAACTTGTCGTTTGTACTGACGCTTTATAGTGCGGTCTTATTGGATTATTTACGTTGTTGGGGTTACCTCATATATTAATTAAAGTGCTGATGAAAGTCAAGATCGGAGTCAGTATGCGAAAAATATTGTATGCAACATTGAATATTCAGAAAAGGATTGTGGTGATTAGGTAAATAAATAAAATAAATGAACATTGGGGGGCAATCTTACACAAATCAAACTGGCCTCTTAGTAAGCTCATAAGGCTTGTGTTATGGGCACAAAATTATTAACTCGAAGCCAATGCACGCTATCCTTCCTGACTATACATGTTGATAATTGCTGACTATAACACATTACTACCATATGTAATTCGTTTCTAGTGACACTATGTCAGGGTTATAAAGAGTCATGTTAGGCTTTAGCAGTAGATATAATCAATAGAAGAAAAAACATAAGAAATCTAATTAAAGAAAATAATAAAAATTAGACTAATCGAATTGTAATTATTCTCTTCAATTTCTTCCTTATTATTCCTCCTAAAATAGGCCCTACGTCAGTCTTTAAAGGAGGCCTCTTTTCAGCATTTGATAACGATGATGGTGCTATCTTATGATAGCTGATGATTAGACCAGCAATACGTAATCATGTAAAAAACAGTTTATTCAGTGACACACACATATATATAATTTATGGACATAACAGTACCTACACTAAATTATTTTTTCACATGTCGGGATTGACAATTATGTATACATAGTATAGGTACATTTTCAGCATTTAAAAATATCACTGGTTTTTGATTACTTTTCGGACACATAATGAAATTATTTTAATTAACTTATTCTGCACTAGCACGGTTTTTGTCCAGTCAAATAACTAGCCTAATTTATTATTCGATTATGCAAAAAAAATATTCCGTCATTTGACGTATCGAAGTCTTCCTTATTGGTTTAATTGTCTATTGCAGTTTAGAATTTTTAGTTCCCATTCTTTAACAACGGACTAAATGAGGTATAATTTGTGAATAAAAAGTGTAAACCGGATGCATCGACTGAACTGCGGACGCATTTACGTACCTACCTATCATGAATTTTGTGAAATCGTAAATGTTTGTAATATTACACGCGATATTTACATACATGGTTAACTGAGCATTTCTAAAAAAGTTTGTACCATTTGGTACGTCAATTATGAAAAGCTTTTAAATGTCCTGCTTGTTACCAATTTGATTCATTATCCTCATCCTTAGCGTTTTTCGCGGTATAGCCCTATTTATCAAGAATCGGTTTAGGCACTAGTTTAAAGAAAGCGACTGCCATCTGACCTTCAACCCAAACGGAAGACTGGACCATATAGGGATTAGACCGGTTTCCTTACTATTACAATGTATTACTTCACACCGAAAAGCCACACTGCTAAATATCAGATCCCTTGACTTTATAACTGGCAATGAATATAATGATTATTTTGAATCTTTAATCCGCCACAATATGCAATCACTTGAGTGTCGTAGAGACTGTGTTGACTCAGTTTTGCTTCATAAAATAATACATAATCATCTTGACGCTCCTAGCTTGCTCCAAGATATACAAATTAGAGTTCCACGTAAAATTGAACGCCAATGTCGTAGTAAACATTTATTTTCCGTCCCTCGTAGTAGAACAAGTTATGCAAAGAATATGTTTATTAAGCGTGCCTCTGGGCTTTATAACAATAACAATAAACTAAAAGATATTGATATATTTCATTGTACTATAAGTTCCTTAAAAAATGTCTTTAAAATTGCATCTAGATAATTTTGATTTATATTCCTATAACAAAGTTAGGTTACCTAGGTACTTGCAAATGTAATAGTAGTAGTACTTAGTGTTTTTCTTGCTCGCTTCTCTTTGTCATTGTTTACCTTGTCGCAAGATTTTCTATTTTTATTTGTAGCAACTAATAACTGCAACTATGTAATCTTTTTTAAATTAAGTTTTTGCTATAATTTGTGATACATATTGGAAACTATAGGTCTGATTTATACTTAACTAACAAGTAATATTATACTTTTGTATGACCGTTTGTTTCATAAAATAAATAAATAAATAAATATCAAATGACCAATTTTGTAAATAAAATCATTGTTATTTCTAATGAAATGTTTTAAAACTCTTTACTATCTAGAAAGTGTAAATACCTGAACATTAATTACCAAAAATAGTGTACCTTTATATGAATACAAAGTTCATACAAAGTCATTGTGAATTCAAATTCAACAACTCCGTAATCTGTGATAACATTATTTATAGCATACAATGTAGAAATAAAATTCTTCATTTCAATTCTGAAACAAATTTTCCCCTCACTCACGGACTAATCGATTGTGGAAATGCATTGCCTTTATTATGGTGACTTCTTCATTCCCTGCTACCCAAGCCTTGTAGTATGTAAAATGATTCTTTGAAAATGATTGGTTTTCAGTGAGATCGCCTACCATTAGGTAGTTTTTTAGGGTTCCGTACCTCACTTTATTATCCGTCCGTCTATCAAGATCCCCTTTTCTCAGAAATGCGTGGAGATATCAAGTTGTAAATCCACTTCCACATTCCACACTTCCAATTGTCATTAAAATGGCACTGGTTGGTCGGTTGGCGCGGTTATTTGTCTTTACTGTATTGTTTTTGTTTTATATTACTATTTTTTTTTGTGCGAATGTAAAATGTGTGTTAAAATAATATCAAATACTCAGGTATCCAATATCTCAAAGCTGTGAAAAAAAACAAACGTCAAAGTCATAGATGACTTTGACGTTTGACTTTTTCACACCTTCTACCTATTTCTACCTATTGAGGTAGGATAGTTTATGCCATATATTTTGGCACTCGCAAAGGAATCAGACCCTAGTCATTCCCGTTCATCAAGAATCATGAAAGGCATGAAGCTATGTCTTTTAGTAGATAGAAATTCAAGAATACATGTTGGTCCAAATCTCGGCGAGTTTACTGCAACTGCAACTGCATTTAATGGCAAAAATAACTGATATAACTACAAATTTACGGTTTCCGGACTTATTAATTTTTCTCCTTCTTTTCCGTAGGTTGTCCTCGTACAAAGGTGAGGTCATGAGGACAACAGTTTCTACAGAAAAGTTAAGTAAGTACTTCATCACAAATTTAAGAGTTAGACTTGTCGGTGTAGCTCCCTCCACCTGACTCTGTCTAGAGCCGCCTCCTTGACCTCTTTATACGACGTAGCTGCTACTTTTTCTTTTATTTGATTCATGTAACTTATCCTTGGTCTTCCCCTTCCTCGCTTGCCTTCTACCTTGCCTTCTATGATGTTATTAATAAGAGCATCATGTCGTATAAGGTGACCAATCATTTTCCCATTCCTATTCTCTATCGTTTTTATTAGTTTCCTTTTCTCTCCTACTCTTTTCAGCACTTTCTCATTTGTAACTTTTTCTGTCCAGCTAATTTTCTCCATTCTACGCCAACACCACATTTCCAATGCTTCTAAATATTCTTTATCTCTTTGGGTCATGGTCCACGCTTCGCACCCATATAACGCTATACTCCATATAAATGTTTTGATGAACTTTCTCTTGGTTTTCTGGGATATGTTTGCAGTCAGTAGGTACCTTTTATTGTAGAAAGCCTGTTTTGCTAAGCCTATTCTGTTTTTGTCTTTCGTACATTTCGAGTCTGCTGTGATGACACTGCCCAAATATTTAAAACTAGTTACATTCTGAAGTTGAATATTTTCTATTTCTATATTTTCTTGTGTGTTTTGGATGTTTTTAGGATTTTAGTTTTATTTGTGTTAATCTTTAGTGAAAATTCCTTAAATGTGCTGTTCATAGTGTTAAGAAGTAGTTGTAAATCTTCGTGTGAAGTAAGTACTTATGTCCCTCAAATAAGTAGGAAGTCATCGAGACTCGATTCCTGTGATAGACGAACTATTTATGTACATAACGGAACCCTTTACGCGAGTCCGACTCGCACTTGACCGGTTTAGTTTTAGTGTGGATAAGGAATATTTACATAAGAAACAGGTACTTCAAAAAGGTAAGTGAGGTAGCTAGTACTTACTACTAGCTACCTCGCTTACCTTTTTGAACCTTTAATTATTCCGAGTAATATCGGAGATATATGTATCTTAAGTCTCTGGGCAACCGAGCTCTGTGTCCTAGCTAGGCCAAAGCTCATTGAAGTTAGAGCCGTTTTCGACAACGTGATTTCAAATATGTACAAATATTGCTCATTTAATAGTACCCATAGGATAAAAGGTTGAAAAGTAATACTGGCCCCGTATCATGGTCGGCCTTATCTCGTGATAAGTGACAAGATAGGAGCGTCGTCTCGTTCTATCGAACGGTGTCAGCCAGTGATGGACGCTCTATCTTGTCACTTATCGTGTGATAAGGCCGACCATGATACGGGGTCTGATCGAGCTTATACGTATACGGACTTGCCTTGAAAGTCACGTCACGTAGGTATTCCGATTGCGTAACGACCACACCTCCAGATTTCTACAACTTCCTACATGATCAACGAACTCTTTTGAACCTTACAGCCCTGAACAGAAGAGTGAAAGTAAACGCATAGCAACTTGGCTACCAGTCTTTCGTACTTGATATACGTTGCGGGTCTAACTTAAAATATTCTCACGGAATAGCGAGGAAGCGGTAATGGTTAGTGTGGCATTTTATGTAATCGATTGGCATTGCTCTAGTTAGGCTTTGCAAGATTGTTGAAGACGATAGTTGTTTGAGGGCAAGGTTTTATTTAGAAATGATGTCATTTTGTAAACCGATTTTTTATACATGCTGAAATTTAAAACGTATTAATTAATAAATTATAAATTTAGCAACGCATGTGCCAAAATTAATTAAGCGCATAACTTTACTGTTGTTTCCACGGATTCCCATGCAACGAAAAATACAGGTGTGTTTGATTTGATACCAATGAAAGCTGTAGGTAACAGTGATAGCAGGAATAGAGAATACTATAACACATGTACCTAAATACATAATATACATACGCATATGTAACAAGTGGTAGGCCTGCGACCTCCCCGGGAGCGGCAACCTCGTGGACATTCCACCGCAATAGCCATCGCCATTGAAAGCTATGTCATAACCGATCGCAATTATCGCATTTTTCGCAAGGTCGCCGAATCTTGCCAATCGAAAGCCGCAGGCCTACCCGCCGCTGTCACTTGCGCATTTTTAATCAACCCAATGGTCTATCCGACTAAACGTATGGGCTCCATATCGAATTTACGTTTCTATACACACGAGTATGAGCGCTTGAGGGGCGGCACCTCACCGATCACTGATATTTACATTATGTCACACGCCCTCGCTTCTACACGTACCCCGAGCGTAACAATGTAAAGCCTGCTCCACACTATGGGGCATCATGACCCATCGTACAGGACGAAACTATGCGTTAAAGGGACTAAGATATATTTACATCTCGTCCTACCGCATAACCGCGCCCATGGTGGGCCATTGTGTGGAGCATTCATAAGAAGATTGCGCGGCATAAAATTTAAATTTAGAATCAGAGAAGTAAGATGGTTTGAATAGACTTAATACAATATCTGATGTTGGCGTTGGCGCTTAACTTGATCGTTAACAATCAGTAATAATGATAACAATGCTTTAACAATGTTCCTTTGCGACTAAAACAAAACAATAAACACGCCAAGAACGTAACCGGCCCAGCCCAACGGCATCTTAATGGAAGTAAGTACCTGACTTGCGTCACCAGCTTTGCTAACCCCACATAAAATCGTATTCCTGACATGGACAACTTAAGCATAATTAAGATATATCGTCAAATGCGTAACGCACTACCCACACAAGTCGTGCTTAACTCACGGTCAAATTCATCGAACAAAGATATAATTACTATGATATTTCATTAACAAATACATACCTGCGTTTGGGCATGTCGACAATGGAATGTTTTGACAATGATATAGCCTGTATCATTAACATTTAATTGTAAAAGATAAGGTCAAAGTTGTCATTGAGTTATGATTCTATATTTGGTAATTATAACAAGGAGAGCAAAACATTTTATTTTCCACCTACTTAACTGATGGCTGGGGTCTTCAAACAAGTGAAACACATACGTAACAAAATGCGGGTGCGAAGGAGATAAGATGACTTTGTCATCCGAGTAGTTTAATCAGCGGAGGGATACACCCAGTTCAAAATGTTAGGCTTATTGACGCAGACATTACTGACCAAAATATGTATCATATTGATTAAAAACTCTATGTCCAATACTCCCAAATCAATTGCCATTCAATTTATCCCCTTAATAATAATTCATTTAACTTAGGCTGCAATATTCAAATTACTTGTTTCGATAGTGGTTTAATGTTTCCTCCCTATATTATAAAGGTCAATTGGCTCAATTCAAGGATAACATTAGAGTTATTTGAGGTGAACATGTAACAGAGGTTCTTCACATTGTGGGTGGTCTTGGTTCAGGAGAGAACACTTGCGGAAGCGAATTGCCTTACTGATACCTACTTAGTTGAAATTGGTAAGCAAAATATAGGTTTTGCTAGCAGAAGATAAAAAATATAAATATTTGGAAGATGCATTATGTGTAGGTAAGCATTATTCATAATTGTCCATAAAAACTTTGGTAATATTAAACTTATTTCCGAGTGAAATCTTTACTTAATCCATTAAATATCACAATAACTGGAACATAAATCACGATCGCTTATAACAAATAAAATACTGTCCACAAGACGTGTTAAAATGAAACTTGTAAGTACCAAAGTGAATGTTGCTTGTGATATAACGGTTTATTTGTTTCGAGAACGGTAGCAGTAACGCTTCACATCATTAATGGCCACAATGATTTAAACGATGCGTAAACCAAATCAAACAATACGTCTCAGATTATGCAAGTACGATTTCGTTCCAAGCGTCTTCTGTCGTGAAATGTATTCATTACCATCTCATATGCTCAAGCAATCGAAAAATAAACTAAAATAATGAATGTGTCCCTTAACCTACGGTTTACAGAAACTAAAGGTATAATTAACCCTTGATGGTTTTCGGCGGATCTTAAGGTAAACCCATGAAAGTCGATGTTAGGATAGGAAACATAGGTACTAGGTACTCCTTTGTGAGAAAAAAATAGGTACCATTGCCAAGCCAACACAGTTAACTGACCATCCGTGCACTTTACATGCATTGTAATAAGGTTCAATATAAATACAGGATGGTCAGTTAACTGTGTGGGCGTTTGTACGGCGATATAGACAGTTTTGCTTCACTAAAATGGTTAAAATAAAAATATTATCGTTGAAAAGCAAGCTGTAGTTCACATGAGAAAATTATACAATTCGATTACTAATTTAATGCGCACTTGACCGCGCACGACCGTGAAATATATTCATTTACAGTATTTACACCACCAGATGGCGCTGAATTAAACTTTTTGCACAAATTGCCACGATCCACGATCTACTTTCACAATAAACAAAACACAAACTTATTGAAACCCACTCTGCGCTGACGCCTGACGGTTAAATGTGGACGTGAAAATTATACAGCGTGATCGATTTTTGACTTTCGAGCACTCGAAAATTAAAATAAAATAATAGAGTGAAAGTTTCGAGCGGTGGAAAGTCAAAAATCGTCCCCCTGGTCCCTCAATGATCCACACTATTCAATTCATAGGCTTAACACTTTCTACCACGTATTTGTTGTCTCGGAAATAACTCTCGCAAGCTCATTTTACGCTAACATGAACTGTAATAAAATGCTTTGTGGTTAGCGTTTTTAGGTTGACTTTCCTATAGAAGTTAATGTGTGTTTAGCTTCGCGGATTGCTATATCGATAGAATTTCATTAACATCTACCTACTTTGTTATGTCTATCATGAATGGTGTATGCGGGTGGGTGTCTTTAGTTTCTTTTCGTGAGTGATTTGTTTTTAAAACAGTTTATATTTAAATGTATAAATTTGTAAACGTATCGTCTAACCTCTGCTAAAAATATTGTATAAGGAAATAATATTAGATTTATGTAGCTTAAGTGGCTGAATGATCCGTGGATTTTCTTTGTCAACATTTCAGTTCAGACCACTACTAGTGACATAATCTGTCAATATCATGTACATACAATACCGTAAAGTATGATGATGTACAGGCGCTTATAGTTTTTTTACCACGTCGGTGGCAAAGTCGGGTGACTTTGCCATCCTTGTTACCTCATGATGACTTGCCGACCCTTCTAAAGCCCGAACTCTCTGTGTACGGGTACACTCTGTTCTTGAAGAACTGATACTGTAATTCCACTGGAAATCCTAGGCAAAGTTGCCTTTTTATCTTTATAAGTAACTAGGCATCCTTTTGTGGCATCCTCTTATGGTAAATATATGATTTAAAATTGCCAGATAAGACAAGTCAACCAGCAGCAAAGATCTACTTTACTAACCAACCGCGTTTTTACATTGAAGCCTGTGTTCCCGAAAAGGGTTGGTAGGGCACATTAAATTTCGAATTTATTAAGTGCGACTCCTTGTTCAAAGACGACTCAGTTTTCATAGAAAATGTTCAATATCTAAATTCTAAACGCATCTAATAGCAAAACTCTTAAGCCTTTCTCAGACTGGCGCGGCCTGGCCGCGGCGGTCAATACACTAGGGAAAATGAGGCTGCGCCAGTGTGATTCAGGCCTTAAATGCTTCGAAGAAACCGTGAACATTTAAGTAGCAAACTAGAAAACCTCGCAATTCCCGAACGCCATTTTAAATGAAAAAAAAAACTATAACATATATATAGCAGCTAGAAAACCTCGCAACGCCAAACCGTCTTTTTTGGTGAAAAGTTTTTTGGGCCTCCTGTAAATTTAGATCAGATTGAGTTACGAGGTTTGCGATATTTGCCGACGGTATGTTAATCGCCATAGTACAAGCTTTGCTTAGTTTGAGACTAGGTTGGTTTGTGTAAGATTGTCCGCTAATATTCATTTAATATTATTTGTTTATTCCATAAACCGACAGCTTAAGTAGGTCCTAAAATGTTTCGCTGTAACAGACTGAGACAAAGTGACCATAAGGGAAACTAAGAATGGCATAATATATATTATGCACCTACAGTTGCATATGGCAACAATCAATAGACTATGACAAAGACTGGTTTGTTTGCATTCCTTACTCATAGTTATATTATTGTTGCCTTCCTTTCTGTATTTATATAAACAACATGATTATTTAAAAATATTGTGAACTAATTGTTGTCTCAAAGATATTAATAAACATATGAATGAATTATTTGAACGAATGATTATTATAAAATCACTAATGTTAGATATTTGTAAACGCACTCAGTCAGTGCAATTAACTTACATTGAAGACAAATAAGTCAACTCAGCAGCAATTTTAAATGAATGAAAATACCATTTAGATTGATTTTAATGTGATTGCGATAATCTTAACTTTATAACGATCAGAAAATACTTACATGAACTCCGTAAGAGTAGGAATATTGCGGGTTGGGGTCGAACTCGTCTTGTTCCGGTTGAGCGAGATGTGATAGACTTAGCGCATTTTCATTTACAATTGGGCGATCCTCGTTGCTTAGCGATTCAAAAACATACTTATTGTATTGTTTTGGGTAGTTAGCTTCACTTGTTATTGGTCTAGGCTTGTAATATGCAGGGTCACTAATAGGTTTCCTGAGGTTAACAAGGTTGGATGGTTTCCAACCTGAGAAATCGGTAACAACGTTGTTTTGTTGTAAGATTTGTGGCTTGTACCCCTCGTACTGTTGGACGAGAGCGTGCAGGTTTTTGATTTGCGGTTTATATCCTGTGTATTCGTCTACGGTTTTCGGCTGATATCTAGTAATCGGTTTTTGAACGATGTTATTGTAAGTGGGTCGCGTAAGTTTCACAAGCACTCTGTTCTTTTCTTGTTCTGGCAGTTGTGTGTCAGGATCGTTCACGTACGCGACTAGAGCCTCGTCGAGCGTTTGGTAAGTTTTGTAGGCGTATTCTGGAGCTTGCGCCCCGGGCCCTGTTGTGTCGTATTTGTTTTCTATAGCAAATCGGATCTGGGCATCCGAGGCGGCCGTGTTTCTTGGTACCCAGGATTCTGCTGTGATGCTGGCCGCCAGTGAAAGTATTACCTGTGAGACAGAAAGGTTACATATTAACTCGACCAATTAAATTTTATCTACCGTTTGTCTCAATCATCAGTCAACACGGGTAGTAATTGACTAAGATTTTTAATTAAATTATTTTTTGGAGCCTTTTTTTGTAGTCCATATTCCGCTTTGACCAAGTTTGACCAGCCGTTCTAAGTGCAAAGGATTGAAATGAATGTCTAAAGATCTGATAATGACACTTGTATTCAAAAGAAACATAATGTAAAGACTGCATTTTGTCATAAAAATGAGCGTCAATTGGTGGAGTATATAGTTAGATAGAAGACTTGAAAGGAACAATTACATCCAAATAACCTTCCTAATTCCTTTCCATGGAAGATCATATGTCTGCCTACTTGTGGGTGTATCGTGCAATAATGTGGTTAATTGTTGTAAGTTTCCGAGTCAGTGCCCGCTGGGTGTGCAACGAGTATGCCCGCTGAGGCGTGACGCTCGCTGCAAGTGTGAGTGCGCCTTAATGCAATAATTTATTGAAAATTTTGGCGCAATTTTACGTCAATGTAACGTTACTACTATATTGTGAAAAATGAAAATGAAAATGAAAATGAAAAATGATTTATTGGGTAACACTAGGTCTATGTAACAGATAAGCAGGTTAGTATCTCTTTTTAAGTACCGGGGTACCTGTGTCAAGAGACACCGCTCTTCACATGAAGGTAATTTTGAATAGCAAACAAGAGGTTTAAGCTTAAACTATACATGTAAGGAGGAGTGAACAGAAGCTACTTAATTAGGTTTGTTTTAATATTAACAGTGCTACTGCTTGTTCACTCCAGCCAGAAGAAACTAAAATTAAAGAAAGATAAAATAAAAGTAGGTGTGAGGGTGCATGAGCGAGTGTATACTTATGTGCGTAGGCGTGCGTAGGCGTGTGTGTGTGTGTGTGTGTATATATGTGTGTGTATATATGTGCGTGTGCGTGTGTGTGTGTGTGTGTGTGTGTGTGTGTGTGTGTGTGTGTGTGTGTGTGTGTGTGTGTGTGTGTGTGTGTGTGTGTGTGTGTGTGTGTGTGTACCTGTATGTTAGTTGAATTAGACATAAGTCTAGGCAATACCTAACAATAAGTTTTCTAATTCAATGTAGCTTTTTGTTTTGATCCAGTTTATTATTTTAGTTTTGCATTCTTTATAGATGCAGGGGAAAATGCTAATCTGTTTATTAACTATATTGTATATTGTACATTAAGAGAAGGATGAACTGGCAATATGTAATTGACCTGTTGACATAAAATATTACACTAGCAGCTGTTATCCCGTAGTGAACTCTCAAATATCCCGTATACAGAGGAATTTGAAATGGGATTAACTGGCCCTAAGTTGTTTAACTTTCTCAAAATCTAACAACTGCTTGTAACAGATAAATTCAATAGCAAAAAAGAAAAGCTGTTAAAGAAAATATACATCGTAATTGAAATTACAATAAGATTACTTTTAAATTTTACTGACCGATTACTGAACTGATTTTCTGCCTAATCGGCTCGAATTTTGACGCTCAAGTGAAGTAACGCATTACGTCACATCTAATAAGAAGATCTGTGTCTGTAGGTCACCGCACAAATTCCACTTTTCACTGGCTTTCCAACACGTTGTCATACTTGTGCGACCTGTTTATAACTTTCCTCAAACATGCAATGAAATATTGACGTTGTGTTCTTCATAATGGGCTTCGAAGTGTCACGTTTCGGGCGCAGCGAGACGAGAGACCCGTAATGGCATTTCATACAAAATTTGAGGCCTAGGCCTGCAAGATGTTCTTTTTTAATTTCCATTCCACAATTTGTGGCACAGGATCACGGCGTTCAGCCATGAAAATGAAAGTTTGATTTCTTGGAGTTTTTTTTTTATTTATTTCATTTGCGTGTTTGAGAAAAGCACTATACATACCTCGGCGTGAAAAGGAGTTGCCAGCCTCATAACTATCCGACCTCGCTACGCTCGGCCGTCTATATGTACTCGGCCAGCAACCCCTTACTTCCCGGCCTCTGTAGTAATGTACTATTGTTAGCTGTACTAGCGGCCGCCTCGTCTCCGCCCTTGTATTACAAAGAACGCAGTTGAAGCCACGGGATAAAGTATAGCCTACGCCTAGCCTATCCCGAAGGTCCGTTGTATAGGTACACTCGTAAAAAAAGATTCTTCGAAATCGGATGAGTAGTTACTCTACATACAAACTTACAAAGCTATAAGTAGGTAGCTTACATTTCACTTACTTCCACTTCATAAGATTAGTATAGATAAGACAGGCTATATCTCTATAACAGGTCAATATCGGCCCATACTTTGGTTTTGATAAGACAGCAGGTTCTTACTATTTATTTACTACCCATAGTAGTTAACCATCAATGGATGATTAAGATTTTCATTCGCGGAGTGATGCTTTACCTACCCAAATTAAACACAGAGTAGAGCTTCCAAATCATAATAATGTAGGTACCTATTAATCGTCTCAAATCGAATTCACTAAAAATTTTGTCCTACATTTGTATTAAGTAGGTACTTTATATAATTTACATATAACTTCTGCCTAACTCTCAAACTTTGTAATAGTGCAGGTCGGGAATAGTGCAGGTCGGGATACACCTAGTAGTAAATCTTCATGTTTTAATCATTTTAATATAGGTACGAATCGATAATATTTAGAAACAATACGGGTACCTCCTCCCATTGAGTATTTGCGTGTATAATTAGTGACTGAAACGTAATTACTTATCTTTTAGTCTTTTAATTTTCATCAAGATAATAGAGTTAGTAGAGGTATCAATATTGTAGGTATCCTAAAATGCCTGGTAAAATGTTATATATTTTGTCCAATAACAAAAGATTACGCGAGCAATGCTGTAGTCGGAAGGTTACTTACGCATACCTACTACCTAATACAGTTTATCGGAGGATGAACTATAATATATTAGTGTACATTACCACACCCACAGGGGTGTCGTAATAGTATTATTATGTTGTCAATAAATTGTTCCTCGGTTGGAGTAAAGGCAGATGTGTCATTACATAACAGGGAAAGTGATTCGAGATGAACTACACCGCTGACGACGTAAGTAAAGCATGTTTTGAATACATTATCCGGTTTATTAGGAATGATAGCGATATATATTTAGATATTTATTAGGTTAGCCTAACGATTTCATTATGCCACTAGACTACAATCAAGTTATAGCAAACAGGCAAATGAAAACAGTATCTATAAAACTGACACGCTTAAGTACAGGGTTATTGAGAATAAGCAAACTAGAATTATTTGAGAAATTAGTTTGTCACGTGATACTTTGGGAAAACGATTATTCTCAAATTAATCTAGTTTATACAAGTTTATTCTAAGAAATGGGGAACTACGCGCAATTGGAAAGCCAATTTATGAAAGTTTGTTACATAAACTTAAAATATCACGCCGTTAGCCTGCGAATGTCAAAAGACGTTTTGTATGGTCGTCGAACCACCTTAAGTAAAAGATTAAAGTAAGTGCTTGAATTTCAAACTCCCTTTGCACGAAGATAGTTTATAGCTTGGATTAAAATATAGGATAGTTTTTATCCAGGGTCCACGCAGACGAAGTCGCGGGCGCAAGCTAGTACATAATAATACTTCAAGTAATTTTTGAAAATATCAATCTGAAAAATATATTTAAGTACCTAGGTAATAAGGTGTATGTAATTACTGCAATATATATCGCAACTTTTCGCTAGCTATTTATTTGTTATCCTAAAGACCAATGCAAAATAATGACCATATAAAACCTTTACCAAAGTAAAATAAATCAAGTTTGCGATGCATTTGAAAATTATTGCATTAGGAGTAGTGATGTGTCATTCCCGGGAATATTCAGCTCTGCAATATTCTCCGTACAAACGGGGAGTATTTCCGGGAACGGCATATCGCTTGATGGGCTCTTCATTTTAGAGCTGTACTACAGGAGTCGGGGAGGCGATTGTCTTAGTTGTGGATGTTGTTGATAAGCAAAATTAAGTACTTACTAAATAACAAACAATCAACAAAAGAAACCATATTATAATATGCAACACTATCACAGAAACTGGATTCGCATACACTCGTTCTCTTATTTAGAAGTGGAACGAAAATTTGCAATGATTTACTTTTTTAAACGTGCCTGCCTGGGAGAATTACACTATACTATATTAGATATGAGATTGTCTGAACTCATTCGGAGTAAATTATGACAACAATATTACGAAAAGTACCTACTCTATTTAGAATTCGTAAAATGTGTGAATAAGCACTTATTTCATACAAATTGCTAGAAACTGCATAATTTATAACGACAAGGTAGGTACTATAACGAAGCGTGACCGGAATTGCCCGCCTTATTTTTAAACTTGTTTGTTGAAACTGAATTAAGGTTTCTTACATAATAGTGGTTTGACAACATTATATCGTTGTGATTGTTAAATAAATTTTAGTACATCGGCCGACATGTGGTCTGCAACTTGAAATAGGTACCTATCAAATTTGTGGGTCTCCCCGGGTACGGACATTTCGTATCTGATGCTTGCTTGCGATCTGAACCCTACTAGCAAGATTAGCCTGAGCTATCTAAGGTTGAAAGAAAAAGTGTTCAATTTAATGCCGGCTGTAGACACTCGTCGAGAGCTTCTCGCCGAGGGTCTCGGGCGAGAAGCTCTCGACGAGAGCACACTATGTACTATTGTATTTCAACAGCGGAACAACCCTTTGACTCAGCCGCAAAAACCGACACGCGACCGAGGCGAGACCCGTGCGGGCGAGACAAGGTGAAGAGCATCGATAGCATCATGTACACTACACACTCGTTTCGGTCTGTCTCGGGGTGTCTCGACGAATGTGTACAGCCGGTATAACACGTTTTACTGGCAACCCGATATTTTCCGATAAACAGGCCCACTAATAGTTCAAATGCATCATGTCAGTTCCGCGAACACTGAGAAAAAAAAAGGCTGACAAAGTACAATAAACGCTTTGTCACGTGTTTATATTTACTGCAACTAAACTATTTTGCTACAGCAACTAATCATGCTTATTGCCTGCTACAATCTTTTTATTGTCGAATATTTAGTGTGCCTGCAACTATAGATTTCCTGTTCATTTAACAACGTCAAATATTTATTGTACCTGCAGCTATGGACACCTAGATCACACAACAATGTTTTAAAGCATTGATTAGATGACAACGTCAGCGCTGTAAGCGTATTAACTTATGTACTTATATCATTTAACAACGTCGAATATTTATTGTACCTGCAGCTATGTACCCTATATCATATAACAATGTTTAAAAGCATTGATTAGATGACAACGTCAGCGTTGTTAGCGTATTAACTTATATACTTACATCATTTAACAACGTCGAATATGTATTGTACCTGCAGCTATGTACCCTATATCATATAACAATGTTTTAAAGCATTGATTAGATGACAACGTCAGCGTTGTTAGCGTATTAACTTAAGTACTTATATCATTTAACAACGTCGAATATTTATTGTACCTGCAGCTATGTACCCTATATCATATAACAATGTTTAAAAGCATTGATACGATAACAACGTCACCGTTGTTAGCGTATTAACTTGTGTACTTACATCATTTAACAACGTCGAATATTTATTGTACCTGCAGCTATGTACCCTATATCATATAACAATGTTTAAAAGCATTGATACGATAACAACGTCACCGTTGTTAGCGTATTAACTTGTGTACTTACATCATTTAACAACGTCGAATATTTATTGTACCTACAGCTATGTACCCTATATCATATAACAATGTTTAAAAGCATTGATTAGATGACAACGTCACCGTTGTTAGCGTATTAACTTAAGTACTTATATCATTTAACAACGTCGAATATTTATTGTACCTGCAGCTATGTACCCTATATCATATAACAATGTTTAAAAGCATTGATACGATAACAACGTCACCGTTGTTAGCGTATTAACTTGTGTACTTACATCATTTAACAACGTCGAATATTTATTGTACCTGCAGCTATGTACCCTATATCATATAACAATGTTTAAAAGCATTGATACGATAACAACGTCACCGTTGTTAGCGTATTAACTTGTGTACTTACATCATTTAACAACGTCGAATATTTATTGTACCTGCAGCTATGTACCCTATATCATATAACAATGTTTAAAAGCATTGATTAGATGACAACGTCAGCGTTGTTAGCGTATTAACTTATGTACTTATATCATTTAACAACGTCGAATATTTATTGTACCTGCAGCTATGTACCCTATATATCATATAACAATGTTTAAAAGCATTGATACGACGACAACGTCAGCTTTGTTAGCGTATTAACTTGTGTACCTATATCATTTAACAACGTCGAATATTTATTGTACCTGCAGCTATGGACCCTATATCACATAACAATGTTTAAAGGCATTGATACGATGACAACGTCAGCGTTGTTGGCGTATTAACTTATGTACTTATATCATTTAACAACGTCCCATATGTATAGTACCTGCAGCTATGGATACCTTGATCATATAACAATGTTTAAAAGCTTTGATACGATGACAACATCAGCGTTGTTAGCGTTTTAACTTGTGTACTTATATCATTTAACAACGTCGAATATTTATTGTACCTGCAGCTATGGGCACTTAGATCATATAACAAAGTTTCAAAGCATTGATATGATAACAACGTCACCATTGTGAGCGTATTAATTTATATAGTTATATCATTTAACAACGTCCAATATTTATAGTACCTGCAGCTATGGGTACCTTGATCATTTAACAAAGTTTAAAAGCATTGATACGATGACAACGACAGCGTTGTTAGCTTATTAACTTATGTACTTATATCATTTAACAACGTCAAATACTTATTGTACCTGCAGCTATGGGCACTTAGATCATATAACAATGTTTTAAAGACTTAATATGATGACAACGTCACCGTTGTTAGCGTAATAACTTATATACTTGGATCATTTAACAACGTCGAATATTATTGTGCCCGTAGCTATGGACACCTAGATCATATAACAAAGTTTCAAAGCATTGATATGATGAGAACGTCACCGTTGTGAGCGTATTAATCTATATAGTTATATCATTTAACAACGTCCAATATTTATAGTACCCGAAGCTATGGATATCTTGATCATATAACAATATTTAAATTCAACAATCAGATGACAATGTCAATGTTGTTAGCGGATTAACTTGTGTACTTATATCATTTAACAACGTTAGTTACCCGAACAACAAAGTGTTGCTAGCGACTGTGTCTCCTCTCTCAATTCAGTCCAGTAGTTCTTTGACACGGAATGTGCGCGTTGTGTGTTAAGTAAAGTGAGTGATCTCCAAGTCTTCTGGAAGAAAATGCCTTAGGGCACCTTTTGCCAAGGGATGATAGGTAAGTTTCATCATTCTTATTCCTGTATTTGTTAAGGTATATTAATTATTCGCTCGACATACAACCTTACCGAGTTCTGTATCTGTACCTAATTATATTTCTATTTGAAATTGGTTTTTCTGTAATTAACACCTACGATCGTTAAATATAAATTTAAACTGTTCAATATTGTGGCAGGTCATTAAAGGAGACATACTTCTGGTTAATATAAAAAACGTATACCCGTACTAATGGCACAACGGTGTAATTGTACTGCAAATTCTAATTAAGCTGACTATTAGCGTATATTTAGTAAAGTCATGGGCATTAATATCTATCACCACAAAGCACACATACATTTCTATCACGACTTTATTTCAAGGGCCGGCAGGACCTTCGTAGATATTTTTTTTCGCTTTGCATTTGGAGATCTTAATGCGGTCGACTGTACAGAATAAAACGGTGAATTTTGATGTCGCTATTTAGTACGTTTTTGTTTATTCGTCAGGGATCGCGGTCTATCGCTCAGCTGGTGCGGCGCGCTGAGCGACGCGGCGGGCTCGGGGCTGGGCATGTCGCTGCGGCTGGCGCGCTGGCAGGCGCGGCGCGTGCGGCTCCGCGCCGTGTGCGCGGCGCCCGCCCGGCGCCTGTGTCGTGGGCTCGGCCTTCACCGACTCCGCCGCGCTGCCCGATATTTCATCCATGGCTCCATGGTATCTTGGGATGCCTGACGTAATTACGCCTTCGCGGTTTGAACACTTGACAAGTAGGTATATCCGACGACGCCAACATCAGTCACCGAAGTCGCTCTTTATGAATGAAAATGTTTTTTTTGTCTTTAGAAAATTGTTAATAAATATATACCTACCTATAATACTTTTTTTGACTTGTTTTTATACTTAACTCTACATCTCATAAAGCCCGTCATACAAATACCTAAGCATTACGACGTATAATAAAAGTGTTTTTGTGAATTAAATGATTGAATTGAATTGAATATCTTACGATAGCTTATGTATATCATAGCTCTCTGTGTGGTCTCTTTCATTTGTCCCGTAACCCTAGATAATCCGTCGACACCTGATAAGGGCAGCTAAAAAGCTATCGATTTAATTCTTCCCCCACCCTATATATGTACGTTCCGCGGTTTTTAGTTTTTTCGGAGATATTGATCATTTTGATCCGTAAATGGTTTTAAAAACTGAAAATACTACAAATCGCGGAACATACCCGGGCATGGGGGATAAATCGATAGAATTTTTTAGCTGCTCTTATCAGCTGTCGAAGAATTATCGTTTGTTTGTGGGATAACCTGTATATAAAGGTATATTATAGATATTATATTAGTTATATGTGTGACGGGCTTAAACCTGATCGTGATCAACTAACCTACAAGTTTATATAGACACATTTTAGTGACGATATTTATTTATGCCGCTCATATGTCGTACTTTTCTAGCAATGTAACTTTTGTGCCTGTACCAACCTATTTCTACTTACTTTTGCCTTTTCAGCAATATACTTTACACCAACCCTATTCTTCTCTTGCTTTCCTAGGAATATAAGTTTGTGCTTGTACCAACCTGTTCTCCTTTTGCTTTCCCAGCACTGTGCCTGTACCAAATCAACCTATTCTCATTTGGCTTTCCCAGTAATATAACGTTATACCTGTACCACCCATTCATTCTTCTTTTAGTATTCCAGCAGGTTAACTATGTGCCCGTACCGACCTACACTCCTTTTATTCCTTCCTCAACAATTTAACTTTTCCAGCGAGTCCTAATATGCTATTACTTAGGGCGATGAAACCTATAATAATTGATAGATATTTAAGATATTTGAATGAATCGCAAAGAATCGCGTGTATCTCATTCAAAATATCTATCAATTGGTATTGGTTTCATCGCCCCAGCAAGTCAGGAGTTCAGGACCCGCTGGATCGACATGACACAGGTGAATAAATTAGGTACGAGAAAAAAGTTAAATTGTTGAGGAAGCAATATAAGGTCGGTTACGGGCACATAGTTAAATTGCTGGGAAATTAAAAGGAGAATGAATAGGTTGGTACAGGCACAACGTTAAATTGCTGGGAAAGCAAAATGAGAATAGGTACGGGTACAAGGTTTCATTGCTGAGGGAGCAAAAGGAGAGTAGGTAAAGCACAAAGTAATATTGCTGCGGGAGCAAAATGAGAATAGGTACGGGTACAAAGTTACGTTGCTGAGGGAGCAAAATGAGAATAGGTACGGGTACAAAGTTACGTTGCTGAGGGAGCAAAATGAGAATAGGTACGGGTACAAAGTTACGTTGCTAAGGGAGCAAAATGAGAATAGGTACGGGTACAAAGTTACGTTGCTGAGGGAGCAAAATGAGAATAGGTACGGGTACAAAGTTACGTTGCTGAGGGAGCAAAATGAGAATAGGTACGGGTACAAAGTTACGTTGCTGAGGGAGCAAAATGAGAATAGGTACGGGTACAAAGTTACGTTGCTAAGGGAGCAAAATGAGAATAGGTACGGGTACAAAGTTACGTTGCTGAGGGAGCAAAATGAGAATAGGTACGGGTACAAAGTTACGTTGCTGAGGGAGCAAACTGAGAATAGGTAAGGAAACAAAGTTACGTTGCTGAGGGAGCAAAATGAAAGTAGGTAAAGCACAAAGTTATGTTGCTGAGGGAGCAAAAAGAGAATAGGTAAGGATACAAAGTTACGTTGCTATGGGAGCAAAAGGAGAGTAGGTAAAGCACAAAGTTATGTTGCTGAGGGAGCAAAAAGAGAATAGGTAAGGATACAAAGTAACGTTGCTGTAGGAGCAAAAGGAGAGTAGGTAAAGCACAAAGTTATGTTGCTGAGGGAGCAAAAAGAGAATAGGTAAGGATACAAAGTAACGTTGCTGTAGGAGCAAAAGGAGAGTAGGTAAATCACAAAGCAATATTGCTGCAAGAGCAAAACGAGAAAAGCTAGAGGTGTGAATTAACATTGTTGGAACAGCAAATTTAGAATAGTTATGGCCTTTAAGTTATTTTTTTTTCTTTGGCAATGTTCATGTTGTTGCAAGGACAATCTTCGGCATGGCAATACGAACTTTGTTGTGGCAACTATAACACTGTCGGCTCTCCCCCGTTAAAGTTTTATTGTTGCAGCATATATTGTCGCTATTGTTGTTATAAGGACAAGGTTAGGCTTGACAATAAAAACTTTGTTGTGGCAAACAAACACCTGCGTCGGCTCTCCCCTATTAAAGTTTTATTGTTGCATGCAGCAATATTTTTTTCTCAGTGAAGGATGAACTGACGCTACATATGGCCATTGCCTGTCAACTCATCAAATAATCGGTATTGGGATAATATATTGGACACGCTTCGAAGTAGGCGTTGTTATGCCGGCTGTACACATTGGGCCAACGTTGGCGCGTGAGCAGGAGGCAGCTATGTAAACGAAAGAGATCGAGTTATAGCCCTCTTCCTCTAACGCATAGCTGCCTTCTGCTCAGGCGCCAACGTTAGCCCAGTGTGTACAGCAGGCTTTAGGTATCCTACCCTTATGCTTGCCTTGGCCTTATTGTCGGCGAAGAAATCTATCAATTATCGGCTTATCCATACTCCATACTATTATTATAAAGTGGAAAAGTCTGTGAGAATGTGGCTTTGTAAGTTTGTATGTGATGGGTAATCTCCGGAACCACTTATCCGATTTCAAAACTTCTTTCACCTGCGTGTAGAATGGACTTCCTAGATAGTTATATGCTATATTTTAACCCGCGGGTTTGTCTGCGTTTTTTGTAATACTCGGGTGAAGCGGCGCGGGCAGCTAGCACGAGTATAAACTTATTAGACCGCTTTCATGGCCATGAAAATGGTGTAGTTCAGCATGTGTAATACTTTCTTATATCAATATAATTAGATCACCTACATAAAATACAAACTCAATTTATAAAAACAAAAACAACCACAAAAACTTATTTGTACATCACAAGACGAATCTTAATCAGAACTTACCGTTATTCGCAACATTATTCTTATTAAAACAATCACGATTCACAAACACACTATTTTATTCAAAAATAAAAACACATCACACGATACGATAGGTCGATTACAAACGCGGTCGTTTTTTAGCAACGTTTAAATTTTAAATTAAGAACGGGCAATCGAGGCGGCCGACCGTTACTGAGTGGCTGTGGCCAGCGGTTGGACGCCGTGTTTATGTGCAACACTTTGTCAGTAGGAACATCGGAAGTCCTATTACTAATTGGACGTGATCAATCGGAATTTGCTGTTGTTAATGTCTAAGAAATTGTATAGCATAGTCTTGTTTATAAATATGTAGGTATATGTACGGTGGAAGACGTATGTCTGGAGAATAAGACTAATAATTAGATAGGCATCGTATACCGGAAGAAGTATTTAGTGCTGATCAAAGCCGAGATGAACTCCAAAATACGTCGACTGAAAAGTATTTAAAGCAACATGCTATAATTAACAATGTTGAGATTGTTATAGTGGTCGGTGGACGGCGGAGATCGATGACTGAACCGAAGGCGAGGCACTCCAAGCTACAAGTTCTCTTTTTGCGATTTCGGTTGACATTTTACTTAGTAGGTACGCAGCCCGGCTGCTGCGAGGAAATGAACGTCAATTGGGTAAAAAATGTAAAATACGACTATTATGTGTGTGTCTGAGGGTCACTTAACTCGAAAACATCAAATATCTTCTTCTTCGTATATATCTTACGTATTAAAGTCTAAATGTACAAATTTCATTAAGGACCAAGGCCAGCTTTTTTCAATTTGTTTTGTTCGAGTGCGATAGTTAATAGCGAATGTCAAAAAAGCGTTATTATCCTGTTCACCGCTGCACTGGAGGACGTTCTCAAGACTGGACTGGAGAAGGCTAGGCATCAACATTAACGGCGATTACATCACTCACTTTCGATTTGCCTACGATATAGTAGTCTTGGCTGAGACCATGGAGGACTTAAGTACGATGCTCGATGACCTCAGTAGCTTAAGTACGATGCTCGATGACCTCAGTAGCTTAAGTACGATGCTCGATGACCTCAGTAAAGCTTCCCAGGGAATTGGTCTAAGAATGAACATGGATAAGACGAAGATCATGACAATCATGTATGATGCCCCTGCAGTACCAACACTACCAACCCCCATTGGCCCATTCCAATGGGACACTTTACGTTCGAGTTGTAGACAATTTTACGACAGACGGTCCAGTTAGGTAGGTCCAACTTCGAGAAAGAGGTCAATCGTCGAATTCGACTCGGCTGGGCAGCGTTCGCGAAGCTACGGCACATCTTTTAGTCCAATATTCCGCAATGTCTCAAGACGAGAGTCTTTGACCAGTGTGTGTGGCCAGTGTTGCTATAAGAAGGGTATGTTGGGAGTTTTTCTGCCTGAACGCATCAGAAATGAGGGTATCCGCAACAGAACCAAGGTAACCGAACCGACATAGCCCTCCGAATCGCTAAACTTAAGTGACAGTGGGCGAGCCACATTGCACGTAGAACCGATGGCCGTTGGGGCAGAAAGGGTCTCGAGTGGCGATCACGTATCGAAAGGCGCAGCGTGGGCGCAAGATGGACTAATGACCTGGTAAAGGTCGCGAGTGTCCGCTGGATACGGGTGACGCAGGACCGGTCACTTTGGCACTGGGGGGAGGCCTTTGTCCATCAGTGGACATTTATAGGCTGATATGATGATGATGACGATGATGGTGATGATGATGATGATCATGATGATGCTGTTGATGATGAATGTCAAAAGATTTGAAATAATAGTACTTGTTATGTACCTACAGACTTTATTGACGTATAAAAGATGCTTCTTGTTATTGTTATATGACTCCAATAAAGATTTATGTAATGAGGTTTCGATCTCAGGTCAATTTTAATGTCGTAGGTTAATGGAATGGGGTTTGATTTAACTATTTTACTTATCGCAATATAACGTTATGCATAACGTATGGAGCCTAGAAACATAATATATTCATTTTGAAATAGGTAAGGTACTTATATGAAACATGATGAGATCGGTATTAATAAAAATATAAAAGCAGTATTTACAAGTATTTACGGAGGGGGCGGTACAACCTGCGTTGAATGCTAAGCGTAGCGAGACTAGCGAGGGGTCCAAGTGTTAATGCACGAGAAGACTTTTTTTCTACCGTACCGTACAGTTTTCACACCACCTGTGAGGAAAATTCAAGAATGACCATAATTATGTGATCGCCATGATGTTTTTCGTATGCGACTAATGCGACATACCTATTTCGTTCGAATCCTGAGATAAGGCCTCGAACACTCAGAAGAGAAACACTTGAAGGAACTATAGATAGGTAAGGGTACAGGATTTATTTTAAATTAAATACTTAGTAGCAGTTCAATTATTCTCATTTATTTTATTATGATTTTAATTTTATACTTGGAAGCTAGGTCACGTCTATCTACGATTACAGTCTGGATCAAAGTGAGGCATGGCGCAGGAGTAACTAAAAGATCTGAACAGAGAATGATTTAAACTAGCCATTCACTCAATCAATCGGTCTCATTCATTCCCTTAACAAAGTAGTCAAATCAGTTACCTTTTATTTACAGAATATGTTAATTTTTGTCAATCGTGGGAGGAGTGATTGGGCCACAAACATCAGAATGTACAACAAATATAGGTATTTTTGGTCTTATTAAATGGCAATCTTGCCTGTTTTCCGTTTATACAAGCTTCGCACAAATTATCATTTGGCTCAACAAGCTGAATTTGATTTGATTTGAGTTTGCATCTCCAATCATGCTTGTTGTTAATTGATATCAAAATAATAAATATGTATTATTAAACATAGTTCCTAGCGCCATCTAGTTACATTCTTGTGACAACTTCATGTATGGTCTGTGTCTTATGATAAATAAAAATACCGTAACTTGTCAACCGCCATCCCCGTGTTTTAATAGGTTATGGGCGTATTTAATTGAAAAGTAATAGTTATTGTTAGTTTTTTCGTGTGTGTAGTGCTGAAAATGAGTTCTAATTTTCTGACGAACGTGCCAAAGCTGAAGGGTCGCGAAAATTACGACGATTGGGCGTTCGCGGTCGAAAATTTGCTGATACTTGAGGGCGCGGACAAGTAGGGGAGATAGGGGAGCATTGGGCAGTCGGGAGGTTCGGGCACCACCTTGTAAGTCGGGTCGTATGAAAGGTACTTAATTTTGTATACTGTGGTAGTTTAGCTTACTAACTGGCAAC
The DNA here is from genome assembly GCA_947578815.1 of Epinotia ramella. NCBI lineage: Eukaryota > Metazoa > Arthropoda > Insecta > Lepidoptera > Tortricidae > Epinotia > Epinotia ramella. The sequence continues at coordinate 16,277,424 of OX388202.1, read as the reverse complement.
ACCGCTCAGGCTAATGTCATCTGCCATTTTGATTAGTTGTCAGTGTCACATGGTGTCGACCGTTTCGTGCGTGCAGAAGTAAATATTTTGATGTGATTTCGAAGGAAATAATAACGTGATCTGCGTAAAGCCGTAAGTTTCTGTATTGTCATCTAGTTATGTGTTTACGAAAGATAATATTAACGTATAAATTAAGGTAAAACATTAGACTACAAAAAACATATTTTAATTTATTTGTGAAATGAAGGGGTGGGGAGCATTGAGCACTAATTTTAAAGGGAGGTTTGGGCATGCCCAATGCTCCCGCCACTATTGTTTGTTTCGGCAATCGCTGTAAAAAGTAAGTTCTGTTAAAAGAAAATTATTTCGACGGGTTTAAATTGCGTGTAAATATTCAATTTGAATACTAAATACTTTTGATTGTTTATTATTGTTTGTGTTACTAATTGTTATATTATTTTTTCTAGAAAAATGCCGTTTGAATTTAAAAAGAAAAATAAGCGACGCGAAATCCCTAAAGAAATAATATTACGTGCCATAGAAGAAATTACAAAGGGAGCAAAAATTAAAGCGACTGCTAATAAATACGACATACCTAGATCAAATCTCCAAAGATATTTAAAACAAGGCACTGTAAAAGATGTTTCTTCTAAATTCATATCTTGCCAAATATTCGCTGAAGATGAAGAAGCAAAACTGTCAGAGTACCTCATAACATCTTCTAAATTGAATTATGGACTTTCAAAAGTGCAAACGCGTCAGTTGGCTTATGACTATGCATGTGCAATAAATAAAAAAATACCAGAAAATTGGACTAAAAATAAAATAGCATCAAAAGATTGGATTAGTACCTACATAGTTTAAAACAGTTGATTGTTTGTTGATTTTATTGCAAGTTTTTATGATTTTATTATTTAATATTCAAGTAATTTACCATTAAGTGACCTATTTAATACAGTGCCCAAACCTCCCATTGAGGTGTCCAAACCTCCCGACCATTGGGAGGTTTGGGCACTTTTGACAGTATTCAGAAAATCTCTTGCAATTTTGAGACTGATTATAATTGTATAAGTGTTCTTCGTTATAATTAAAGCCAAATATATGTGCTACTAATATAAGGAGTAAAAACTTGATTTTGTTAAAAAATTGCATTTTTATTAAGGCTTAAGTAAAAAAGTGCCCAATGCTCCCCTATCTCCCCTACCTCAAGCTAGAACCAGCTACAGACGCAACGATTGCAGATGCAAAAGCACGAGCAAAACTGATTTTGACGATAGATTCATCTTTATATGTGCACATAAAGAACGCAAAGACCACGAAGGAATTGTGGACAACATTGAAGACTTTGTTCGACGATTCGGGATTTTCGAGGAGAATTACTTTGCTTCGTCATTTAATATCTATCAGATTAGAAAGTTGTGATAACATGACGAATTATGTGACGCAAATAGTGGAAACATCGCAGCGATTAAAAGGCACAGGTTTTGAAATCAATGATGAATGGGTTGGCTCATTGATGCTTGCTGGTTTACCAGAACGATTTATGCCTATGATCATGGCTATCGAGCACTCTGGAATCAGTATAACGGCCGATTCAATAAAAACCAAATTACTGGATATGGAATCTGCCCAAGTGAGTGAAACGGAATGTAACTCGGCATTACTTGCAAAAAATTATGGGAGAAAGAAGTCTCACTATGGCAACACTAGCAAGCACAGACAACCAAACGCGAACGCGTATACATCAAACTCAAGTGTCAACACGAAAACAATAACCTGTTACAAATGCAAAGAAAATGGGCATTATCGGAGCCAATGTCCACTTTTACATGAAAAGTCAGAAGAAAAAACAGACTAACGCTTTCAACGTTGTTTTTCTCAGTGGAAACTTCAATAAAAGTGACTTTTACGTTGATTCCGGCGCCAGTATGCATCTTACGGCGAATGAAAACTGGCTGAAAAACAAACAGTATTCGCCGAGTCTTCCAGAAATCATTGTAGCAAACAATACGAAAGTCCCCGTTATGTGTTCGGGAGATATGGAAATAACAACTAGTTATGGTTACGAAGTAAACATAAATAATGTATTGTGCGTGCCGAGTCTTACAACTAACCTGTTATCAGTCAGTGAGTTGATAAAGAACGGAAATAGTGTTGTTTTCGAACCCAACAAATGCTTGATCCGCAACAAACTAGGAGATTTATGTAGTGGCGGAAGCAGACCTTATAAATGGTGTTTACAAGCTAAAACAAAAAACAACAACACAGAGCTGTATGCTGACTTCTTCAGTGGCTGATGGTGACACTTGGCATCGGAGGTTAGGGCACATCAATAGCAATGATTTGAACAAAATGAAGCGTGGATTGGTTGATGGAATAGATTATCCCGGAACTTTTACAGCAAGTAGGTCAAACTGTGAAGTATGCTGTGAAGGTAAACAGTCAAGGTTACCCTTCTCCACGGGTACACGAGCCACAGAGATCCTGCAAATCATCCATAGTGACATATGTGGTCCTATGGAAAAGAATTCAATTGGTGGTGCAAGATATTTCTTACTTTTTATTGACGACTTTAGCAGAATGACTTTCATATATTTCTTGAAAGCGAAAAGTGAAGCATTAAGTTATTTTAAAGAGTTCAAGTCGATGGCAGAAAACAGTCAGAACAAGAAAATTAAAATCTTAAGATTGGATCAAGGCCGTGAATATTGTAGTAAAGATTTTGAAGGTTTCTTGAAGAGTGAAGGCATAGTGCACCAGAAAACCAACCCATACACAGCTGAACAGAACGGCCTCAGCGAACGATCGAATCGTACAATTGTCGAAAGAGCAAGATGTCTTCTGTTCGAAGCAGGTCTAGACAAGAGGTTCTGGGCAGAAGCTGCCAATACTGCCGTGTACTTAAAAAACCGGTCAGTAGCTTCGAAGGTTGAGAAGACTCCGTATGAGATGTGGACAGGAAAAAAGCCTAATTTAGAAGGCTTGCGCATCTTTGGTAGCCCTGTCATGGTACACGTCCCGAAAGAAAAAAGGACCAAATGGGACAAGAAGTCCAAGAAGCACATACTTGTTGGTTTCTCAGATAACATTAAGGGATACAGAATTTATGATCCAGTGAGAAACCTAGTTACAACAAGTCGAGATGTTGTGATCCTAGAAAAGAAAAGGAGTGATGACACAGTTTCAGTATGCATAGAACACACAGATTCAGTGGGGGAGTTCATGGAGGAATCTGTGATTAAACCTGAACTGTTAGATGAGCCAAGTTCGAGCGCATCAGAGTCTGAGTACCTCGACGTGGATGATGGGAATGAGGAGTGTCAAGCAGGAGGAGAGCAGCCATGCTCAGAAGGTACTTCTCATCACACAGAAGCCTCGTCACAGGTGAATTCAGAAGCAGAAGAACATGCTTCTGATGACACTTCACCGAGACCTGAAATATACGATTCAGCAGACCGTGAAGAGAGTCTGAAGCGACAGAGGAAGAAACCTGACCGTTATGGATTTGCCAACACATGCAGCACTTACGTGGGGGAAGATGAGATGACATATGCAGAAGCCATCAGTGGTCCTGAGAAACAACAATGGTTGCAGGCGATGGAAGAGGAGCTGCAGTCGTTTAAAGACAATGAGGTATGGGAAGTTGTCGAAACTCCAGATAACGCAAGTGTAGTGCAGTGCAAGTGGGTTTTAAAAAAGAAGCGTGATTGTGACAATAGAGTGAGATATCGTGCGCGATTGGTAGCTAAAGGCTTTACGCAAAGAGTTGGTATCGACTACCAAGAAACCTTTTCTCCTGTTATAAGGCATTCAACTTTGCGTTTATTATTTGCTCTGAGTGTACAGCTAGATATGGATATCACTCATTTAGATGTCACGACAGCTTTTCTTAATGGTCACCTAAAAGAGAGCATATATATGCATTTGCCAGAAGGTTTTCCTGTCACTGATAAAAACAAAGTATTAAAATTAAAAAAAGCTGTCTATGGCTTAAAACAGTCTTCCCTTGCTTGGTACCAGAAAGTAGATCAAACTTTGTGTAATTTAGGATATACCAAGAGTAAACTTGAGCCTTGTGTATTTATAAAAAATCATGGCAATAATATGAAAACTATTGTTGGAATTTATGTTGATGACTTTCTCATTTTTTCTAATTATAAAAAAGAAAAAGATTTTCTGATTACAGCATTGAGTCAAAAATTCAAAATAAAGAACCTTGGTGATGTCAAACAATATTTAGGTATGTCAGTGAAAAAAGGCTTGAATGTTGTTACTTTAGACCAGGAACATTACATTGAACAACTGGCAAAAAGGTTTGATATGGTAGATTGTAATACTGTTGAAACCCCTATAGAATGTAAATTAAATGTTGAAAAGTCTAGTACTTGTGAAGACAGACTACCATATCAGAAACTAATAGGTTGCTTGATGTACTTGTCAGTGTTGACTCGACCTGACATTTCTTTTGCAGTCAGTTACCTGAGTCAATTTAATAATAGCTATTCACATGTTCATTGGAATTATGCAAAAAGAATTTTGAAATATTTGTTAAGAACAAAAGACTATTGTTTGAAATACTCCAAAGGAAGAGCAGAACTGGTAGGTTTCGTGGACGCCGATTGGGCGAGTGATACAATTGACAGACGGTCATACACAGGATTTTGTTTTATGAAATCCGGCTCTGCTATTTCTTGGGAGAGTAAAAAACAAAGAACCGTTGCCTTGAGTTCTTGTGAAAGTGAGTACATGGCTTTGTCAGAAGCTTGCCGCGAAGCCATTTACTTACAAAACCTAGAGGTGGAGCTAATAGGTTTTTGTAATAAGATGGTGATATACAATGACAGTCAGAGCGCATTGAAGCTGGCAAATAATCATCAGTCACATAAGCGTTCTAAACACATAGACGTGAGATACAATTTTATTAGAGAGGTAATTATTAATAATATTGTAGAAACAATGTATTTGCCAACTGCCATCATGCCCGCTGACCTGTTAACCAAAGGTTTACCGGAGGTGAAACATTACAGGTTTATGAAAACACTTGGTGTGGTTCAAAAATAATTGTAAATTACTTGTCTAAATAAGACTTAGGTATTTATGAAAAGTTTATTTTTGTGAGCTTTCATATTAATTTAAAATTTCTTGTTTTTTCCTTCTGGTTGTTATATAATTGAACTAAATTATTGTATAAATTAGTTTCAACAGTTCCTTATATTTGTTAAGTATATATATTGGTTCATTTGTTATTTTGATATAGTGGGGGTGTTGTTAATTGATATCAAAATAATAAATATGTATTATTAAACATAGTTCCTAGCGCCATCTAGTTACATTCTTGTGACAACTTCATGTATGGTCTGTGTCTTATGATAAATAAAAATACCGTAACTTGTCAACCGCCATCCCCGTGTTTTAATAATGCTTTTATTCTTCAATTGAATAAATGTATTTTTACTGATATGACCTTAACGTTAATGCCATAAATTGTAGTCAGTATTATTAGCTTGGTATAGACGGCAAACAGGAATTACCATATTTACTGATACTGCAAAGTCTACTACAATTAATAATCAGAGACATACCTTTCATAACGGTTGTGTCACCTTTACATACTTGGGATCCCTGTTGGTCAAAGATGATCGTGTAACCAGCTCGCTGCATCTTCGGCACCGACAGCAGGTTGTACGGAGCATCTGGGCAGAACAGCACATCCTCCAGAAGTCCTTGCACGCGCAAGTCGCTCGTCACCCTCTTTGTTCCGTTTTGTGTAGCTAAAATAAATTCACCGTGCTTAGCAACCGATATTTTTAAAGGTGGGTTAAGAATTGTGTAATTAAGGAAAGAATCCGACCTGTTTGTGATGTGGTCCGTTGCTCCCGAGTCAATCTTGATAGTCGCCCGTCATAAAGGCAAAACCAGAAAAATCGTTAGCCGTTTCTTGATTTACTTCGACTTGTTGAACTGTCCGCGTCCTATTTGTTTCAGTCTGTTTTTCTTGAATCACTTGTTTAAAGTAATAACAGTCCCTTTTTTCGTGACCTTCACGTCCACAATGGTGACATTTTAAAAAGTGGATAGTTTTCCAGTTTTTGTTCTTGTAATGACTAAGATTATTACCATGGTGATTTGGCGGTTTAGCTGTATCGATTTTCCTCTTCTTTGAATTGTGGGGCTTATGCTCGACGTGCAGTACTTTCGAGCTTGTATCTGCACTGTCGTTTCTCAACTTAACCTCGTGGTCTAATAACCTTGTTTTCACAAATGCCAAAGTTAAACTATCTTCAGATAACGTCTCAATTGCAGTGATTATGCCGTCGTAGGTTGCAGGTAATGTTACTAATAAATAGTAAACTTTATAAGTCTCCTCCAGTTTTGCTCCAGCCGCAAGTAGTTCCGTGACCAAGTAGTCGAAGGTGGCGAAATGTCGCACTAAGCTTGTATCACCATGTAATTTTTATACTTATAACTTTTTCCTCAGTGCTAGTTGAGTGGCTTACACTTTTACGCTCATAAAGAGCGTCTAGGTTTTGGAATATTTCTCTGGCGGTAGACTCGTCACGCGCAAAACCGAGATAAGAATCAGCTTGGTGCTCGATTATTATGCGTTTTGCAATTCGGTTATTTTTATCCCATTCACTTGTACGTAGCAAGGGTTCTTCATCGATAACTCTTAAGGTACGTTCATTTCACTTAACAGAGCCCGAACACGAAATTTCCACACCCTATACTTCTCGCCGTCGAAAGACTTGATATTTCGTTTTGATTTTAGGCTATCCATTGTGAGCACGTGTTTCGAAAAAAATATCGTTGGAGTTTTAAAATTACACAGTTATCACACATTTAATTGATAGTATGATTTTAACTTTAAAAACGCGCAATCTGGGCCCATAACCTATAGATAGGTAAAGGTATAGGATTTATTTTAAATTAAATACTTAGTAGCAGTTCAATTATTCTCATTTATTTTATTATGATTTATATTTTATACTTGGAAGCTAGGACACGCTAGGACGCTAGGTCTATCTACGATTACAGTCTGGATCAAAGTGAGGCATGGCGCAGGAGTAACTAAAAGATCTGAACAGAGAATGATTTAAACTAGCCATTCACTCAATCAATCGGTCTCATTCATTCCCTTAACAAAGTAGTCAAGACAGTTACCTTTTATTTACAGAATATGTTAATTTTTGTACAATAAAATATAATAAAAACAACAGGAACATGTAGCAATTAATTGACCGTACACGAGAAAACATTAACTGAATTTAACCTTTAGTGAGACGTGTTGAAAATTATCATTAAACTAATAATAACCGGTATTATTATATTTGTATACTTTTAAAAATTATTCACGAAAGTTTAAATTTAATTCCTGAGTTGGAGGAGGCCTATACTCAGAAAGGGGTCCTTACACTTTAGTATTTAAGTAGGTAATTTATTTAAAAAAAAGTAATATTTTAACTTATCAAGTTGTTATGGAATAAAAAGGCTTTTTATTTTTATTTATTTTATTACTGTTTTCTGAATAGACTCTCACACCACAAAAAGGTCTGTAAACAGGCACTAGGCAGTTTACGTTTTAAGTATCTAATGTAGCGAGCTCTTTTATTTGCGGCTTTTCTCAGTCTTTTCAAATAAAATTATTTTTATGTAAGTAACAGAATAATTCAATAACTGAAGTTAAGTAATGCCAAACACTTCGTAAATTATAACCCCTGATGCCATTTCTAGGTAAACCATTTACCACACTATAATATCAAGGACTCCATTCATTACGTGCTAAGTAATATTTAACTGGTTTACAATGGATCTAACCTATCATTACAATCACTAACAACACTCATACCACCATTATGAAAATTGGCTGTTACGACAGACTATGTCCTAGATAAGGAGAGTCGGCAAACAAATCGATCGATTGACGTCTAAATCGACCCAATGGAGTTAACGGTTTTGCAAAATCGAAATCTTAGCTGACCAAAATCTGTCAATAGTTTACTTTCAAAACAGTAGGGGATGTAAAGTGTGCAGTTAACAAGAATGTGAAACTAAACTATGTTTAAAATGACCCGGTAGGCAGAAAACGGTTTAACTTAGTACTGTTCCATTACTCAGCGGAGAGAGATCCTGGGAGACAGTGGCCTCCTTTTGTGAGGCCGTCATCTCGCAAAAGGAGGCCGCGGAGAGGGAGCGCGAAGACAGTGCGGATGCGCTCCCGCATCATGCCCTAGTAGGGCTCTGGCCCGCTGCGTCTGGTCTGGGTGCGGGAACCCCCTGGGGTTGTGGACCCACATAGCATGGCCTTACACGTCTGCACGTCTAGCACACGGCGGCCGCGACATACTCTCGATTTTTATCGCACTATACCTCTTGTTCTAAGTGGTCTAATAAGTGAAAGACGGATAGTGCGAGAAAAATCGAGAGAGCTCGCGCGCCGTCGCGTGCTAGCCGTGCTGGTGGGGTGGTCAAATGTTCCTTGACCACCCCCCTTCCTTCCTACGTTCCTTTTTAGTGCATTTCCACTCCGTCGCTCTTCTCAATGCTCGTAAAATTTAGTGAGCAGCTGTTTTTTGAAAAAACCTTCGCGAGTACCTACTACAGCTCACAGACCCACAGTATTCTAGGTAGTTACGTTAATGTCACAAATATGTGTTGCATAATGGGAAAGGAGGAAATAATAGGTAGTACTGCTAGCAATTTTATTTCATTTCTAACCTTTGCAAAATATTTATTTTAGAATGCCAATTGCCAGTACGAGTATCCGCATAGATAGCAATAGGATCTGGCCGGCAACTCAAACGTAACCGGAACTATTGGCGGATCAATCATTCGATTTAGAATGTTATCAGATCCTCAGGAGCAGCGAGTTTCTGAGACTAAACCACGAAACAGAATACACAATACGTTTGTACTGAGTGGGCAACTGGAAGGTAAACATTTTTTACTATAGTATTTTTTTTTTGGAGCAAAGCTCATGCAGGATTATTTCAATGTAAATTAAATATTAAGCGATGACACGGCAAAATTATGTATGTAATGTATGTTAGTATGGCACTCCAGGTCTATTACTACACTATTACTTAACAAGAGAAGATGTGACGATATTAACGGAAATGTTTTCAGATCACATCTTTAAAAAAAAGTTATAGTAATTGACCCTCAAGGTCATCAAATGTAATATCCTGTTTTATATATCGACGGTCCCTATTAAAAGAGTCGGATCTGCAAAACAGCTACTTTTTAGGAGAAGCTGTCAAAGTTTTTGGAAAAAAAAATTGTATGGGGGAAATTGTTAATTAATGGAATATCGTTATCAAACTTCGAATGTTTGCTTATTAGTAGGTTGTTTATTACTAGCCGTTGAGCTTACATGTACTTTATCAGCCATTTTTACAAAAAAATACAAAAACCTCTTATATTACTTTTTTAACCGGAATAGCTTAAGCATCATTTGTCGGAAGTGCCACATACGACGTTTTTGTCTGGAAATTGTATTCATAATTATGTCGGATGTACCACATCCGACAAAAAAGGTACTCCAAAAAATGTCGTAATTGGCAGAACTGACATTGTTGCACGGAAACTCTTATGTAACAATTGAATACAGAGAAAATTTACTTGATAACTTAACAGGCTATAAATTACATAAAATACACAACAAAAAACACGCTACACTTTTCCGTGTAAAATAGTAGAATGTGTTATATCCGACACTTTGTACTCACTGTGTGTCCCGTAAAAATGTCGGAACTGTCACAACCGACGTTTTTAAATGTCATCTGTTCTTAGATCCGACATTTTTATCTTGGTTTTTAGAAAAAGTATTGAGAAAAACTAAAATCTGTGAATGTGGTTTTAAAATGTAGAGTTTTTTACGACCTAAGCCGCTGAAAAACAAAAACTCAAATTTTGCAGATCCGACTCTTTTAATTGGGACCGTCGATATAAGTCAATCTAAAACAAGTGTTACTTACCTTACATATTAATAAACCTGACACAGCGGAAAATTCGAGTCGCTGTAAAAACACACCCTCGGAAATGTAAAAATTCATGGAAAACGACGATATTTTGCGAATAAGTATAATATTTATTTACATCACGATTTCCATACATAATTGTCAAACCTTAAGAATACATATAGGCATCCAAAAATGCTAAAGTATCACTCATATTATATCGATTAAAATTATACACCTTTTATCTGCCCACCCTGTATATATACCCCCTTATTCATAAAACTTAAAATGCCTCTGCTAAATAAAATGTGCTTTGTCCCTTTATTACGAACACAAATGTCAAAACAGATAAGGACAAACGGATTTTAACGCCATTTTAGTTAAAACAGGCTTGTAGGACGTTTATGAATACGGCCGATAATATTTTTAAGCCATACGCGCGCCATCGTAAGAAACGGAAAGGCTCCTTTATGCAATAGTTTGATAACTTGTTTGAAAATGGCTGGAAATATCCTACTTAATTTGGACGGGTAATGGTTTTTGCCGCTACCTCATATTAATCTGATTGTGGGAAAAAAAACCGGTCTGGATCGGCTGAATCTTCATCCGAAGCACGAACTACCGCAGAGCTATTACCACGAAAATCGAATCTCGAAGTCCTCCGTTTCTATCACACTTAAGGTTTATATTACACGAGCGACAGAGATAGATATACGAACTTCGAGATTCGATTTTCGTGGTAGCGCTGCAGAATCCATAGTTACGGATTTGTCCCCTACCCTTAGAGTCCCACTAGTAGGAGAGATGCGCATAAAATGATCCCTTGAAGTAAAATGATTCCCCATCTTATTCGAGCTACAACTACCCCGCGACCCCGCCAGTTGCCTCTTATGGCCGGTTCCAATAATCAATCCACCGATAGTTTTCCTTACCAACAGTTACATTTTGACACATTTTCTACGGGTAATCTGTCAAAATGTAACTGCCGGTAAGGAAAACTATCGGTGGATTGATTATTGGAACCGGCCATTAAAGTTTCATGGCGGTGAGAGCACACAGTGTAGTTTTTAAGAAAAAATAAAATAAATGTATGTGTAATCTATTAATGCAAGGTAGGTAAGCCTATTTTCTGAATACCATTACTTTTTGCATGCTAGGTGTTGTTGAAATTGTATTTCATTCTCGGATTCATTGATTTTGAATTTGAAGGTTATATTTTGATCGATGTTTTATATTTTGGTATTTGAGATGAAATGATCCCTTTTCGTGTGTGTAAAATGATCCCGGAATCATTCTACCCCATTGGTATTTTTATTTTGCAGATCATGTCATGAATTTATATACGCAAAACCACTAGCCAAAATGGGCCTGAGGAAGTAATGCTAAAGGTTCGTAATGCCGTTAAAGATGGAATACCTTATAAAACAGCAAGCAGAGAATTTTCTCTGTGCCTCAGATAGCGTTAAAAAAAATATAAGTACAAAACAAATTAACCCTACCCTAGGGATCGTTTTATACATACGAGTACATAGGTATAAAATGATCCTTTACTTTTAGAAAACATAACGCAAATAATAAACTACATACAAAACACGAGAAATAAGTATGCAGATAAGAAAATGGACTATTCATAAAGATCTAAATCTTGTGTTTTTGTCTTAAATTTTGAAGACATAAGTAAAGTTTTTCCCTTAAGGGGATCATTTGGCACACATCTCCCCTAGTAAAATTTAAGAAGCTCTAAATCCTTCCTGTTAACCGTGTTGGTCACGTTAGATAAACTGATGAATATTATTATTTAAATTTTCTTTAAGTCGGGCCCAAAAGGGGTCCAAAAAGGGGCCCTCGACGAATAGGGAATATTCATGACATTTTTTTATTTTTTTTATCTATTCTATAAGTAATTATATAACTGGAAAAAAATATAACACTTTCACAATATTATTAAATAAGCTAAAAAATAATAATTAAAATTACTATCATTTTCGGACGATCAAAACGCCACCATTTTGGCGCGCTCATTTGTGACGTCACCGTGCAGCTTAGTGCACGGCGGTTCTTAAACAAATTAACAACAAAGTGTTTGATTCACACTTTTAATAAATGTGAGTGATTAAAGCTTATAAGATCAACTTATTGTAATGGAAGAGCACACAAAAGCTTGTTATAAATATTGTATTGTCCCTATGTGTGAAAATCACATTAAAACTGCAAATATTTTCATATGCCCAAAGGTGCAAATATAAGGATAAAGTGGTGTAAGGCGATGAGGAGAGATAATGTATCGTGCTTGAGTAGTTTATATTGTTGTGAAGATCATTTCGACGTGAGTATTAAATATGTATGTACCTAAAATCTTTTTTATTACGACTCGCGAACAATATAGGTAAACAATAACCTAACCTCAAAATTGTATTATATACTTATTCATAAAACTATTCTGATTCCCAATTTTTTTAGTTATTAATGTTACAAATATTATGATTTTTGTTGATCAACAGCTGACTACGAGTGTTGATTTTGATCAAGAAACCTTTTAGCTAAGTTTCTTTGTTTGCACTGTTGATCGAAGAAAGTTAAAAGAATTAATCCTTTTTACTGAGTGACCTACACAAATTTGTTTTATTTATAAGCCTTGACGAAAACAACCTAGTTTGTTAAAGTTCATAAAGATGTTCTCAACATTTAACATTCCTAATAGGTACCTACATATCTTTGATTATATAATACTAGCTTCTGCCCGCGACTCCGTCCGCGTGGAACTCGTTTATACTATCTCTATACCAAATTTCATCCAAATCGGTTCAGCAGTTTAGTCGTGAAGAGGTAACAAACAGACAGACAGACACACTTTCGCATTTATAATTTATTATTAAGTAAGTATATATAAAATATATAATATAACTAGCTTCTGCCCGCGACTCCGTCCGCGTGGAACTCGTTTATATCGTAGCTCCCCCCATATCCCCCAAAGGGATGAAGTGGGGGTGAAAGTTTGTATGGAGCTACGATATAAATGAGTTCCACGCGGACGGAGTCGCGGGCAGAAGTTAGTATATATAATATATAAAGTTATAGTATAGTAAAATAGTATATAGTATGGATAAATATCTACTAGTTTTTTATTCCACTTATTTAACAAAGACACCTATTTGAAGTAGTTTAAAAGTCTAGCTATTTGAATCGACAAAATAGGTTATAATTATTTAATTGACCAATCTCACGAGTATAAAAACAAGGAATATGAAAATTTATTGAATATCTGTAACTTATTTACCTTGCAGCTTTTACTCCTCTTAGTTCAGCGGACGTAAAGTCACAAATATTTGCGAAGTACGTATTAAATTTAGTCATCATGAACACATCAATTTTAGGCAGATTATCCGACTGTGCCTTGACAAAACCGCCTTCAGTCATTGTGGCGAGTCTTTTTTCACTTAATAATTACCAAAAAACACTGATTATTTATCATAAACAGCGGCCAAACAATGCGAATAACTTTCAATAATCATACTAACGACCTGCACGGTGACGTCACGTTTCGCTCCGCCAATAGCGTTGCGTTTTGGAAATTTGCGAGGGAATTTGAAAAATAGTACTTTTAAACAATTTATTTTATCAATAGAAACATGATAATTTGAAAAAATAATCATGTGTGTATATTTATTAAGCAATATAGATTACACGTGATTTTTTTTGTCCATTTCTAAATCACATGCATATTCCCTATTGCCTATATGAAAACTGATATGAACAACAATAGGCATGCATGATGCCTCATGTTCAAATTGATAACCTAGTGATGCTATATGGATAGTAAACCATCAAATTGACGTAATAAAGTATAAATTATAAAATATAATTAAAATCATAAAAAGATATGAACCTTGAAAGTTTAGAAAAAATATGCATTTTTTTTTATTGTCCAAGAGTAAATTAAAAGCTACCAATAGAATCCTTACGCTTTTCTAGAAACAAAATTGTACGACAACTATGTACTTAAACGCAGTATTTCGCGACCGAAACAACAATTTACCTGATTTTCCATACTACGATTAGTACAAATGTACAAATGTGACGTCATACTTGTATAGACACACAGTATGAAGCGTTTTGCGTTTCTGCCAGCGAGGTGAATCTTTGTCTCAATTTTGTAGGTATTTATGTTCTTTAATTGTAGTTGCTCCCATACAAACATTTGTTCCTCTCCAAAAACTGGTTCGAATGACGTCACAAAAAAATCTTAGTCATCATCCCTATTACTTGAGGTGGTTTTTATAGTTTCTACGTCGAACAATCATGAGGCCCTGATTTCCAAAATTCGGGCTAGTTTGTGAAAACCCGTAAACCCGAAATTACACGAAATCATTATTTTGAAATGAATGAGAGAGGTTAGTAGGGAGTAATCGTCAATTACTGGCCACCCTTCAATAACTGCCCTCAAGCTAAAAGTGAACTCTGTTCTCCTACAAACAAAATTTTTAATATAGGTAACGTGGGCAGCAATTAACACCATAAACTAAAAAATAATTATATTATCAATCAATCAATAATGTTTTATTGTAGGCATAATAGTCCCATATAAGTCTTAATAACTAACAGTCAATCCAAGAAAAAATGTGTAAAAGGTTAGTTTCAAAATATCACAAAAATAAAATGTTAAAATTAAAGGTGAATAGAGTTCAGTTTTAGGATGACGTGGCCAGTTTATTGAACGTTGGCCAGTTAAGTATTAGCGATTCACTCTAGTTAAGAATTCGCTCTAAAAAATTAGTATAGAAAATTCTTATGATGGAAAATTATACTTACTTACATTGTAACTCCGAGGAAATTAAATGATTTTGTTTTATGTACAGTCAGCATCATATAGTTAGTAGCAGCCAAAGTGCCAAATATTTCGGTACACATCTTTACTACTGTAAGAATAAGGTGTTACGATATATTTGGCTACTCTGGCTGCTACTAACTATACGACGCTGACTGTACAGCAAAATACCGCGAGCAATAATATAGATATTAAGCATCATTAGACCAAATTTCAAGCTAGCTAAAAAAATAATCAATCTCAGAAAAAATGGTTTCCGTGGCTATTGAGCAAAAACTTAAAATCTCCTGTTTTGTGTTGTTGCCAAAATTATTAATTTTAGGGTAAAGTAACAAAAAAATCTCTGAACTCTTTACTTCTGGGCTGGGACGCCCCAGGACTTAAAGTTGCAGCTAAAATAAAAGTCGATTGTAGCTATTACTTAGTAGCTTATAACGGTTTACGACTGATGGAGGCTAATTCAAAGAATCTATTATTTTCCGTGTTTCATGACGCCAAGTGAAGGGTCGACGGAAAGAACATATTAAGTAACATTTTTTTTAGGCAGCCACTCGGCATATGTAAATGCACCAGTTATGGACGGTATAAGCAACTTTTTTTCGTTTTTCCTTTATAATTTGTATATTTCACAATGTACGTTCTCAGGGATTTGGAGGTTAATAAAGAGTCATTTTCTTAATAAGTATTCGATGTTTAAAATTAGTTTTAAACTAGCTTCAATGAAATATAATTAAAAAAAAATACCCTTTGCCAAACTCCATTTATGGACAAGGAAAATCCAGTTATGAACCCCCAACTATGAACATTATCCAAATATGGACAGCTATTTATGGACAATTGAATGCTTGAATTTTTAAGTAGTGTTATAATTTGTATATTTCACAATATACGTTCTCAGGGATTTGGAGGTTAATAAAGAGTCATTTTCTTAATAAGTATTCGATGTTTAAAATTAGTTTTAAACTAGCTTCAATGAAATATAATAAAAAAAAAATGCCCTTTGCCAAACTCTATTTATGGACAAGGAAAATCCAGTTATGAACCCCCAACTATGGACATTATCCAAATATGGACAGCTATTTATGGACAATTGAATGATTACATTTTTAAGGAGTGTTTAAGGGTTGAGTAAGTTGGTACAATGAAATAAAAACAATTCAAATTCAATTATAAAGTAATATAATATCTCCGATATTGAATGAAGAAACAGTTATCAAAAATAATATAAATATATACAATTAATTAATTATATATTAATCTATTTGGCCACAGGATTAAATAATACTCAATAAGTATATAAAATCGATAAATTTTAAGGCACCATTTTTGGACACCTAATTATGGACAGAATGTTCATAATTGGACAGAGTCATAATTTGAAACTGATTATTAAAAAGAAAGATAAAGGTAAACGAATGTACAACTATAAGATGTAAAAACAATATATTTGTAAAATACCCTTCATGGACATTTTGTCCATATTTGGGTACAGGATTACAAAAATATCCAATCATGAACATCGATAAATTTCAAGGCTAAAATTCCTATGAGGTTTTAGGTTAGAATATATAATTAACCTTTTATTATCAGTCATTCAATAAATAATATGATTTTTAACAACAATCTTACACGTGTCATTAAAAAAGCTAATAAGTGTACTTAATTGCATCGCGATCCTTATAATTAATCCCGATTTTCGACACCAAAACACACCGCACGAGTAAGAACTTGTTATGGTTGAAAACAAAATGGCTGAGAGCTGTCAAATATGGTTTACTTCACATCTGGAATGTTGGTACAACCGATTAGTGTTGCCGTTCGAAAATAAATACTTACCGGTTTCTTAGTTTTGGAGGTATTTTCGAAAACTGTCCATAATGGGTCCGTGTCCATAATAGGTGCAGTTACCTTAGAGGTCTTTATATATGAAGTAATACGTGATATTAAAATATCTTGATAAAAATGTCTTACTAGAATTGTGTATTTTCTTGTATCCTTCGAGCGACAGCGGCGCTACCACGAACTTCGAAAGTCGAAGTTCGTAATATATGCATCCCTGTCACTCGAGTAAAGGAGTGCGATAGAGATGGAAATACCCGAACTTCGACTTTCGAAGTTCGTGGTAGCGCCGCAGGACCGATCATATAGTTTAAAAATAAAACGTTTTTTATCATTCTCACAACTTACTTTATTATTTTTCACTTCTCATGCTCAAAAAGTGCGTCATATTAGGCTTAGCAAGGATTTATAAAACATTTTAATTTTGACCAATCAAAACAGTTCAACGTATTATCCACCAATCACAACTCTTTAATAAAACATTAGTATTTGCTATCAACTAACGAGAATACAGCTAGACATTAAAATCGACCAATCAGGAAACAGAATTAATTTCAAACGTTAGGTGTTTTTTATTCCCTAATTCACAATAATTACAAAAATATACGCCTCTGACCTTAGAGTATATACCTACAGAGGCGACGTAAGTGTCGCCACAATGAGGGACGGCAACAAAGTAGATGATTCCCGTGGGGTGGCCATGTAACTAAAAATTACCCCATCGCTTCCATATGTTTATTTTAAATAATGCGCTTTTATTGTAAGTAGTTTTTACTGAAGCTTTACACACATTCACTGCCTAGCAGGCGCTCTGTTCGCAACCACTAGTAATATTCAGCTTAATAACATGAAATATGATTCTAGTAACAGAACATGACATGTAGGTAATTAATAGTCCTTGTGCAAGCGGCTTACCTGGTAGTTTCTTATCAGCACAGTTATGACAGGACGCCCGCGAGCTGTGTTGCGGCGAGGTAGACTATCCGTCTCTTTCTAATCGTTCTAACTAGAAAGAGACGGACAGTCTACCTCGCCGCGATACAGCTCGCGGGGCGTCCTGTGATAGCCGTGCTGATCTACTTAATTATTATAAAGCCTGAATCACACTGGCGCGGCCTGCGGTGGCGGTTCATAGTAAACTTGACAGTTAGTGTCAAATTTACTATTGACCGCCACCGCAGGCCGCGCCTGTCTGTGAGAGGCTTAAAGTCTCTCACAGACTGGCGCGGCCTGGCCGCGGCGATCAATGGTAAACTTGTCATTAGCTGTAAAATTTACTATTGACCGCGATGCAGGCTTAAGGCGGGAAAAATAATGACACTAAATACCGAAATGAGACACAACCATATTAAAAAACATTTTCTATTCAAATATTCAAATTATTACAGATTAATGATAAAGAGCTCTGCTCGGGTAAAAATATGCTGAGAACGATTTTTCCCAGATATGAGACCTAGCTAGATCGATTTTTTTTATGAGGCACAGCGTGGGAGGCCCCCTACAAGGTTGACTGATGACCTGGCAAAGGTCGCGGGAGTCCGCTGGATGCGGATGGCGCAGGACCGGCCATTTCGGCTGATATGATGATGAGATAGATTTTTCGCCCCCATAAACCCCTATACTGCAAATGCCATCAAAATCGTAAGAACTGTTTTCGAGAATGCGATCACAAATATATATATGTAGCCTTAACCCAAATACTACGCGCACGCGCATCCTCATTTAGTGGAAACCTAGAAAAAAAAACATATTATTTTACATAAAATTTTTCAAGCAAAGGGCTTATAGAAAATTATGATTCATTCTAAACCGTCGATCGTCTTTACTTATTACTAGCTGTCCACGCGTCTCCTCTCCACCCGCGTAGTAGAAAGAACACAAGCGGAGGCGCAGATGCAGGATTAAATAAAGCCAGATGAAAGAATTTTTGAAATCGGATGAACAGTCCGAGATTACTCGCTACATAAAAGCTTATCTTTACTATGAGTACAGAGTAAATATACGTATATAAGAATATATCCCATCCATTATATACGAATGTTATGTAATAACAAGTACGAGAATTTTGTTAGAGTATAAATTACCCGAGAAATCGGGTATTTTTAAGTTGTATTGGCTGGTATCCCTAAAATGATTGCAAAGAAGCTAAATCGAGAAGACATTCTAACACCTCTCGCAGCTTACCATAAACAATCTACGTAATTTGGGCGGATAATTTGTCAACAAATATTTTCTTGTACAATGTAAACAATGATGTTATTTCTATTGTAATCGTCAAATTTTACAAGATTTTGAGCGTAATGTAATTTTACCATGCTATTTTTACGTATTGCGTATACAGAAAAGTGAAAGATGTTCTACTTACGTGTGAAAGGTTATATTTTCATCACATTGTTCCGACCGGCTTTTACAGCCAAGCACGCAACAATTAACCATTTTCTTGGCACAGACGGAACACGAGATACCTTATCGTGCGTAAATTACTTTTAGGACACTATTTTATTCACAATAATATTAAATATTTCGGGTTCGTATGCAGCCACGCGCGAGCATTGACAGCATTGTATGCCACAACTGTTGTGCCAAATAGAAAAAAAGTGGAACTATGACAAGGATAACGAATGATATATCTCTGTCTGTCACACTTATCGAGATTTGTATGCTACCAGCTCGCTCGCACGTGGTATTATTATTACCATAGCCTGTCCATACTAAATTATAGGTTCATGGCCTCTGACCGACTATAGTCGCGTCCAAACGTTCAAGCGTGGTTGACTGCATACATGACATAAGCTATGAAGATTGAGCGGGATAGACTGCTGTCTATCTCGCCTTATCGTATGCCCCGCGTATGCTGTCCGCCGCGCTCGGCCGTTTAGACGCGGCTATTAGACGGTCAGAGGCGTTTCGTGTGTGAATATTTTGTATCTGTGTCAAAGCAGTTTATTAAAAAGAATGGCGCCAAATTGAAAAATCTTTTCGCCTTGGTGGTTGATTGTGGATGGATAATCTTTGTTTTTACTATTTTCTCGCAGTCGAAGTGAAAAGTAGAGTGTATAACTCTGCTCTAAAAGCCATATTACCCCTCACTTCGCTCGGGAAAATATCCATCTCGTGGTAATATGGCTTACTTTAGACCCTTGTACCCTACTATTCATTGCAAAGCTAATCTACGTTACAATTTACATAGGTGTGAAGAACAGTTTTGCATCTCCCCACTTACCTTTACATATAATTTTGGGTTGTCAGTGTCACTTTCTACGCTTATACGCTTAGCATAATACGTTTGATTTGACATGACATGCTTCCTTCATAGGCCATAGCTCGATAGTCACGCACGGCCTTGTCTTGCAGTGTTTCTGGTCGTGAGATATGAACATAAATTATAGGGAACTGCCAAAGTCTGATATTAATTACCCTTTGCAATATCTTGGGCTCTACTTCCGACATAGTTACCTGTATACCTATATTCCTTCTACATACCTTGAGGCAATTTTGCACCCTAGTTCATCGGTAGTTCGTAGTTCGGCTCCCCTCGGGCAACGGCGGCTGCTAGATATCTGGGTACTGGTAGAGCGGACAGTGGAGCTGGTGAATTGGCTCGGGAGCGCAGTCAGCTGTGTGGTGAATTTCCCACAAAAAGTTTTTATTACTGTATGAATAAGGGTGTGTTACGAAATATTTGGCTACTCTGGCTGCTACTAACTATATGACGCTGACTGTACTGAAAAGGTGGGGAGATAACTCTAATTTTCCATGTCTTTACTGAATGCGATACGCTATGTTGAAATGAAGAGTGTTTTTTTACGAATGGAGTACATTTTCCATAGTTGCAATCGGTCTGCTTACAAGGTCCTGCAGCAGCTGGTGCAGGGAATTTATGGAGATGAAATAGGCCTTCAATTATTTTTTATCAACCTTCCCGTGAGCCATCGCGATTCTTCTTTTAAAAAATGTTCAAAATTCAAAGTCTTGTTTGCGCCTCTAGAGCAAGCAATATTTGTAAATATGACTGGTGCGAAAGCCTATCTAAATTGTATCTTTCTGCATAATAATATACATACCTACCTACTGTTGCCAAAATTAGTCTGAACTTAAGTCAGTAGCAAAAAATCGTCTAATTCCGCCATTCCCTAATGCACGGGGGTTGCGGGCGAGGGGTAGTCCGATCCATCAGCGCTGTCACGTGCCATTAGAAGCCTGTGGCGACGGCTACGAGAAAGTACAGTACATTGAATTAGTTACAGTCCGCTAGAAAATGTTCACAGAATGAAGACAGATGGAACCCGATAGTTCTAAGTGCGATCGACTCTATTTCTCTAGTTCAGAATCCTTGGTCCAAAAATAATCTCTATACGAAACAAAAATATGAATATGAATGGTTAATATGATAAGAAAATGTATAACTGTACTAAGCCAGGCTTAAACTTAAAAGCTCTGTTGAGATGATGAATTGATTACTGGGTACAATAGTTTCATTTCAGTAGTTTTCATAACGTACCTAGTTCTTGTAACCAAAATAATATAGCGTATGACTACAACGCAAAATACTATATTAACAAAAGAATTAATGTCAAAACGGTATTACGGTAGATTTTATTTAAATAAAATGCTTGAAACTACAGACATTGCAACTGACATTGTACTCCTAACTCTTAATAACAGTGGCTTAATGGCTCATGTCATGATATAGCTAGTATAGATAGCATAATAATCTATTCCGCTATTTTTTCCTCGCGCCATCTCAAAATCAGCAACCAAATATTTTCCAACAAGATCCGTACTTTCGCCAAGCCGTGCGAGTTCCACGTTTCGCACAAATAAGCGTGTACACAGAATATCTCGCTGGGCCCGACGCATGATGCCGTGTACATACATGTACCGCCTATGGTTTACGTTGAAATAGTTCACAATATTTTATCCTCATATGAAGGCACCTCATACTGAGATTGGAGACTGGAATTTAAGTTCAATCATTGCCCAACTATTTGAACCAATGTGAGAAAATGGTGAAAAATGTAAAACACAAATATAGAGTCAAAAATTGGAAGATCTATTTCTTGGCTTGCTCTGTACCTCCATCTCTAGTATCTCCACCTTAGAGAGCACCGCAGCCATTAGATATTATTAAGAGTTTTACTTGCTTTGAAGGTACCTACTATTATATAGGAACGTGGTGTTGTTTTTGGATGGAGAATTAGGTCACCGAAGCAACCGAAGATACGCTGTCTAGAGAGTGGGGAACCTGCATGCTGCGATAACTACATATATGTACCTTCAAGAAAAAAAATATGGTCTCGGCGATGTGTTAAGTTGTTGGTATATTGGGTCGACTTAAATTGAATTTTCATTTCTTTAAATTGAAATCAGCGCTGCGGAATATAACCTTACGGCTTATTTCGTGGCACAAAGCTGAGTGGCGACCATTTTAGCATGTTTTGATTATGTCTGTAATTTCTTGTCTTTTATTCCTTATATGCTAAATAAACATATTTTTTTTTTTTTTTTTAATTTAGCAAACATCTGAGTTACATTGACATTTTAGTATATTTAGGTATATAAGGCGCTAACCCGTTTAATTGCTATATAGCCAAATAGGTACTTAATTTATTACTGCATGCGATATCAATTTGTATAAATTCTAATAATAATGGCGCGGTGCAGAGCCGGTGCGGGTCTCAGTAAGTGTCAATAAGTGGGTCATTGTCAGTCAGTAAAAAAAAAATCGTCTTTTCAGTGGGCAATAGTTAAGGGCTTATGTTTATATATAATATGTTTTTATCGCATAGAATTATAGAAGAGGCGACGCCGTTTATGCGTATTCAGAGTTCAACCAAAAATTAGGCTTTAAAGCCCTGAACTTTGGCAATGTCCACCGAAAAGACGCGCACCTAAATCTGACAATGACCCAAGTACCGTTTTTCACGTAGGTACTTACGGCCCCGGCTACGATATTGCGCGAGACGCGGCGCGGCAAGCGTTTATCTGTTCATAGCGTGGTCAAGACGCGCAACGCACTGTGGTTAGTTGGGATCACACGCTATTAATTAGAACACCCGCTGCCGCTGCCGCCGCCGCGCAAAGTCGTGGCCCGGCCGTTATTGTCGCGGGTTCGGTACGACTACAATACTGCATGCATACCAGATACCGCATGGATACCGCCCCGAATAATTCTTCTGCGCAAATGTGGTAGTGGTACTAATACTCTACCGCCTAGTAAGGAAATAGGGCGCATTAGTAAACTCTCAGTAAAGTACAAAATACGCACAGTATACCGATTCCGCACCGTCATAATTATACGGAAGGGGCCTTAGGTTTAAACGCTTCACATGCCTAGATGTTCCGAACACAAAAATTAGTCTATATTTATGCTAAATACTTTAAAAAAAACCTAGCTTCCTTAAGAATAGTTGTAAAAGTTCTTTTTCTTTATCTACTTTATATATACTTAAATCGTTGCCAGTCCAATTAAGCAGGAAAAAGTAGGTACAACAGAGCCGTCACCGGTAAACTGTTGGTACAAGTTTTGTCGGAGGACTCGCAAAGTTTTGATGGATCAGCGTCCCGCAAAACAGCCTGAGCGAAATAAGCTAAGCGAGCGGAACTGTTCAGAACAGGAGAACGTGCACATAAATTACTGTCTAGGTAGGTACTTTTTAAACAACTAAGACTGTATCTCTTTATGTTCGATGAAGGGCATCAACAAGGGAAAATATTTGTGTAATGAGCACGAATATTTGTGTAATAAACACGAATATTTGTGTAATGAGCACGAATATTTGTGTAATGAGCACGAATATTTGTGTAATGAGCACGAATATTTGTGTAATGAGCACGAATATTTGTTCCAGGGTCTTGGATTATTCCGTTATTATGTAGGTACAATCAGTAGCATCAATATCTGCCATAAAAAAGCGGGAAAACTTGACCTCATGCCCTGGTAAAGGTCGCGGGAGTCTGCTGGTTGCGGGTGGCGCAGGACTGGCCATTGTGGCACTCTTCGGGGGAGGCCTACGTCCAGCAGTGGTGTCGTCATGAAAGCGGGAAATAAATCTGGCACAACATAAAGGCTCTCCGGATAGAGTCGTGTCAGATATTTTTGCGAGCTTTGTTGTGGTAGATATTAATGGCGGTAACTGTACTGTGCGACTAGATCAAAATGAGTAATATTAGTTGGTTCTTTGTTTTTGTGAAACTCATGTTCAATGTTATTGTTATATACAGACACTCGTGTTAAAGGTATAACATCTAACTCAAATTCCCGAGCTCTTACAAAAAGAGAAAGACCTCTTATATAATAGTTATTTTAATAGTAGGTACATTACTAGAGAGGCCGGGAAGTAAGGGGTTGCCGGCCGAGTACATCCATCTATATGTACCAGCCGAGCGTAGCGAGGTCGGATAGTTATGAGACTGGCAACCCCTTTTCACGCCGAGGTATGTACCTAGTGCTAAATAAATTAAAAAAACTCCAAGAAATCAAATTTCAATTTTCATGGCTGAAAACCGTGATCCTGTGCCACGAATTGTGGAATGGAAATTAAAGAAGACCATCTTGCATCTAGGCCTCCAATTTTGTATGAAATGCCATTACGGGTCTCTCGTCTGGCTGCGCCCGAAACGTGACACTTTGAAGCCCATTATGAAGAACACAACTATTGTGTTATTAGTCTACAAAATTTCTAATTTTCTCATAACTTGTCAACGTTCCAATTTCGCCATGCAAAAAATAACGAAAATGTCAATCTTCGGTATAGGAGAAATAAAATATAATGCCGGCCTCGCCGATCCATCACGACACAGACAGATTTGGAGAACCTACTGTGCACGTGTACGTAATAATACGAAATTCGACGTGGAATGTGGAAAATAAACATAATGTTGTTTATAAAATTTGTAAGCTCTACCTACTTACATGCTCGATGCTCGAGTAAATATACATATCAAACGAAAGTAACACCGCTAGTTTTATGTTGTAGGTGCCTAGATACCTATTAGTTTTTGCCCGCGACTTCGTCCTTGTAAAGTAAACCACTCATCCATCCCTTTAGGATTTGAATTACGGGACATAAAGTTAAAGCTATACTATACTTAGGGATTATTATCTATATGTCCTTATTTTAATCCAGGCTTTATCTACATGCGTGCCTTTAATTGCAATCTGGTAAGTCGTTGGGCTTCAATGAGTAAAGATAATCAAAAAATTATATTTAGGTTTACCACCAAAACATACACTTGCTTGACAAAGTATACTCGTGTTATATTTTGTCAAGCAAGCATCTAGAGTGAGCAAGGTAATAGTGTACCTATAGGTAGGTACCTATCTAACTTTATATTAAAGTAAAACCTCCAAG
The DNA here is from genome assembly GCA_947578815.1 of Epinotia ramella. Taxonomy (NCBI): domain Eukaryota; kingdom Metazoa; phylum Arthropoda; class Insecta; order Lepidoptera; family Tortricidae; genus Epinotia; species Epinotia ramella. The sequence continues at coordinate 16,252,450 of OX388202.1, read as the reverse complement.
ACGAAAAAGCTAATTAAAAGAGGACGACTACTATGAGGACGTAACAGTTTTTTTGGCAGTTTTTATGGCGATTTTCAGTCCACATAGTAGGTACTGTTATACAAGCAGTACCTGTACCTACACTATGTGTGTGTCAGCCGAGTAGGTATCTCTGCGGTCAAGATTCCGCTGCAGAATTTTAGTGTGTCCTAGTCCTAGACCTATTAGGTCACAAACGACGTTCTTTTCTGGCAGTTTTACCCATACGCCACGAGACCGTTTTTTTTTTTAAATACCTAATTAAATATTACATTAGTTATTATCCATGAGGTTACACACACACAAACATAACATCAACCCGCTTAATGTAATCATCATCATTGGCCATAGCATCAGCATTACAGATGATTGTTGCAGCATCCAAGAGGTAGGGAAATTAAATTACGAAGGTAGTCTGCACCGCCTCTTATGGTTGTAAGCTCGATAGCAGACCGACACCCTTCCACGTTGATTGTAAACATGCCGAGGTCCTGCGGAGGTCTAGCAGCACTGTGAAGTCTTTTCCGTCTAAGATTTTCTAACCAGACTTCGTAGTGCTGTCATTCCATTCCGGAAGTCCCGACGCCACTCAGGTCATCTCAACTCGCCTCTCCCAGCAGTGCGTTTCCATATCGAAGCTGATCACGCTTGCAGGTCCGATCTTATCCGATTGGCCTTCTCACGTTCGCAATCTGTCTCAGCATAACTTGACGTGGAAGTCTTCTTGAATCCATTCTACGAACGTGGCCATGCCGTGAGTCCTGTGGAGGTCTAGCAGCACTCCGAAGTCTTTTCCGTCTGAGATTTTCTAACCAGACTTCGTCGTGCTTTGTCATTCCATTCCGGAAGTCCCGACGCCACTCAGGTCTCATCTCAGCTCGCCTCTCCCAGCAGTACGTTTCCATATTGAAGCTGATCACGCTTGCAGGAGTCCTTAAATCTTAACAAAGGTCGACCAATTGGCCTCCTCGCGTTCGCAATCTGTCTCAGCATAACTTGACGTGGAAGTCTTCTTGAATCCATTCTACGAACGTGGCCAAGCCAGCTGAGTGAGAGATTATGTTTTTCGAGCGTAGGTATGTATGTGACCTTATTCTTTGGCACGCCCTGCAGCGTAAACCGTTTAACGGATTTCGACATATGAGGTGTCGTTGGATTCCTCTTAATCGTGGATTCTTTGGCACGCCCTGCAGCGTAAACCGTTTAACGGATTTCGACATATGAGGTGTCGTTGGATTCCTCTTAATCGTGGGAGTGACATAGGCTATAAAATTTTTAAAAAAGCAGTTGGGTTTTTTATAAAATCTTATAATTTCACTTGTTTGCATCACGACTGCTGGAATGGTAGGGCTCTGTCTGATTCCTCATAATATGGTCCCTCCCAAGTGACTCCCAAGATACACCTGAGGACAAGATGTATGTATCCTAAGCATGTATGCATGTCGACAAGAAAATTCAATTTCACGGGCAGTCGAGCTGTCGCTGGATTCCTCATAATCGTGAGATTGACATAGGCTATAATATTTGAAAAAAGCACTTTAGTAGGTTTGTTGTTTGAAAAATCTTTTGATTTCCCTTCACATAGCTTTTAACATTGTATCCGCATTGCACTCATTTTGGTCGGGTCGACCGCGCGAGCCCTGTACCCATATTTATTAGGTATAATATTATTTATACCTATAATAAGAAAGCTATTCCGTTCTTCAGATAAAAACCAACGTGAGAACCAGCTATTTACCGGCGTCCCCGAAATCTCAATTCCCGGGCCCCCACTACACAATACACAAGTGGTCGTGATCGATCATTCTGTCGCCGCCCGCCGCAGCGGGTCTGCAAGGGACCCGGGCATTGTTTCCTTAGCTCAATGGACACGATTTGTGGATTTTCGGAAATTGTTTTTTTTGGATTGACTTATCCATTTTGCAAAACTGCCATTAGATGACGGGTAAATAGTACGCGCGTTAAGAGTACTCGAAACTAAAACAAACATAATACGTATACATATTTGGATCTCACGAGATAGCCATAGTAGCACCTGTCTGGGTGGCACGACCAGGACATTCTAACCCAGAATTTTAGTTATTTATTTAAATTCATCGTTTTATGTAATTGTCAATGTATGATTAATACAAATAAATACATAACATAACATAACACGACATAGACCCAATTCTTGTGAAGTGGCGCACTATCAAAAGGGTCCCAGTACCATGGTATCTACCTCTTAACGAAAGAACTGATTTTATTAAATACTTTTGTTTCGTGTCAATTGGACGTGGAAGTCTCCATATGCTACCGAGTCCTAGAGTTATCCTAGGAGTTATCTTAGGAGTTAATAGGATAGGTAGGTAATTAAACCACCTAATCAGGCAAAAGTGAAATCTCGCGGTCAAATTCTGCCTACTGTAGCTACTTAGTGTCCGCAAGCTGCG